>CM021104.1:272873343-273482182 GCA_007115665.2 Sequoiadendron giganteum | reverse complement strand
AAAAATTGGCTACCCCCATATCTTGCAAAAAAGATGCCTGTGGAAACCCTTACACTTGAAACTCACAGAGAAGCCATATCTTCAGATCACGAACAGGCAGCGGTAGGTCTGGAGCTCTGATACCATGTAGGATTTGAGAAATGCAAATCCACAGACCCCGATTAATACTTGCATGCAAAAGACTTGTCACAGAGAAAGAGACAGATCAAGACAAGGGTTTGGCTCTCACAATATGCAAGATGTATTCCAAAAAAATGAAATAGAGCATGAATGAAATACAAGAGATCGATCCTTATAAAAGGAGATCAAAACCTAAAAGGAAAACCTAACCCTAAAGGTGAGTGCATTTAATAATTAATATTAATTATTAAATGACTAATATGTGTGCAAGGCGAAATCTTAAGAGGAGAGTAAAGTTAATTAATTACTTTACTCTAACAATGCTTGTGTGATGAAAATGGTGCATCTAAAGGGATCATCACCCTCTAGAACCTGGATAGGTTGCTTTTTTGGAAATTCTACAACAATCGTAACTATTTAGAAAATAACTTTGAAGATGGAAGAACTCGTGTGAAGTGGAACCTTGTTAATTTTTAAATGCCCTTAATAATAGAGCTGCAAGAAATATTCTATGGGTCTCCTTATTGGTGCTCATTTATAACAACAAGAATGTGAAGTGGATTCTTGTGGGGGACTTAAACACCCCACTCTACCCTTCAAAGAAGCTTGGTGGGATAGATGATTTCTCTCAAAGTTTTCTAGAATTTGCTAATTGTTTCTACACACAAGGTTTTGTTGATGTGGACTTGTTAAGCTCTAAATTTACTTGGTCGAATAGGGATATTAGACAAGATCATATAAAGGTTAAGGTAGACAGAGTTATGATCTTGTGTGACTGGTATATTTTAGCTTAATTGTTGCTATCTACTCTTCGTAGATCTACCTTAGAACATAGTTCTCTTGTTTTAAACTAGGAGGAGAAATCAATGTTTCCTCCCTATCCCTTAAAATATGAGATTATGTGGAATCTTTACTTGGAATTCAAAGATCTAATAAAGCTCTAGTGAAACCTTCCTTGCTAAGGGACTCCATTATTTCGAGTGGAACAAAACCTAAAGAGAATACATCTTACTATTCAAGGCTAGAACAAAATTACATTTGGAAATATATTTTAGACTATGAAAAATGAGCTTTCAAATCTCAAGTCAATTCAAGAGAACATAGAAAGGGGTGTCATTGATGTACAAACCTTTGTGAGGGAAAGAGAACTAAGGAATGAATGATTCACTATAGCTAGAAAACATGAGATATTTTAGAAACAAAAATATAGGGTGGAATGCTTATAAGAAGGGGACATGAATAAAAAATCCATCAATTGACACTAAAGAACAAAAGAAGAAATAGGATCTTCTCTCTAGTCAGAGACATTAGGGATCTTCTTTCCAAGGATGGGTACTTGGAAGCTTAGGCTATCTCCTTTAAAAATGATGGAAGACATGAAGACCCCCCTCCCTTTGTATTAGACTCCCTTCTGTAGGTTATCCCAAGGGTGGTGCACGATGGAAATCTTAAATATTTGGGAAACAAGGTTTCTATGTAGGAGGTTAAATCTATTTTTTTACCATTTGGTTGTTTTAAATCACTAGGTTCATATGGTTTCCCCTAGCCATTTTTAAGGATTTTTGGGAGATCATCTCACAAGATCTCCTTTCTATTAGAGATTTCCTCGGAGGAAGAAGACTCCTTGGTCAACTTAATTCTACATGCATTGTCCTTGTTGCTAAGAAGGAATATGTCTTATCCATGTCTGGCTACCACCCTATTAGTCTTTGTAACATAGATTATAATTTTTTTTAGATAAAATTATGGTTAATAGGCTAAATCCCTACTAGATAAAATGATCTTCGGAAGTGAGAATTTTTTTCTTTCTAGAAGATAGATACTAGATGCATCTATTGTATCCCATAATTTTATTCGTTCTATCAACCACTCTAAGAATTTTGGTATGGTGTTTAAATTGGACATCTCAAAATATTATGATAAGGTTTCTTAGAGATTTTTATTTGTTGTTTTGGAAACATTTAGAATAAGTGGGAAATTTTTGAGATTAATCAACGAGTGTATTATTACCACCAGTTACTTTTTCCTTATTAATGGTGTTCCTGCAAGTCATTTTTCTTGTGGTAAGGGTTTGAGACAAGGAAATCCCATTTCTTCATATCTTTTTGTAATTTTTTTTTTATGTTCTGGGTCAAAATCTATAAAAAAATCTTGATCGTGGTTGTCTACATGGGATTTGTGCTCCTAATTACTTGGCTCCGACTTCTCACCAACAATTTGTTGATGACATGATTTTTTTTGGTGCTACCTTTTTTATGGAAGCAAAAAAATAGAGGGAAATCCTAAATGAGTATTCTAAATCTTTTGGCTAGTTCATAAATGATAATAAGAGTAAATTATATTTTTTTAATACTAATTAGTAGGTGAAGGAAATGATTCTAAGAATCTTGGGATGTTGAGAAGCTGAAATCCCTGATGTTGACTTGGGCCTCCCACTAAGTAGAAAAAAAACCTCGCAATTCCTTCTGGAATAACATCATTCAGAGAATGCAAATGAAGAAGTTCAGCTAGAAAGGAAAATTTCTCAGTCAAGTGGGTAAGCTCCATATTTTGAAGTCTTCCCTCCAAAATTTTTTAGTTTATTACTTATCATTGTTTAAGAAAAAGAGTGATAAATCTAGAGGAGCTTCCATTGGACTAGGATGAAAGAAAGGTCAAGGATTGCTCTTATAAGCTGGGAGAAAGTGTGTCCCCCAAAAATGTTTGGGTGGCTTGAGATTAAAATATTAAAGATGTTTAACATGGTTCTGCTAACCAAAATGGGTTGGTTTATGATCCAAGGAAGGAAATATTGTACTAGTATTCTTATTTTTAAGTATATAGGGAATGAACCCTCATGCCTCTTGCTACCCTCTCAAGGATTTCGTAATGTATCATCCTCTTGGAAAAATATTATTAAAACAAGAAGTATACTGCAACAAGGAGCTAGTAGGAAAGCGGGGAATTGGAGTTCTATAAGTTTTTGGGAAGAAGTATGGGGTAGAGGTCCCACTTTTACTTTGGTGGCCCAATTAAATCCTATAAGATAAGACCTCACAAAATTTTATGGAACTACGCTCTATGGTTATGTTAGCTAGTCTGAAGAGATCCCTGGATGGATAAACTTTGAACAAGATGTCTTAGACCTAAGAAAAAGAACATGGAGCAATGTGGTGGCTTGTTCTAAGTTTTTTCCACTCTCAACTCCCTGATTGGAGATTGTTAGTTGACCCTTCAAACAGGTGATGATAATTGGATCTTGGGTGATAACCCCTCACAATCTTTCTCTATCAAAATAACTTGTAAAATTTTGTATGAAGCTCATTCTAATGATCAAAACTTAAATTGGAATTTGATTGAGAATGCAAAGTTAGTTCCAAAAATTAATTATTTTTGGTGGGATGCTATGTATGGTAGAATCCTCTCTGTTGATGTCCTTAATATGGAAGTATGTAATTTTTTTGATATATGTTTCCCCTGTCTTGCTACTGAAGAATCAGTTCTTCATATACTTATTCAATGCCCTTTTGCAAGAGACTAACTGGGTGTTTTTAGATGATTTGAAAAACCTTGTGATCCAATGGGCCTCTAGCCATTTTTTGCATGCTACCATTAAGGAATTATGGCTACAATTTCCCCCTTTTTTTCCTGCCACTTGTGGGAAGAGAGAAATAATAGAATATTCAAGGAGAAGTAAAGGAGTAATAGATAGGTCTTTTATAGCATAAAACAACAAATCATGGAAAACTAGAACTCAATTTTTTTGGTTTCTGAAAAGTTATCCCAAATTATAAATACCTTAGAGTCAAGAATCTATTGGGATTAAATAATGATCTAACTAAGATTAATTGGGATAACATCCTAAATGGGAAAATAACATTATCGAAACCTCCACTAGTTGACTAGGTAAAATTAAACTTTGATTTTTGTTCTAAAGAAAACCTGAGGTTTGTTGTAGTCGGGGCCCTGATAAGAGATCATAAAGGGATATGTATTGAATCCTACACTAAGTGCTTGATAATTTCTACCATTGTTGAAGTGGAGGTTAGTGCTACTTGGAGAGGTATAAATCAATTAAGGTAACTTGATTTTACTAAGGCCAAAATTGACGGGACTCTAAATTGATAATTGAGTCTCTTAGTGGTCAGGTCAAGCCCCCGTTGAAGATCAAGAACTTGATCTAGGAATCAAATGAGTGATTAGTTATCTGGAAAGTTACAATTTGCATCATATCTTTAGAGAGGGAAATAGGGTTGCTGACTCGATCTCAAATGTGTGTCTCTCTAATTTCTAATGGTTTTTTTGGAATTTTGATAATATACTACTACAAATAAAAGATGAGGTTTCTAAAGATCATCTAGGAGGGCTCTGCTCTACTCGTGAAAATGGGGCTTCAAACAATGTAGGTGAAGGGGATGAGCACTAGTCTATGGGTTCTATTAAGTTTTATATTTTCTTGCTCCTTTTTAAATTCAAAGTATCCAACTCAGTTATTGGTGTGTAAACGAAGAGTTGGAATGGTGGAAGAAAAAGTGTTTTTGTTGATTTCAACTTATTTATGTCATTTAACCATGGGATTTAACATGGTTTGGAGGGAACTGAAGTCTCAAATGATTAAGAAGGAATTCAAGAGAAAAATATTCCCCTGATCAAAGTACTCCTAATGATCCCATGATCTTGGAAAAGACAAGAAATAATGAAAAGGTGATTTTTAACAGGACTAACCCTTATAAAGTTTTTTCCCTTAAGGGTCATCATTTAAATCAGATATGGTTTAGCGAGTAGGGTCTCTTTGAAAAGACCTATGATTATTTTTTTGTCCTTTCATAAAGGCCTTGAAACTTAATTTAATCATTATTCTAGGGCTGCAAAGTACTTCTATAAAGTTTTCTTGCATGTTTTCAAAGCCTCGTTTTGTTATATGTCACTTCAAAAGACCCTCAAGCTAGAAATAGACATTAATATCCTTAATCATTATTAATATGAGCACCTCCAATCACATGGATTTTTTGTGTTGGCCTAAGATCATGGTTATCCAACCTATGATTTATGTAGCTTTGAATCATGAAAAGACCCTAATTAAAGGTTTTGATGGATCTTTCTAGAATAGTTGAGTTTTTGGTGAGCTCTTTTTAGAGGAAGTGTGAACCTCTAAGTTTTCCCTGAGTGGATGTGAGTGTTATCATATTTCTTGAAGTACTAACCCCTTTCTTACTATAGTAGTTATTTTTGAAGGTAAAAAGTTAATTTTATCTCGCAGACATAGTAAAAACATGGGGGGTCCAAGGAATCAGTTTGAGCTACTCTCCTACATGTCATTATGCCAAAATATTGATCTATAGAGGCTCTTTAAAAATGTTGGAATGACCCCCTTCTTCATGGAAATGAAGGGTTACAATGATGATATTACTATATAATTCTATAATTCCCAGCATCAAGACAAAGTTAAATTGGAAGTATAACGTTTGTGGTGAAGCCTAAGTTGATAGAAAATGTTTTTGTCTTAGAGTGTAGTGGTCTAAAGATGGAAAATATTAGTAATGGAAACAATCAAATACTTACTGATAGTTTCCTTCAAGGAGAGAAGAAACTTCAACACTACCAAAATGGATATAACAACGAAAGGCTCCCTACTCCATATGAGTTGGTCAATGTGCATATTATGAAATAATTCATACTAGAAGTCATGTATACTACTATTCATGCTCGTATAGCTTTCATTTCCTCAACCATATGATGAGGAATGAAAATATGTTCATTTTCCATTTTCTCTACTTTCTTTCCTAAATCGGTGTCCTTGTCCAAATGGGATTTGTCACCCCTTCACTAGGGCCTAATTTAAAGACTTTATAATTATGTCTTTGCTAATACACCCCTACTTGGATAATCAATGGAAAACAACCCCCAATATAATGATGACTTGAAAAACTAGCCTAACCCACCCTAATCCTAATCCTCATAAAATTCATGGTGAGGGTACTTCCTTAGCAAATCCTCCCAAAAATAAAATCTTTGGTTAACCCTATATGACTAAAGACTCTTCCATTAAAGGCCTATTAACAAAAGGGGACCTAAACATCTCAAATGTGAAAGGAAATGAAAGTTTTGGTAACCCTTTAAGTGTTAATGAAAAAGCCAAGAAAGCTCTAAACCAAGAATGGAATAAAAAGTCACAATGGAAATCTAGGATGAGGAATAATACGGAAATGTGGATTATTCAACTAGTGTGAAAGGTGGAAGAAGGTCTACTAGGTTGGTGGGTCAATTTGCCAAATGTAAAAGTTTTTTCTTTGAAGAATGTGAAGATGAACCTTTAGAGGAAGAGGAGGCCCTAGACCTTAGTAAAAAGGATATTTTTTTTCTTGGTGAGGAGGTTAAGGAAGATTCTATTAGTAATGAAGAAGATGATGAGGAGGTTGTGGATCAAGAGGTTATGCAGGACTCAAAGGATACTAAGAATGAAGGAGACCAAAAAACAACAAAATAAATTAAAGAGGTGGATATGCAAGCTACAAAGGACCCTAAAACTGAAATGGAGTAGGAAAAAAATTCCTTTGAGAATTATAAGACCTAGTTTCGTGAGCTATATGAAAAAATTAAAGGGATGGACAAAGTGTTTAATAGGCTGACTTCTATCACACTAAGAATAATGAGAAGCATGATATTTGGAATGGTAAATGGAATGGGTAAAGTTAAGAAAGGGTGGAGGAGGAAGAATCCATCTCAGGAAGAGGAGATGTAGCTAGAGGACAAAGCAGCTAAAGTGATGGATGCATGGAGTGAGGAGATGGAGTAGCTAAATATGGAGTGGGACTTAATTTACAGTCCTAGAAACTAGTTTGGGTTACCTATCTCTTCGGTTTATGGCCTATGAGGCTTGGTATTAGTTGGGTCTCCAAGCCCTTTTTTTTATCCTTTTTACTATTTTTTGGTTGTTTTGTTAAAAATTTACAATGCTCTCCTAGTGATGTCTATTTCTTGGCCAATTGGTCTTTTGTTATTTCATTTAGTTTCTATCTATTATTTTGATGTGGCTATTTTATTGTTGCTAAATTGTTGTCCAAGTTTCTTGATCTTTATTCTCCATTTTGGGATTAGGGTCCCTTTCCCCTACTTTTTTAATAAAAAAAAATGTAATGCTTCTTGATAAAATTATTTTAACTACAAAAAGAAAAATATTCAAATCCGAAAATATGGAGGGTAGACATAGAGGAAAATAGGATTTAAATTTGATGTAGATCTAGGTGGTCTAGGGTGCAATATGCCCTAGAATATCCTCCTATTAATTTTAAACTAAAATTATAGGGTTGAGATCGCTAGTATGTAGCCTCTATTCTCTATGAGTTGTTTTCTAAACATCATTTGTTGATCAGAAATGTAGATTTTATATCTTTCCAAATTGTAGTGTTTGAATGTATAAATGAACAAGTAGCCTTAAATATTCCTTCAACTCACTTTATATTTTTAATTTTCATACATACAAGGAGAGGAATGGTTGTGACATATAGGGGCTTTCCTAAGTAAAACCCCTTGTTGGTATTTCTACCTTCACAATAGAAAGCTATGATGAAAGAGAGCTATCCTTTGTCAGATAGAGGCTAATGATAAATAATTAATTAATTTATAACTTTTTGCAACTCACCACTTCAAATTTTGTCTTCTTAATGGGCTAAATTCTATCATGCCCTAAATTCACATGTTGGGCAAAACACAACCATTTTTTTACCATTATATAAAACACTCTCAATCGCCAACCATGAATGCACATGCTATTGTATTATATGCATCAAATGATGATGTATGAATGACATCACTCACTAGCCTATCGTCCAAGAGTGAGGTATGGGATAGCGAGGTCATCTGTGTAGATTCCATCATACACACCCTTAGATGAAAATGGGGTATCTCTATATTTAGGTGATAAAAGATTTGCACAATACACCACTTACTAAAAAAATTAATATTGATGAAGTTAATTCTTGTATTAACATTAATTTGAATTACAGTTAATATAGCAATTATTAATCCCTTTGCTTACAATCTTAATGTTATTTCTCAAATAGGTATTAAAACTACCTATTCTAACTATTCAAAATCTTGAAAACTCCTCATAATTTCTATACAATCACTTGTTAATATTACTCATGATATTAATTATAGTATTATTATTATTATGCTGATTAAGTCTTCTCTTAAAATTACCCTTAATATTGTTGTTGGCTCATACAAATGATAATATTAATATTGTTCAGCTAATATTTTTCTTTGTTCTCAATACTAATATTAACAATGTGAACAATATTAATTATAATATATATTTTTGATACTAAAATTAATATTAAAATTACCATTCTTAATAATAATTTTAATATCAATATTACCCTATTACATAATTCAATATTGTATCATACTGATCTAATGGAGTTGGGTGGGAATCTCGTTGTTCTTGTCCTCTAGTGTGAGAGGATTCTGGTGCTTCTGCTAGGTAGGGTGGGTCTTTCAATGGCACTCACAAGCCTATGTCTTCTCCTATCCCCTTTAACCAATTAAAGGTAACCCCACTACTTAACTGGAAAAAATGTTTTCTGAAAAAAGCTAATGCGATCGAGGATGGGGTCCAAATTCTATTTTTGGATGAGGGTACCACTATAAAAATCATGGACCCTTCCCATGATTGTTCGTTAAAAAAATGGGAAATTTTCTTATTTGTAGGTTTGTGGTAATGTAGCCTAATGCTGAGTATGTTCATAAGTGGGCTTCTTCCTGGTGAGCTATCAAAGGATCCTTCACTACTTTAGCTCTTTTGAATGGTTTATTTTTCTTCAACATCACCCTTCATTAGGACTATGTGTCTAACCTCATAGGAAGTCTTTGGTTCTTTGGTAAATAGAGTCTCTCTCTATGCAAGTGGAGACTAGGATTTGATCCTTCTACCCATTTGGTGGTAACACTCCCAACCTAGGTTCAGGTGCCTAGCTTTCCTCTTGAGTTTTGGGATGAAGAAATTATTACAGGAGTGACCAAGTCCTTTGGAAACTTCCTTTTATCTTAATTATGTCATACAGGAATATACCAAGATTGTGTTTTCTCATTTTTATGTCAGTATTGAACCAAATAAGGTGCTCCCAACCTTGGTTACTTTGGAATCTAGGCTTGATAAGTGGTCTCAAGCCATTGAATATGAAAACTATGTTTTGTTTTTTCAAAATTGTTCTATTGTTGGTCATCCAGGTGTAATGATTTCCCTAAAGGTTCACTTAAGTCCCCTTTGGGTAAAGATAGTTTTGTGGTTTCCATTCCATTGGTTAGGTTGGTGGTTGCTTCAGGGTATGTGCAAGATCATGATGGGCCAAAAAGTGGTGATATCTAAGTGATATGATGGCCCATGTGGCTCACGACTTTTTTTTTACCTAAAATTGATGAAACGAAAAGGGTTTTTAAAGGAGAATCTTAGCTTTCCACCAATATAAATTATGCTTTACTTTGAATTTAATAAATAATTATTATTCATTTTCTATTTGAATTATGACAAAAGTCCCAATTCATAGGCTGATTTAAAAAAATCTATAGCTTTCAAACGGTATTATATTTTTTGAATCCAAAACATGTGTCACATTATATGCTTCACATACTATAGGATTAAGAAAAAAAAAATTGAATTTCATGAAGTTTTGACCAAGTTAAGCTGCTCAGACATACAAGTTTTTATATTTTTTAAAAGTTGTAATAAAAAATTCATAATTAATTATTTTCTTGGAAAAAAATTACAAAAAATATGCATCACATCAGGAGATGAGATCCCTACTTATATCTAAAATATTATAAAAAAATATTATCATTTTATTGTGGTTAGGGTGGTCAGATAGACACCTACTTCTTATTTTTTCCTTGAAATTTAAGTACTACTGCATTGAAATTTCAAATTTTCACCAAATAGATTTAAAAAAAAAAAAACCTAGTAGTTTAGAAACTAAATCCAATTTCCTACAGATTCTATTCTTACATATTTTTTAAATAATATGGATAACTTATTCAAATTTTTACATCAAGTTGCCTAACTCTGATTTTTTGAATTTTATTGCCACTTAAAGGCCTATTTTTTCAATGATGATCCTGCACATACCCTTCAAATCGACACCAATTTTTTCCTCACTAGCTCCTCCATTATCCCCTGTGTTACCTATCCCTATGTCTTATGAGATTGCACTCCTTGGATTGTAGGCCCTCTCCCCATCTCTCATGCTTGTGCATGCTAAAATTTATCTCTCTACCTAGATTCCAATTTCCTCATTTCCCCCCCAGTCTCTTTTGGTAGGCTAGTGTTTCCCCTTACATTCCACTTTTTTGGATGCTAGTCCAAAGTTGCCCCTTTCTACTCTGAACTCGACCCCCTATTCAGGTGTTGCTCTTTATTTGAAGTCAGTTGATGTTTTTGATGAGATCGCTAAAATGGTGGTATCTCTTGTTATCCCTTGTGTGATTCCCCACTCACCAATGCTTGCATGTAATTTTGGTCTACTTACTCCTTCTAAGTTGACTAGCCTTTGGAAGTTAGATGATGTGGGGATTGTTGCTAAGGTTGAAAGGAAGTCTAAAAAACTCATGAGAGAAGAACATAGTTAGAGATATTGTGAATGGAAATTAGAATACTTTGGAGTATGTTGACTCTAGACATAGTAATAAATGTTTATCCTCTCCTTCTTGATATCTAAGGGTTCAACAGTTTTCATAAGAAGCATATTGTCATAGATTTTGTGGAGAAATTTTTCTCTAAGTATTTTTCGCTTTTGGCTTTGGTCCCTCTAGTTCTTCCTTTTCGGCTATTGCTTATTTTTACACATTTTGATAATGCCTCACCCTGAAGGTTAAATTTACTTCCACAAGAAGACACACAATGCACCATGTAGTGGCTATGTATCTTTTTCATATCACCTTCCTTTCAGGCCTGGAAAAGAACATGTTCCTACAAGGTGGGGATTTTCCCCAAGCTGCTCTCAAGAACTTAGAAATCACCCACCAATGTGCCACATCACTCACTTTTGTCACACAAGTTATTTTACCCACATACATCGTTTCTTTGGTAGAGATTTTCAGGTAGCATAATATATCTTTATCTTTGGGATTAGTCTCTTTGGGGTAGTGCAATTATTTCTTACAGCTGACCAAATCATATCTTTGCCAAACAGTCATGACTTTAGATCTTCCTCTAACAACAATATCTTTGAAAAGATTCTAAAGGATCCAAAGACATTATTGAAGTAGCTCAATTTTTATTAGCAAAGATTTATATGATTAAATTAGAACATTGATCAGATTGCAGAGTATCAGATAAGGAAACTTGTTAGGGGGTCATCTTTATCAGCCATAGTATTGGCATATATTTTTGGCCCTATAAAGGAGGTTTCAGTGGCTTGTGAATCATGATCATTAGGATATATATATATTTTCTATTAAAGGAAATAGAATAGGGGAGAAATAGGAAATTTTTTTATAGATCTTTTGTTTTTCTCTATGGCATGTTAAAATAGTATCAAGATGATTTGCTTCAATTGGTATATGACCTTTTGTATTTATGTTCTTTACTTTAAGAACAAGTAATAGAAGGGAGAAATATATGAGATTTTAAATCTTTTCCCTTTTTCAAATGTTTTCTTTCTCTATTTTATATATGTTGAATGCTCTATGTTAACTAATAAAAGTATAGCCCTCGCTAATTAATTTCTATGCAATTAGCTCCTATGTTTGAATTGTTTCATCTTTTAGAAATTGAATCATGTTTATAATACTCTTTCATTTTTCTATAAAGATTATGCTAACTTTCATATTATGCTATAAGAACAAGATGGTTTTGTAAAGATCCAAAGTATTCCTCTTAAAGTATTAGGTTTCTTTATGTCTGTTGGATCTTAATGGGTGCTTCTCATGAGTAGATCTAAATGAATACTTTGTGCTCCTATGGGACTTATCCAATTGTTACTTTTGCAATAATGAATGCTTTGTGGCATTTTGTGTCCATTTTATCAGAAATAAGATCCTAGTGTGGTTTGAAACTTTATAAAAACATTGTGGCACAGCACCATAGATAGTTTATTTTTTGCCTTTCTCTTCCCCTTTTCCCCAAACAAAGGAAAGAGCCATCTTCTATAAAAATCCTAGAGGTAATTTAGTGAGGCACAAGCAGGTCCCCCACTCACTGAATTTACCATAAGGCTATTTGGGATAAGCACAAGCTTTCATGATCAATAGTTATTTTCTTGGAATGCTTGGTGGGACCCTATTTGTTCACAGTGTATATTAGATAGCCTTAAAGAGGCAATTTCTAAATTAGAATAATAGGAGAAGCTGATAATCTCATGCGTAGAGTCCAAAACAAAGCATCTTGTAATACCTTGAAAGCAATTTTGAAGTTCACTAAGGAGGATTTTAAAACACCTTCCAAGAACCTCTAGGACATAGTAAAGGTTTGTACGGTCAATAACATCATAGAGAAAAATGTGGTCCTTAGACTATTAGCTATGTCTTTCAAAAGGAAGGCTCAAGATTGGTATAGATCCCTAGCTCCCAATACCATCCTTTATTGGGATAAACTTGGAGGTAAATTCTTTCACCATTTCTCAAAGAAAGGGGACTACTCATCCTTATTCTAGAAATTTATCAAAATCAAGAGAGCCCCATAAGAGACCATGATCAACTTCAACACCATATTCCATAAAACTCGCTAAAGGATTCCTATGATATCCAAGCCTCTTGTGGCTATAGCATTCATGTTCTATTTGAAGGATTTTAATTCAGATATTGTGTTCATGGTACAAAAGGTGGCAGTTGATACCCTACTTGATGCATATGATCTAGTTGTGTGGGAAAATAATAGTCTAATAGACATAGGGAAGCTTCCAACACAACTATTGATGCTAATGTTTGTAGAGATCTCTAGTGGAATGAAGGAGGAGGTAACCCCTAACACCTTTGATTCACTCCCTAGCACATCAACCATACCACCACCCTCAATATATGTATACCAAAATGCACAACCAAGCACATCGGGGTCCTCTTTTTTGGTAGTGGATGTAAAAAACATGAATAATATAATGAGGACCTTCGGAAACAAGCTAGTCATTATCCAACATCAGCATGCAACATCTCCAAAGCCCTTGTACAAAATTATCAAGTAGGGAGACCACCTTACCAACATAAAACATACCACAAAGCTCCAAGAGGAGGAAATATAAAATAGGTATCTGTAGGATAGATGGTCTCAGTCACTACACCACTCCAGACTGTCAAGAATATCCCAAACAAATACTTGGTCCTAGGACAAAAAAATCTAGAGAAAGATGAAAATGCTTGGTGTTTCCTATGCAATGTTGCTCACATGCCACACAAATTTCCAAGGGGAAATATTCAATAGAAGGTAGAAAATAGAGGATCTAAGGCATATTGTTGAATATTGAGGACTATTAGTATCTTGGAATTGAGAATGACTAGTTTAGTGCACAAACACAAGGTATACCCTTGGAATAGGAATTGGACATCTATCCTAACCAAGTGCTTTTATCTTGGATGGAGGAGGAATATTATGTATTCATGAATGATGCTCTTACAACTAGAACCCCTTAGGTATAGTCAGATTACAACACCCAATCAAAAATAATACTTACCAAAGAATATGTGCAAAAAACTCCCCAATGGCGACAACCACAACATTCACAACCATAGGTACAACAAGCTTGTTAGATACAACCAACTCCACAGTTGCAGGCTCAACCATTTTTGTCAAAAGACATGGATAAGTTGTTGAGCCTGTGAATGATGGATCAACCTTTCCCTAAAGCAAGGGAAGCATCCCCATTTAAACCAAAGGTCTTGCCAGTTAAAGAAATCTCCCACCAACATATCTATATGGGATGTCCTATAAATAATAGAGTAGAAGATGTTTCTCTAAGAAGAATTGAGTAATAAAGAGAAATTTACACAGACATATACAACCCAACCGCACAATCAAGATAAAGGAAAAAGTCCCACATTGGATCACCAGTCCTCGAGAGCTCTAAAATTTGTGAATATGATGAACAAAAAAAATGTGAAAGAGGTCAGTAAGCCAAAGCCCACTCCCTTCTTCCTAGCATTAATCATAGGAGATAAGATATTGCATAATAATATGATTGATTTAGGGGTCAATACTATAGTCATGCCCAAGCTAGTGGGCACTGATCTAAACTTGAAATATGAGCCCCTCGACAAGGGAACTATGCATTTAGATAAAAAGAAAGTCCCAACCATCGATCACATTAAAGATCTTTGCTTGACCTTATTTTTCTATCTGATCCAAACCGTCATGCAAGAAGTGGTCACAATTGATTTTCCCCCTGTGTTCAAAATGTGCCTATCAAGGGATTTCATAGAAAATTTCGGTGGATACCTGGCACTTGAATGGTCTCACTTGATATTATGAACCAAAAGTATAGCAATGTTGAAGATCCTATCTAATCCTTTGCATCCCAAACACATTGCAAAGGATGTGGTTCTAAGTTTTGAAGTGGTGCATAGCACCTTTTTCCAAAAAGGAGATGTATTGCATAGAAATTATGTAAGAAGAATAGGCCACAAGTGATTGGACCCTTGAAAGAAGAGGTATTTCTTAATCAATTCATTGATTCTGACCCTTTTGAGAATTTCCATGCTACCAGGCTAGGAAATTAAGTGATCTTTCAAGATGACCAAGCCTTCCCAAAATAGGTAAAAGAATAAGAGAAATCAAGAAAACTGAGCGATAATAGTTTATGGACATTGTATTTTGATGGTACCAACTTCAATGCTAGTTCTAGAGCCAACATTTGGCTTGTATCTCCAACCGGGTTAGAGAACCTCACATCTTTCTGCTTCAACTTCCTATGTTCAAACAATGATGTGACATATGAGGGATTGGTTTATGGTCTCACTATGGTGGAGCGGATGGGCGTAAAAATAATATAGGTATTTAGAGATTCAAAGCTGGTTATAAGCTAGATGAGAGGACAAGCAGTCGGTAAAAATGTAAGAATGTAGTCCTACAAGCATATGATATGGGACCTAATCAAAGGGATCAAATATTTTAATATCTATGTTATCCCACGATCTCAAAATGCTATCATGAATAGGATGGCTTATGTCAGCTTGCAATTTGAGCCAACTCCTAGATCAACCGAGAACCAAAATGCAATGCATACAATCATCTGATTGTCTATCCCTAATAATGACCAAAACTGGTAGGTTTCAATGGTGATTCCCAGATCACTACATTCTTATGATAGTCAAGGGAGTTTTCCAATCAACCACCACCTAGATCTGAAGGGGTTGGTGAGGAAAAAGTGATCCAACTAAAAGCCAATAAGCTCCCACAAGGCTTAATCACTCTAGAGAATCTCTTTCATTGTGAGGATGAGAGAAACAGTAAACAAAGATTCAGAAATGATGAAGATGACAATAAAGACCTCAACATCAGAGGTGGTAGGAATCTAAAGGTTGGGAGGAATGTGCCATAGGTAGACAAGGAGAGGTTGAGAGACTTGTGTGTTAAATACAATAGAGTTGTGGCTTGTACCTTTGATGATCTCAAGGCATATGATCCTATCATAGTCCAACATACTATTGACCTGGTAAAGGGTTCCTAGCCCATTTGAAATAAAGATGGGTCAATCCAAAGGTAGAAGCTTTAATAACATAGGAGCTTACAAAGTTGATTGAATCAATGATTATATATCTCATTAAGCACTCCACTTGGTTGTCTAATCTAGTTCTAGTTTGAAAAAATAATGGCAACATACAACTCTGTGTGAACCTTCTGGACTTGAATAAAGCTTCCTTAAAGGACAACTACCCTTTGACCTTAATGGAGAAGATCTTGCAAACCATGGCTAGATTTTAAATGTTCACATTACTCAATGGATTTTTTGGCTATAATCAAGTATATATGAAGGAGGAGGATCAACATAAAATCACATTCACCATTAAGTGGGCAATGTTCACATATGAGAAAATACCCTTCGGCCTCTCAAAAATAGGTGCCACCTTTTAATGTGCATTGGATATTTCCTTTAAAGGACTTATTAACAAGATCATCCTAATCTATCTAGACTACTTGGCTATATTTTTGAAATCAAAAGATGGTCATTTTGATCATCTAGAAATGGTTTTCCAAAAGTGCCAATAGTTCAAGATTTATTTAAAC
Organism: Sequoiadendron giganteum; assembly: GCA_007115665.2. Lineage (NCBI taxonomy): Eukaryota > Viridiplantae > Streptophyta > Pinopsida > Cupressales > Cupressaceae > Sequoiadendron > Sequoiadendron giganteum. The sequence goes on along the minus strand of CM021104.1, from coordinate 273,465,876 downwards.
CCCAAGAAATATGTATTCAAAGTACTATAAGAAAAATTTCTTGCCTTCTTTGTATCTAAAGAAGGAATAGCCATAGACCCTAAAAGGGTTAAGGCTACATTGGAACTACCATTGCTTGTTAATTAGAAGGGGTTGCAATCTTTCTTGGGAAAAAATGATTTTTTCAATCGATTCATTTTAGATTTCATAGGTGTTGTGAGACCTATCACATTGATGCTAAAGAAAGTCTAAGCATTCAATTGGACTCATGAAGGCAATCTCACTTTCCAACAAATTAAAGTAGCCATTTTTTGCAACTCCAATGTTAGCTAACCCAAACTTTTCAAAGGTCTTCCTACTATATGTTTACAATAACAAACATAGCATAGCCTCTATGCTCATGCAAAAGGACGAGGAAGAATGGAGAGACAATACCATTGATTTTCACTCCAAGACCATAAAAGGGTATGAAATAAGATATAATCTTGTAGAAAAAAAATCCTTTTCCATTATCAAAAACATCAAAAAGTTTCAAGATTTGGCTTTATCTAGTAAAATTACAATCTTTGTTGCCCATCCTAGTGTTAGGGAATACATCATAGAAGGCGAGATCACTGAAAAAAGGGAAAATTGGGTCACTAAGATCTTTGAGTATGATGTTGTTATTTGGCCAACAAAGCTTGTTCGAGGAAGAGGCCTATGTGAATATCTCATGCAAGAGCTCAACCTTAAGGCATAAGAGGAGGCTAACCTTTCCTATGCAAATGAATTTGAGTATGATGAGTCATAGGTGGCTAATCAGACAAGATTCATGTAGACTAACCAATGCCCACCTGAGGTCCCACCACACAAAAGAAGATACTATAGAATTTAGGGCATTAGGTACATATTGGTCAAAGGCATTCTATTTAGAAGAAATTTTAATAGAGTAATCCTTTGTTGTGTGGACAAGCCATAGGCCAAGAGAATCCTAAATAAATCCCACAGCAACTTGGAAGGTGGAAATTTCTACAACAAGAACACCACCTTAAAAATGATGTGAGTAGGCTACTACTCACCCATGTTGTTCTCTAAAGCTAACCATCTACTGATAAAATGCACTCAGTGCTAATATTTCTATAGAAAGTGGAAGAAATCCACAATTCCATTGAGCCTAATTGTAATCAAAGAGCCCTTCACACAATGGGGTTTAGATTTTATTGGTATGATCAATGTAATATCTAATGTGAGGCATAAATAAATTCTAATGGTTATTGATTATTTTACAAGATGGACAAAAGTAGTTCATCTAAGCAATGCTATAAAAATAAAAATCATCAATTTATCTTAAGGAATTAGCTGCAAGGTTTGGTTCTCCAGAGACCATCATCTCAGATAATGCATGATCCTTTGTACATTTTGGGATGACAAACTTCTCTCTCGATCATGGGGTATAGCTCAAGACTTCATCAAACTACTACCTGCAAGGGAATGGACTAGAAGAATCCACCAACAAAAACTTGATCAAGATAATAAAGTATATTGGGTCGGAGCATCATAGTGAATAGAAAATGCATCTATGAGAAACCTTATGTGTAGACCACATAAAAACTAAGAAAATTATAAAGGCCTCTCTCTATTAGTTTGTGTATGGGAAGGAAGTAGTCCTCTCCCTTTTAATGGAGATCCTTACGTTGCAATTGCTAAAATCCTTAGAGGTTGAAGAAAACAATAGGATGCAAGGCTTGCTGAGCTATTAAACCTTGATGAAAAAAGATTAAAAGTTGTTTAATGGCATGATTAAATGCTAGCACATAGTCAAATAATTGTTTGACAAGAAGGCCTCCAACCTAGTTTTTAATGAGGGGAGTCTTCTGCTAAAATTTTATGAACAATTTGTAAAACCAGGGTAGCATGCCAAATTTGATTATTTATGGAAGAGTCCCTTTCACATTAAAAACTGACAGGAAAGTAATCCATGTGAACTAGAAGACATGAATGAATTTATTTCGGATATACCAATAAATGGCATTCTTCTAAAACTATTCAATTAAAGCTCATTCTTCATTATTAAAATTTTAACCTTATGTATCATATGTAATTTTTGTGAATAAGTGTTTTTTGAATAAAATAGAGCTAACATAGAAGAACTATATTATATTTAGGAGAAATAATTTACATATAGTATGGAGTGCTTGAGCGTAGATCTTAGAGAAAAGCTTGAAAATATTCTTCCCTAAAAGTCCAAAAGGGTGTTCATCATTACAAGCCAAAATTGGAGGCATTATAGAAAAGCATGTAAATTCAATCTCCAAAATAGCAATAGTTAAAAACATAACATTTTTTTATAGTTGTCAAGCAAATGACAATAAGGTTTTCATCACATAGGCATACAAGCAATGCACATGCTTAAATCCTCCACACCAGGGCTATAGACCAAGCTCTCAAAAGAGGTGACCCATTCTACACTGTTGATTGGTTCCACATTTTTCATCTTTAGAAGGAAGGAGGTTGTAGGTCTAGATCGTTGGTCATGACACTCAAGGTCCATGGTATAGAAATCACAAAGAAATGGTAGCCATGATACCACCTCCACATTGTTAGTGTGCCTACGTAGGTCCATTGCAGATGGAATACCAACATGACAATCAACCACCTGAATAATTTCGTACAACCCGTCTAGATATATTAGGTTGAGCATCGCCCAATATAGTTCAAGTATCCATAATTTGGTGATGCCTAGGTCCAACAAAGAGGCCACAAACTGAGAGATAATATTGGTCTTATAGTGGGGCTGGTTCAGGTCCTTCACATTATCCCACCCTAAGACCCATTTGAATGCATTGATAATCAGGCTACTCTTTGTTTGCAACAAACATTTGACCTTGTCATTGCTAATATCCCCAACAAAGGAACCTTGCATTTTTCAACTCAAAAGCTGAATTAGTGTTTCTATACCACTCATGATGCAACATAAAATTTACCAAACTCAAAATAAATCATAGTACAAGATACTTTCCAACTTAACACAAACTTATTGAAAAATTCTCATAACACGGGCATACTTTTTATAGAAAAATAGCAGCCAATAAAGCCTATGAACAAAATGTTTTCCCTATAAAATAGAGTTATAAAGTGTTAGTTGCTACTAAGGATTGATGGAAAAATCATACAAAGGATATTTTTCAAATATTTGAAGAACTAATTCAGGCATTGGAGATTAATTTTCATATATAGAACCTACCACCATATGTTCATCACCTTTATAGATGCTAGCTAGCTTTCTCATGTGAAAAGACATTTTTTAAAGCCACCTCCTACTTAATTAATACAAATGTCTTTTCTAAACACTCTTCCCATTGTTGTATGTTATCTTTTTTCAAGGTTAGTGTTGATGCAAAAAATTGGCAAGGTAATAGCCGTTATGGGAAGCTCTGTTAAAGGGGGGACCTATTACGCTAAACTAAGTGACCTCCAAGTTTTTAAATAAGCCAACTTCTTCTGTAATTTGGGGGGTTGAAAAGGGTAGAAGGAAACAAATGTAAAATAAAATCTAATCTAAGGTGATGCACCAAGAAGTATATATGGGGATGATAAACCTATCTATTAGATATGGTTTAAGGGTCGTTCAACAATCTGCTATATCCCAGAATCACATAAATCAAAATGGAAACCTGAATAAGTCAATCAATGACATAAAATAACATTGATATATTTACTGAAAATAAGATTCAAGGACATGGTCTAAATCAGTAAGCTTATATTGAAATTATAGAAATCTGCAAATAAATTACTCGATACAAAGATGACATAGTATAAAGCTTTATCAAATAGTCAATAAATAGAAAGGTTGAACAGTGGCATAGTCTGTAAATATTCTACAGTAAGCTAAAACAATACAAGAGTCTTGGTGTCTTTCCACAAATTTCTTCGTAAGTTTTGAACCCTTTCTTTGAAAGAAGAAGCAATATTTATAAGTAAATTCCCACCATCTAGTGGGCCAGTAACATAAAATATTCCTTCAACATGCACAATGATACCTAGAGAAATGATTTCCCTTAGGCCGTTGCGAAAAAAAAGATTCGAGCATGAACGTGGTCACCCATGGACTAGATCCATCCCCTACAGATAATAGCGATGGTCGCAATAGAACATAGCACCAACATGTGTCGCTCACCCATGACTATAGTTAGAATATGTGGCAATCCTGGTGAGGCTTTTACTTGCTCCTTACTTCTCCTCAATGAAGTTTTGCCACAAAAAGTGTAGCTAGCCTTAAGCACTTTTTCACTCATTTCAGCCTTTTCCCTTGGATTTTGGCCTTATTTTTCCTTGATCTAGCCTTGACTACTTACAAATTAACAACAATCTAACAATTTTTTACGAAGGTGTTGTGAAGTGTTGTAACCCACCTATCCACTTTTCTAAGACCCTTTCAACACAATTCACCTAAATAACCACTTTTATCCTTTTTCAATCCTTGTGCCAAAGTATTTTAAAGTGTTGTAATGTATTTTCACAATGTCCTAGGCTTGACATCAGTAAATTAACCCTTTTTAATGATAAATTGATCCCTTAATCTACTTTTCGGCCTGACTTAAGTGTGTTTCGAGAGGCAAGTCTGATAAACATCATTAAACAAATTTTTATTCCTGACCACCACTTGAATGTGCCCAAGTGGACTAGGTCGCCACCTTAGGTGACCTAGTCCCTTTAGGCATAAAATTCAAAATTAAAACAAAAAAATAACATGAATTTTCCTCCAAAACCCTAAGGTCGGCCTATCATGTGACATTTTCAGGAAACTAGGGCATATCTTGTATAAATAATGGTTTTCACCTTCATTCCCTCCTAATATCATTTCTCATCTTCACAACCACTCAAGCACAAAGGCACTTTAAGCAACCTCCATTGGAGTTGGTTCTTGCATGTTGCAGACTTCAACAAAAAAGGATTTGGTGAGTGTTTACATTGGTTTATCATATGATCATCTCTTCCTTTCATTTCATCTCATTTGGGTTTGATTTCCATCAATGGGGTTTGACTAAGGCGAACCCCTAATCTTGAACCCTAAGATTTCCCTTCTCTTTGGATGTGTGTTTTGCAAGTTGTATGCAGATTTGGCAAGAAATAAAGTGTTGAAAAGGGTACAATCATTCCATTCAAGTCAACTCAAGTCATCAAACCCTAAGTGGAGCAAAAGGACAACTTGCAGGCCATTTTTTGGAAGATTCTAACACAGGTATCTAACAGAAAGGGAAGTGCAAGTGGTGGCCCACAGAATTAGACTTTGAATCTCCCAAAATTAGGAGGACTAGGTCACCATTATTGGCGACCTTGTCACTATACTAGGCCTAAAAAAGGGTTTTGACCTTTCTGGATGCCCTTTTAGTAGAAACCCACTCCGATAGATTATCCCAATAGAAGGACTAGGTTGCTGATTCTAGCGTAAGTGTCCTTGTGTAGATTTCCAACAGACTTCCCAGGCAGACAATCTCTATATTTTCCAGTTTCCTTTCAGATTGGATACATTTAGGTCATTTATTTTATCTTGTATATAGTTTACATTTTCTTTAATTTAAATTTCATAGTTAGTTTAGTTTCATTTCATTTCAACATTTAGCCACACTTCTCACACACATCACAACCTTACTCAACCCATATGGTTTGAATGCAATCACTAAAAACCATATCATTAAGTGGAAAGAGTCATTTCACAATCAAGAACTCCTAGGTGAAAAACCCTAGGGGCCTAATTGGGGGAATCCTCTTTCCATAATATCCAAATATCCTTTTGGTGGTTCATTTTGGTGAACTCGACCATAGACCACTTGCTAATCTTTTTTTTTTTCATTTCATCTTAGGATTAAGCTTGTATTGCATTAGGATTTTGCATTGTTTGCAGCATCCTAAGGCTTGTAAAAGAGTGCATTAGTGAAAAAGTTCATAATAGATTGCACTTTGCATTGAATTTTATGTAAAAAAGTACAAAAAAATCTACATTTTCATTATGTACTTGCACTAGAAAACCATAAAAATTAAAATAAGATTTAAAACTTTCAAAAATTGTCACAAAAATAATTATTAGGACTAGGTCACAACACTGGGTTACCTAGTCCTCTTGCATATTTCTAGTAGTCTTTTCTATCCCTTTCAGAGCATTGTCTACACTTCTATCTTTTGCAATTACATTTTTGTGTTTATCTTCATATTTACTCTTCTATTCAATGTTCTTGCACTTAGTTTTCTTTCAATATGGCTACGTCTTTCAAAAAAAATTGTATGTCCTTCAAATCCCTGGTAGACATGTCTAATTTTGCCTTTGACATTGATCCTAATGACCTTAAACCTACTCCTACTCAACCAACTCCAATTGCATGTCCTCCTACCGAAGTTTACATCATTGGGGATGATGATGCTAGCATGAATCAGTTCTTCAATGAATGCTTGGATCATGTTGAGGAAAATGCAACTTTCTACCCATCCATGTAACAACCCCCATTTCCCAACATGTCATCCCTAGAGACATTTTCTTACCTCCATCTCGAAACAAACAATGAACCTAAGTTCATTGTACAAGGTGTACCCAATTCATCTACTCATATCACTACTCAAAATTTTTACCATAACTAGGCCACCCACCCTCCAATTAATCTTCAAAAAACCTGTGGAAAAGGGTTTACTATTCTTAGAAAACAGGGTGGTGACATAAAAAATGAACATGAAATACACAAATTTGATGAATAATTATCACTTGATGAACATACAATGAGAATAGGCTATCAAGATCCTCCTCATAATCATACGCATCCTAGATAATTTCTCAAGCTTCATGATGATGGTACAATGATCTTCGATTCCCCTCACAATTTGGATTTTCTCCTTCCTAAATAATGTCCCCCATCTCCTCATAACAACACAAACAATGCTAAGGCCATAGCAGGCCCTCCTACCTTAATATCCTCTTTTGAAATTGGAGAATCCAGCCAACACAAGAGGCCATAAAAATTACAACAACTGAAACTTCCTCTTTGTCCACCTCCTGAATGTGAGAGTAAACTACAAATACTTTTAAAAAAAGGACTCATCACCTTACCTCATTGTAATAGGTTGGTGATTTATCCTAAAGATGCTAATCTACCACACTAAGCTTACGATCATGTTCTTGGCTATAGAAGTGATGAATGTCATCATTTTTTAGAGATATTGATTAAGTATCACTTCAATTTGTGATAATTGATTCCCCCTAAAACCATAAACTACTCTCATACACCTTATCATGTCATAATTGTAGAATACTCCCTTCTTACTATTACATGATCTTTCCCACCACCTATCTTGGCTCGTTTGTGCCTTGCACTCAATGGGGACGGGGATTTGATAGCCTTGTCCTAGTAATGCATTTTCCCTTGTCCCTTATTTGCATTATCCACCTCCTGCTTATACTCACCGAGATTGGGAGGTAGATGAATTTCTTAATGGTTGACTTACACTTGCCTTTCTAGTATTGTGTTTTCTTTTATGTGCAATGTTTTCCCCATGTCATTATATTTGGTGTTCCCCCTCTTTGTGACATTTTTCTATGTGTATCTTCATTCTTCTCTATGTTGTGTAATCTCTTCGCTTTTCACTTTCCATTTTTCCTTTCATTTGGGGATGATGCAAGGCATTGAGACTGCAATGTCTCCTTCATGTTGACCCAAATGAACTTATTTTCCTTTTCTTTTTGCCTTTAATTTTGGGATGATGCAAGGCATTGAGACTGCAATGTCTCCTTCATGTTGACCCAAATGGATCACTTTCCTTTTCCTTATTTTCTTTTTTCATTCTATTTGAGGATGATGCAAGGCATTGAGACTGCAATGTCTCCTTCAAGTTGACTCAAAAAGGCTCATTTTTCTGTCTTTTCCTTTTTTTCTTTTGTTGTCCTTTTGGGGATGATGCAAAGTGTTGAGACATCCCTTGTCTCTTCCATGTTGACCCAAAATGACTATTTCTTTTCATTTTCTTTCACTCTCTTTTTGTCCTTCTAGTTCTATGTATTTGAGGAGATGATGACAATTTTGAGCTCTTCAAACAAACATTTCAGCAACAGACATATTGACCCCAAATCCATAGATCCCTTATGTTTTTGTGGTTTCTCATTTTGGGGGCAACCCCCTTTCCCTTTTCCTTTTCCTTTCTCCTCGCACGATGTATCCTTTCTTGGATACCTATCACTTGACATAGGGCTTTCTAAGTAGGTTCTCATGTCCTTTCCTTTCTTTTTGCATTATGCCTTTCTCTACTTTAAAGTAATTTCTCACAAAATAGTGTGTAGAAATTCCTTTAAAGTGGGGGCATACATTGACATTATTTATTTTTTCATTTTCATTTTTTTTTCTTTGTCCTCGGTTCCTAGTGCAGCCTTATCACTTGATATTATGTGTTTCTCATTTTGTGGATGACATTGGGTTTAATGTCCTTCATAAGTGTGACTTATCTTAGGATATTACATTCCTCTTAGTAGCCTGATGCGACACACTATATCCCCTAAGTTTTTAATTCTCTATTCTTTGATTGGTTCCCTCTTGGAGATATTAAACACAATGTTCCCTAAGTCAAAGACCTCACATGAACCGAATAAGACTCCTTGGAACACCCTTTTTACATTTTTACATTTTACCATTTTGCATTTTTACATCCTTACATACATGGCCACCTTGCATAACAAAAATTGCATGCATGTGGTGCCATCTTGCATTTGTTCATGAGTTCTAAGCTTCCAAGGCTTTTCTTGTCTCATGAACCACAACCCTATCTTTTATGGCTCCTTATCAAAGTTATCAGGAGGTATAACCCTAGTATGGTTGAGTGGGAAACCCAACTAGTGGCACGAATTTCCCCATAGGCACCTTTGTGTGTGTGAGTGCATACCAACCGTGTGTATGTATCTCACCCCTTTTGGGCCTTCTCACCCGATGGACAACCGAAAGTCTCATCGCCCTAGAGTGAGTACACTTTCCTTTCAAACAAATAGTCTAGATTTGATCCACGACTAGTTGGACATGGTGGCACTCTCAAATTTTGTAAATTTGAAGTTCCCATATTGAAAAAATTTCCTGTGCACACTCATAAATGCACTTGAAAAATCTACCTGAGTGACCTATTTTGGAGGGTCATATTTTGGAGTCTATTGATTTTCATGCAAAATCCCTTAGTGGATTCACTTATGTGACATATGTGAACATGTATGTCAGTTTTCAGCTTCCTATGATGAGTTTTGATAGTGTTTTCAAGAGTGAAGCTGGAGGGTTCATGCATTGTTTTGTTGTTTTAGAACTTTCAGTTCTACGAAGTGGCCTCCTGTTTGGGTGAATATTTCACAATTGGATGATTTTCACGATGAAGGGATTTTTTCTCTCCATTCTCCCCACATTCATATGCTTTCTAGACAATTTTTAGAGCCTCATGATCTGATTCACTATTTTTTTGAGATAAAAAATAAATGTAGTTTGTTCAGTTTTACATTTGCATTTCTGACAGTGTTTCAAGGAGGTCAAGTTTAATGCTTAATATCTGGTGAACAATAATGATTCAAGAAAATCCCTCTTGCAAAAATACTCAGAGTATCTAAATGAGCTTATTTTTCCAGTGGCAGCCCCCCAAAATTTGTTTTGATATTTTTTCAAAGTGGTGACTTTGAGAGCCCTGATTGGTTTGTGACAGGTGAAATTACAAAAAAGTCCAAGTAGGCAAGTTTGGTATTTAATATCTTTCACCTCAAGAATAATTTTTCCATTTCGTTTGTTGCAATGAATTATTGGGTCAAATGGTAACATGCCTACTCCATTTTAGGCTCCTAGGATAAGTTCTAATGGGTTATTTAATCATTTTATGATCGCAACATGGCCAAAGATGGTGTCTTGAAAAGTTTCAAATTTTTAAATTTTAAGGACAACTGATTTCTTATTTTGCTTAGAATCCTATACAGCTCCATTTTCATAAAAAATGGAGGTCATTTGATACTATTTTAATGTACTTTTGTTGCAGCGAACACATCCTAGGAGCTAGTTTACAAAGGAGGTACTAGATTCTTGATGGTTGGGTGAAGTTTGATCAAATGGGTTTTTCTCTAAATAATTGATTATGACCGCACACAAAAAATATCGACTCCAAGGGTCACCATTTATACATAGTGAAATTTCTCTATTTGGGCCGCAGGCGTAATTAAAATTTGCATGTTTTCTAAAGTTACAAATACTTATGTTTAAAATATTTTTGAATGTTTTAAAAATTATGTAAATATGAAAAATGCATTTAGAGCAATTAAAAAGTGCATTTCAAATGTTTATAAGAAAAGCATGTTTAATTCTTGCTTATGATTGGCTGAAAAAGGGCACAACATCACATAGCTTCACAGAGAAGTCATTGCCCATCTTTGGTTTCAAGTCTCTCTTCCATTTCAAATTAGTGATGAGTGATGGCTACTATGTCTCATCACCCATCGCCAATTGGTGGCTCTTCTTTCCAAAGAAATGAGCAATGTTCTCTCCCGAGTGATGGATGGTTTTTATTTAATACACGTGAATAGTAAAAAGTGCACTTTCAAATGTTTTTGTGCAAAAGAAAGTTTAATTTTTGTTTCTTATTAGTTGAAGAAAATTATCACGGATGCACAAAAGCAGTAATTTTATCTCCATCGCTCAAGTTCTAAATAAAAATGTAGGAGACAATCCTCGATGGTCAATTTTGAGCGATGGTTCCAGGCAAACAAAAGGGGAAAATATAAAAAATATTTTCAAATGTTTTTATCGAAACAAGAATCATTCTTATTTCTTATTGGCTGCAAAGAAACCTTTAAAACTCATTCATTTCATGGCAATGGTAATATTGTTGGTCTTTGTTTTGGGTGGGAGAAGTGAAAGGACATCATCGATGGTTTTCCTCCCTCCGATGGATTTCATTTTGAGGCACGTGAGAAGTCTGAAGGGAAAAATTTGATATTTTATATAGATTAAAGGGAAACTTCAGCCATTTGCACTGTGCATTCTTTGAAGTGGAAATTATTTGCAGAAAGAAAAACGAGTTAAAATGCAAGATGGAAATACATTTTTAACCACCTGGGTGAATGGGTTTTGACCCAAAATATTTTTAACTTGAATAGTGAAATAAAGCTAGTAAGTGAGTTTTTACAGCAAGGTAAAATGTTTGCATAGGTTTTTCATAGGCAGATGAATTTAATGTTGAAGAATGAAGAAAATAAAAAGGAAAAAATATAGAGGTAGTGGCTTATTATGAAGAGAGAAGAGAGATGCTTTTCAAGATATTTTCTTGTTGCTAATCAACGAAGAATGAAATTGCAATGTGTCTCCTATCGGCTGATTTTAGGGCTTCTCATGTTTCTTCTTATTCTGATTCTTCTCTCTTTGTAAGGGGTTCTAAATCTTGTATGGGTTGGGTAGATAGAGAAGTATTGAGTCATAATTACTAATTTCATAAGTAAATATCAGCAATTTTGTGCAATAAATCATGAATGCCATCAAATTGTCTCCAGATTTGTACACATTTAATCATATGGATTCAATAATACAAAGTATGTTTGAGTTTGTCATTTCAGTTTCCCTGAGATTTTTTTATTTGTTCATGGGTCTATTTCAAATAAATGGTAAAATCCTTTTGAGCAAATAATTGTGATTTCAAGTGTGCAGGTTGGATCTATAAGAAAAGTTTGATTGAAAATAAGAGTGGATCTATTGGTGTAATGTATTAGCAATTTGAATCCACTGGTTGAAGTTTGTTTGCTAATGAAATTTCCTTTATAATCTTGTATTTGACTCCATGGCCCAGAATTAGGCACTGATTTGTCTTTCAGCTTAATGCATTCTTAGAAACAATTTAAAATCAAAATCATTTTAATTATTGTTTGGTTGAGGTTTGGTGTTGAGTCTTGCCTCCCAATTGCTGAGTGATTGTTGAGATACCAAGAATACAACCAGATTTGAGGTTGTCAATGCTTTCCTTGGTATATTTTCATTGGGAGTTATCTGCTATAAAAATAAATGTTTGTGCATAATTGCATTGAAGTCTTTAGCCATTGAGAAGGTTGACCCACCTTGGTCCTGCAGAACCAAAAGTGTAGGAGATTTTAGTCTTTGACTGAATCTTGTCAGTTGGCCAAGTCCACCTATGAGTCTGAGCATTAGAAAGTGGCTAATCTATAGGACTCATTGGATTTGTGTGATTTGGAGAACCAACAGGACAAATGGTCGAATCTTGATCCAATTTTTTCTCTCGCTCCACTCTTTCACATCACTCCTTGTGTGATCTTTTGTGCTTATGTTCAGTTTTCCATGGGATCTTGATCATCCCTCTTGATCATAGTCATATCATCTTAATAGCATGAATACATTGGATCCCTCTCAACATGCATGATTTGGCTACTTTAGTGCTATTTTGAAGAAAGTTAATCCTCTCACTAAAGTGGGGGCTAAATGTGTCACCAAAAAGTGTAGCCTTTGAAACTTTTTCACTCATTTAGGCCTTTTCTCTTGGATTTTGGCTTTTTTTTCCCTTGATCTAGCCTTGACTATTTGCAAATCAACAACAATCTAATGGTGTTTTACAAAAGTGTTGTGAAGTGTTATAACACACCTTCCCACTTTTCTAAGACCCTTTCAACACAATTCACCTAAATAACCCCTTTCTACACCTTTTTAAGCCTTGTGTCAAAGTGTTGTAAAGTGTTGTAATATATTTGCACACTTTTCTAGGCTTTTCATCAATAAATTCACACTTTTTAATGATAAATTGATCCCTTAATGTAATTTTCGGCCTGACTTAAGCTTGTTTCGAGAGGCAAGTCAGATAAACATCATTAAACACCTTTTTATTTTCGACCACCACTTGAATTTCTCCAAGTGGACTAGGTCGCTACCTTGGGCGACCAAGTCCCTTTAGGCATAAAATTCAAAATTAAAACAAAAACCTAACGAGAATTTTCCTCCAAAACCCTAAGGTCAGCCTATCATGTGACATTTTTGGGAAAATAGGGCATATCTTATATAAATAAGGGTTTTCACCTTCATTCCCCCCTAAGATCATTTTTCATCTTCACAAGCACTCTTGCACTCAAGCTTCTCAAGAAAGCACTCAAGCACAAAGGAACTTCAAGCAACCTCCCTTGGAGATGGTTCTTGCATGTTACAAACTTTAACAACGAAGGGTTTGGTGACTTTTTACATAGGTTTATCATTCAATCATCTCTTTCATTTCATCTCATTTGGGTTTGATTACCATCAATGGGGTTTGACTAAGGCAAACACTTAATCTCTAACCCTACATTTCCCTTGTCTTTGCATGTATTTTTTGTAGGTTGTATGTAGATTTGGCAAGGAATAAAGTGTTGAAAAGGGTTCCATCATTCCATTCAATTCAACTCAAGTCATCAAACCCTAGGTGGAGAAAAAGGACAACTTGTAGGCCGTTTTCTAAAAATTCTAACACAGGTATATGACAAAAAGGGAAATACAAGTGGGCCCAAAGAATCAAGCTTTGAATCTCCTTAAAGTATGAGGAGGTCTAGGTCTCCATTCTTGTGTAAGTGTCCATGTGTAGATTTCCAATAGATTTCATAATATTCTTGGACTCCTCTTTGACAAGTTTCAATTCTCAATTGTACAATCTCTATATTCTCCAGTTTCCTTTCAGATTGTATACATTTAGGTCATTTAGTTTATCTTGCATATAGTTTACATTTGTTTTCATTTACATTTCATACTTAGTTTAGTTTCATTTCATTTCAGCATTTAGCCACACTCCTCACACACATCTCAACCTTACTCAGCCCATACCCTTTGAATGAAATCACCAAAAATCATATCGTTAAGTGGAAAGAGAGTCATTTCATAGTCAAGAGCTCCTAGGTGAAAACCATAGGGGCCTAATTGGGGGAATCCTCTTTCCCTAATAGCCAAATGTCCTTTCATGGTTCAAAATTTTATATAAAAGCCACGTGGTGATAGGTTAGGCCTGTCATTCATTCCTTCCTCCCTCCTTATGATGACAACTTGTAGCATGAAGACACATGGAGGCACACTTTATGAACACTGCCAATAGTGGGGCCAGCTAAAAGTGAACGTGGAATGATGATACGTGGCACTCAGATAGGTCCCGATATTTTTGGGAAAGTTTGCCTCAACTTTTTGGTCTTTTCCATTGAAGACTTAGGCTTTTTCTTCTTGTTTGTAGCCTTTACCACCATACTGCTGCCTATTCTTTCCTTGGTGGTGCGATTTAACGCTTTACCGTGGGCCACTTTGTCTAGTGGCTGGGTGGTGCTACCACTATACCATAGAGGTCTCTTAGGGGTGGTGTGGTTGCGCAGTGAGTGGCTGGGTGATAGAAGATGTTTACCGTTGTACCGTGGGTGGTGTTCATTAAGCTGTGGTGGTGCGGTTGACAATGATAGGATGGTTGGCGATCAACGCTGGTGGTTACCGCCATACCACAGTCAATCAAGTGACTCACCACAGTGGCCACGGTAAGACCACCAGGGGCCTGGCTAGCAATTACAGCCATATTGTGGTTAGTCAAGTGACTAACCGCGGTGGCCATGCTAAGATTGCTAGTGGCCTGGCTAGTGGTTACCACTCTACCACGGTCAATCAAGTGACTGACCACAGTGGCTACGGTAAGACCACCAACAGTCTGCCAAGATAGTTACCATCATATCACGAGGCATGTTGGTCATGGCTGTGGTAGCACGTAGAAGCTCGGATGAACTCAGGGTAGAGTTTGACCAAGTTGAACTCGGTGGCAGTGCAATAGGTGAATGACAAGTTGGCACATGGAAGGTTGGTTGCATCTAGTTGGCCAAAGACAAAGAAGGGACAGGGCATGGTGAAAGACTTGTGTGAGCTCGAGCGAGCTCACCGCCATATCGCGGCAGGGTCAAATGGGCTCGGTGGTAACACGGTAAGTGCTCGGTTGAGCTCAAAGCTTAGTTGACCGAGCTGGACTGATTCTGTTAGAGCGATTAGTGAATGTGAAGGTTACACATGGCAGGTTGGCAACTTCTGATTGATCGAAGACCAAAGAAGGATTGGCAATTATCGTAGGTCGTGGGAATAGAGCCTGATTAAGGTGATGGATTTAATTCCTAGGTGGCTCGATGCAATTTGTGCAGATCGGGTGCATGCTTGGTTGTTCAATGCATGTACCTAAGGGTTATCAATTGGTTGGGACATTGAATACGATGTATGCCTCAGTCAGAGATATACATTAATATATGTAAACCAAAAGGTGACGGTCGAGAAAAAAGAGAGCAGTTGACAGAGAGAGAGAGACATGAAATGTGTTCGAGTAGTATGCTTAGGCATTGTAACTGTGAACACACTATTTCTTGGATCTGGTAAGATGTGAACCTGTGAGGCCTTGGGGCTATGCTATCCGAGAGGTTGGCTATGACAGTCTCTTATGAGGAGCTGAAGGGAATCTATGTAGTAATGACATATGAATGTCATTGGAACTACATGAAGGTTTTGCTTTTGTTGCCTGCCTATTTTCTCCTATTGGAAAATATGTAACACTCCTAGAAGAGCATAGCTCTGTATTTTTTGTATTGTAATCCTTTTACTAAATAATACAATCTAAGCTGAGTGTTTTGGAGTGTGGGGTTTTTTACCCGAAAGGGTTTTCCCCACGTATATCTATGTGTGCATAGTTTTGTCTTTCATGGTTATGTGCTTGTGTTGAATCAGTTATTTGTTTGAATTCACTTCTCTCAGAGGATCAATGGGGGATCATTTGTGCCTACTTCCACTTTATGGCATAGTTGTTTGTGTCTTTGTTGTGATTTTGAATTGAAATCACTAAGGCATTATTGTCTTAGATGCATATCTTGATGATAGAACCGGCTCCGTATCCCCAACAAGTGGTATGAAAGCATGTTTGAAGGAGGTTGAGGCTTCACGATACCAACCAGTGGTATCAAAGTCTTCTCCTAGTTGTTGAAGTTCTAGGTTTCCTCCTATGATGATTTCTTATCCTGGTAAGCTTGAGGAGGTCTAGAGAAATCAGTTGGTGATTGATCCTTCGATGGGTGGAAGTGTGTGCTTCTTTGTTTCAACACACAGTTTGAAAGATGTTGGAGATGATGGAGTGGTTCATGTTGTGGCAACATGGTCTAAAGCTCCTGGCTCACAAAAAAGTTCCTAATGCAAAGGGTGTGAGATGTGTTCATGGCTGAGTGGCAGCGAAGCGTGGTGTTCATATTGGGAATCTGTGTGAGAGGATCCCTGGTGGTATGGACTTGCTTGTGTTGCTAATTAGCTATGGAGAGTTGTGCCTGTGTTGGGTGTTTTTTGACTTAGCACTGAAGGAAATTTCTCTGGTGCTCTGATTGCATGGAGGCTATCAAGTGACCTTGGTGGTCTACAACTTCTAGATATGCCTGGCTCTCTCGTATGCTTGTGCATGACTGTGGTATTGGAAATGGTCTAAAATGGACCTGTTGTTCATGTCTACCTATTTCTTGTACTTGCATGGTTCAGATTCATGTCTTTGGCTCTGAATTGTGTTTTATGTAGATTTTCCTAAAAAGTGTATGATGCATATTCATGTTTCTTTTCATTGTTTTGGTTAATTGTGATGGTTGTGTGTAGACTCCTAAGTCATCTAGATGAGCAATGAAGATGGAGATGCATGGGTGTTTTATAAACACTGTGGTTTTGCAAGTTTTACACAGTCAAGGAAAACTTGCGTTGTGTGGAGCTATTGTCTGCGATTTTCCAGATCCTAGCTTTTGGGATGTGACTGGATGATATAGCTCCAGTTCAACATGGTTTGAGGAGGTGTGATGCCATCTCTGCATGAGAATGTTAGTATGATTTTCTCTTTCAGCATTCTTGTGGTGTGCTGGTTTGTTTCCTAGACTATGGTGCTTGTACTGTGGACTTTTTTAGGCAAGTCAGATCTATTCTTGATCTGGTGTTTGAGTCATGGTTGTCTACATGGTTGTTCTCTTTGAGATCTTAGTTTTTTAGTTTGCCAATCTGATAACAAATTTGCAGGGTTGTCATTTGAACTGGATCTCTAAGTTGTGTGGCTGATAGATTAGCGACCTACTGACTATTGTGAGACAACTCAAGAGTGGATTGTCTATATCCACGTGATTGCTTTTGTGTTGTTGCGGATCTATTAGCTGACCTTGTTTGTGGTCACTTATGCATTGGTGTAGTTCTTTTGAGATGAGAGGATGGATGGCGTTGAAGTACCTGAATAATCAGTTATGGGGACCTATAGCATGAGAGTCATGTTGTCATGAAGAGATTGTTACACTAGTTAGTGTAATCTTTTGATAGTGATGGTGTTGCATGTCTGATCTGGTGATCTTGGTGTTGTTCGACGTTGTTGGCCGATGGGCATGCTGTCGGTTGTACCTGAGGTTGTTTGGATTAGCAGGAGGTCGGTCATGGTGCTTGGAAAGCTCGGTGTCACGTTGCAGTGGGAGCTTTAGCAATGATTGGTGTCCTTCTTTGGTGAGTGTAGCATCTTGGAGCCATGGATGACATTGTTAGTTTTGGCTGAGTTGCTGGTGGTGCTTGACAGGTGATGTTGGTTTTGGTTTAAAGTTGTTTTCTTTATGTCATAGCTACTCTTTCTTAGATTTTTGGCATTTTGCTATGCTCTTGAGACCATAGCTTGTTCACTTGAAGCATGGTATCTGTGAAGGGGGATGAGTAGATCATGGTGTCATGATAAGTTTTGAAGCTTTGACAGTGGTTTGGGGTTTCTCTATGTTTTCAGTGCATTGGTCATATACTGGTGAACTTCATGGTTGTTGTAGTATTGCAGATTGGAGTCAACATGAGATGACAGGTTGTTGATACTCATGGATGCATGGAGAATAAGGTGAGGCTGGAATTCTTATGAGAATGTTGTTGTTATAGCTGAAATTCTGAGAAGCTTGCACCTTGGTTGAATGCGAATTCAATAGAGACCTTGAAGGATAATGCTCTTAGGTAGGTCATGGTGGCTTGCATATCTTGGAGGAGCATATTTTATTTTTTCTTCTTTGTATACTCGGTAGTGGTGTTTATTTGAAAGGTATTTAACCATTAAAGCTTTCAGATATGTGTGTTATGCTTTATCTTTCATGGATATGCATCTTGACTTGTTTTATGATTCTGGAGGATTCATAATGAAAGGTTGAAAGCATTGTGTATCTCCTTGCTCTCTTGAGAACTGATAGGAAATGGTTATATGGGTAAGTCTAGTCTTTTGTGAGGTGCTTACATCCATGGTTTTGTTGGATGTTGTTAAGGCTTTTCCCTTTGGGATGTGAAGAAGATCATTCTTGTCACATCTGGCATTTAGATATGTATGTAGGAGGATGCTACATGTTTTGATTTGCAGTTTCTCTCTAATCTAGTCTTGTTCTTCTTGATTGTTCTTTTGACTTTAGGTGTGAGTTGCCTTTTGTGGTGCTGAGTTGGTCACATTTTGCGGTCATGTGTTGTCACTTGGGTGATGACATGAAGGTGCCTGTGCTTCTTTCTTCAGTTAGGATTGGAGGATTTTGGAAGAACTGTGGAAGATAGTTGAGAGAAACATTTCTTGCAGCAGGTGGTTGCAGGTGTTGCAGATCAGTGTGGATGTTCTTTGGAACTACATGGTTACTCATTTCTATATGTAGGGTTTGGTGGACATGGTATGCCTGGATCATTTATGATGGTGTTTTTTTTGCACTCATCTAGATAGTTCCCTTGTAGTGGGAGTACCTGGATGTGTTTGGTCTTTTGACTGGATGATAAAGGGTGCTTGTTTGCTATTGAGATGGGTGGTTTTATGATGGCATGAGTTTGCTGATGGTTATCATACCTTTGAGGTATGGGTGGTTGGATGTTTCAGCACAAAGCTGTGGGTGTTGGTTTTCAGTTGTGTGGGTTTGATCAGTTGGATGGAGGGCAGTCAGTTTTATGGTTGTTATTCTAGCTGGTTGGTTTCTTGTTTTGGAGATGGTCTGTTGTTCTGTGTTTGCCTGGTGCCTTGTTGTTTGCCACTATTTTTTCTTTGCCACCTGAAGGGTCATTTGCTTTTGTTTATGAGACCGGTGCATATACGCCTTGGCTTATTCCTTTTCCTATGTTGGATGTTTTGAGCTATAGCCTGAGATGGTGGATATTTTTTGAATGTCATTGTAGGAGTCTTGGTCAGAGTGTTGAAGCATTGTTTTGGTCCTTGTTCGAGTTTTGGAGGAAACCTGAAAGACTTCAACAAGTGGGAGTTTGTTGGGAAAGTTTGCCTCAACTTTTTGGTCTTTCCCATTGAATACTTAGGCATTTTCTTCTTGTTTGTGTCCTTTACCGCCATACCACTGCCTGTTCTTTCCTTAGTGGCACGATTTTGTGGTTTACCTCTTTACCATGGGCCACTCTGTTTGGTAGTTGGGCAGTGCTACTGCTATACCGCAAAGGTCTCTTAGGGGTGGCGTAGTTGGGTGACAAAATTTGTTTACCGCTGTACCACGGGTAATGTTCGATTAAGCCACGATGGTGTGGTTGATGGCGATAGGATGGCTGGCAGTTACCGCCATACCATGGTAAGACCACCAATAGCTTCGATGGCGGTTACAACCATATCGTGGTCAGTCAAGTGACTAACCATGGTGGCCATGGTAAGACTGCCAATAGCTTGGCTGGCAGTTATAGCCATACCGCAGTCAGTCAAGTGACTGCTCACGGTGGTCATGGTAAGACTGCTAGCAGCCTCATTGGTGGTTACTGCTCTACCACGGTCAGTCAAATGATTGACCATGGTGGCCATGGTAAGACCTCCAACAGTCTACCAAGGCAGTTACTTCATACCACGAGGCATGTTGGTCAGGGATGTGGTAGCGTAGTAGGAGCTTAGATGAGCTCGGGGCAGAGTTTGACCAAGTTGAACTCGGTGGTAGTGCGAAAGGTGAATGATAGGTTGGCATGTGGTAGGTTGACTACATCTAGTTGGCTAAAGACAAAGAAGGGACAGAGCACAGTGAAGACTTCGGTAAGCTCGAGCGAGCTCACTGCTATACTGCAGATGGGTCGAATGGGCTCGATGGTAACATGGTAAGTGCTCAGTTGAGCTCGGAGCTCGGTGTACCAAGCTGGACCAATTATGTTAGAGCGATCAATGAATGTGAAGGCAACACGTGGTGGGTTTCCAACTTTTGATTGACCAAACACCAGAGAAGGATTGGCATTTATTACAGGTCGTGGGAATAGAACTCGATTAAGTTGATGGATTTATTGCCTAGGTGGCTCGATGCAATTTGTGCAGATCGGGTTCGTGCTTGGTTGTTCGATGCATGTACCTAAGGGTCAGTGATTGGTTAGGAAATTGAATACAATGTATGGCTCAGTCAAAGATATACATTAATATATGTAAACCAAAAGGTGACGATCGAGAAAAAAAAAGCAGTTGACAGAGAAAGAGACGTGAAGTGTGTTCGAGTAGTATGCTAAGGCATTGTAACTGCGAACACACTATCTATTGGATCTAGTAAGATGTGAAATTGTGAGGCCTTGGGGCTGTGTTGGCCAAGAGGCTGGCTGTGACAATCTGTTATGAGGAGCTGAAGGGAATCTATGTAGTAATGACATATGGATGTCATTGGAACTACATGAAGGTTCTAGTTTTGTTGGCTCCCTATTTTATCCTATTGGACAAGATGTAACACTCCGAGAAGAGTATAGCTCTGTAGTTTTTGTATTATAATCATTTTACTGAATAATACAATTTGAGCTGAGTGTTTTGGAGTGTGGGGTTTTTTACCCAAAAGGGTTTTCCCCATGTATATATATATGTTCATAGTTTTGTCTTTCATGATTATCTGCTTGTGTTGAATCTGTTATTTTTTTGCATTCACTTCTCTCAAAGGATCAATGGGGAATCATCTGTGCCTGCTTCCACTTTATAGCATAGTTGTTTGTGTCTTTGTTGTGATTTTGAATTGAAATCACTAAGGCACTGCTATCTTAGATGCATATCTTGATGACAGAACTGACTCTGTATCCCCAACAAGAATCAAGTTTTGAATCTCCTTAAAGTATTTGGAGGTCTAGTTCTCCATCATTAGCGACCTTGTCCCTGTACTAGGCGTGAAAAAGGATTTTGAATTTTTTAAATACCATTTTAGTAGAAACCTACTCTAGAAGATTTTCCCAGCAGAAGGACTAGGTCACCCATTCTGGTGTAAGTGTCCATGTGTAGATTTCCAATAGATTTCATAACATTCTTGGACTCCTCTTTGACAAGTTTCAATTCTCAATTGTACAATCTCTATATTCTCCAGTTTCCTTTCAGATTGTATACATTTAGGTCATTTAGTTTATCTTGCATATAGTTTACATTTTTTTTCATTTACATTTCATACTTAGTTTAGTTTCATTTCATTTCAGCATTTAGCCACACTCCTCACACACATCTCAACCTTACTCAGCCCATACCCTTTGAATGAAATCACCAAAAATCATATCATTAAGCGGAAAGAGGTTCATTTCACAATCAAGAGCTCCTAGGTGAATAAAACTAGAGGCCTAATTGGGGGAATCCTCTTTCCCTAATAGCCAAATGTCCTTTTGGTGGTTCAAAATTTCATATAAAAGCCACATGGTGATAGCTCAGGGCCTATTATTCATTCCTCCCTCCTTGTGATAAAAGATTGCACCATGAAGACACATGGAGGCACACTTTATGAACACTGCCGATAGTGGGGCCAGCTAAAAGTCAGTGTGGAATGATGATACGTGGAACTCGGATGAGTCTCGATAAGAAAGAGAAGAGAAGCAAGACAAAAGGGTGTGAATTGTCGACACGTGGAAGCATGGCAAAGCTGTTTAGAAGAGTGGGGAAAGAAATTCCTTTGAAGAGCACCTGGAAGACACATGGAAACAATCAGATGATGTTCAAACGGATGGGGTATGGGCTGGTACTTTAGAAAAAATAAATATCACCTAAAGGGAGCTTGGGTAAATTTATGTTCATAGCTTTTGGCAACTATCAAGGGTATTTCACCTATGGAACGAGGAACACAAAAAATTTTGAATCGCAGACCAAAGCCTTATCCATTGGGTGATGCAATCAAATCCTGGAGAGAGTGGACTATAGAGGTAGCCAGTCAGGCTTAGATGGTTTTGATATTTCATACAAATTCTCTTGCGCTCCATGCAGATCGATCATTTTTTTGTAAGGTAGCATCGTCGATAAACTGGCCCAGGACTCGAGTTGGAAAAGAAACCATGCTATTGAATGGGTGATGCCATCAATATCCTATGTCGTAAGGGGCTAACTGAAGCTCTCAAAATTAGATGCATCCTACTAATTCTCTTCAATTTTCATCCCAATTTATTTCACTGTGGCCACCGATTCATCTAAAATAAATGTGGATGGTAAGCCCATCTGAGATAGGTAGGAGAACATTGCCTGCATACTATTCATGGTTTCATCCAATGTGGTGGCACACTTTTTAGAATGGAGGATGGTTGCATGGCAGTGGATGAATCTATTTGTTGTTTTGGTAGCGACTTTCTGGTCACTGATCCTTGTGTTTACTAATTCCTCATCCTAGACCATGTATAGCTTATCCAACAAGTTTTTCGCCTTAGGAAATCTCTCCATGATGGATTGAGAGAACCATTCAATCACTCCATGAACCTCCCTACCTAAACATGTTTCCTCCACCATGAATTGGAGCGTCAGCTAGAGAATTAGGAAGACAGCTTTATCCCTTTCCTAACATGAAACATATAGCTTTTGGGCTACTTGAAGGAGGTCCGATTGGGTAGCAGGGGGTTGGGAAATATTCTTCATAGCACTAATCTCTGCATCCTTTGAATAAACCTCTTGTGTGAGATCTTCAATCCTTTTTTTTACTATCGAAAGTTGTCCCTGTAGGGCTCTTGATTTTGTGAACTAGGTTGCTTCAGCTCATTCTTTGTTTGTTGCTTCCCTCTCAAGGGAAGACTTCATTTCCTAGACCTCATTCTCTAGTCGAGTCCACTGGGCCTCAAAGTCTGTCTCTTTCTACTACATCTACTTCTCCAATTGAGTGTGTTGGTGGTGAAACTCCTCATTTTTTCATTGCATTTCCTACTCCACCTATGTCCACTAGTTCTGATATTCTTGATTCTTTCATTGCATCTCAGCAACTAGGTTTGGGTCATAAGATTGGAACTTTTCAAGTTCCTCTCATAATTTAGCTCACTTTGTCTCTTCTTGTTGTGATAGGTACTCAAATTCAGCATCCCTCACCTTTTCCTTCGCTAGTAGGACATCAACCCTCTCCTTGACAATTCCCAGCTCTTGTTCCTGCTTCTTAAGCTAAAGACCAGACTTGAGGAAGTCGGTGGTCACCACCCACTACATTTCCTCTATGAGCTCAACTTTGTCCTGTGGCTAGGCTATAATCAGATCAACTCCCATGGCATACATGTTGTAATAGTTAGGCTACATATCTCCTTATGGTTTGATGAGAGTCAAGTACATGGTCACAAAATGTAGTGATTGTTGAGCCTCATTGAAAATAGTTTGTACCTTTAGCTCTACTAGCATTTTAGCATCCTTGGCTCTTTGTTTCTAGACCTTGATAGCCCATGCTTGTTTTGTCTTATCACCCTCCAAAATAAATTCACTCGGCGACCAGATGAGTCCACCTAAAAAATGTGCATCAGGAGGAAGGGCAAAAGGAAATGAGAGGGTAGCCGTTTGGGAAATTTATTTCTTAGAAGACTAAACATTTGTAGGGGGAAACGAGGGACATTCCAAAACCTAGTTTGTGAACCAACGGGAGGGCTTAAGGGAAGCGATGGCTGAAGCGGATTTATGGCGGATTCCATCGGCTGGGTAGACGGGATTGGGGCTAACATAGTAGTAGCAAGAGAGGTATCAATGGTGGCCACATAGGAAAAATGTGAAGCACTGGTAGATGCAGAATGGGACGAGGTGAATGGTGTAAAGGTCCAAAGAGGAGTAAAATAAAATGGTGCCATCTAGGAGAACTGTGTGAAACCTCCTACGACCATTGCAGCAGAATAAAAAAAGGAAGGACCAATGCTCGAAGTGAGGGGCGTCGTAGACACAATAGGAGTTACTAAATATTGTGAAGAAAGAGAAGAGGGAATGAAAGATACCTTTGGTGGAGATAATTGTGATCCTTAGCTCATTATAGGCTATTGGCCTACTTTAGGTTCCTGTGAACACTCTCTAGAAGATGCTTTGATTTGCTATCGTTTAATGGGTGCTGAGTCTTCCACCACTATGGTTTCTAACTATTGTTGTTGAGATATTCTAGTTCTCTTTACATTCCAGGTGTGAGGTAGTGAAACCCTTGTACATAATATCTTCACCTGTTTATTTGAAGAAAATTGAATAGGCTTCTTCGTTACCTTCTCTTTCTATTCCATCGGGGAAATTTGGACCTCAATTTCCTTCTCCCTTCCTTCCTCAGTATGTATTTCATCCTCCTCTGGGTCAACATCTTCCTCATCACTTGCGTCAAAATTAATAATCTCATCATTCCAAAATTTATCAAACCTGTCATCCATTTCTATACTTTCATAAGGGGCATCAAGGAGTTGGATTTCTTGTCAATAAATCCAAAAATCCTTAATCTGTTTTACTCCAACTTTGAAATTTCTCATCAAATTATTGTGAAGAGTAGCCCCAATCTTTTATTTTTTTAATCATATTTCCCGGATTGGAAATAGAACTTGAGCCATGGTGGCCATCTATCTCTAATTGGAATATGGACTAGGTCCACCATCATGTCAACTGCATCCTCCATTGGATTTCACTGCTTCTCCTAGTAAGGCCAAGGGCTATGTGTTACCTTGAAATATTTATTCAGTAAGTCATTTTTGGGGTTGTAATTCCATTTATCTCAAATCCATACCAACCCCAGATGAGCCAGCTTTGTTTCTATTAGTTCATGCATCTACTTTGTGGTCATAATCATCATCTTAAAGCTTAATGGGAAGTTGAAAAATCCTTTCTTCCTTGCTTTTGCTTTGCAAAAGGTGAAGTCAATAATTGATACCTACCATAACATTTCAAGGGCTAGTACCCAATCTTTCAGACATGTCAGAAGTCAAAATGGTTCCCTAGTCAAGCCACACATACAAATGAATGTGAAACCTTCTTCCAGAAACCAGTCACATTTTGGAGTGAAAATTTCTATGTACTCTATTTGGTCTTAGTTTAGCCATAAAATATCACCATCCTCCCTCAATTCCTGAAGAATGAATCAAGAAATAATCTGAAAATGGGCAATAATCATAGGTTGCAGAGAGGAGAGTAATCCATACATAAACTAGCCTTCTCCTCTTGTTTTCATCAAATATGGCCAACCCCATATATTTTTTGAAGAATTCGGGATTCTTATGCAAAAACATGTGGGCAAGGAAGGAAGAAAACCTGAACCTATGTTGTGTCCTATACTGCACTATCTATTTCAACATCTCCTCAACAAGGAATTCTATGAAGTTGTACTAGAAAAGAGAATGTTTCCTATGCAACTGGAAACCCAAGCCTAGTTGAAATTTCTAAATATACTTGCCAATGTGTAGGCCGCAAACAAATTTCATCATTGAGAAGGAATCCTTCATGTTCTTGTTGAAGGCTTTATGTGCTATGGGGATCTTTGGTGGCTTTTTTTGAGCTTCTTTGGGCCTTTGGGTTTCTTTGTTATAAAAATCTAGAGAAAAATCAATGGTTTTCCATATGTTCTCTCCCCTTGTTGGAGTGAATGACTCCATTATTTCCACTTTGGAGATTTGTTCTAGGATGCACAACATGTACCAGATAGCCTCCTTGCAGATATTAACTCTTAGCTCTTAGGCCTCGATGGTGTTGGTAGCTGGGTTGAAATGCTTGATGGCTTCATCAACTAGTTCTGAGAAATAGTGCACAAACAAGACCATATATTGTGGAAGCTCACTAAACCAACACTTCTGCACCAAGGAACCTAGGTAATATTTATCTTCATCCACTCATAGGCTGCCTCTCTAAGAGTCTTAGGGTTCTTCTTGAGGATAAGATCATATATGTTATCCTATATTTCCTTTATTCCGCTCTTGTCTCTATGGGTCTTCTTCTTTTATGTAACCTTTGTACTCACCTACACTGGCTTCTCTGGTATCCTAGGAAAAGCATAAGAGATGTTTTCAAAGATATAGGTGGCGGGTGCTACACACATGGTATCATACAAACTTTGTCTTTCTTTGCCTTTCATTTTTGTTTGATAACTTTGGGATGCTTCAATTTTTTGCAAGTTTTTCCGTAGAAAGCACATTGAAGCGGTATGAATGGAACCTAAAAAACTATGTAAGGATCTAAACTCAAACTTGGATGAATTCTTTCCTTTTATTTTGGGTTCAATCAACACCAGAGTAGGGAATCTCTTGTAGCTATTTCTCTACACTTACCTTTTTTTTTTTTTTGCACCTTTCTTAGGTTTACTCAACAATTATGCACTCAAAATCCTTTTGTGTATTCAGGAAGCTTTCTGCTCTATTTAGCTCTTGTATACAATACTTAGCTTTTTCCTTTGATTTTTTTGCTTTAAAGTGGTAGACAATGGCTTCCTTTTAGCATTAAATTTGGCATGTACCACCAGCTCTCCTGCCCATGCAAAAATAATTACTTTCCCTTTTGGAAAGATAAGAATTCATAATGGCATGAGTGATCACGTTCTTCAATGTGATTTTCCTGGGGAATTGAGCTGTCGATTGAAAGCTTGCTAACCTTTCACAATCTTGGGAAATTAATATCGAAAAGGAATAATTAAGCCAAAGATGCAATGAGTACTTAAAAATATTTGCATCCGCTTTGGAGCTTGAAATTTCCTACAACGTGACACCTCAGTGCCTATCTGTATGAGCTACCACTTGGGACTACCAATAATTTATGTTAATTAATTACCACTCCGTAATCCTACACATATCAATTCGTACCCACAAATGTAACTAGGTGGAAATTTTGAGCTGGCCTTTGGTGGGATTCTTGAGTTAACACTCAATTAGTATCATGCTTATGGCATGTAGCTACCTTAGATATTTCTATAAATAAGCCCAACGACTGTAGAAAAATCACACTTAGTATCTAGCAAGAATTAGCATTTAGGTAATTGGCTAGGATTAGCATTTACGTAGAGCTAGACTTAGGTAGATGAGTAGAGATTGGTACCATGAATACTCCCATTAGACTAGTTTGTAACAAGTCCCAAACAACGTTTTTAGGGGATATTTCCAAGAGGTGACTAAAAAGGATGACTAAGAATAAGCATTCTTTGGCTATCATAGCCATGAAATGGGTTATGGGGAGGGACTATATTGAATACCAAGACAAGTACATAGTGAACAAAGACAACTGCTCCCACTTTTTTTCATCTTTGCTTGACATACAGGTCCCCAAGGGTATGATCTTGCACCTGAAACTTCAAATTTTCCCAAATAAATAACTTGGTGGCCTTAGAGAGGTGGTGATTAATGTTGTATATGGCTTGGGTCTTTCGATGGCAAGCGACCTACCTAAGTACATTGAAGTGGATGTTGTGGTACTATGGGTGCCATTTCTGAGTGGGTTTTGGATTCTTTCACAAACTTAGCACCGTGAAAGGGACACCCATGCATGTCACTTCCTATTGTGCTGCTACAATGTGGTGCCATTTTACGATTTGGATTGGTATACAGATTTCAAGAACCTTGGGTTCCCTCTACCAGTTTTTCTTGGTGTTATGAATGATGTTTCTCCTCCTGGCCCATTATTGATGAAAACCTTCTTGGTGATGACAACAATCCTTCTGTTAATGATAATGCTCCTGCTCCTCTAGCCAATTAAAGTTCCAAGTGCTTGTTTTCCTTTTTTGTATATATATGCCTTGAAAAGACTTTCTCATAAATATATATAAAGAAGTTGCATAATATATATAGATATACTTTTGAGCTTATGGCCTTAGAGCCATTTTGAAATGTATTTACCAAAGCATATATATATAAAGAATATACTTTCTTACTAAAATTCATGTCTCTTTTTCATGTGGTTCTACAATATGGGTTCACTTTAATTTTTCACATACGAGTTTATTTTTCTACATCCTAGGTAGCATTCACTTTTCTCTACTCTTGCACTATTGAATTTATTTAAAAATTATCTGAAAAAAACAGGAAGGAAAAATAATTAGAATACTTACATATTTACACGAGCAAAATAACTGAAGCTTAATTAAACAATTTTAGGTGAATTTCGTTAACTAGAAAACCCAACACTTCTTTTTCCATATTTTCTAATTCAAATGCATTATGTTGTTTGCACTGAATTATTTTGAAAGGGCCCTCCCATAAACTGTCAAATTTTCCTTGTTGGCCATGCTTTGTGACCCTTTCATTGAACTTTAATACTAGTTCTCTACACTTTAGACCTTGGTCTAAGGCTTTCTTGTCGAACCATCTCTTAACCACCTATTGGTGGTTGGACATGGCTATTAGGGATTCTTCTCTTTTTTCTTGCACTTCTAGCAATTCGGCCAACCAAACCTCCATAGCTCCATTTTCTTCAATTTCCATAGAATTGAGCAATTGTAATGCTGGGATTTCCGTAGAGATGGCAAACAGTGCCTCCTCCCCATATACTAATTCGTACAAAGAATTTTTGAGGGCTTGCTTGGGAGTTATGCAGTCTTCTCATAGCACTACCTGAAGGTTCTTGTGCCACTCATTCTCATGGTCTTCCCTAATTCTTTTAATGAGTCAGACTAAATTTTTGTTAGTCGACTTGGCTAGGTTGTTCCCTTATAGGTAGTAATTTGATGACATTTTCAAGAATACATTTTGCACAAGTGTGAATTGGCATACCTTAGAGCCTAGGAAAGCCTTGGTGTTATTTGAAATGATGGTCTTCAGTGGGGAAAATCTCATTACTAGCCCCTCAACAAAGTCCACAATCTTGGCCTTCATCACATATTTTAGGGGCATGGCTTCAGTCCATATGGTGAAGCTATCCATGGCAGTGAGAATCAAATTGTGGATTGCATTGAAGGCGAGATTGATCTTTCTGAAGAAATCTAGCCCCCATTACATGAATGGCATATTCACTACTATCGGATTGAGGGGCATTGCATAATTTTTTCTTCTTCCTATGAAGAATTTGCATTCTTTGCAGGATTTTATCATGTTGTATGAGTCATTGAATATAATAGGCCAAAAGTACTTATCGCATAGGATTTTGATGGCAGTGGTATTTGTAGAGAAGTTTCTAGCTATAGGACTGCTATGGAAGGTTTCAAGGACTCTCTTCACTTCCTCTGTGGTAACACACCATAGTAAAACACCATTGAAACTCCTCTTGAATGGGACCCCTTCAACAAGTGACTATCTGTTGTTTTGAAACTAGTAGAATCTTCTCTTTTGAGTAGGAAGTCCTGATGGATATTTTTTGGTGTTCATGAACCTCAATCTATCTACTAGCCAATAGCCTTTAGGCTCAGACTAATTTGTTACAACTAGCTCCAATTACTCTTCTTCAACTGCCACTTCATCATTATGTGCCAAATATTTTCATAGCCCTCTTCCTCGGGAAGTCTTTGTAGGTGTGACCTCAGTGTCATATTCAAGGATCTTGGTGATCCAATTGGCCCTTTTTCTGATGATTTTTCCTTCCATGATGTATTCACCCACACTAGAATGCATGACATAAACAATCACCTTATTACAAGATGTTAGATGTTAGAACTTTTTGAGTCCCTTTACGATTACAAATGCTTACCTTTTGACAAAGTTTTAGTTCATCTCATATTATTTTAAGGTCCGAGAGTGAAATGCTATTAGATTTTCTCCCTTTTTGTCATTGTCCTTTTGAGTCAAAATAGTAGTGATGCTTGTCTTGCTACTGAATACATACATTATCAAGTCCTTTGATACATTGTTATTTACCAATACAGGAGATGAACAAATAGCATCCTTAACCTTCTCGAAGGTTTCTCTAGCTTCTTTCATCCATTTGAATAATTGATCATTTTTTAGCATCAAGGTGATTGGTTTAATTATTCCTACATAATAAGAAATAAATTTGCTAACCAATTTGACCTTCCCCAAAAATGATTGGACTCCCTTTCTGTTCACTGGTAGGGGAAGTTCCTTGATTGCTTTTACCCTCTCATGATCAATTGTGATTCCTTCTTTGGAAACTATATGTCCCCATAATTTTCCTTGCAGTACTCCAAAGACACATTTTTTTGGGTTCATGGATACCTCAAACTCCTAGAATTTTTTGAAAACCTCCTCTAGATGATCAAAATGATCATTTTTATACTTGGAGAATACAATCATATCATCTAAATAAGTTAGGATAATCTTGTTGATTAATTCGCTGAAAGCAATATCCATTGCTCACTCGAAAGTGGCTCCCACATTCAAGTGGCCGAAAGGAATTTTAGCATATGTGAACATTCCCCACTTGGTAGTGAACGTTGTCCTGTGTTGGTCCTCTTCTTTGACTCAGATCTGATTATAACCCAAAAATCCATATAATAGAGAAAACATCTTTGAACCAACCATAGTCTATAAGATCAATTCTATGGAAGACCGTGTGTAGTGATCCTTTAGTGATGCCCTATTTAGGTCCTAAAAATAAACACAGAGATAAATGTATCCATTCTTCTCTTAGACTAGAACAAGGGTAGACACCCATTTACTATGCTTGATCAAAAACATAATCTTAGATTGGATCAACTTTCTTAGCTCCTGTGCCATTAGGGCTTCAATCTTTAGATTTATTGGCCTTTACTTTTGGCAGATAGGTTTAGCACCTTTCATTAGTTCAAAAGTGTGCTAGATGATTTTGGGATCACAACCCCTAAGGTCATCATATGACCAGGCCACTACTCCATATTTTTCAAAAAAGTGCATGAGTTTGTCTGTGTCAGGTTGCAGGACATCCTTCCCGAATTTGAGCTTCTTCCCATCTGTGACCTCAAGATCAGCATAGTCACTTTTGTCTACTAAAAACCTTCTCTTTTCATTTCTCACATCGTCACAACCGAATAGGCTTTCGTGAGTGACCAATCATTTTTCGAAGCTTGTTAGACCTTAGGTGAATGATTAGCAAATTTTGGTGATTGCTGGATGAATGAGGCAATGTGTTCATCACTTTCAAACACCTTCCAGCTCTAATCATTATCTGGAATGGAGGGTTAGACAATCACTTGCATGGATTGTATGTTCTTAATCAAGTCAGAGATAGGATCAAACTGAGATCCTATTATTGCAATGTGATTCACAATTGAATTTTTCTCCCTAGGCACCACCTAGATGTTAAAAGCCTTGAAACCTTCAATGAAGTCCCAAACTTTGTGTCTATAAGACCGCATACAGACATTTTCCCCTGTAGATATGTTTTAGACCTGATTAAATATTAACTCAGAGTCTTCAAACATTGTTAATTACCTGGCACCCATCCGCTCTACGAGGATTAGAACTTGCACAAGGCCTTCATATTTGGATTTTTTGTTCGAAAAAGTGAATTGGAAGTGGAAAGACCTAATAATCTATTCATTGATTGGATATGTCAAACATATCCCAACACTAGGACCAAATTTGCACCTTGCACCATCAAAGTGCAATATCCACAACTTTGAGGCTTGATCGACTACAGAGTCCTTTATAGCCTTCAATATTTCTTGATCTTCATCAGAAATTAAATAGGTTCCTAACCAAGTAGCATGATATTTTTTGAAAGGATCATCATCTATGTATTCACTCAAGAGGATACCTTCTTGATCGGTCTAGTTTCCAGTCACATTCTCATCCTCTAGTAGCTTAGTACCATATGTTTCTTCTTTAGTGAAAGTGGTATGAGCAACCTCAAAGTTGATCATGGCTTCATTGGCCATATGTTTTGAATGCATAGATTCAGACACTATTTTAATTTTAGCTCCATGCTTGGTCCTGAGGATTACATGTGACCAATCTAAAGAAAGGTATCTACCTATCTTTGAAGTGAATTCCCTAGATAGGAAGAGGTTGAACATGGGAGGAAAATCTACGATCACAGTATCTTGCAGGGCTATGATGCTTGGGTAGGTGAATAAGGGAAATGGGAGGTCCTTAGTGACACCTACTATTTTGACTTTATTCCCATCGAGCTGCATAACCCCCTTCTCAAAGGTTCATAGTTGAGTCTTAAGGCTTCATATATTTTACTGGGCATTACCATGGTGCTAGCACTAGAGTCAATCATGGTATTATGCAATAATTTCTTCCCCATAATAAGAGTTAAGAAAAATGGCTTGGGTTTCGGCTTCTCTTTAACCTCTGTAGAGGCCTCTTCTTCGCTATTTGTGAGAACTTTAGCCATAGCTGATGGGACCATGGTCTTTTCTTTAATTTATTGCTTCATAGATTCAATAACTGCATCTTTCCGAAGGGCCTTCTACAGCAATGAATTCTACTCCATAATAGCTAATATATCCCAAAGGGATACATTAGCATAATATTTTTTTAATTTTTCCATCATATTGAATGTTGACGAATTTGAAGGCCTGTGCTCTTTAGCCCTAGTTATAACAATCTCCTTGTGCAACTACAGTTACAGAGCAATTATGGAAGGACTAGGGGATTGGTTGGGGATGCTTCTAGAGCTACAGAGTGATCGATTCACCTATGAATCTAATCTTTCAACGGGTATTGTAGTCGGATTTCAGCTATGGGATCTCTGATATGGATGCCTTGTATGTGAACACTGCCTCTTCTCCTTCAATCCATGAGAAGAGTGTTTGATCAAGAGCTATGTCATTTTATTGTTCAAGGAGCATTCCTTGCATTTAAGCAGTGAGTGTACAACATTTTCCATTTGTGGAGAGGCATTTGGATAACCTCCTAAAATTGACACCACATGTTGGTTGCACTATTCTGCCACCTTCTATAGTAAATTTTCACATGAACAATTTCAAGGCATGTGCGGATCACTACATGGGAAGCACCAAGGATTGATATCTTTGGCAAGGTTGTTCTACTCTATGATCAACTCTCTTCTTGTACTTGGATGAGCAGCTCCTAGCGGGGTGGGCACTATTACTACTTGGTTAGTTTTTTGAGCCTGTGGATTTGTTCATCTGCCTCCTTGATATTGGTTTTGTTTGTAGGAGGGTCTTCTTCTTTGATAATTTTTGTAGGCTGGTCTTTGATGAGTGGCTTGGTTGTGCTTGATGGTAGTTACTTCATTTTCTAAGTTCCACAATAATTCTTTTATGTTTCTCATTCCATCCTTTGAAGATTCGTATGTAGAATCAACACTTTGTGGTGTGCCCAGATATGTGTACATGCATTGAGGATGTGTGGGTACACTAGTAGATGGAATCTCCTGGGTGGGAACTGATACCTTAGGAAATATAGGCATGATGAGCCAAGCTAGTAACTTCTTAGCATCAATTAGATTGTTTTCTGCCTTGACTACTACATTATACACATTTGGTAGAGTGGTTTCGTCAAGAGACTGGATCATCATCGAGATATCAAAATTGATGGATATCAAGTAGAACATGAATGCCAACTTAGCCAGTGGTTGGATAGTAGCTTGAATTCTTTGCCAAGTTGTGTGAAATTGGGCATTGGAGTCAGTCATGGCTTCATGAGGAGCCCGCTTTATAGTTTTGAACTGATGGTATAGTGAGGATTGATCCCTATCGTTTACAAATCTCTCATTGAAAGGATCTTTGAGCTAATCCTAGGTATCAATGGTGTTAGCCAATAGAGTGTGATAATATTCTAACACTTCACCCATGAAAGAGGTTGCAGGCAACCTTAGTGCTATATTTTGATATGTAACTTTGTGCACCAAACACACATCCACCACATCTTGTAGATGTTTAATCGATGTTCTTGAGCTATCTCAAGTAAATTTAGGTATCCCTTTTAGAGTAGAGACTGGGATAGGGGCCCAAACAACGAGCACAACTAGTGCTACAAGGGGACTTCTTTCATCCTATGCCACATAATTTCTATTTGCAACCTGCAACATGGCTGGTGGAGAGATTAAAAAGTTCACTAGATGAGTTCAGGTTTGTGTTGTTACTAGTGGAGGCACTAACAAGCCAAGGTTATTCATTTTTTGAGACCTAGTAATAGGTCGATGGCTCATACACCCTCTTTTGATTTAGGTATTGTGAATATTTACTCACACACTGCTCTTTTCCTTCGTGGCTTCACCTTTTATTTTCATATCACTCGTAGATTTTCGGTCGCTGCCACATGGCATCCTATC
Source organism: Sequoiadendron giganteum (assembly GCA_007115665.2). Lineage (NCBI taxonomy): Eukaryota > Viridiplantae > Streptophyta > Pinopsida > Cupressales > Cupressaceae > Sequoiadendron > Sequoiadendron giganteum. Next base: position 273,431,643 of record CM021104.1, on the reverse strand, counting down.
GGAGCTTCCCTTTGAGACATCTCTTCTTCCTTTTTCCGGCCTTAGTTTTCTTGACATATATCCTCTGCTTGTTTTCTTTCCAAGTGGGGCCCACATCACAGTTACCTTTGTTTGGAGCTTTCCGTGTGGCATTCGTTCATGCATCTGTTGTCTTGGGTTCGACGTCTGTTGCAACGGTCTCTATTTTTATGCCACATGTTCTTTCCTTCTACTGATGTGTGGCCCATATCCCCTCAGGATCTACCTTCAAGTGTGCTGCTAGAGAATCTTTCTATTAGTGCTAGCTTGACAAAATATTGATCATTGGTGGCTTCACAGGAGCATCTTTCTTGTTCGGGTCTCCAGGTGGTGGGTTGGCTTATTTAAGCAACCTTTACTTCATTTTTCTGTATTTTTTTAGATGGAAAAGATTTTTCTAGCACTAAGAATCAGCCTCTGTAGTGTTTTGGCTTAAATTTGGACTCATAGATTGTGCCATTCTATTCGGCCTCTCTATTTTCAAGCATTTGATAGAACATTAAATTGTGCTTACATTTTATGAAAACATAAATATTTTTTTCAAGCTTTCATAATCTTTATATAGCTTAGGGTAATACAAATAATGTTACTACTCTTTTGTGTTAGCTTCTAGTAAATGGGTTATATTATGCAAATGGTTTGATATTCTTATGTTTGCAGTAATGGGAGTTGTTTATTTGATATATGCTAACTACTACCTGAGACTTTGTTTCAGCAATGTACTTACTTATCTCATTATTTCTCTGGCACATTGCCTTAGTTTAGGTTTGTTTATTTTATGTTTATCTTCTTCCCCTTTTCCTCCCTCCATTAAAAAACAAAGATCTGACCTCAATAAAAACTTTGGAGGTCACTTAGCTATGCACTTAAGTCCCCAATAGCTAAGTTTCCCATGAGGTTGTTGCTTGCAAAATTTTACAGCAACAGTTCTTTTTCTGGCACACCCGGTGGGACTCAAAACCACAATTGCCTGATCAATAGGAGTGTATGAGCCATAGGCCCATCACTAGGTCTCAAACCGCAAGTATTCTTGGCCTACTTGTACCACTGTTGGTTTCAATCAAGGCGAGATGTCGGCAGGCTAATACTTCACCTCTATCTTCTCTTTTGTCGCTTGTGCAAATGGCTAGAAATTTTATAGCCTGGGATGCTGGTAACCCTTTGGTACCCTCTATACCACTTGGAGTGTGGGCTCCAATCCCAACTTCTACTTTAAAGGTTATCCAGAAGTTATCCAAGGATGATTCAAAAACACCAACAGAGCACTTGCAAGATGTGGTTGATGTATGTTTGGTTCATGGCATTACAGTTTCTCACCACCTCTTTCAGAGGGAAGGCATTGGACTAGTATTTTACTCTTCCAGCTATATCAGCTCAAAGATCCCTTCTATGAGCACTCCTCAAATAATGGTGATAGATCTTCATTATATCACCAAATGGATCATATAAAGCAGGCTCCTCATGAAGCTTTGGTTGATTTCAAAGCTCAGTTTGATTTGACCTGGCAGAGAGTCCCTGCCGGTAGTCAACCACCTCTGGATCTGGCATTCATGTTCTATTTGAATTCTAAAAATTTTGATATTTCTATGATGCTACAAGCTCTCAGCGGGAATACATTACTCGATGCATATAGCCTTGTCATCACTGTGGAGAACAATCTTATTGTTTCCAAAAAATTGGCAACGTGACCTATCATGCCATTGTTCCCAGAATCGACCATAGTAGAACCAAAGGTAGCTTCGACCAATGTTCACGCACCCCTGTAGTCTATGTATCTGTACCCAAGAATGACATTGAGTGTGGCTCCAATGCCTAACCCCTTGGAGGCTAAAGTGAACGATGTGAAGGAGCACTTGCGAACCATGAAAAATGAGTTAACCAGTATGAAGCAGCAACTTATATACCTACCAAAAGCTTGCTTACCAAAACTACCAAGCTGTGAAACCTCCTTTCCAATAGAACCAGTGGTAGGATAGATCGTGTAGTAATACACAAGCTCAATAGAAAAATCAGATCATTCCCATGACTATGCCGATTCAAACTGTCTATCGTAGTTCAAGTAAGGAGCTAGTAGTAGGACAAAATAATCTTTCTGAGGAGATTAATCCATGGTGCTTCCCTTGCAATGATGCACTCATGCCCCAAAATTTTCCATGAGGGAATTTACAGTAGAAGATAATAGAGCAACGTAGTCAAGGCATCATGCCTAATTTCAAAGGCCATACATATGCCTCTCAGCAAATGGAGAATGTAGTTCTCATTTCTCAAATGCAAGGAATGTCTATAGAGCAAGAGCTAGAGATAGATCCGGACCAAACACTCTTTTCTTTGAGGGAAGGAGAGGAGTCAACATTCCCAAATGAAATTCTAGTGACCCAAGTGCTACAATTATAGTTAGACTACAATACTTATTCCAAGTGGAGGCTCACTAGAGAATTCAAATATTTGCAGACTAAAGGGTCACCTATTTCAACACTCAATCCATCAGCAACTATGTCATCAATTCTGCAATAGCGTAGGGTTGTTGTTCCCTATCTTGAGAATCCACCTCCTCTTAAATAAAAATCTCCCATGGCCACCCCAGTAGTTTCCAAATAGTCGGATCCACCAACTGCGAGGTAGAAGGAGCCAACTACCATAGCTCATCAGTCACGGACACCATTCAACATGGTGGAACAACTAAACAAATCTTTTTCAAATGTTTCTCTGTGGGATATCCTGGAAATTCTAGAGAAAAATTTTCTATTATAGAAGGCATTATTGGGAGAAGAGGACATGAAGATGCTTGAGTAGCCCTCAGAAGATAAGATAACCAATTCGAACCTAGACAGAGTTCTAGAAAATCAACTAGAAGAAAAGGAGGTCAAAAAAGAGAGTAAGCCTAAACCCAAATCTTTCTTTTCAACACTTATCATTGGTAAATAAACTACTGCATAATTGTATTATTGACTCTAGTACTAGCACCACCATTATGCCTAAGCAAGTAGCTGAAGCCTTTAGACACAAATATGAGCCTCTTAAGAGGGGAGTCATGCAACTCAATGAGAACAAGGTTGAAACCATCTGAGTAATCAAAGGATTTTCTATGGCATTGTTTTCTTGTCCTAGAATTACTATGAATCAAGATACTATGCTCATCGATGCCCCTCCTTTGTTTGGGATATGTTTGTCCTGAGAATTCACTGTAAATGTTGGAGGTTACTTAGAATTGTACTACTCACACCTGATCCTAAGAACCAAACATGGAGCTAAGATGAAGTTACTATCGGAATCTTTACATTCTGAGCATGGGGCTGATGTAACCATGATCAAGTTTGAGGTAGCACATACCTCAATCACCTTGGAAGAGATGCTCAATGTCAAACTTCTTAAGGATGAAGAAGCAAGCAGATCTTGGATGAAGAAAGAAGAAGCTCTCTTGAAAGAATTTATAAACATAGACCCTTTTGGAAACTATCATACAATTAGGCTAGGAACATATGTCATACATGAGCAGGATCAGATTATGCCCAGAGTGACTAAAGAGTCTGAAAGAGAAGGGACCTCAGAGTTATGGACCTTGCACTTTGGTGGAGCAAGATGCTGAGTAGGAGTCAGCATAGGAATATGTTTGGTATATTTGTCTAAAGAAAAAACATTAAGGTCCTACTACTTCAAGTTTATGTGCTCAAACAATGAAGCAGAGTATGAGTGCCTTGTCCATGGCTTGAGTTTAGAAGAACGAATGGGTGCAAAGATAATACAGGTGTTCAAAGATTCATAATTGGTGGTTAACCAAATCCGAGTGCTATCAGCCACCAAGAATGTTTGTATGTGATCATACCGACATAGGGTCTGGGATCTTATTGAAGGCTTCGAGGCATTCAACATCCAAGCCATACCTAGAGAGAAGAACTCTGAAGTAGACTAAATGGCAACTACCAGATCTCTATTTGAACTAGCTTTCAAGTTAATTAGCAACAAAGATTCAATGCAAGTGATTGTGTGGCCTGCAGTCACAAATAATGATAAAAAATGGAAATTTTTTGATAGTGATGCTCATATCGCATCATTTCTCTAATTATGTGGAGAATTTTCCAACCAATTACAACCAAATATCATTAAGGTCTATGAGGATCAAGTAGTCCAGCTTAAGTCAAACAAGCTCCCCAGGGATTTGGTTACTCTCGAGAGTCTTTTTTATTTTGATGATGTGAGGAAAGACAAGAGAAAGCTTGTAGCCAATAAAGGTGATTATGTCGATTTTCACATCAGAGAAGTTAAAAATCTTAAGGTCGGAAAAGGAGTCTCGCAGAAGAATAAAGAAAGGTTGAAATTTTTTTGTGAGAAGTATCTAAGTGTGGTAGCATGGTCATATGATGATCTTAAAGGATATGATCTCAGGATTATCCAACACACCATTGAGCTACTAGAAGGTGAAAAACATGTGTATCAAAAGAAAAGACCAGTAAATCCAAAGATCGAGCCGCTAATGTCGCAAGAATTAAAGAAGTTGACTGAATCCCAGATAGTACTCCCGATCAAACACAGTACCTGAGTGTCTAACCTAGTGTTGGTCTAGAAGAAGAACGATGATATACAACTTTGCGTTGACTTCTGAGACCTGAATAGAGCATCCATGAAGGATCACTACCCTTTTCCTTCCATGCAAGTAATTTTGCAAACAGTTATTGGTTCTGAGATGTTTTCAATGCTGGATGGTTTCTCCAGCTATAATCTGATTCAGGTAAAAGAGGAGGACCAACACAAAATGACATTTACTACCAAGTGGGAAACATACGCTTATGCTAAAATGCCCTTCAGATTTCAAATTCTAGAGCCACTTTCCAACGAGCTATGGATATTGCTTTTAGGGATTTGATACATAATATTATTCTTATTTATCTAGATGACCTGATGGTATTCTCAAAATCTACTGAAGATCATTTTGATCCTCTCAAACTTGTCTTCCAGAAGTGCTAAGAGTTCAGGATTTCTTTGAACTTGAAGAAATGTGTGTTTGGGGTCCCATAAGGGAAGCTATTGGGTAATGTCATCTCGAAGGAAGGTATTTCCATCAACCTAGAAAGGGTTAAAGCGATCGAGGAGCTCCCTCTACCCATCAACAAAAAAGGAGTTCATTCTTTTTTGGGCAAGGTTAACTTCATCAGTTGGTTCATAGCCGACTTCACAGGGATTGTTTGACCCATCACCTTCATGTTAAAAAAATACCAAGTTTTCAAATGGATAGTGAAAGCCAGAAAAGATTTCAAATAGATTAAAGAGGTCATCTCTTCTGCTCTAGTGTTGGTTAGTCTAGATTTTTTGAGAGACTTCCTCATGTATTCCTTTAGTTGTAGCACAAGTATCACTACTATCATGATGCCAAAAGATGATGAAGATAAAAGAGAATTACCTATTGCTTTGTATTCGTGCACTGTGAAACATTATCAGGTAAAGTACAACTTTGTGGAGAAGAAAGCTTTTGCTATTGTAGAAGGCATGAAGAAGTTTTGACACCTCATATCATGCAACAAGGTGATTTTTTATGTGTCGCACCCTAGTGTGCATGAATATATTATGGAAGGTGAAATCACGAAGAAGCGGGCTAACTGGATAACCAATATTCTTGAGTATGACATCGAGATGAAGCTAGTCAAAATTGTGAAAGGGAAGGGACTGTACGAATATTTGGCTGAAAAAAATGAAGCAATTACTGAGGTTGAAGTCCTATAACCCATGATGTTGAATGAAGAGACTTCTAGAGATGATTGGCTGGATGATAGAATTAATTTCATACAAACAGGAAGGTACCTGTCCAACCTCCCCTCATTTAAAAGGAATTTTTATCAACTGGAGAATAATTGCTATGTACTCTTGGAGGGAGTTCTTTTCAAGAGAAACTTCAATGTTGTCTTGTTAAGGTGTGTAACACAAGAGCAATCAAAAATGATATTGGAGCAGTACCACAGTGGCCCAGCCGGAGGACATTTTTCAGCAAAAACTACTGCAATCAAGATTATGTGTGTTGGTTATTTTTGGTTGACATTATTTAAGGCCTCGTATTCATTGGTGAAGTCTTGCAACGAGTGTCAGTTTTTTGTTGGGAAAAGAAAAAATGTTGCCATGCCACTGAAACAAATTGTAGTGGAAGAGCCATTTTCTTAATGGGGTCTCAACTTCATTGGCATGATCAATCCATTTTCATCAGCCAGACATTGGTGGATCCTTATGGCAACTGACTATTTCACTAGATGGACTGAAGTTGTACCTTTGATGAATGTAACCAAGGAAAAAAACATGAACTTCCTGGAGGAACTTGTAGCCAAGTTTGTCCCACCAAAGAAAATTATCTCAGATAATGCCAAGGATTTTCTCGGCTCCAAAATCACTCAATTGCACTAAAATATGGAGTCTTCCTAAAGACATCCTCCAACTACTACCCACAAGGAAATGGCCTTGCCGAATCTAGAAACAAGAATCTTCTTCGACTGATCAAGATAATAGGTTTGGAACATCAAAGGGAGTGGCATAAACACCTCTGGACAACACTATGGGTAGACCGTATCATGCCCAAGAAAATATTGAAAACATCTCCTTACAAGATAGTATACGGGAAGGAGGGACTATTTCCAATCTCTATGGAAATCCCTACAATCCAACTACTCAGGTCTCTTGAGATTTAGCAAAACAGAGTGATGGAGGTGTGGTTTTTAGAATTACATGAAGCTCAGGAGAAACAAGAGAATGCTTTCAAGGCAATGACAAACTGCCAATAGGTGGTAAAGAAATGGTTCAACAAGAAAACATCTGACCAAGGTCTGCAATGTGGAGACTTGGTGCTCAAGTTTAACGAGCCCAGAGCAAAGCCCGATCAACATGGCAAGTTTGATAGTCTCTGGGAAGGACCATTCAAAATCACATAGTGCAAGTAGCACAACTCATTTGATTTAGAAAAATTAGAGGGCGAGGCTCTAGATATTCCAGTTAATGGAATACACCTCAAAAAATTCAATTAATTGGACTTTTGCAGTAAGTGTGCAAATATGTATATATTTTCCCTACTTTGTTAGTTTTGGGTCATTCTTAGTGTTTTCTTAGATCAACAACCACATTGATGCAAGGAATTGAAACAAAATGAAGAAAAAATCCAGAATATAGGAAGATACATATATTGTATGACTTATGGAGACATTTACATTTGTATACATGTTGATTAAATGGGGCCCTTAGCCATGTTCCAATATATATATATACTTATTGTCGCTGACAAAGTGTTGAAGAGAATGTTTCAAATACAAAAGAAAAAGAGGAAGGATCTTATGGATGTCTCTTCAGGAACTTGAGGGTCCAACAATGGCATCAGGTGGCACACGATGAGGAAACACCATCCTCTCAAAATTCTCATACCATTGCACCTCATGAAAGGGTTCGACGTTGTGCATCCTCATCAAGAAATGGCAAGTGGTGCAGACTTTGTGGCAATGTTCCTCATGATTTTCAAGCTCAAAGCCATGTAGAAAGGGCCTAGTTGGCATAGGTCCTCCTTCCTAAGTAAGTCAGCACAAGTTGCGAACAGATGGAATTTCATGGCCGATCTTGGTAGCTCTCATGACATTCTCCAACCCCTCCAAGTAGCTTTTGGGAAATACCTGCTTTGTTAGCTTCAAAATCTTCCTCTTAGAAGTTCCAATATCTAACAGAGAAGCTATAAACTGGGAACTGATACTAGTGTTCACTCTATACTGGTCCTCATATTCCATGCATTCTATGCCTAGAACCCACTTTATGGCTTTCACATACAAAAGGTTCTTCACGCCATTCAAGCATTTCACCCACTTACACCTAATTTTTCCTATGAAGGAATCTTTGTTCTTCTTGCATGTAAGCCTAATTGGTGTTTCCATGACTACCGCTACTCTCACTAAATAATGAAGTTACCAATGATGTTCTAGGGCCAATTGCTAATAAATGCTAAGTGCAAATATGGATTGCCAAAGTGCCAAGGGTCCTTTTTATAGATGGGAAGAGGCCTCCCTAGTTGAGAAAGGTATGTTTACATCAGAGACAAATGGTATAAAGAGCCCTGACAAGCCATGTTGCAGTGTGCAAAATAATGAAGATAATCAAATGTAGTTTCAACTTGTTCAAATTGAGCCTTTTTGAAAGGACAAGAGGGAGCCAGTTTTTGCCATATAGAATTTTTTCATCCTGGTTAAATCAAATCAAATATTTTAAGGTGAATTCATTGGTTGATGTGCCCAATTACAATCAATTAATCATTTAATTTAAAATCTAGTGAAAAGATATTGCACTGTTGATTTAGTACTTTTTCCAAGAAAAATTAGAGCCACCATATGTGAGGTCATATCTCTTAATGTGTGGAATCTTTTGGCAAGTTGGCGGTCTCATCGCATGCATGGAAGGGTTAGTGGTGCATGGAATAACTAATGTGAAAAGATAATGCATAGCCTTATTAATTTGATATTCTCCAATATCAAAAAGACAGATAGGAGCATCATGCATAGGGCATAAATTGTGCAAGGTTGGAAAAATGTGTAACTACTTGAGTCATTTGCAGAGACAGAGAAATGTTTTAAAAAAACTAATTTGCAGAGTCCTTCGAAGACACAAGTAAAATGGCTGAAATTGCAGAGAGCTCAACTTAGGTCATCACCACTAAAAGCATTGAAGAATGAAGGATGCATGAACCTTGCATGAATATCTATGCCAAGGATTCTTATGAAACCCAGGGCATTCCAACTAAACCTTCATGGCCCTACACTAAGCTGGCAGACTAGAAAGTGTTAAACATGGTTTCTCCTAGAAACCAATATTTGGTATCAGAGGGTTGGGATAATGTCTGAGATTCTGAGTTATCTCAGAACCCCAAAATTTTAAGAGAGGTTTCATTCGAAAATATGAAAAATACCACTAATCCTTTTCATATCCATTTTTGGAATTGTGGTATCCCTCAGTATATAGTTCCTTTGGTACACCATTGTCCGGAGATTGTGGATGCTTGTGCAAAAAATTTTGATGCCAAGACAAGAATTATAAGCGGCCATAATTTGAGGGTGGTAATCTGTCACCAGGCTCTCTAGGATATGTTGTGAATTCCTCTTAATGCTCTTGAGGGTGTTGAGGATTTTGATATTTCCAGGCTACAAAATTGCTGTAGAATGCTTAGGTTAGTGTAGCAATTATTTAATACCAAAACGGGTAAACCATTAGATAACTCCATCTTTCCTAGCTTCCCTCTTAGTCTAGCTACTTTTAAAGGAGGTTTGACTGCCATCTTCTCTATGTTGGCATTGGTGTGTGGATTGGATATAGATAAAGAAGTCTCGAACTTCTAGATGAGTGTAAGCTTTATGCTGAAAAATATTAGCAAGGCTCCGTTGATGGACATTGCCAAGGTCATTGTGGAAGGGATGTGCCAGCAGCTGAAGGATTTTGAGCCTGGTTCCAAGTTCAGGTATTCTTCTTTCTTGGCATACATGATTTTACATCAGAACCCATATTATTTCCAAAAATCTCTGCCCCTGGCACTATTTGATGAAAATGGCACTAGAAATCCAATTTCGACCAGGACTCCTATCCTCTCAAAGACTTTTGATTATTGCACATTTTTAGATGCATTCCTAGCTTTGAATTTAAGATCTTTGGATCATACGGGAGGCAGGAGGTCTAGTCGCTTGACTTAGAGCTGGATATCATGGATGAGAGGCCTTGTACCACCTTGCGATTGGTTCTTCAGTTCATATTTTACAATGCTCTGGATGCAAGGTTTTGTCTGAGAGCCTTTCCAACTCCCACGCTTTGTTTCAGATAGGGTGCTAGCATTGGAGGTTTTCACGAAGTTGTGCAATATTGAGAATGATTACTGGGGAGGAAAGCATCTAACTTCCTATTTGATGTTTCCAATCCTATTTGGCTCTGTATCATTGGTCAAGAAGAATAATCTGAGGGTGAATAGTTCTGAAGTGTTGTACTCTAAGTTGGGTCACCTTGGATTGGTAGTTATCTATGACACATGTCACTATAATCTAGTAAGTAATTTGGTAGAGATAGACATTAAGATCTCTCACTAGCCTCAATCTTTTTGGGACCCTCGAAGAAATGCAAATGAGTGAAATGAGAAATTATACGCTAGCCTTGAGTACATCCCTTCTAGCTCGGGTCAACCACCTTGGCTGAATTTTTATCATATAATGGAAAATCCTAATCCTAACCACAAAAATAATCAATTCCTCTACATCTAGTTAGCAAGGCTCCATTGGAAGCCTGAAAGGATTGAATATTTCTAGATTTATAGGCAAGAGATAAAAAATACAAACGGGCTCTTTCAAGATGTGGGTTCAGACAACCAGTTTGATGATATCTGGTGTCGCAAGCATTCAAAAAGTGATGATTATCCTAATCCTTTGGGGTCTGAGATGTTCAGTGAGGTGGAAAGTGTAGCTCTGGAGCATGAAGAAAAGGTTTCCCAAAAGACTTCCATAATTGAAGAAGATCCTATGTGAGGAGAGACAGTTAGTGGATAGCAGTTGCAGCATGAGGACTCCTCAAATACACAATTGACAGAGCCTACTAGCTCCTCTAGATCAGGCGTGAAGAGGTCAAGATCTACTGGACGCCACCAAAGGGTTATTTTGGACCTAGATGATTCCCTAGAGGAGAAGAGACCATGCACGAAGGAAGCTAGAGGAGGAGAGGAAGAACAATTTGAAGAGGTAGTTGTATCTACTACGAATCTTCAGAAAACCTAGGTATATTTATTCCCTTCTTCTCTCTCTTCTATGTCTTTAGTTTCCTTTGCATCTGCTTTTTTCATGTCACTCGTGCTAGCTGTTCCTCTCACTGGTCACCCAGGGTAGGTCAACATTAATTACCCTAGGGGTCCCCTTTCGTCTCTTCCTATTTCTACTTCCCATGAGACACAAGTAATGGTAACACATCTTGGCCCACTAAGTCAGCAGTTTGTATCTCTGAGGCCTCAACATCAGGTGAATGCTTCCCCAACGTTTTTCCCCACCATATTTTCACCATCTTCGGGCACTCAATTTATCCCACCTTTTTCCCTGGCAACTGTTATAAGGCCTAGAAAATCCACTCATACATTAAGCATAATGTCATTCCCATTAGCAATTCCTCAAGAGTTCCCTTTTGTTGGTGGATTAGGTATTTCTTCCCAAGATTATTTCTCGCAAGTGGATGTGAAAAAAAGTGCTTGGGCTAGCCAAATTCAAAAAAGAAGGGAAAAGGATGCAAGCAGACCTACGAAGCCCCTTTTGCAGACTGTACTCAACTAAAATCAAAATTCATTGATTTTTGCAAATGTAACACCCAATGTCATCAAGTCGGTTGGAGAAATGCAACCAAATGATTTTTTTGTCAATGTCATAGGGCTTGATTTGTAACAATGTCATCTGCGGGACAAGCTTGAATTAATGGAGGAAACCCAAAGAGTGGTGACAACCAATTTCCTGAAACTCAATCGCCAGATGAAGAAGAAAAATTAACAAATGAAGGAACTGAAAGGAAAGGTGGAGATCTGGTTGAATAAGCATAAGGCTGAAGAGGTTGAAATCAATCTACTACATAATGAGAGGAATTCCTTTGAGAGAAAAGTCTTTGGGTGTGGAGGTTGTTCCGGTCCTATGAAGAGAAATTGAGCAATTCTAGGTGACTGAAGTGGCCCTTCATGATGAATTCAGGTAGGTGAGTGATGGTTTGAAATAGCTCCAACAAAGTACCAATGATGAGGTAAATGAAATGAATGCTGCATTAGAGTAGGAAATAGAAAATAAAAAACAGGCTAAGTTAGCCTTGAGGGAGAAGGAGGAAGAAATTACTACTCTGAAGAATCAATTTTCAGCCCTAGAGGGAAGCATTATAGAATTGAAGGAAGATTTGAATAGAAAGGTTGCAGAGTTGGACCTTTTGAGATCCCAGCCTCTTGCATCCCAAATGAATTTTCTAGAGATAGCTAGAGAGTTTCATGCATCATACTAGGATAAGGTTAAGACACTATGCCTTACCTTACAGCCCACTCTCAAATTTATGGAATAGGCTACCAACCTATGTGAGGTGGTTAGTTAAAGAATGCAACGGGAACAAGAAATTACTTTTGATAGAGTTTTGGGGGGCTAGAAAGTTGTTGAGAAAATTATATATAGCTTCCGATGAGGCATTGAGAAGTGTGGGGATCAAAGGCCAAACAATGGCGGCCATGAGAATGAATGTTCTCATCTCTATGCATGAAGCCATCCAGTATGTCAGTGAGTGCAAAGAAAAGCTGACTCAAATTACTTGTGATATGTGGGAAAATTTTTCCCACCTAGCTCAATGAGGGCTTCCATCGCCCTTCCCGACTGATCAAATAGTGGCAGGAATAGAACACATAATTAAGAAGATTGAGGAGAAAAAACAAGATTTATCAGTATTCCAGTTTGATCAATCTTTGACTGCCACAAATATTGAAAACATGATGCATTAGTTGGCGCAACTCTTCTTCCAGCCTGAGTCTGAGGCATAAATACCTAGGGGATTGCCTTTTAAGGAAATTATTTATCTAAACATGGCGCATGAGAATCTGTGCACTCTCTCTGCACCATTGAATGAAGTCTGGACGTCCCTTGAGGATGCCATTTCTAAGCTGTGAGTGATTAGTCCAAGGGGCTGGGCTGGTTTGCAAGACCATGATCTGGAGTTCTTCATTCCTTGAGTGAAATTTCCCTATGATTCACCAAGCTGTGAATATTTATTCACACACCTCTCTTTTCCTTCACGGTTTCTCTTTCTTTTGCAGCTTCACCTTTTCTTTTGGTATCTCTTGTAGCTTTTCGGTTGCCGCCATGTGGCATCCTATTGGAGCTTCCCTTCAAGATGCCTCTTCTTCCTTTTATTAGGCTTCATTTACTTGACACATTTCCTCCATTTGTTTTCTGTTTGAATGGGGCCCACACCCCAGTTACCTTTGCTTGGAGCTTTCAGTGTGGCGTTCGTTTGTGCGTCTGTTGTCTTGGGTTCAACGTTTGTTGCAATAGTCTCCATTTTGATGATGTGTGCTCTTTCCTTCTACTGCTGTGTGGCCCATATCTCCTCAGGATGTACCTATTGGTGTGCTGCTGGAGAATATTTCTATTGGTGTTGGCTCCAGAAAATCATGATCTTTGGTGGCTTCGTAGGAGTATCTTTTTTGTTGGGTTCTCCAGACAGTGGGCTGGCTTATTTTAGTAGCCTTTTCTTCAATTTGTTGGTTTTTTTTAGATGCACAAGATTTTGCTAGTGCTAAGAATTAGCCTCTGTAGTGTTTTATATTAAATTTGGACTCATAGACTGTGCCATTCTATTCGTCCTCTCTATTTTCAAGCATTTGATAGAGCATTAAATTGTTCTTACATTTTATGAAAACATAAATATTTGTTTCAAAATTTTGTAATCTTTATATATCTTAGCATAATACAAATCATGTTACTACTCTTTTGTGTTATCTTTTTCTATATGGGTTATATTATGCAAATGGTTTGATATTCTTATGAGTCTTTGTTTCAGCAATGTGCTTACTTATCTCATTATTGCTCTAGCGCATCGCCTTAGTTTAGCTTAGTTTATTTTATGTTTATCTTCTTCCCCTTTTCCTGCCTCCATTAAAAAATGAATAGTCGGGTTCGATAAAAACCCCACAAGTCACTTAGCTACGCGCATAAGTCCCCCAATAGCTAAGTTTCCCATAAGGCTTGTGCCTACAGACTTTTGCATTAATAGGTACATTTAAGCAGCCCCACTAGGTGTGCTAGAAAAAAGAAATTGTTGATGCCAAAAATTGGGGAGGTAACAACCTTTATGGGAAACTTGGTTAAAGAGGGCATCTATTGTGCTAAATTGAGGGACCTCTAGGTTTTTAAAGAAGCTGACTTCTTCTGTAATTTGGGGGGTTGAAAATGTTAGAAGGAAACAAATGTAAAATTAAATATAATCTAAGGTGATGTACCAAGAAGTAGATATGGGCATGATAAACCTATCTGTTATAAATGATTTAAGGGTCATTCATCAATTTTCTATGTCCTAGAATCACATAAATTAAAATAGAAACCTAAATAACTCAATAAATGACATAAAATAACTTCCATACATTCATTCAAAAGAAGAGTCAAAGACATGGTCTGAATCAATAAGCTTATATTAAAATTATAGAAGTCTACAAACAAACTATTCAATAAAAAGATGACACAACATAAATATTTATCAAATAGTCAAGAAATAGAAAGGCTGAACAATGGCACAGTCTATGAATCTTATACAATAAGCTAAAATAATACAAGAGGCCTCGTGTCTTTCTACAATTTTATTTGTAAGTTCTAATCCCTTTGTTTGAAAGAAGAAGCAATATTTATAAGTGAAATCCATCCACCTGGCGAGTCAGTAACATAAAATATTCCTTCATCATGCACAATGATACCCAAAGAAATTATTTCCCTTAGGTCATTGCAACAGAAAAGATTCAAGCATGAACATGGCCGCCCTTGAACTAGATGCATCCCCTATGGATGACGGTGTTGGTCCTAGTAGAATATAGCATTGACATGTGTCGCTCACCCACAATGGTAGTTAGAATATGTTGTAATCTTGGTGAGGTTGTTACTTTATCCCTACTTCTCCTTGATTAAGTTCATAGAAGAGCCATGTGGCAATAGGTCAGGGCCTGTGGTTCATTCCTTCCTCCTTGTGATGAAAAATTGCATGGTGAAGACACATGGAGGCACACTTTATGAACAATGCCAATATTGCCCCCCCCCCTAAAATTGAACGCAGAACAATGATACGTAGCACTTGAATGGGTCCCAATAAGAAAGCAAAGAGAATCAAAACAAAAGGGTGTGAATTTATAACATGTGGAAGCATGATGAAGCCATTTAGAAGAGCGAAGGAAAAAATTCCTTTGCAGAGTAGTTGTCAAATGCACGGCAGCAGTCGAATGATGTTGTTGCAAAAGGAGCTCAATGATGTTCAAACAGATGGGCCACGGGTCGATACTTTGGCAAAAAAAAAATCACCCGAAGGGAGCTTGGGGAAATTTATGTTCACATTTAACACAAGGAATGTACTAATTTCATTCTTACAGTGAGGTCTGGGCATTTATAAGAAGTGCAAACCCCCACTCCACACATATTTCCTTATTGGAAGCACATAAAGAGCTATTAATACTGACAACAAATTTACTGCATGTGCATTTGAGAATTGAATAATCCAAAAGAAAAAAATAAATAAGTGTAAACCCTCTAGTGAAAGCTTCTCTAATAGTTGATTCTGCATAATTCTTTCAAGAACACAAAAATGTCTGAGGCATCAACTTCTGGCTAAAACATTGAAATCGTATTGTCTAAGCTAGGCTATGTTAATGTATTTGGATATGTCTCTTATGCCAACAATTTGGTGCTATAGGAACAAAGCTTTATGCATAATAGAATCATACAACCAGGAAACCACATCAAAAAAGAGGCAGTAAAGGATTTCACAGATAATATCTTTGAACCCAAGCTACACATAAACCCTAAAGGCCTCCAAGAAGGCCTTCAAATGAGACTCTAGCATTGTGGTCTACCATAATACATTTGGTTCTCCATGCATCCATACCCAGAGTTGACAAACATATGTGTAGAAATGTTGGATGAAGGCACTACAATTACTAGTGATGACATGTTAAAATCACCATTAATGTGGAAAATATTAGGGATATACTATATATCCCTTTAAACATGGAAGCTGAGAGATTCTCATGAAGGAGCATGAAATATTTTTGGGAAACAAGGAGAGATAAGTAAAAATTCTACAGGGATGAAACAAAGAAAGAGCCTAACAATGGAAAAATCATCTTTCCTCTATCATTTAAACAATTTCATTTTGACTTACAAGATATCTTTTGAATGCTAGCCTACATATATGGCTAGGAAAGGGATGACAAGGTTCTTAAATAAAAGAGTAGGAAGTGATTCAACTTCACCAAAGCAATCATAGATAAAATTATTTAGAAGTTGAGTGGATATAACCATTCTTTCCATTTCAGGTATTCTCTTTTTTGGTACACTTAATTTTACATCAAAACCCTAGGTTTTTTAGTGGTCATTTTGCACTTAGTATTCTCGATGCGTCGGGGCTATATAAGCCAGCTTCAGTTTGGACCCATGTGCTTTCAAGAACATGACATTATTATGCATTTGTCAACTATTTCTTCTAACCTGTGCTTCAAGATTTATCTCAGTGGTCTTTTTTTAGGTTTTCTATTGAGGTTTTAGAATGGATAAAGAATCACCAAACCCTAATAGATTATTTTATGGGGGTTAATTTTAATTTTATTAGATACCACAAATTTATAGAGGAGTGCTTTAGATTTCTAACATTTTATATAGATAGGACACTTGCATTAAAGGTATGTCATCAAGCAATAATTGTAGATAATTCTTATGGCTCAAAGATGCATAAGAAGCAAATCCACACAATTCTCCTCAATATCACCAAAAGCCAGGTAATGCTTGTAAGAAGGGAAGAGCAGGAGGTTTTGACCAAAAAGTTAGCCTATCTCGACCTAGTCCTCATTTGTGATAAATGGAAATACAATCCAAATGGGTACTTTCCATTCAAACATGAAAAGTGGTCATATTGGGAGGAAAGGAGAAACTCTGCCAAGGAGAGAGAAGAGATCTATGTTGACCTATCTTTCATACAATTTTTGTGACCCCTATGACTTGATCTCTACCCAAGAGTAGCAAAATTCTAGCAAACTATCCTTATGGAGAAGTCCCTCAAGACATAGTTAAATAATCTTCGGTGGTTGTAAAGGAAAGTGGTCAATTTTTGAAGGTACCAATAGGAAATCAAGCAATTATGCCCCTTATATAGATTTATTATGATAGATGAGCACTTTGGTATGATTTATGGTAAGAAGGCTAGATCTAATTCTGATTCAAGGTCTGATTGGGGGCCTGAATAGGAGTAAGCACCAATTTTTTATCAACCTCTTCATGTAGTCAAAGAAGGAAAAGCGAAGGAGAAGGTGTCACAACACAAAGGGTCATAAATATCATCTTCTGCAACCATTTCAGCAAGGGGTAAATTGACATGACAGTCTCCAAGAAAATCTTTCATTGTTCAAAAATCCCAAGGTTCATTGAGATCAATTGTTAGAGATTCTAGAGCAACCATTGCACCCCCTATGAAGAGAAGGAAAATCCAAGACTTGGGAAAGCCAGGCTCCTTAGATAAGGGAGAAGAAGAAGTGGACTTCACTTCATGAGTGTTTTTGGCCCCCACAATCCAAGTAAATTTTACACTCGTTATCCTTTCTTCTACCACATCATTAGTATATTTTGTCCCCTCATCTATAGAATAAAATCCCCCATCCGTCGATTTTTATTTTCTCATCCTTAACATACAACAGAGTATCTTTAATAGTGAGGCTCATATCGAAGCCTCACACATTGAACAGGTATCTTCCATTACAGCCGTAATTAAAACTTTGTTCACTTTATCTATTAAGGCATGGGTTGTAAACACATAAATTACCATGCCATAGGTCTCATCATCTTTTCCTAATTATATACATATGCCTCTATTTCTGCCCACTACACCCTTTAACCTGATGAGAACTCATTCTTCCTATCAGGTCATACATCTCATCTTGACTTTTTCACCAATAGTGCTTCCTTTTGCTTCCCCCCAAAATCAATCGGCTAGAAGAACCCCTGTCATTACCCTCTACGGCCTCCATGCAGGTGTCACTATTATTGCACAAAGAATTAATTACCCACAAAACCTTTGGACCTAGATGGAAATAACTAGGCAGGCCTAACAAGAAAGAAAATATAAGTTGTGGGGAAGACCGTGACAAACCCAACCACCCAAAGGTTAGAAACTTGTTTTGATGAAGAGTGAAATTATTTGATGATCTCAGATATGAGGCCATGGGAATCCAAACTAGAGGGAGAGATGTACAAAGATTATGAGATCCAAATAGTGGGTCTAAACCTAAGTGAAGCACTCTTGCATGATAAAATAGACCTTTCCAAAGCAACACAAAAAGTGGTATACACTTACTATGAGAAATTGGACGAGAGATTGAAAAAGAATGAGGCAGAGTTAATGAATTTGAAATCCATGGTGGAAAAATTAAAAGGAGAGATTGGGGAAAAGGATATGGATATGGCCCACTTAAGGAATACACGAGATCAACAAGGGGAAGTGGCTAAGTCACTTGAAGAGACTCATAATGAAAGAGATCAACATTTTGCCGAAGTACAAATATTGGAGCATGAGGTCGAAGCTAGGAGTGAAGTGGCTGAAAATGTAAAGACACAAATGTAAGAGGTCATTGAAGAATATCAATAGAAGCTAAAAGAGTTTGATGACATAATGAGTCAACAAAATGGTATATGTGTAGAGTTACATAGAGAGATATAGGAGATGGGAAAAGAAAAAGATGATATGCAAGAATATTTAGCTAACACCCAGTCTCAAGAAACTGAAATTCTTCAAAAGTCCTAGGTGGAAAGCTATAAGGAGAGATGAGAGGAGAAGGACATTGATTCTATTCTTTAGAATCACAACAAAGAGTAAGAGAAGTTATGCTTAGAACTTTCGAGCACCCTCTAGGAGATGGGTCAATTAAAGGAAGACATGAAGGCTAAGGAATCTCAATTCTAGTAGGAATTAGATATGGCATGAGGGTCAAGGCTCCTCCCAATAATTTAAGGATTTTTTTCTTCCCATTGGGAGAGAATCATGATCACACTAGGGCCCTAAAGCTAGACTTGAGATTCTTAAAGGATGGACAATATTTGAATGCATAAGTTAGCCTAGTGGTTGACCAAATTTTGCATACATTCATCCCCCATTTTCAAGAGTTGAGTAAGTTAATATTCAAGATATATAAGGTGACTGAGGAAGCTTTAAAAGGTGTTGGAATCCTAGACCAAATGGAAACTACAAGAAAGTAAAATGAATTCATCACCTACAACTAGGTCACCCAAAAAGGAAGGCTTGTTAGTTGGCATTGACTAGGAAGGTTGGTGAGATAAAGGAAGACTTAGGGGTTCTAATACTTTTCAGATCACCCACCTTATTATCACTACGTGAAGTAGTTTTGATAGAAGAATAGATCAAAGAGATCATCAAATTCAAGGAGTAGGACTCCTCAATGCTCCAAGGTTTGAGCTCATGGGGTTCAATTGAACAAATAAAAAATATGCTTCTTCCCTTGTCCCAACTTTTCTACCACATTGAAGATACTTCATCAAAATGAGGTGGAATTTCTTTCAAGGAGGTCCTTAATCTCGACCAATCCTATGAAACATTTCATGCACTTGTTCTTCCTTCCAATGAAGGTTTTTTAATTCTAGCATGCTACTCTCATCAAACTCTAAGGATTATTTTTTTGTTTTTATGTTATATTTCTGTTCATGCCTCCACAAGCAAAGGCCCCTTGTGAGTTTCTAGAGATTGTGGAGTAATTTGTCTATAATTATTTTTCACTTTTGGTTGTGGTCCCTACACTTCATCCTTTTTGGCTCTTGCTTCTTTTTTATGCATTTTGATAGTGCCTCACCCTAAAGGTTAATGCTACTCCCGCAAAAAGGTTTACACAGTGCCACATAGTGGTTACACGGCTTTCTCATTTCACCTTCCTTTTGGGCCCAAAATAGAAAATGTGGCTATATGGGATGGATTTTCAACAAATGACTCTCATAGACATGGAAATCACTTGCTAGCAGGCCACATCATTGACTTTTATCAAGTAGTTTGTTTCACACATGAGCACGTATAATTTCTTTGGAAAAGGTTTTCAGGAAACACAATATATCCTTACCTTCATGATTAGTCTCTCTGGGGTAGTGCCATTATTTCTTATAGTTGATTGGATCAGATATTTTCCAAGTAGTTATGACTTTAGATCTTCCTCTAATAGCAATATCTTCACAAATCTTCTACAACATCCAATGCCATTATTGAAGTAGTTTAATTTTTATTAGTGAATATTTATATGATCAGATCAAATCCTTGATCAAATTGTGAATTATTAGATGAGGACACCTATTAGGGGGTCATGTCTATTAGTTGTAGTAGTGGCACATCTTTTTGGACCTATAAAAGGAGGTTTTGGTGGCTTGTGAACCATAATCATCAAGACAAAAAAAAAATGTTTGTTAAAGGAATTAGAATAGGGGACAAATAGGAAATATTTTATAGATATTTAGTTTTTCTTTAGGGCATGTTAAAATACTATCAAGATGATATTCTCAGATTGGTATCCAACCTTTGCATTTATATTATTTATTGCAAGAACAAGTAATAGTTAGAAGAAATATATGAGGTTGTGCATTTCTAACCTCTATCACATTTTTTATTTCTCTATTTTATAGATGTCGAATGCTCTATGTAAACTAATTCAAGTATATCCCTAGGTAATTAATTTATATGCCATTAGCTTCTATGTTTGAATAAATTTCTCTTTCATAAATTTAATTATGTTTAGAATACTCTTTCATTTTTCAATAAATATTATGCTAACTTTCATATTATGTTGTAAGAACAATATGTTTCTATAAAGATATGAAGTATTTCTCTTAGTATTGGGTTTCCTTATTTTTGTAAGTGTTAATGGGTGCTTCTCGTGGGAATATATGAATGACTACTCTATGTTCCTATGGGCCCTAGTCAATCATTCTTTTTCCAAAAATGAAGAGTCTATGGAATTTTGTGTCCATTCCATTAAAAATAGGATCTTGTAAGGGTTTGAAATGTTCTAAAAACTTTGTGGTGCATCACCTTAGATAGTTTCTTTTCTACATTTCTCTTCCCATTTTCCCCAAACACAAGGAAGAGTCAAATTCTATGAAAATCCCAGAGGTCAGTCAGTGAGGTGCAAGCAGGTCACCCACTCACTAAATTTCCCATAAGGCTATTCGAGAGAAACACAATCTTTTATGATCAATATATTTCATTAAAGAGTTCAAGCCTAATATTCTCCTTTTACAAGAAACTAAAATGATTGCTACTGAGTTTGAAAAGTCTAGAAAGTTCATTTTGGTAAATTATTTTCACTTGGTGGTGGGTGTGATAGGGGCCTCTATTGGGATGGTTACGATATGGAAACCCTTTCTCAAAGGTTCCCTATTCTCCAAGGATAAAAATATTCTTAATGTTAGGATTTCTTAATGTTTCAACCTTCATGACTTGTGCTATCCAATGTCTATGTGCCCAACAATCTCATTCAAAGGAGGAATACCTAGATCGATCTCGTGGGATGTAGGAATAATTTATTGCATATCAACTATATGGTGATAAGAAATTTCAATAGCACCCTTTTTCCCTTTGAGATGAAAGGTGGTATTATGGATCTATCGAATAGTATGCTAGACCTTAACTCTTTCCTATATGATGGTGGTTTGACTGACCAAGACCTTGAAGGTAGCTCTTTTACTTATTACAATAAAAAGATAGGGGACAACCTTATTCAAGTTAGGCTTGATCATTTCTTGGTGTCCTCTAATAAGGATATATCCTCCCTTTCCTTGTCTTCTATTTTAAGGATTGGCTCTAACCATACCCCACTGCTCCTATGATTAAATACCCATCCTCTTACGGCCAAGCAATTTTTTTAGTTTGAGTTGATATGGATGTACCACCCACAATTTAGGGACCTTCTCACCATGTGGTGGAATTTTTAGGGCTATGGTTCTCCTATATTTAATTTGGATTTCAAACTCTAAATCCTCAAATTTAATCTGAAGGAATGAAGTAGAAACTACTTTAGTAATATCTTTGAGAAAAATAGTCTCTTAAAGATCAGCTTAGACAGGTTCAGAAAGAGATGGAATCCAATGCTCAGGCTAATATGGTTGTTAAATAAAATACCTTGTTGACTGAACTTCATAATATTATTTAAAAGGAAGAGGTCTGGGTATATGCAGGATCATGATGGGCCAAAAAGTGGTGATATGTAAGTGATATGATGGCCCATGTGGCTGATGACCTTTTTTTTACCCAAAATTGATGAAACGAAAAGGATTTTTAAAGGAGATTCTCATTTTTCCACCAATATAAATTATGCTTTACTTTGAATTTAATAAATAATTATTATTCATTTTCTATTTGAATTATGACTAAAGTCCTTATTGATAGGGTGATTGAAAAACATCTATAGCTTTCAAATGGTATCAAATTTTTTGAATCCAAAACATGTGTCACATTCTATGCTTCACATACTCTAGGATTAAAAAAAAGACAATTGAATTTCATGAAGTTTTTATTAGGTTTAAGGTGGTTAGACATACGAGTTTTTATATTTTTTAAAATTTTTAATAAAAACATCATAATTAATTATTTACATGGAGAAAAATTACAAACAAATATGAATCACATTAAGACATGAGTCCTCTACTTATATCTAAAATCTTATAGAAACATATTATCATTTTATTGTGGTTAGGGTGGTTAGATAGACACCTACTTATTTTTTCCATCAAATTTAAGTACTAATACATTGAAATTTAAAATTTTCACCAAATAGATTTTTATTTTTTTTAAAACCTAGTAGTTTAGAAACTACATTCAATTTGCTACAAATTCTATTCTTACATATTTATAAAATAATATAGATAACTTATTCAAAATTTTACGTCAAGTTGCCTAACTCTAATTTTCTGAATTTTATCACCACTTAAGGGCTTATTTTTTGCATGATGATCCTACACATACCCATCTATTGGAAAAAAAATGGTCCAATAATCAATGGCTTCAAGAGGGGGATACAAAATCTAGGTTATTTTACATGATGGCTTCAAGAAACATGAGGTGAAATACTATTTCTAAGTTGGTCCTTGGTGATGATTTTGTGATGAATTCTTAGGATGTTTTTCCTCATGTTGGTGTCTCATGCTGGTGTTTCTTTCTTCCATAGCCTTCTCAACGAGCCCTTGATGGAATTTTCAGCGGGCAAAATCCTAGATGTTATTCCCTTTATGTTATCCCAACAAGAGGTTTTATTTATAGGAAAATATGCTTTGTATGATGAGATTTAGGAGGTTGTTTAATCCCTTAGCCCTTTTAAGTCCCTTTGGAATGATGGCTTCCCACCTTTCTTCTTTTAGAAGCTCTAGTATATCATTGGACATGATATCGTTATCATTGTCACTGATTTCTTTTCTACTAGAAATATTCTCAAAGAATTAAATAACACCTTTATTATTCTCATCCGAAAGAAAGGGATGAAAAATTGTCTCATTTTTTCCTATCAAAATCTATAACATGTTCGATAAAATTTTCTCCATGATGTTGGTCAGTTCTATTAAACCTTACTTGAAGAAACTAATCCATTCTGCTCAAAAATACTTTGTTTCGGGGTGGCAAATTACTAATGCTATTATGTTGCCACATGAATCCCTTCACTCCATGGGTAAAATCAAAAAAGAAACCATGGATCTTAATCAGGATATTTCCAAAGCCTATGACAAAGTGTCCTAGAATTTTCTATTTGAAGTTCTTCATAGGTTCAAGTTCTCTAGTAAATTATTCAAACTCATTCAAGGTTTTTTCACCTCCCCTACATTCTATGTGATTATTAATAGTGCCCCATAGGTATTTTTCTCATGTTCTAGAGGAATCCACCAAAGGGACCCCTTGTCCCCCTATCCTTTTATTATGATGGTTGAAGTTCTCAGTCATAATTTTGAATGAAAATTGTTGAATGGTACCTTGGCCAACTTTCCCGCCTCCTTTGTCTCTCTACCTATTTCCCATCAGCAATTTTTTGGTGATAGGATTTTTCTAGGGGAAGCCATGATTAGTGAGGCTAAAGGTTGGGATGATGTCCTAAAATTTTTTACTACGGCTTCTTGGCAGTGCATCAATTTTACCAAAAGTACCATTTTTTTCCTAACGTGGACCTTGCTCTCCAGACTAGGATTTGTAAAATCCTCAACTATCAGATCCTCCCCCTTTCCTCTAAATACTCTGGATTACCCTTTACTATTCTCAAGTTGGATATTTTTTTCTAGTCTACTCTTCTTGAAAGAGTTCATAGAAATTTTATTTCTTGGAAGGGTGCTCTTCTCAGCAATGTTGGTAAGCTTCTCCTTCTCAAATCCACCCTTCAAACTTTGAATGTGTATCTAATGTCTATATTTATTATTCTTTCTATGTGGTAGGATAAACTTGAGAAAATACAATGAATATTCCTTCGGTCGAGTATCAAAGAGAGGATTTAATTCTCTTTGGTGAGTTAAGACACTATGTTCTCTAGAAAATGTTATGGTGGCGTAGACTTGAGAAAAAATAGACAAATGAATATGGCTCTTATAATTAAAATCTCTTGGAACCTTCATAACAACCATACATAATGGATCTTTATCGATCTAAGTATTTTGAGGGTCATGATTTCCTCTCTCTTCTACACAACGATGTTCTTCCTTCAAGCTCTATTATCTAGAATAACCTCTTAAAGTTCAAGAATTTTCTTTCTTTGGTCTCCAATTGGTAGGTCAAATCTAGTACTTTAGTCTCTTTCTAGGATCAGAAATGGATTTCCTCACTAGTTATTGGTCTTCAACTGGTTTTGTCTATGGTGAATTTCGATCTTTGTGCTTAGTTGGGGGAGAAGGTTTTTGATTATCTAGATAATTTTATTCAACCACCTAGATGGAGGATTTATCCAAATTGGTTTGAGCGCCCCCCACCCCCCCGTCCTTCTTGTTGCTAAAGATCTTCTTAGAACTGTTAAGAATCACAAGTTCTTTAACTCCAATTCGCTAGAATATTTTGTCTAGGTGGCTTCTAAGGATGAGAATTACTCTATTAAGATTGGTTACAATATTCTTTCCAGCACTTGGAATCCCCAATTTGACTTGATGAGGATTTGGTGATATAATTCCATTCCTCGAGTTAAATTCTCCTAGTGTATTGTCTATCATAAATGGATTTTCACCATAGATAGTGTGTAGAAGAAAGGCTTAAATCTTGGTAACCAAATTTTCTTGTGTGAGAAAAAATTTGAGTGCATATCTCACCCACTTTTCCATTGTTCCTACTCCTGGTAGGTTAGGGAAAAACTCCAATATCTTTTCAATGTCTATTGGGTCTAGAAGAAGGATGTTAATGGTATTTTGGATATTTTTTGCTTGCTTGTTTCTCACCCTATTCTTGTCGAGCTCTAGTGGTAATCTCATTTCTTCACTAGGTGGGCACACTAGAAGGAGTGTAATAATAGGGTGTTCAAATATATAAGATCCCCTTGGTTGGTGGTTTCCAATAAGATTATCAACTAGGTTGTTTAGAATATTACCAACACCTCCTGCAAGATGAAAATAATTCCTAATAACCTAGAGTTATCTATTGCATCAACTTGGGACCTTGCTAAGGCTCTTAGTTCCTTTTGTTCTTGCATTCCACTAGATAGAAGTATTAATCCCTTGACTCCCCTTCAACTTGGATGGCTCAGGAAAACCTAATCCAAGTTCATGGGTGGGTGTTGGTTCATTCATGATCATAATGGTAAATTGATTTTGGCTTATGTGGTGAACTAGGGGGTGAAATTTTCCAACTTTACTAAGGTGGTGACAAATTTCATGGCATTAAAATTTCCATGCATGTTGGATTTTCCAAGTTGGTCATCGAGAGAGATTCAAAAAATACTATTCTCATGCCAACAAGAAAGCTAATCCTTTTTGGTCACTCTAGGACCCCGTGTCATCAACTTGCAATCTCATGATCACCCTCAAAAATTATATATCTAGTCATGTGTTTAGAAATGACAATAAATTCAAGCATGCGCTCGCTAACTTTAATCCCTTAACCCTTAATTTAGTTATCTAGGATATCATTTATTGTATCCCCAAGCATGTGTGTCAATTAATTTATTATGATACTAAAGTACTATCAAATTGAGATTGAGTTGGATCCATTGTCACCTCCCTTTGACCTTTTCCATGATTTTCACTTATGGAAAATTAATCCCTTTAAGCAATCTTTTCATAAACATATTTACTTGTGGCTCAGGCAATTCAAAAGGGCCCCTTGTCTTTCAAGGAGAATCTCTACTTCCTCACTCGACAGTGGAAGGTTGTTAGTGGTCTCAAGTTGTTACGAGACCTATAGGTGTGTTTTGTCCCTTGTTGGTATTTAGTGTGTGTGATGTCTCTATTTCTTTCTGCTAGTCAAACTATTTAAGTTTTTTCTTTAGTTTTGTGGGTGTTTCACTTCTTTTGAGCCCCTCATTGGCCTTGATGGCTATTTTGTAATGGGTATTATCCCTTCTAGTATTAACCTAATAAAGAAATCATATCATACCCAATGTTAACATTATAACCCAATTATTTGATCCATAATTAAACCTTAGGAAAATTATTATCAATTACTCAACAATTAATCATTTGTAATAACATTATTATTTTATCAGCCTTTTATACATTAGTATTAGTATTTTTTTTTATCAAGGATAAATCCTCTTCTATATATTCTTCATCTATTAATATTGATATTAATATCACAATAGTTATTATCATTGTACTATTTAGATAATATTAATATTACCATTTTTGTAATAATGTTAATGTTCCCATTATTTCCATGTTACCCTTGAAAATATTCATACATGATACTTATATTAATACTATAAATGATATTAATATTAGCATAATTATAATGTCCCCAATAGAATTAATGTTAATATTTTTTAACTATTATTGATGGTGATGTTTTTGATATAAAAAGTAGCAAAACTAGGGTGTTGTCCCTTTAAAGGAAGGCCCAAAGTCCAACCAACAATAGAGTAACAATGTTAACATAGAAACAACTGATTAGAAGACTGAACCATACACCCTAACCATATATTTAAAAAACACAACAAAAGAAAGAGCAAAGTAACCATAATACTAATAAACAACAAGAGAGAACAAGTTTTAACCAAAGCTCACCAGGGGTTATACCAGTTTTAGAACAAGTTTTAACGAAAGCTCTCCAAGGGCTATACTAGTCAACATAAAACATATAAATACTAAAACTATCTGCATAGAAATCAAAAAGACATGATGAATAGAAAGGCCATTCCCAATAAAAATAAAACATGTCCAACATCCCTAATATTTCTTTTCTTTGCATGGTTTAATCAAAGTTATAGTAGCCCAATCCTCGGTGAGGAACTTGAGAAGTTCCATGTGGTCTGAATACTCCATAGCAATGTTGGTAGAATTATCCTTCTATAATAGGCATAGAGTGCTGGAAGATCTGCACATGATCTTCAGAGCGAAGAGGGTGACATCTTGAAGTCGTTTTTCCAAATTCTCCATTTTGTCTTTAAGTTTGTCAACCTCCTCCCAAACAGTGTCTTTTTTGCTATTAGCTTCATCCATGGGGGTCTTCCCTTTAGCAATAGTCAAGGCCCTAGTATTGAATCCCTTGGCCCTCACACTGGAAGGACCCATAGAACCCTTTTTTAAACTCTTAGAAATATGGGAGGAGCTACTAGTAGAAGAAGAAAGGGCTTCATCCTCCCCATCCTTCTCATCCTTTCTCTCATTCTCACTTCCCCCCCCCCCCATAGTCATACTTGGAGGCCACTTTCAGACTCTTCTCTCTTTCAAGCTTAGCAACTAGATGATTGGACCTATGAGGATTATTGGTTTCCTTAGTAATTTAAATATTAGAGTAAATTTTCTGAAGTTTGAATTTGGTTTTCTTGGAAGCTTTGGTTTTAACTTTATGGGTATGGGCGACATGTTTCTTATCCTTCTTGTTTCCAGCAAACCTAGTATTAGGGGAAGTATCCTAGGGAGGGGTTTTTAAGGGTGGGTTTTTAATGCACTTTTTCTTGCTAGGTCCAGGGGTATCCATAAGACTAGTAGATGGTGGAGTAGAGGAAACAACGCATTCATCAACAATAATGGGCTGAGGAGGGCATAGAGCAAGGTGAAAATGGTAAAGTCTAAACATAAACCACTGGTGCAGAATGCTATAGTTCACTAGTACATAAACAACAATATATCACTAAATAAACTACTAAAAATTTCATATAAATGACTAACTTTAGTCACGTGACTATTAGTGGTTTATTTGTAGTCATTTATAACACCACTAAATTTATGACTAAACAATTTTAGTCATTTATTTAGTCGTTGATTTTAGTCATTAATTTGGTCATTGATTTGGTCATTGATTTGGTCATTGATTTAGTCATTGATTTAGTCATTTATTTAGTCATGGTAGTGATTTATTTAGTCATATATTCAGTCATTGATTTTAGTCATTAATTTGGTCATTAATTTGGTCATTGATTTAGTCATTGATTTAGTCATTAATTTAGTCATTTATTTAGTCATGGTAGTGATTTATTTAGTCATATATTTAGTCATTAATTTATTCATTGATTGTTGTTAACTGGTCATTTATTTAGTCATGGTAGTCATTACTTTCGTCATATATTTAGTCATTAATTTAGTCAAATATTTAGTCATTACTTTAGTCATATATTTAGTCATTAATTTAGTTATATATTTAGTCACTAATTTAGTAATTACATTAGTCATATATTTAGTTATTAATTTAATCATTACTTTAGTCATATATCTAGTCATATATTTAGTCATTACAAATAAAATCTAACTTAATTAATCCTCACGAATTTATGCATATAAACTTAAAGTATCATAGATATTCAAATGTTGAAGAAGCACCATGAAATGAAGACTAAAATGCTTGAAAAATATGATTAATCAGACACAAACACAAACAAATTATAAATCAAGAGGATCCACAACACAATATTTATGAGTGAAGAAAAAAACACTCTGAAAATTTATTTCATTAAGCCTCATTGGCAAATCAAAACCTCATTGGTTACATTCAATGTCAGAGTGACATTGTACAACTTACAGACACTATATAAATAAAATACTCCTATTTTCATATACGTATACTACTTTCCCCTTCCTTAGCTGAAGCCATTTTGGAAGGGTAGCGACCTCCTATAGGGGCTTGCCCATTTAATCCCCTAGAAAATCCCCAACTTTCCAACCTCTTTTGGTTTCAGCTCCTCCAAAATCTTCCTTGTTGGTATTCACATTTCACATCTCCAATTTGGAGATACAGCCTGAAAATAAGGTTTCAAAATTTGCACATCAAAAACTCAAAAAACTCAAATAATACAGAAGATAAAATTCAAATAGGTTCTTTTCCTTTTCCAACTATGGCACCCTAAACTTAGGTGCTAGATATAATGAATGTATTAGAATTGGATATAACATCCATCAAAATCATATTTGGAAGTAGATTTTTATAAGATATTGTAGTTGCAAGTTCTACTAATAATAATAAAGATAAATAGTTTTACCTTTCTGCATCAAATAATGCAATTTTGATAACTTTTAGAGGATCGACAATTCTATCCTTTATCATATCAACATACTCACCTGCAAGTTGCAACAAAACATCAAACTTTTTGTGAACCCCAATCCTAGACTTGCACAAACATAGCAAACAAACACACAATTAGATTCAAATGCAAGTTAGAATAATGATTCCCCATGAAATTCATTAGCAATACTCAAAATAGAAAGAAAATGAATAAGAAGACAAGAAACTAAGTTAAATTCTATTTAAGCAATGCAAACACTTAATCCCATTGGGGAATTGGTGCCAATTATGTGTAGAAATTGGTCCTTTCCCAACTCCTTTGTAAGCTTGATGATATGATGGAGATTGATACACTTTGTTGATGGACAACAAGATGATTCCTTGACAAAACCTGCAATAACCTAGCTATGGTGATGGAAAATACTCAAGAAAATAGATGAAATTGCTCTCATGTGAAGATAATAATTTTTATTTCAAATTGTGGATGAAGATTGAGGAGAAGAGCCTCTTATTTAGAGATTTCAAAATTGGAAGAATGAGAAATATTGAGCAAAGTGGGATCATTCAACATCCAATGGCCAAGTGCCACTTGTCAGAATGTGAATGGAGGAAGCTTCAACACATTTTGGTGATTGTGCATAATAAATGATATTAGGTGGAAATTCAAATTTGCGAAATGACATGTAAGAGGGAAAACTAATGAATTAAATGCCACTTGGCTCAATGCACAAGGACACGTAAGAGGAATGAATGTCTTGTTGGATTTGCAGATCCACTTCGAGGGATTTTCAAATTTTGAGGAATATTCCCCTCTTTATTCCATGTTGAGAGAAAATAGGCATTTAATAAATCAAAATAAATGATTTATTGTGCAAGTTGCATTCTCTAGAGGATGGGACATGGATTAGGATTAAATTAATCAAAGATTAAATAATTTAATGGGAGATTAGGAGAAGTGACAATTTTGACTCAAATTTATAAGTTGATTTTAAATCAAAAATTGAGAAGAAATATTTAATTAAATAAATGATTTGATGTATTTAACTAAAGGGGATGGTGTTAGATTAAATAAAATAAGGTTTAATTTATTCAATTTAATAAGAGGACTTTAGAGATTTTAAATAAAATAAATTATTTAAATGCACAATGACTTAGGGTTAATTAAATTAAATTGATTAATTTAATAAACAAGGAAGAATGACTTAATCAGATAAATAATGATTTATTTAATTAAGAGATGAAAAGTGATGACAAGTTGAGAAGGTGATTTAGGATGAAACAATGTTAGTAGTTAGGATCAAATGTGTTGGTAAATTTTCCATGTCTACATTGTTCCCCTCTTTGAAGCGATGCACTTGTTGCGTTGGTTCAAAGAATAATTGTTGTGATCAAAGTTCAAAAAAACTCTCAATTTTTAGATGCTCCACTGTTGGCCAAGCGAGAAGGATTACATTGGTATATTGCCCCCTCGAGAGATCGAATGAAAATTTGGATTTTTGGGTGATCTCACGAAAAAAAGAGGACAAGGCGCTTGACGGGTCTAGCAATGCCTCGGGATGCCAAAAAATGAGGTAAAGCACCAAAAAAGATGTAGAATAGCCCTCAGTCGAGAAAAAACAAGATTGAGGGACCAAAACCCTAGCCGAACATCCAAATTAGGTTAAAAAAACCCTAATTTTCAAGCTTAAATAGACGTTGAGGGGTCACTTTCAAATCATTTTTCACACTTAGCCTTTGAAAATTCTTGCCTCCTAAGCTTCGAGTCTTTATCGAGATGGCACAACGATAGCTTCCCTGACATGTGTTAGAGAGGGTATGAGTGCACCAGCGGCCAGTCGGCGCAGGACCTGTGGTATGTACCCCTAACTTGACTTTTAATTTTTTATTTTTGCGTGCATTAAATAGGGTCAAACTTAGGTTAGTTCCAAGCGGTGCCATATAGCGCCACTGCAAATGCTCAATCAACACCATGTGGCCTCAAAGAGCATTGCATGCACGAAGAGCACTGTTGTGAGACACTTAGGAAATTAGGGTTTCTATCCAAACCTAGCCGCAAATGCAAATCAAACTATGTGGTGCACTTTAGGATTAGGGTTTAGGTGCAAAGTCCATCGCATGTGTGAAGAGCACCACACAACGCATTTTAGAACTGTAGGATTTGCAAACTTTGTTGCGGTGATGTAGTTTGGAACTTACAAACTATGCCACAATTGCAAATAGTGTCGCATTTGTTGTTTCAAGTGCAAAAACTTGGTGTAGGGTCTTGATTTTATTATGAAACTTGAGACGATGGTTTCCCCTTGTGCAAGAGGACCTCGAGATACTTCACTCGATGGAGCACAGAGGCAAGGTATTGTGCAGACTAGATGGTATGCATGAGTTCCTTCAGGAGTATCTTGGTGCTCTCGGCCTTTGGTTTGTTGCATATATTTATCCTGTTCAGACCTAATTGGGGATGATGAAAGCCTTGACAGAGCGGTTACACAATGAGACCTTCTTCCACCTTCCCACTGACGAGGTTACTATTACACTTGAGGATTTTTGGTGCATCCTACAACTACCTATTAATGGAGCGAGGGTGATCTATGATCCAAATTTTGGGAGGGATGCTTGCTACGATGGGATGGGTCTTGATGAGATCCATTTTTCTGAGGGACGGATTGACTTGCAGAGATACTGGGGCATAGTGCCCACCTACAGATTGATTGTGGTAGCCATCATTTTTGGTCTAGTGGTAACAGATCGACGGGGTTGATATTTCAGCTCAGGCTGGGGTTTAGCATGGGAGCGGATGGTCATCCATAGGGAGTTCTTTTCTTGGGGTCCAATGATGTTGGCCTCATTATATATGGATCTACATGAGTTCGTATATCTTGATAGCAGGGCCATTAGGGTCGGAGTCACATTGCTACACATCTGGACATGGGAGCGGATTCCAGTGCTCCGTCCATAGGTCACACCAATTATTCTAAATGTAGATGATCATGTTTGTTGGTGGTATGGTGGAGTACAAATTCACTTTACTAACATTGGTAAAGGTGGCATCCATTAGGGGAAATTTACATAAAAAATGGGCCTCCTAAGGAACTCTAAAAAAGCAAAAATTATCACATATAATACAAATTATTTAAATATAAAAAATATAAATTACTTAACTACATGAGTTAGCTAGGGACACACGTTTCTATTATAATTCCTTAGAAAACTAAAGTCAATGATTTTTTAAAAGTGGTAACATATATTTCTATTATAATTTATTAAAACACTCAAGTTCACTTTCTTCAATATTTATTTTTAATTTATTGAAAAAGTCAAGTTCACTTTCTTTTCTTGATTATTTCTTTTTAAAATTATTTATTTTTATTTAAAAAGTGGCAAAGTAAAAGTAATTTTAGATATTTTATTTTTCACTTAGTATTTGATTATATAATTTTTTTTTTTGAAAATATAAAAATTCCTATAATAGAACTTAAGAATATTTTATATTTAGTAAGATGAATGAGACAGAATAAAAATATCTTTAAAAAAATATTAAAAATTAGTTTTTTTCTTAAAGAATAATGTTATTTTTTTTAAATATAAAAATTAGCTTTAATTTTTAAAGAATATCATTAGTTTTTTTCTTAAAGAATAAAAATATATATTTGAAAATATAAAAAATTCTATAATAGAACTTAAAAATATAAATCTAAAAAACAAAAAGAATATTAAAAATTTAATAAAATGAATGAAATAGAATAAAAATAGTTTTTCTAAAATATAAAAATTAGATTTTTTCTTAAAGAATAGATATATATATATATATATATATATATATTAAAAATATTAAAATTTCTATAATAGAACTTAATAGAACTTAAGAATATAAATCTAAAAAACAAAAAGAATATTTTATATTTAGAAAGATGAATGAGATAGAATAAGATATGTAGAGTTAAATTAAACATCATTAGTTAAATCATAAGATTTTAGAAAGTTATATTTTATAAAACAAATAATTTTATTTTTATTTTGGATGATGTCACCATATAGGTTGATGTCATCTTTTAGCTGAGTTTTGATAACTTAAAAAGCTAATGATGTCATCCTTAGGAGGCCCATTTTTTATGTAAATTTCCCCTAATGGCCCATTGGCCATGAGTTTTAGATGAGATGGGAGAGTTTGTTTGGAGGCCCTAGCTTGGTATAGGCCCTTGCTACAATGATACAAAGAAGCTATTTTGTGCCTGATAGGACAGATGGATGTAGGGCAAAGATCACACTATGATAGAGCGTTACCTCCCTGAAAGAGTAGCCCGACAGTTTGGTGATATCCAGGATAGGCCAAAAGATCAGTACGTGGCGATATTTTCCCATACCATTAGAGAGATAGCATAGGGCCATACCATTCCAACACTAGAGGAAATAGCATCATTTAGATAGTTAGTGGCCAGGTCATGGCCAAATGATCAGGGGCTAGTAGATGGAGGGGTGACTCAGGTGTACAGAGCTTGGTTTAGGCTTCATCTCAGATTGACAGTTCTAGGTGTGGCACTCCCATGATGGAGGTCGAGAAGTAGATTAGCTGGCAACGACAAGGGAAAAGGAGGTAGGGGTGATGATGACAGGGATAGGGATGGATACAGAGGAGGAGGTGGATCACCTCCACATTAGATACCACCCAAATACTATGTACAATGCACACCACCTAGGGCACCTACACCGCCTTGAGTAGAGGTCCACCAAACCCCTCCTCGAGATGATCAACCTAGAGATGGGGACAAAGAGGTCCCATAGTAGCACCCACTAGGGTAGTCAGACCATAGCGATACCTCGATCCAATAGTTACAGGTTCAGGTATAGATTTTGACGACTGAGAGAGATCAAGCTCGGCAACAAGTTTTGACAATTACTTCTAAGAGGGACCAGGCCCACTCTAAGAGGGACTAGGAGATTGGTCTATGATGACAACTAGAGAGCATAGCCTCGTCATCCTAGGGTTGGTCAGTCTCCATTCATGCATTTAGGGAGGTGGTTAGAGAAGCTGAGTACTACAGAGTTCACTATAGGTAGGTAGTGCCAACAACCAACCAGGTGCCAAACTTCTTGCAGCAGATAGGGATGAGGCCTCCCGAGGATCACAATGATAGACCAAAGGGAGAGGAGCATAGCCAGCAAGGCTAGCCCTTGATCACAAGTAGTCATTCATTTTTTGGTTCATGGGCTTTGATTATTGCCCCTATTGTATCATGTATTTTGATGCACACATTTGATCTGATTTTTGTTCAATAATAGTTGTACATTTTGATGATATATATAAGATGATTCTATTTATGGTATGTGTTGTATGCTTCTATATGATGCAATGATGTGATGTAATTATTATGATGTTTTTATTTTTGTATTTTTTCTATGCATTTTATGGTGAAAATGTATGGATGCAGTTATGCCCCTATCGATTCATGAAATGCATTATGAATGATACTGATATGTAATGAATGTAATGCAATGATTTCTTAAGATGCTTAAAATAAAAAATCTATATTATTCTTCATAACTTAAGATGATGATAATGCAAGATGAAATGATGTGATATGATATGATATGATATGCATTTATGCTGATGATTTGTGGATGTAGGATGGATTCCTTAGCAAAGATCTGATTAACTGTCATGGTACCATGTTAGTGTGGGAAGAAGATAAAAGAAATTCAACAAGCCATTACTATTAGATCTGATGATAACCATTTTCTTACCAAGAGTTGGGAGTTTAAAAGAGCTAATTACTTTATGTTTGATAACACACCTAGGTACCATGCATTGAGGTATGAAGAACTAGGATGGTGTGGTACCTAGTGTGATGAACTTTGACTTGACAATTAGATAGGATTATTCTTGTTCATACTTGGCATACGAAACCTTATTCAGAATGTATTTCAAGTATTATAAACATCTTGGACTAAAACATAGAAAATAAAGCCTTCTTATGTGGTTAACAAGATACCTAAAACACCTTCCCTACAAACCAAACAAAGCACGCATGACGAAGTTATTTTACAAGAAAATCCAATAAGAATAGAAGATAAAAATATAATGATCATTGCCCCATTCCTTTCTCTCTAAGTCTTTTTGTTTAGACATCATCGAGAGGTCCTTGGAATGACCACAGTAAGATAAATCCAAAACATAGATAAAGTAAACAAGCAAGCTAATGTTCTTC
The DNA here is from genome assembly GCA_007115665.2 of Sequoiadendron giganteum. Taxonomy (NCBI): domain Eukaryota; kingdom Viridiplantae; phylum Streptophyta; class Pinopsida; order Cupressales; family Cupressaceae; genus Sequoiadendron; species Sequoiadendron giganteum. The sequence goes on along the minus strand of CM021104.1, from coordinate 273,396,043 downwards.
ATACCGCTAGCCAAGACTAAACTACGGTGATGCCTGATATTGATGTCCATCGTAGGAAGGTCGCATTCCTAGGACATGTTGTGATCAGGTGATAATGAGATTTTGATTGGATGGTAAGCTATCGATACTCCGAGTTGACCAACTTGCTGACTTGCTAACCTAGACTTGAGACATTGATGATTAGGTGTTCACTTTTGAACCTACTAGACTTGCTTTCGACTGACTCACTAAAGTATGAAGATGATGATTGATTTATTATGAGTGATGATTATTATGGGTGAAAGCGAGATGAGACAGGTGCACCATTTTAGGGTTTTTTCAAATATTTGGATTTTTTTGGTGTTTTTGAAATGTTTTGAGGTTTTTTTGGGATTTTGATCTTTTTTCAATGTTTTTGGTATTTTTGAGATTTTGACCAAGAGACTAACTTAAAGACCTATCCTAGGGGTCTCGGGAGCTGATCAAAAGATTAGCCTTTCCTACATTATACATGCAAAGACCACGTAGTTCGACTGCTAATAGACTTGATTACTAATGAGATAGATGGGCAAATAGATTGCCCCTTTGCTGTGATGGACGGCTAAAGGATTGTCCTAGGGTGTCTCGGGGGATGATCAAAGATCAACCCTAACTATGTTCAAGCTCAGAGATGATGTAGTTTGGTTCAATGATGATTCCACTAACTTGATTTTGTTCGTTTTGGATTTTGACATGCTTTGGATGTTTTTGGATTTATTTATTTTCTAATGTTTTTGTGTTTTTTTCTAAGGATTTTCTTAATGTTTTTGGATATTTGATGTTTAAGGAAGATCACAAGAATATACATGAATCTGATCTGATGCATGTATAGGAACATGCCCCCATCATGATGTGATAGACTACTTCTATACAGGCAGGACAAATTGACCTTAGAAATATGCCAAGTAGTACTAGGGTGGATCCTGATATGAACACAAGATCAAGCCATGGTATGAATGCGGATGGATGGATGGAGGATCAATGGAATGCAATAGATGAGTGAGTACACAGAAAAATTTGTGAAGATCCTGGTGGATGGAGAGTGCTTTATTTATGCTTGGCACCTATTTGCCAGGTTTTCACCGAGGTACTTGTCCAAAGTGCCATCGAAGTAGTTTTCACTAGAAGATTTTTTTCTTTACTATTTTCAATCCTTTTCCTGATTTTTTTTTTTTTGTCACCAAGACACTTGTTTCCGAGGTTTTCATCAGGGTGACCATTTTTTTAGGACATTTTCTAATTTTTTGTATTTTTTGGTTTTGTACCTTGCAATATTTTAGGCATTAAACTTTTTGAGATGGGAGTTGTTCAGGGGCTCTTACAGAGGCTCGCCTTTTGGTGTTGATAACTGATATACCTCTAATTTATATCTTGTGGTGATGACGAAAGGTCACAACCAGTTGGGCTCAAATTTTCCTTTTCTTTTTGGGTTTGGCATGTTCTTTTGGTTCTCCTTTAGAACAAGTTTGTCGACTTGGAAGGTTCACCTCTAGATCTTCTTGTTATAACTCTACTTTAAGTCAGCTCTAATACATCTATAGATGGTTTAAGGCATCCATACATCATTCATCCTGTAACTCCAGCTCATTCAGTCATGAGACCCTGTATTCTTCATCTCTGATGAGGTTTTGCAATTATATTCTCAAGGATGGGAGCTTGATCTCAATGGATAAGATAACTTTTGTTTCGTAGACTAGGGAGAATGGGATGGCACCTATTGGTGTGTGAATGTTGGTGCGATAGGCCAATAAGGCAAATTTTAGCTCCAAATGCTAGTCAAGACCAGTGTCATTGACTATTTTCTTAAAGATTTTCAAGATGGTTTTATTGGTAGCTTCTTCTTGGCCATTTCCTTGGGGATAATACGAAGTAGAAAAGCGATTTTGGATATTGAGTTTTTCACATAAGTCACGAACATCCCGATCTTTTAAAGGTGTCCCATTATCTGAGATAATGGCCTGGGGGACACTGTATCGACAAATGAGGTAGTTTTGGATGAACTTGGATATATGCTTTCCCATTATGTAGGTCATGGGAATGGCTTCGACCCACTTTGTAAAGTAATCTATGGAGGTGATGATGAACTTGTGGTTGTTGGATGAGGTGGGTGTGATTTTTTCAATGAGATCTAGCCCCCATTGTGAAAAGAGCCAAGGTGTAACAATAGGGTGGAGCTCTTGATCTGGTGCATGGATGAGGTCCCCATGCTGTTGGCACTATAAACATCTTCTGATGAAGTCATGTGTGTCTTGCTCCATTGTGGGTTAGTAGTATCCGGGTCTCAACAACTTCTTAGCCAAGGTCATACCACTCGAGTGTGATCCATAAATGTCATTGTGTACGTTAGTTAAAGTAGTCAGGGCTTCCTCAGTGTTCAGGAAATGCAACAAGGTTCCTTCAAAGCTCCTACGATAAAGGGTTTCTCCTAGGATGACAAAGCAAGTTGACTTCTTTACGAAGGCTCATTTAAGGTTTGGGGTTATATCAACGAGCAAGACTCCTATTCTTAAGTAGGTGTAAACATCATGATAGTAGGGATCACCGGGACCAATGAGTTCACACACAAATTCAAAATTTTGTACCTCAAATTATGCTACAAGAAGCTGCTCTATAAGGAATTCTTTCTTTGGGATGTTGCGCGGGATTTCTAAGAGTGATCCAATTGTAGCCATTATGTCCGGTGCTCTATTATTTGATCTAAGTAGATGTTCAAATGTGATATCAATGAATGAATCTTTGAGGCTCTCGACCAATTTCTTGTATGGAGTTAGTTTGTCATCCTTTTTCTGATATTCATCATTTACCTAATTGATTATGAGCTAAGAGTCCCCATATACCTTTAGAGCCATGATCTTACATTGTACTGCAATCCTTAAGCCTATGATGAGAGCCTCATACTCTGCTATGTTATTCGTGCATGGGAATGATAGCTTGTAAGATTCGAGTATGCAGTCTCCTTGGGGAGTTATGAAGAAAATTATTGCTCTTGACCCGTGTTGCCTCTAAGATCCATGGGTGGTGCCACAATAGTGGTTTACACTTTCTGGGAGATCCTAATTTTTGCTGAAATCACATATTTTTAAAAAATATAATGATTTAGGCCTTGAAAAGTTCCATTTAAAGGATTCCAATTGAATACACTTTGATCAAACCACATTAGACCAAGCCCCCTTGGATGGAACCCCGCTAGTTTTAAACCATACCTATAATGAAGTCTCCTTTACACCTATCAAAATGTAGATAAAAAACCACTTCTGATTTACCTTTTGGGGGATCAAATAAATTCATTTAAAATTTCTTTTTTGTAAGTATGTAGTCCTTATTATAAGCTTCCAAAAAAGTATAATTTTAAGTAAATTTAATATGATTACTATATTTATTTTTTATTTCTTGCGAATGTAGATTTTTCACTAAAAATCAAACTCTTTGTTCTGCACATGTGGAAAAATAGTATATTATCAAAATAAAATTTTGAAAAATATGTTCAAGCTAGGTATTAATGTCCTTGATCCATTAACAAATAATAAATTGAATTTTGATACATGCAAAAAAAATTATGTTTTATATAGTCCGCCTATGTCTAAATTGTAATTAGTTTGACTTCAAAACTTGATTAAGGAAAAAATGTTTAATAGAACACTATGAAACCAAATGAACTAGTTAGATATCATAGTTACAAATCTATGTTTGAAAAAATAATAATTTTATCCTTCATACAAAAAAATTTATGTTGTATATGGTGACCATCACTTTTTAAAAATGTTGTTTACTGATAAAATCTAGTTTTTGAAGGAGATGAGAAAAAAGTACAATTTGATTCCAAAAAAATTGAAAAAAATATATTTAAAATATATAGACAAAACTTCACAAATCACTAGTTTGCATCATCTTCAAATTCCTGACGGTTTAGCCACTATAGGAGCTCAAAAGTGAAAATTTAGTTTAAAAAAATCAGTTCAGTGTCCAGTTTGCCCAAAAAATATAAACCAGTATTGTGGGATCACCCCCATCAAAGTACATGTTCTAGTGGTCTACAACACTTAGGCTGAAAATTGATTCATCAAGGAATTCCGAAATGAGTGGGGTTTTTACATATATAGGAGCCTCTACTAGCTGATCTGCAATTGCTTGTCCCTTCATGGCCTTGCGCTCCACATATTCAATGTCTTGTTTTGTTAGTATCATGACCCACTTGGTTGTTCATCCTGTGAGAGTGGATTTAGAAAGTGGGTACTTGAGAGGATCTATCTTCGTGATCAACTTGATTTGATGAGCCAACATGTAGTGTCTGAATTTTTGTGTTGCAAACACAACTACTAAACAACATTTTTCAATAGGTGTATAGTTTAGCTCGTGTCCCACCATAGTTTTGCTAATATAATATATTTCTCTTTCTCTTTTTTTTTCATCGTGTTGAGCTAAAAGAGAATCGAGAGTTGCCATGGTTGCTGAAATTTACAAGATCAGTGGTTTTCTTGAGATTGGCAGCATCAAGACTAGACGTGTGAGTAAGTATTCTTTGATTTTGTTAAATGCCTAGTCACATTTTTCATCCCATTTGTATGCTACCCCCTTGTGGAGTAGATGAGAGAATGGGATCTGTTTATCTGCTAGTTGCGCTATGAATCTGCAGATGGACTGGAGTCTGCCTTGTAGACCTCTTAGCTGCTTAAGTGTCCTAGGTGCTTCCATATCGAGGATCGCCTTTACTTTGGTGGGATCCACCTCAATTCCTCTCACTGACACTATATATCCTAGGATCTTGCCTAAGTGCACACCAAAGATGCATTTCTTTGGGTTGAGGTAGACCTTATACTTTTCCAATCTATCAAAGATGAAGCTCAAGGCTACTATGTGGTCCCATCTTTTTCTGGATTTTTCCAATATGTCATCTACGTAGTCTTCCACCATCTTATGAATCATGTTGTGAAATATTAGTGTCATGGCTCTTTTGTATGTTGCACCTACATTCTTTAACGCGAAAGGCATCATGCTCTAGTATTAGGTCCCCCACAGACATGTGAATGATGTCTTGTGTGTATCCTCCTTTGCTATCATAATCTGATTGTATCCAGAAAACCCGTCCATTAGTGATAGAATTTTGTGTCTAGCCATCATATCCACTATCATTTCAATGTTGGGTAGTGGAAATTCATCCTTAGGACACACTTTGTTTAAGTCTCTAAAGTTGGTGCAGATGCGAATGCCCCCATTTGGCTTTGAAAAAGGTACAAGATTTGACACCCATTCAATATAATTAATTATCCTTATGAATCCTGCATCCAAGAGATTTTGCAATTCCACTTTGACTAACAAGGCTATCTGGGGGTACATCTTTCTCAACTTTTGTCTTACTGGTTTTTCCCTTGGATAGACAACTAAGTGATGAACCAAAACTTTCAAATTAAGACCCGACATGTCAACATAGGTCCATGCAAAGTTAACTTTTATTTCTTTTAAGAATGCAGCCAAAAGTTCTTGTTCTTCCGTGAGAAGTGACTCAGTGTAGAAGGTGATGTGTGGTAGCTCCTCTATTCCTAGATTGATGGGGTTACACTATTCTGCTAGGAATGCTGATTTTTCTTGATGAAGTGTAGTGAGGGGGAGATTGAATCCTTCATCCTCTGGTGCCTCAAAGAGGTTTTCACCGTTGGATGTGTCCTTTATTTTTACTATTTTATGGTTAGAGAGTGCCACAATATGGTTTTCACTCAATGACCTTGAGATTATTCTCAATTTCTCAATTTTGAGACTGAAGGACTCAATCATCTCCCCATAATAGGCCTGTGTGTCTAGTGTGATGTCAAATCTTTCTTTATGATCTCCACATGGTACCATATCCCTTAGTCCCATGAATTCTAAGAGCGTCTCATCATTTTCAAATGTGTCTAGAATCGGTGGCCCTCGTTGGTCATAGTCAATGAGTTGGGGGTAGACCAGGTTTATTTTGTGAGTTTGGTGGTCTGACTCAACAAATGAGACACTAATCATGAGTAGGGAGGAGTCTCCAAAAATAATGGGTAAGACGGTTATGGTATCCTCATCATCGCTACTACTACAGACCTCAGTTACATCAAAGGTGAAGTTATCTAAGGGTAGACCTATAGAAATGGGTAATTGGAGGGCAGTTGCCGATAGTTGAGGGGGAGTCCTGACTGCGTTAACTAGGGGACCTCAGCCACCTATGGTTATACTCGGAGTGGTACACCCAAGGCCAATATTTTTCATTTGTCTCTCAACAATGATGGGTTCCAGTTGGCCATTTTTGTTCCTTCCAAGTCTTTGATTTCTATTTTAGCCCATACCAAGCATCATTTGTAGCCCCTTACTTCGTTCATCCAAGGGAATATTAGGTGTGGGCCTTTCATCTTGGTATAGTGAGCTTGAAATTTCTCTTTCATCTACATTTTCCCAACTTAGATCCCCCCAACATCAAAATCTATAAGGATCTACCCTAAAAGTTTGAGCAGGTGCCTCAATTGGTTGGGATTTCCCATGTGATATAGGAGATTGAGGCAACTCTCCTATGAAAAAAACATTCTTCTTCATTCTATATTCTCCAGATGGAAGGTGTCTTTGTCCCAGAGGTGGAGGCGATGTTGGATGGCTCAACATATGAAGTTGAGGGACCTTCATCATTTTTCGGGACCTGAGAGATTTTGTAGAAGATGACTTCTAAATTCTTGCAATAGGTGAAAGGTTCAGGGTCACCATGAATTGTGGCCTCTTCATTTTGGTATGATAATTTGACACGTTGGTGGAATGTTGAGGTGGCCGCCTTCATCCCATGGGCATCAGAGGAGGATGTTGCAAGGAAATCAAGGTCGAGGACCTGAGATGTGGTCTCCATAGTAGCTGGCCCTACTTGGATTGGGAGTTTGATAGTTCCTTGAGACACTCTTTCGTGCTCATCATATGCTTTGATTGTAATGCCTTTGTCTTTCTCAATGGAATCCTTAGAGATTCCCATATTCTTTATGAGCTTTAGTGAACAAATTTTGAGGCCTGCACCTCCATCCACCAAGACCCTTTTGACTTTACTTTTGTGAACCAAGACTTCAAGGTGTAACACATGGTTGTGAGATGGTTGGGCAAGAAATTCCTTATTGGAAAAAATGAGGAGATTCAAAGTGGTGATGTTACTGACCATATCTTGAAATTGCTTTGTATCAAGGTTGGCGGAGATGGTGGATGAAGCCAATGCTTCCTCAAGGATCTTTTTGTGGGCAGCTGAAATCTTCAATAACTCCATGATGGAGATCTGAGTAGGGTTTTTTTTTAATTGGTCAAGGATGTTGTAACCATTGGGGACATATCTCTGATTTGAGGTGGGGGTCTTAATTGGTTGTGGCACCCCGACAATAGTGACTTTTCCACCATTTTTGGTGACTCCACAATCAGCGTTGGCTCCCTTAATGCTAACAATAGTGACCAATTCATCAAGGCATGCAACAAATCCTTCATATACATGGTTCATTTTGCCAAAAAAATTCTTACTTTTATCGTTTCCTTGATTGTGGTTGGGCGTCAGATTCATGTATATTTTTAGATCTTGATTCCCAATCAGTTGCTCAAAATTTATGATTTTATCATCAATGAGATATTGGATGATGGTTTTCAGTTTCATGTAGTTGGCGGTTGTATCCCCCTTGAGACTTTGATAATCGCAAAGGAGATTTTCATTGTACCAGGGTGGCTTCACTTGGGGTTCACTGTAATTATCATGGGTGGGGACCTTGATGAGGCTCTCATTAACCAAATTTTTCATGATGGATTCAATTGACTCCCTGAGGGCTGTGAATTTCCACTTGGGGGGATACTTGTTTTGCAGAGGTGGTCCTCCTTGATTATTGAGGAATTTGACTTTATTTTGGGGTGGTTGTGGGGTTACCGTATTGGTTTGCATGTTATTGTGATGGTTATTCTACGGTTGATGATGGGTTTGGGTATTTTTCTTTGGACCACTGACGATGACCTTGGCATCGACCACTCCATCGTTGGTGACATTCCTGTTCTTTGCCTATGTGCGAGGTTTCTCATTGTAACTGGTAGATGGGAAACTATCTTGATGTTCAATATATGTAGGCATGCCCCCTTGCCTAATAAGGGCCCTTTTGACGTTGACCACCTTAGGGATCAATTGATCATATGTGGTGATGCATTCAATCTTTAGGTAGAATGCCAAGGTATTTTACAAATTCACAATGATGGTGCTGACCCATTGTTCCTCGGGCATGGACCACTTGCCTTGATTGGCCTTAGCTCACCATATTTGTAGGAAGGAGTTGAATTATTCCCCCTTTCCTTGTTTGAGTGTTGATAATTCCTCTACATTGACATCTGCAGTAATGTTGAATGCATAATTCTAGAGGAAGGCATCTTTGATTTCTTGGAATGTTCTGATGCTAGTAGGCACATGAGAGAACCATTCCATGGTAGCACCAGAAAGGCTTCGAGGAAACAACCGCATTAGATATGTATCATTGTACATGACCTCCATGCAATATACTTGGATTTCCCTGATGTGATCTTTAGGGTTTCCCAATCCACGGTATTTGTCAAATTTGGGGATTTTTAATCCGTTTGGGAATGCTACCATTGCAAGGTTCCTATCAAACGAATAAGGACACAAATTTTTAGGTTTCCTTATTATTTTTCCTGATTAAAGATCAAGTACTTGTTGTGAGAGCAGTCTGATTTGTGTTGTCACATCATCTTGCAGATCAGGAGGTGAGGTGAACAAATTTTGAGGTGTGGGATTAATGGGCAAGTTTTTTGTGAGAGTTTGTTGCAAGATTTTTTGAGCAAGTGATTCATGTGTTTGCTGCTCAGCCAACAACGCTTGTTGTTGGTCATGTTGTTGTTGTGCCAAAAACAGTTGTTGTTGGTCATGTTGTTTTTGTGCCAACAACACTTGTTGTTGGTCGTATTGTTGTTGTACTTGATAGTCTTGCAAGGCTTTCTGATACACTTCTTGTTGTGCTTGAAATTGTGCTTGGTAATTTTATTGCGCTTGTACTTGTTGAGCTTGAAATTGGGCTCATGCTTGGGCATGTTCTTGTTGGATTTCTTATGCAGTTTGAGTGGCATGTGTGGCTTGTGCAGCTTGGGTTGCTTGAGTGGCTTCAGCTTCTTGTGTAGCTTGGGCAGTTTGTGCAGCTTTTTATTGTTGTAATAAGGCTTGGGCTTGTGTAGCCTACTGTGCTTGTTGTGTTGTTAATTGTGTCTATGCTTGGTAAGCAACTAGTTGTGCATCTTGCTAATTTTGGAGTGCTTTTTGTTGGGCATCTTGTTGAGCATCTTGCAATGTCATGGTGAATGAATTGGTTGTGTTGTGCTTTGGTGGTAATTGCGGTGGGTAGGGAAGGATGTCGACCGTTGTGATGAGAGGAACAGTTGTATTAATGATCGGGGTTTGAGCTATGGATAGTGTGATCGAGGTGCCTTGTCCCTGGGAAACCATGCTTTGAGGAATAGTGGATGTATTGATCATTGCGGTTGCTTGGATGGTTGCCATCTATTGTTGCTATATTGATGGAAAAATGGGAGGATTTGTTATGATGCTTTGATTTCATTGATTGATGGTGGGTAAGGGGGGAAAACTCAACCCAAGTGATCATGTAGATGTAAGTGGTAGGGGTGGAAATGGTGGAAATGCGGGTAGTGCAATCCCTTGAAGTGATGATGATGGATCAAAGATTCCCCCTCCAAACAAGTCACCATCTCCTTGTGAGATAGGGAGAGAGGTTTGCATGTCTAGAGGGTAGATTGAAGTTACATGATAAGAGGTTGGATTGGTGGTGTCATGGAATGTGAGAGGGACATATGGGTGTAATGGATTTACCAGGATGGATTGATCTGGTGTGGTCTTTGCATTAAATTCTCAGTTGGCCACAAGGTGATGCTTTTGGATTTCATGAAGCATGGAGCTTCCCTTTTTAGTAACCGACAAGGTTGAGGCAATGGATGTTATGATATGCAGGATGTCTTGAGTGACACTTTGAAGTAGAAGCATGGATGAGTTTGAGGGCATGATCCTAGGAGGTCTTTCCATAATAGTACTCACATCATAGTTAGAAGGGATTTTAGCCCCTTTTCTTTGCTAACTCAAGCATGTATTGGGATGGGTACAGTCTCATCATGGCACTAACAATTCAGAAATTCTCGGAGTTTTTCACCATTTCTAGGATTTCTTTGTGTGTCATCCCATTATTAGTGATGTCCTCTGCATGACTGTCCTCTAGAGGATCTTGTGATGATAGAGGAAAATTTCTTGGGGGATTGCTTGATCCAAAAGGATTCATTTTAGGAGCAGTTTGACTTAGATCACTTGAATTTGATGTTTCCTTGGTGATTTCCATATTCTTCTTATGTTGAGATCTTGTTTGCACCACTAAAGAGGGATCAATTGATCTAACTTTAGGTACAAAAAGAGAAGAACTAGGATAGATTAAGGATCAAAGTGATGATGAAAATGAAAGATGGATTATATGGATGATTAAAACTCTTGAGGAACCTTGAGGAAGATACTAAAATTTAGGGCTTGATTTGATTTGATTTTATTATGATTGAGGATAATTTGACTAAGTGTGTTAAGTCAAACAAAGTTATTTTGGATAACGAACTTATAAACTCTAGGAAGTTGTGCTATCCTAGAGTAAACTCATGCACAAGAAGATAATTTGACTAGACCTTTGTGTTAATTCAAACAAGATAATGAACTCCTAGAACCCAAGATATTGGTTTTATTAAGAGGTAAATTTGTCCACTAGGATTAATGATTTGACTAAGTGTGTTAAGTCAAATAAGATGATTTTGATTTTTCCTATAAGTTTAGCATGATGTTTTCAAAGTTCCCAAGATTTTTTCTGGTGAGGTGACTTTTAATTTGAAATATGGGTGAGAGTGATGAATTTGACCCTAAACTTGACCTAGATAAACTCCTTCTTACAAGACCTCAGTTTTGAAGAACATGCCATACTTCCTATGTGAGAAAAGAAAACCTTTGGAAAAGACTTGGATTCTATTGATAATAGAACTCATACAAGTTTGGATTTTTTCTTGATGCTTTCTTGTAGAAGTGGTAAACCAACCTTTCTCTAGCTTTGAGAAGTCTTTCAAGATGCTCCTTGCGAGCTCTAGGACTAATACTTGTGGACCTTGGTTTCCGGATTTTTATTTTGTGGGAAATCATTTGAGAGAGCACATGTGTGGGGTCAATTGTCTTTATCTTTGCTTAATGAGTTCCTTTTATCACAAACACTTTCTTGATTAAAATTTCAAGCTAAATGTCTATTTCTCAATTACTTCTCATCCCACAAGATACATTATGTGAAAATCAAGGTTTTAAGAGCATAGTTTCCTAGGTTGACTTTAGAGAGAGAAAAATGTGGTTAAACCCAAATACTTAGAAGCCTCTAAGGATGAAATCCCTTGGGCAAGCAAGAGAACTTGAATTCGTCAATGGTATTTGCTTCCTCCAAAGGGTTTGAAATTTTGAAGATCTTGTTGAATGTTTGTTTTCAAATGTTTTCGATCAACACAATGTGTTTTTTTTCCAAGAACATGTACAACCCTAATCTAAAAAGACAATATTTGTTGGATTCCCACTTGGATAAATCCAATTGTTCATATTTAGTGCAGATGACTAGATGCTTGACCACACTCGCTCCCCTCCATGGCACACACTTCTCGGGTCATCAAAGCACCAATACCCATGAATCTCCCATTGCATACTTTTCATCTCTACAACAGAACCACATGTTACGTGGGGCAGCTTTAAAGGACATGACCTATTGCACCAACAAATAGTTAAGGATTTTTTCCATTTCTAAACAAGAGGTTTTAATGTGGGAATTCTATTCATGGGGTACCATCCTTTCAGTGAGAGACCATTTCTTCCCTTCTCGTTGGAACAATCTCGTGATATTGGCCTTTGTTCCAATATCCACACTTATATCTCAGGTGGAAGTCGCTTAGCTTTAGCATGTTCCCGGTTGGGTCATTCCCTTGGGTGATTACTTTTTCCCACAAGGTAGGCCCTCTAAAATAAACAAAATTTAGAAAGCATATCCTATAGTTCAATCGACCTTCATTGAAAAAAAAAACGGAGAACACTCGCAATATGCCATACTCACACTCACAAGATTGGTTCAATTTTTTAGGTACCCAAATTGAAATGTGGAGGCAATATTTTATGCAACTTAATATCACCAAAAATACTTTTGATTCTCAAGATCATCGTGAAGTGCGAGAGAAGGGCATACACCTTTTTAAATGAAATTACTTTGCAAAAAAGATTACAAGACACAAAAGAACATGTTCATTTTTAATCCTTCAAAGCAATAGTGAATTATTTTTAAGCACCAAAGGAAATATGAAATTTTCCTTGTTCAATTGTTAATCCTTAAACCAAATCTAGTGAGTTTGTCCTGAAGCTCATTTTAACCCTTTGTTTGCAAAAAATTGAAGATTTTCGTAATATTATTTTTAGGACCCAAATGAAGTTTAGTGTTTCCTAAAAGCATGAAGGTAAACAATTTATTTTTTAAGACAGATTAAGGATTCTCTAAAAGTGTTGAATAAACACTAAAGTGTTCAAAAAAACTTAGTACATTGTGATGATGATGCCATAATGCAACATTCAATTTAGTTTTCCTCCTTTCCCTAACCTGCAGAAATGGATTAAAACCAAAAACCACAAAGAAAACAAACAAGTTATAAGTTAAAAAAGTTAAATCTTAAAAATCACATGTTAAAATTAATCCAATTTGTACTTTTTACTCTAATCCAGCAGTGTTGTCAGTGGGTTCGGTAGAGTTTAGAAACTCCAATGACACTATATAGTGCCACAAATTTCTGACAGTGGCACTCTACAGTGAAACAGACACCCCGATTATGGCTTTGTTTGCACAGCGATACAACTTGAAATTTGAAAGGCTAGCAGTTGAGTTTGGAATTTTGAATTTTTGGTTGGGAAGAGCTCAGTGGCAGAGTTTGGAACTTCAAGTGGTCTAATATTGCACAACTTGATAGTCAGTGTCTGAGTTTTCTGGAACCTATAAATAAGAAAAAAATCATGAAATTTCTTGGAAAAACATGATTAAAACTTGAGATTTCCCCTCGTAGCGCAAAAAATGTGAACCCCAATCCTATACCTTCACAAACATAGCAAAAAAACACACAATTACATTCAAATGCAAGTTAGAATAAGGATTCCCCATGAAATTCATTAAAAATACTCAAAATAGAAATAAAATGAAGAACAAGACAAGAAACTAAGTTAAACTCTATTTAAGCAATGCAAACACTTAATCCCATGGGGGAATTGGTGCCAATTATGTGTAGAAATTCGCCCTTTCCCAAATCTTTTGTAAGCTTGATGATATGATGGATATTGATCCGCTTTGTTGATAGAGAACAAGATGTTTCCTTGAGAAAACCTACAATAACCTAGCTATGGTGATGACAAATACTCAAGAAAATAGATGAAAATTCTCTAATGTGAAGATAATAACTTTGTTTTCAAATTGTGGATGAAGATTGAGGAGAAGAGTCTCTTATTTATAGATTTCAAAATTGGAAGAATGAGCAATATTGAGCAATTTGGGATCATTCAACATCTAATGGCCAAGTGCCACTTGTCAGAATGTGAATGGAGGAAGCTTGAGCACATTTTGGTGATTGTGCATAATAAATGATATTAGGTGAAAATTCAAATTTGTGAAATAACATGTAAGAGGGAAAAATAATGAATTAAATGCCACTTGGCTCAATGCACAAGGACATGTAAGAGGAATGAATGTCTTGTTGGATGTACAAATCCAGTTCGAGGGATTTTCAAATTTTGAGGAATATTCCCCTCTTTATTCCATGTTGAGAGAAAATAGGCATTTAATAAATCAAAATAAATGATTTATTGTGCAAGTTGCATTCGCTAGAGGATGTGATGTGGATTAAGATTAAATTAATCAAATATTAATTAATTTAATGGGAGATTAGCAGAAGTGACAATTTTGACTCAAATTTATGAGTTGATTTTAAATCAAAAATTGAGAAGAAAGATTTAATCAGATAAATGATTTGATTTATTTAACTAAAGGGGATGGTGTTAGATTAAATTAAAGAAGGTTTGATTTATTCAATTTAATAGGAGGACTTTAGAGATTTTAAATAAAATGAATTATTTAAATGCACATAGACTTAGGGTTAACTAAATTAAATTGATTATTTTAATCAACAAGGAAGAATGACTTAATGAGATAAATAATGATTTATTTAATTAAGAGATGAAAAGTGATGACAAGCTAAGAAGGTGATTTGGAATGAAACGATGTTAGTAGTTAGGATCAAATGTATTGGTCAATTTTTAATGTCTACACTTATTAATTAGACTCAACATCTAAGAATGAAAAAGAAACTTCAAACATTATCAATCTAGTAAAAAAATCATCAATTTCAAAGATCAAAGTAGCCAATGATTCACTCTCTACATCCTTTTCTACATTAATGGAATGGAATGATTGATTGCGGAATGTGCACAAAATTTATTTTGCAAGGAACCTCTCAAAATAATTGAATTAATGAAGCACTCTGGAACACATCCTAACATTCTATTTTCAATGGAATTGGGGAGGTTATTTAAAATTTTACACCCTTCTATGTTGAGGTCTTGCAGTTGTGACAGGTTGCCAATGAATCAAGGAGGCTATTTAAATCTATACACCCTACCATGTTCAAGTGCTGCAGCTATGACAGGTTGCCAATGGAATTAGGGAGCTTATTTATACGTCCACACCCTTCTATGTTCAAGTGTTGCAACTGTGACAAGTTGCCAAACAAATTAGGGAGCTTATCTAAACATCCACACCCTTCTATGTTCAAGTGTTGCAGCTGTGATAGGTTTCTAATGGAATCAAGGAGGTTATTTAATCAGGGAGCTTATTTAAATGTCCATGCCCTTCTATTTTCAAGTGTTGTGTTGCAATTGTGACAGGTTGCTAATGAAATCAAGGAGGTTATTTAAACTATGACAATATTTTATTTTTAAGTGTTGCAGTAGTGATAGATTGTCAGTATAATCAAGGAAGTATTTTAAACCTTTAAAATTTCCTATTATATTCAAGTGAGTTTGGCATAAGCTTAATTCAAAAATAAATAGATAAGATTGCATCCTACTGTGACCAAGGACAAGGCTTAAACCACATAGGAGAGTTAAAACTTACATGACGAATAATAGATTGAAAAAGGATCAGTGATTTTTTTAGTGGCTAATATTCAACAATTGGCTAATAGTTGAAATTTGGGAATCCAAAATTGGCTAATAGTTCGAGCTACAATGTGACTTAAATCGCCACATTTTTACAAAATTTTATTATAGTCTTATTTAAATCGCCAAATAATTTATTTTATTAAAAAATTAACTCAAAAATTCACCACAATATTTGATACATGATTAGATTGAATTCGCCTTAATTTTATAAATTATTGGAGAAATCTATATTAATTCGCCAATAGTATATCATAACTATTAGTTGCTTTAGGACCATATTTATAATATTTAGTTTCCACCATTGATTTAAATATAATCTAATGGTCCTTGTTGTATTCCATGAGGTAAAATGTACACATGATCTATAATGCTCATGGGGCCCACAATTTTGGGTATCATGAGCATTATAGATTGTGGGTAAATTTCACCTTATAGTGTACAACAAGGGTTGTTAGACCAATGATCTAAAAGTAGTGTTGAGCCCCCATGAGAATTATAGATCATGGTTACATTTTACCTTGTAGAATATAATGAGGGCCATTATATTATATTATAAAACAATGGTAGAAAGTAAATATTAAAGTCTACCCCTTCAACTCATCGATAATTTCCACCCTTGGGCCCCTACTTTTCCATGAGAATTATTTTTAGATTGGATAGATTCTCCATCATAATTAATGCATTTTCCTATTATTTTTCAAGATTCTCCAAAATTTTCCACAAAATTTTATTGATGTAAAAAAATTGCCAATAAAACTACTATTTTTTTCGAAAAACGGAAAGTTTCACCAATAGAAATTAATTTTTTTTCCTCAAAAAATGAAAGATTCACCAGGATTTTATATCTTTTTTTGAGGGGTTTTTCGTAAAGTTATCATTGAAAAGGATATATATAATAAATTGATATTATGAAACTAACATGAGCATTGAACCAAAGCCATAAATACAATGAAATAAAAAAGTGTTGGATGCAAAGGAAACCTTGTTTTTCTTAAATATACTTCAAAAAATAAATCTAAACAATATAAAAACTAACCAAAGATTTTAATGACCCCTTCCCAAAACAACAAGAGAACCACTATTAGTGTAGTGGATTTAGCAACTTGAGATTTATACTCCAAAGTTCAGAATAAAAATCTATTAGTAATGATCACAAAGCACAATCTCCTAAAATAACAACATACAAAACCTGATGAGGTCTCTACTCCAAATATTTGATGGATCCAATGTGAGTGATATGCTGACTTCACTAGTAGTGACAACATCAACTGAAATACCCAGTTCTTCAAATATA
The DNA here is from genome assembly GCA_007115665.2 of Sequoiadendron giganteum. NCBI lineage: Eukaryota > Viridiplantae > Streptophyta > Pinopsida > Cupressales > Cupressaceae > Sequoiadendron > Sequoiadendron giganteum. The sequence continues at coordinate 273,379,460 of CM021104.1, read as the reverse complement.
GAGAATACCTGCATTACATGGGATAAGTGGTATGAAAAACTAGAACCATTTGCTTAAATTTTAGTAGCATTTAAATATGCAACATACACTTTCTCTTATGAATTCATAATTAAAAATTCTTACCTTTGCAAGAAATCCAAATTGACCTAGCATGCATGTGCTTACAATGTCAAGCATTGTAACATTGTGCTTCAACACTATGCTTGTTAGCAATGCCTGCAAGGTAAACATATTTCATATTAGAGGCAGTTATGTGTAAATATTAACATTTTCCAAAGGAAACATAAGAGGGATTTCTTTCATGTTCTAGCCACATCTATTACATTCCCATTCAATCTTAAATGTTTCTTTATATAATTAAAAATTAAAATATTCAATTTACCTTGCTTATATCTCTAGTTTTAGTGATAAGTGTCCCTAGAGCTTGTGGATTGTAAGAATTCTTGACCCTTATAGGAACCTCACCCTCCCTTGCAAGCCACATCGATTGTGGATGCAAAACCTAAAGATGAATTAGAAAATCTATTAAAAACCTTATCTTTCTCAAACAACTAAAAAACATTCTGAGAAGCTAGTCATAAATTAGTGGCATAAATACCCAATATTTAAAATGACAAGCATATAAAAACCAAAGGAAAATGGAGATATTTGTGCAAGATGGAGAAATTTGAATAATAATCAAACATGTGAGTTAAATATTATTTAAGAATAATGTATCTCAATGGTAGGAGCAATGTTGTGCATCTAATTACTAGAAGGAAGAAACATCAATTTACAAAATGTTAGGAAGTGCAGAAATGGCATAATAGAACACACATGGAGAAAGATTGAAAATATGTTTGTAAGGTCAAAAATTTAAAACAAATGTTACCTCGAACAATACATCAACTGGAGAATTATAAATAAATCCATATAAGCAAGGAAGCATGTCAATGCTAAGTGGTCAGTACAATATAGTTTCCAAGTTGATTACATTGTACACCCAAGGATAATTACACGATCCTCTACACATTTATTAATTCCATCTTGCATGATATAAAATTGCTTTGAGATAAGGCATAGGTTACAAATAGATCACAAAAGTATGGAAGAACCTAACACTATTTATACAACTACTAGGAACAAGAGAAATGTAATTATATTTAAATTGTTTGGTCTCTCACCAATCATGACCGGTGACTACTTCAAATGGGCAACAAAGTCAATGCCTGCAAGGGAAACTAGAAGAAAAACTGTGAACCAAAAGGACCAAAGCTTGCATGTCCATGCAAGTTTGGAAGATCTAGGATCCCACAAGATTATCTACTTCAAAGATCCATTATGAATCAAACATATTCCATTTGCATTGAAGAGAAGAAAGTCACAAAAGCTTTGCAACTTATTAGAGTGCTTTCCCATAAAAAACTAATCCTCATTACAATCAAACCAGCAAATGTGGCTAAGACGACTTCATAGAATTTCTCATTAAATATCCTACAATACCCCTAATGGTCATGGATACATCAATAATACATTCATCTTGTTGGGATACACATTCCCATGGCTCAAAAATACAATTGCAGCCCCCTTACAGAATTGACACTTGCAATATTTGATGCCCTAGACACAAACAACCAATCCTTAGATTATCTTAAATTCATACATATATAGCTTTCAGTTATAATTAGCTTCATGGGCATAGGAGATTAGTCAAAATAGGTTTTATATAGATAAGGAAACCTCTGCAGTAACTAGTGTTGATCAGCCTACAATGGAAGAGAAGATTACACCTATAAGTTTGGTGCAGGAGCACCCATGCGTCTAATGGACCTAGAATGTTTAGTTATGTTTTGTTTCTTATTTTTGTGTTAGAATAAGGTCCTAAGGACCATTTAAATGCTTTGTAATAGGTCTCCTAAGTTTTTGATGGAATTTTGGTCTTGGTGACCAACTCTTTGTATAAACAAGGTCTCCATCCTCCTTTGTAAGTCTAGTACATTTTGGAAAATTAACAAAATAAGGATGCCTTGTTGTATATAGACACTTGAGGGGAGTCACCTTGCTCATTTTAGTTGGATTTTATTCCTTTCACATATTTTGGAAGCATCTTTGTAGGCAAGTTGGTGAAAATTGTCTAAATTGCCTTAATTAGGCATTTATGTGTTCAAGTGAAGTCTAAATGTGTTTCCAACGACCAAATGATTAAAATGGAAGTTGGAGGAAGTTAGAGGGAGTTATGAGGCTTCAAATATGCCTCTCTTGGTCGAGGAAAGGTTGTTGAAGAAGTTGAGAAGGATTTTTCAAAGGAGAAATTGTTGTTTTTGAGTTTTTCATCAAGAAACTGCTGATCCCGTGCATTGTACGGACTTTATATGTTGTTTCATGTTATAATAATATAATGGTTGGATAGATAATTGAATCACCTTTCTTTTGGCGTTTTAATGGTGTGATTTCATTGAGAATTGAGTGAGATATTGCCATTTTACTACCGGGTGGCCTCAAACCCCATGTTTTCCTCTAGAATTTTCTGATCCCGTACTTGGTACGATCTGTACGTTCTGTTTTATGGTTGAAGGGTGTAATGGTTGGAAATTTAATTGAATAAGATTTCTTTTGGAGTTGGAGTGGTGATATTTCATTGAGTATTAAGGGAGATATCTTAATTGTACTCCCGGGTGTTCTGAAAACCCTCAAAATCAAGGTTTTGAGCAAAAAAATGGATGCATCTTCCATTCCCACACTGTAGCATTGCAAAATCTTGGTGGGATGGAAGGTATGAGGGTGAAATGTTATGTATCAAAAGTATTGGAGAGCAGCAAGAACTTTGGAGGCAAATGGTGCAATTTTTTGGCTTGACATCTCTATGTGGCAAGCCCATGTGACAAGCAAAAAGTGAGTTTTTGCTTTATTTTGAAGAATCTGTTTGAAAGGCACTTGGGAATGATGGTGATAGGTGTGAAATACCTGTAGGAGTTCATTTTTTGGCTTTGGGGTGAAGGGGAGAGCCTAGATAGTCAAGACCCAAGTGTAGGTCTGTGAATTAGGCCTCTTGGAGTAGTGGTAGAAAGGGCCATTGTGAGTGATGCCTTGATAGTCAAGAGGAAAGGTTTTGGAAATTTTTAGGGGTCCATTGTGGATGTCTAAATTCATAGGTTTGGTTCCTTGAAAATAATCCATGTGGTTTTTATATTGACTGTCCTACCGAGTAAGGCTACTAGCCTTTTGACAGAAAAGTGCCTAATTCACCATAGTTTGTGGAAGTTTGTTGAAACCTAAGTGCTAGAGGGTATTTTACATTATATTTGGGTGTTTGATATCCCTACCACTCTGCATCATAGTGGTACCAGAGCCTGATTGCAGGTAGTTGTTGAAAGGAATTCATCATGCCTCCAAAAGTTGGACCGGTGGTTGCAAAGGTGTTGAAGGCCTTGAGAGAAGAGATAGAGGCCTTAAAAGCAGTGAACAGAAGGAGAGGAGTGGCCATTGAGGAAGAGAGTTCCTATGAAGAAGAGCCAGAGGGTGAAGAAGGTGAAGAGAACCCTCAGGGGGAAGAGATACCCCCTCATGAGAGAAGAATCCTTAAAGCATTTAAAGCATCTAGAGGAGAGTCCTCTGAAGTGAAGATGGATCTGCCGGTGTATAGTGGAAAAATGGATGTGGAAGAAGTGTTAGAGTGGGTAGAGGCATTGAATAATTACTTTGAATATAAAGAAATGGTAGAGAATAAGAAGGTAAAGTTTTCCAAAACAAAGTTGAAGGGATCCGCCTTGACATGGTGGAATTTCATCCAAGGAGAAAGGGTGAAGATGGGTAAGTCCATGATCAACTCATGGGATAGGATGGTGCATAGGTTGAAGGCACAATTCCTTCCTGCTGATTATGAGGTGCAGGAGTTCAAAAAGAGGCAGAATCTAAAGCAAAAAGACATGGATGTTTCATCCTACACTAAAAAATTCTTCAAGTTGAGCATGAGATGTGATCATGTGGAGAGTGAGAATGAAAGAGTGGCTAGGTATATCAATGGCATAAGGCTAAACATACAAGATGAGATAAGTTTGGTTGTCCCCAAGACCATGGAGGATTGCATACAAATTGCACATAAGGCTGAAGAGAAGATAAGAAGGAAACAAGAGCAGCAAAGTAGAGGAAGAGGCAAGAATTTCAGAGGTAGAGGTAGTTTTGGGGGCAGAAATCAGTACCAAAAACATCAAGAGGAATCTAATCCTAATGAATCAAGTGGAGACTCAAGCAATAGAGGGGGATTCAAGGGTAGGAGACACAATGGTAGAGGCAGATTTAATGGAGGGAGAAGTTCCAATCAGTTTTCAGGGAGATGTTACACTTGCAACCAGCCTGGGCATCCATCCTTCAAATGCCCTGAAAAGCAAGGATCAAGCTCTCATGGTGGAGAGAGGAGGAATAAATTGGTACATGAAGATGAAGAAAGTGTGACATCACCTGCAGTAAACCTCACATCAGAAGTTGGAGAGAATTTGATGATTAGGAGAGCATTGCTCAAGGCACCAATCCCTGAAGAACCTCCACAAAGGAAGGCACTCTTCAGAATCAATTGCAAGGTACAAGGTAAGGTGTGTAAGATAGTAGTGGACTCAGGATCAACTGATAATCTTGCTTCAATTGAGATGGTAGAAAAATTGAATTTGAAAAGGATTTCTCACCCTAACCCATACAAAGTTTCATGGCTTAGTAAAGGACAACAGGTATTGGTGAATGAGCAAGTATGGGTAGAATTCAACATTGGGTCATACAAGGACAAGATCCTATGTGACATCATCCCTATGGATGTGTGCCACTTGCTGCTTGGGAGGCCTTGGCAGTTTGATAGGAAGGCCCAGCATGATGGGGAGAAGAATACATACTCCATTGTGAAGGATGGGGTGGCTTACAACCTCACACCTCTCATAGAAGAAGACAAGGAAAAGCATGAAGGGCCTAGTGTTTTGATGGTGGATGAGAAGGAGTTCATGAAGACCTTGAAGGAAAGTGGAGGAAGAGGATTCTTCTTGATTATGAAGCCAAAGAGTGAAGCAAATCTTCCCACAAAGAAGGAGAAAGATGCACCTAGAGAGGTCCAAGAGTTGTTGGAAAGCTACAAGGACATAATAGTAAATGAACTACCTAGTTCCCTACCTCCCATTAGGGATATAAGCCACCATATTGATCTGATTCCAGGGGCTACATTGCCCAATAAGGCTGCATATAAGATGACACCTACTCAGAATGAGGAGATTGCAAGAAAAGTGCAAGATTTGTTGGATAAGGGGCTAGTAAGAAAGAGTTTGAGCCCATGTGCTATAACTACTGTCCTAGCACCAAGGAAGGATGGGAATTGGAGGCTTTGCACTGATTCAAGAGCCATTAATAGGATCACAATCAGATATAGGTTCCCAATGCCAAGAATGGAGGACCTTATGGATTGCCTAGCAGGGGGATCCTACTTTTCCAAGATTGATTTGAAAAGTGGTTATCATCAGATAAGGATCAGAGAGGGGGATGAATGGAAGACAACTTTTAAGACTAATGAGGGCCTCTATGAATGGTTGGTGATGCCCTTTGGGTTGTCAAATGCCCCTAGCACCTTTATGCGCCTTATGAATGAGGTATTGAGACCTTTCATTGGAAAGTTTATTGTGGTTTATCTAGATGATATTCTTGTGTTTAGAAGTTCTAAAGAAGAACATTTAAAGCACCTTGACATTGTATTGAAGAGGTTACAAGAGGAGAAGTTGCTGATCAACATGGAAAAGTGTGAATTTATGAAAGGAGAACTAGTGTACCTTGGATTTGTCATCTCCAAGGGATGTTTGAAGATGGGTCCTTCAAAGGTGGATGCTATTCTTACTTGGCCAACACCAAAATCCATGGGATATGTGAGAATCTTTCATGGACTTGCAAGCTTTTATAGAAAGTTCATCAAGAACTTTAGTCAAATTTGTGCACCCATCTTGGACACCATCAAAGGAGGTAACAAGGGTAAGTTTTCTTGGACCAATGAGGCTGATAAAGGGTTTGAATATTTGAAAAAGAGAGTAGCACAGCAACCTATACTTGTGCTCCCTGATTTTGATAAGGTTTTTACAATTGAATGTGATGCTAGTAACCAAGCAATAGGGGTTGTCTTGAGCCAAGAAGGCAGACCAGTTGCATTTTTTAGTGAAAGGCTGAATGAAGCAAAGAGGAAGTATTCTTCCTATGATCTGGAATTGTATGCTATGGTCCAAGCCCTCAAAAAGTGGAGGCACTACTTGTTACCTAAAGAATTTGTTGTCTATATTGATAATCATGCTTTGAGTTTCTTGAATGCATAGGATAAACTCAATCATAGGCACATGAAGTGGGTGGAGTCTTTACAAGCCTATACATTCACAATAAAGCATAAGAAGGGCCAAGCAAACAAGGTGGCAGATGCTCTCAGTAGAAGGGCACTTGTGGTGCAAGAGATTCAATTCCAAAGCATGGGGGTTGATGCATTGAAAGACATGTATCATGAAGATGCAGATTTTAAGGAGGTATACAATGTTTGTGATCAGCATTTGAATACTTTTCATGGTGAATACTCTGATTTTCTGTTGCAGAATGGTTTGCTCTTTAAAGGAAGTCAATTGTGTGTGGCTAAATGCTCAATGAGGGAGAATTTTATAAAGGAGAAACACAGTGGGAGTCTTGGAGGTCATTTTGGCCTTGATAAGACCTTGGAACAAGTAAGGAGGTACTATTATTGGCCAAGGCTGCAAGTGGATGTGAGAAAGTTTGTGGAAGGATGCACAATATGTGAAAGAGCAAAGGGAACTTCATCAAATGCAGGGCTCTATCAGCCATTCCCCATTCCCAATAGGCATTGGGAGAGTGTAAGTATGGATTTTGTCTTGGGACTGCCTAGGACACAAAGAGGTTTTGATAGTGTTTTTGTGGTGGTTGATAGGTTTAGTAAGATGGCTCATTTTCTTCCTTGTAAATGCACAAATGATGCATCTAGTATAGCAGGTATCTTCTTTAAGGAAGTTGTTAGAATACATGGATTGCCCTTAAGTATTGTTTCTGACAGGGATTCTAAGTTCATAGGTCACTTTTGGAGGACCTTGTGGAAGAAACTTGGAACAAATCTGTCCTTTAGCTCTGCATACCATCCACAAACGGATGGACAAACTGAAGTGGTGAATAGATCATTGGGAAATCTCTTGAGATGTCTTACCAAGGAGCATGGACAAGCTTGGGATCTGATTTTACCTCAGGCTGAATTTGCATACAATGACTCCATGAATAGGAGCATTGGTAGGAGCCCTTTTGAAGTAGTATATGGCATGCACCCTAGAGGGGTCTATGAATTGAGAGATCTAAAAGGAGTTGATAGGAGAAGTGCTCAAGGAGAGGACTTTGCTATTACAATAAGGGATATCCATCAACAAGTGAAGGAAACTCTACAAAAGAATGTTGAGAAGTATAAAGAAAGAGAAGATTTGAAGAAGAGGGATGTTCAATACAAGGTTGGAGATTTGGTGATGGCTCACTTGAAGAAGGAGAGACTTCCAAAGGGAAAGTATACTAAACTCATGATGAAGAAGACAGGACCTTGCAAGGTGGTCCACAAGTTTGGCCAAAATGCTTATGAAATAGAGCTACCTCCTGGGGTGGCAATCTCTCCTATCTTTAATGTTTCTGATTTGTATCCTTTCAAAGTTTATGTGAATTCAGGGGATGTAGCAGGTCCAACACCAATGGAAGATGAAGATTGGGTTAAGGAATTACCCCCAAGCCAACCTGTGACTCTTGAATGCATCCTAGACACCAAGGAGACAAAGAGGACTAGAAGGAAGGTCTACAAGGAGTACTTGGTTAAGTGGCAAGGTCTACCTGAAGAGGATTCCACTTGGATGTCTGAAACTGACATTAAAAAATATGGAACTACTGTAGAAGACCTGATCTCAAAGAGGACTTGAGATCTTTTTCTTGCTTGGGAGTATGGTGCAGGAGCACCCATGGGTCTAATGGACCTAGAATGTTTAGTTATGTTTTGTTTCTTATTTTTGTGTTAGAATAAGGTCCTAAGGACCATTTCAATGCTTTGTAATAGGTCTCCTAAGTTTTTGATGGAATTTTTGTCTTGGTGACCAACTCTTTGTATAAACAAGGTCTCCATCCTCCTTTGTAAGTCTAGTACATTTTGGAAAATTAACAAAATAAGGATTCCTTGTTGTATCTAGACACTTGAGGGGAGTCACCTTGCTCATTTTAGTTGGCTTGTATGCCTTTCACATATTTTGGAAGCATCTTTGTAGGCAAGTTGGTGAAAATTGTCTAAATTGCCTTAATTAGGCATTTATGTGTTCAAGTGAAGTCTAAATGTGTTTCCGACGACCAAATGATTAAAATGGCAGTTGGAGGAAGTTGGAGGGAGTTAGGAGGCTTCAAATATGCCTCTCTTGGTCGAGGAAAGGTTGTTGAAGAAGTTGAGAAGGAGTTTTCAAAGGAGAAATTGCTGTTTTTGAGTTTTTCATCAAGAAACTGCTGATCCCGTGCATTGTAAGGACTTTATATGTTGTTTCATGTTATAATCCTATAATGGTTGGATAGATAATTGAATCACTTTTCTTTTGGCGTTTGAATGGTGTGATTTCATTGAGAATTGAGTGATATATTGCCATTTTACTACCGGGTGGCCTCAAACCCCATGTTTTCCTCTAGAATTTTCTGATCCCGTACTTGGTACGATCTGTACGTTCTATTTTATGGTTGAAGGGTGTAATTTTTGGAAAGGTAATTGAATAAGATTTCTTTTGGAGTTCGAGTGGTGATATTTCATTGAGTAATAAGGGAGATATCTTAATTTTACTCCCGGGTGTTCTGAAAACCCTCAAAATCAAGGTTTTGAGCAAAAAATGGATGCATCTTCCATTCCCACACTATAGCATTGCAAAATATTGGTGGGATGGAAGGTATGAGGGTGAAATGTTATGTATCAAGAGTCTTGGAGAGCAGAAAGAACTTTGAAGGCAAATGGTGCAATGTTTTGGCTTGACATCTCTATGTGGCAAGCCCATGTGACAAGCAAAAAGTGAGTTTTTGCTTTATTTTGAAGAATCTGTTTGAAAGGCACTTAGGAATGATGGTGATAGGTGTGAAAAACCTGTAGGAGTTCATTTTTTTGCTTTGGGGTGAAGGGGAGAGCCTAGATACTCAAGACCCAGGTGTAGGTTTGTGAATTAGGCCTCTTGGAGTAGTGGTAGAAAGGGCCGTTGGGAGTGATGCCTTGACAATCAAGAGGAAAGGTTTTGGAACTTTGTAGGGGTCCATTGTGGATGTCTGAATTCATAGGTTTGGTGCCTTGAAAATAATCCATGTGGTTTTTATATTGACTGTCCTACCGGGTAAGGCTACTAGCCTTTTGACAGAAAAGTGCCTAATTCACCATAGTTTGTGGAAGTTTGTTGAAACCTAAGTGCTAGAGGGTATTTTACATTATATTTGGGTGTTTGCTATCCCTGTCAGTCTGCATCAAAGTTAGAGAAAATTCACCTTGAACATGCATATCAATACAAAGAATAGGGAAGAAGATCAATCACTAGGCCCACAAGTCAACCCCTCTCAGTAGAGGAGTACAAAACTAATGCACATGTATTAAATGTAGTCCATTAATCTCATGTAGCAAAAGTTGCAGTCCATGCCCATAAATGGTAGTTGGTCATCTCGAGGAAAAAAGTGCCCTAAACGGAGGTTCACAAAACAAATATCACATCACAACAGGACAAAAGTGGCAACATAGGCCTATAGCAAGGAAAGTGATAACCTGCATGTTTCATGTCAAGCATTGAATACACCAAGACAAGAAAACCATTGATCATAAGTGACCACTACTCCAATATGCCCACTATGAAAATAAAACCTCCTATAGAATAGCACTTGGCCCCTTGAGAGTGAAATTATTCCTACATGCATATAGACATCCACCCTACAATTGAAACCAATGCCACAATCAATATAAAATCCTCTTGATGTTGCCACATAGCGAAAGAGTTTCTTGTGCAAAGATAGCCAAGCCTATTGCAGAAGCAACAAGGGAACACTCCCTAAGAATGATTATTAGGGCATGGTTTTGAATGTTGATGTTGGGTCCAGGCATGGGTCCACAAGTTGACATGAGGACCAAGAATTTGTACCATTGATTTCCAAGAATGAGAGAATGTCCATTGGGCATCGAGGTGAAGCCATCAATCATATGGAACAACTAATACCTTCCCTAAATCCATTATGTCATCATTGAGAATCTCTGATTGGAAATTCAATGTCCAAGCAATTTAGTCTATCGAACTGGTAAGGATAGAGAAGCATGTTAACACATTTGAATTATTCCATGAGGTAACAATTATGAACATTGAGCCACTAAAATATGAGTTAAGGAAAGCAAAACAAAGGGAAACTTAGGATTTAAGGCAATAGGGCCACCATTAGAGAAAAGTAATCTAAACCAGGAACATGAGACATTATGAACAAGCACCAAATGACAACTTGAAGCATAGAGTACACTAAGAAGACCATGGTGACATAAAAGACACGGCTCTCAAGGGCACATGATAAAACCAATTTTATCAATAGGAGGTCATGCCAACAGAATGGAATCCATTGATTGGTCACTATGAGTAAGTTAGTTTCAAAGCATACAAAACTAGAGATGCAATTATAGGATCTAGTCATAGAAACAATGATACAACCCAGCCCCAAGCCCCAAATGGAAAACCCTAAAAATCGAAAGATCCATAAGGGTTACCAAAAGATAGAAGGAGGAATATGAATGTCAGGAAAGTAGGTAGAAAGTAGTGCCAACAAAGTCCAAGACAAAAAATAACTTCTAAAATTTTACCCAAGTCCAAGTCCAAGTCTCAACACTATGCTAAACAAAAACATTTTAACTTCATCTTATATGCATTATTAATTTAAAGAACCAGCAAATCACCAACACAATGCTTATCTGGGCACCGCAGTAAGCAAGTTTTTCCGCTTCATCAAAGGTCAAAAAGGGTACAGGCTCTGCCTTAGAATAGATGTTAGGATCACATGCCAGTACTCCATCCACATCCTTCCATACCTATGCACTATGAAAATATTTTGCAGTCACTCATCCAAATTTGTGCATCCTTATATTAAAGATGGTCTAGAACAATGCAGAAGAATTAGGCTCCATGTGTATAAACTATATAGTATAATGTCTAAGAAAAATAAAATATCAATGTTGAAAGTGTATTAGTCATTCACTTCAGCATTACAGAAACTAGGGAGCTTATTTAAATGTCCACACCCTTCTATGTTCAAGTGTTGTGTTGCAGCTGTGACAGGTTGCTAATGAAATCAAGGAGGTTATTTAAACTGTGACAATATTTTATTTTTAAGTGTTGCAGTTGTGATAGATTGTCAACAAAATCAAGGAGGTTATTTAAACCTTTAAAATTTCTTATTATATTCAAGTGCTAAACCTGTGAGTGTTTGACAATGGAATTGGGGAGGTTATTTAAACCTTTGCAAATTTCTATTTTCAAGTGCTACAAATGTGATAGGTAGCCCAGGGTGATCCCACAATAGTGGTTTACAATTTTTGGCCAAACTGGACACTGAAATTATTATTTTTAACTAGATCTTCACATTCGGGCACCTATAGTGGCTAAACAGTGAGGAATTTCAATATGATGCAAACCAGAGTCTCATCACATTTTTTCTGTAGATTCCAAAAATATTTTTTTCAAAATTTTTGGAATCAGATTGCACTTCTTTTTCCATCTCCCATGAAAATGGTTTTTTTTTCAGAAAACAACATTTTAAAAAAGTTATGTAGACCGTATAACGCATAATTTTTTTTTCATGAAAGATAAATTCCAATTCTTTTGAATTTAGATTTTTAACTCCCATATCTAGTGCTTATACTTGGTTAGATAGTTTTTTATTGTATATTGTTTCTTTAATCAAGTTTCAAAGTCAAACCAATTATAATTTAGACATAGCGTGACTGTATAATGCGTAACTTTTTTGTATATATCGAAATTTAATTTTTTTTTTGTTGGATCAAGGACTTCAATATCTGGTGCACTCAGATTTTTCAAAAGAAAAATTGATAATCTATTATTTTTCCAGATGCCCAGAACAAAGACCTTAATTATCAATGAAAAATCTATGTTTAATAAAACTAAAAAAACAAATGCATAATAAAACCAAAACATATTAAAATTATATTCATTGGATAGCTTGTTTTGAGGACTATCATAATCATTTCAAATAAATTTTAAATGAATTCATTTGATCCCCCAAAAGGTAAATCAAAAGTGAATTTTTATCAACATTTTGATAGGTGTAAAGGAGACTCATTTATAGGTATGGTTTAAAACTAGCGAGGTTCTATCCAAAGGGTTTCAATCTAAGGTGGTTTAATCAAACCTTCTTCAATTTGAATCCTTAAAATTTAAATTTTTAAGGCTTAAATCATTATATTTTCTAAAAATATGTGATTTCAAAAAAAAATAGTTCCTCTCAGAAATTGTAAACCAGCTTTGTGGGATCACCACCAATGGAATTAGGAAGGTTATTTAAACCTCTACAGTCTTCTATGTTCAAGTGTTGTAGTTGTGATAGGTTTCCAATAGAATCAGGGAGGTTATTTAAACTTTTACACATTTCTATGTTCAAGTGCTACAGCTATGACAAGTTGCCAATGGAATGAGGGAGGTTTTTTCAATCTGTACACCATACCATGTTCAAGTGTTGCAGTTGTGATAGGTTTCCAATGGAATCATTTTGACTCCTCCATGCAATAATATTTATTTTCACTATTTTCACTGCACTACCGCTGGACTAGTGTTGGGCCTTCATGGTAATGCGGTATGCCACCACTACACTGTAATTTCTTAATTTTTCCTTCATGGGGATGCGGGAAGAGCTCGCCATTCCACACAAGAGCTTGATTTCCTTTGTGGGGATTCGATATTGTCCTTTTAATTTCTTATTCTCAATTGGCAGTCGATCTTTGTTGTTGGTCGGTACCTCTATTGCATCCTATATGCCTTGCACTCGATCCTTTTATCTGACCTGTATTGCCTCCATTCATTTTCTTTAAGCTTTTCCATTGTATCAAAATTAATCCCCATATGCAGTGCCTTTATGCAATCCTCCACTCTCATATACTTGGCGCACAATATTTGGGAGAAATACATTAATGCTCCTTCACTGTAATCATGACCACTCTACTTACCATACCGTATGCAATATCCTCATGTGATTAAGTTTAAATCATTTAGGATACACATACTATCAGATCTATCCTTAATATTAGGATGAGAAGAGAAACTTCCATTGATCTCTGCTATTAATATTAGGATATGCATAAAATGCATTTTTTGAAAACGCTTTAGAAAATTTAAAGAAAAAATGCAATTGGCGGGTATAAATCCAAATTCCACAACCTGTGTTAGCATCTTTCCTACCTATGCAAAAATGGGGGCTTTGGAAAAAGGTATCAACATCCATCAAAGCATAAATAATAGAGGAATTTTGTCAAATTTTGTAGTTGCAACTGGCCTAGTAGACATGTATGCAAAATGTGGAAGCATAAACAAGGCATGTGAACTGTTTGACAAAATACCTAAAAGAGATGCCATCTCATGGAATACGATGATTGTGGGATATGCACAAAATGGATTTTCTGAAAAGGCTTTAGAAACTTTCAAGAAAATTCAATTAGTAGGTGTGAAGCCAAATTTCACAACCTATGCCAGTATCCTCCTTGCTTGTGCCAAAATTGGAGCTTTGGAGTAGGGTATGAACATCCATCAGAGAATAATGGATGGGGGTTTTTTGTTAGATATTATGGTTGGAAATTATTTGTTAGACATGTATGCAAAATGTGGAAACATACACAAGGCATGTGAACTCTTTGATGGAATGCCTCAAACAGATGTCATCTCATGGAATGCAATAATTGCATGATATACACATAATGGATTTTGCAAGGATGCTCTCAAAATATTTGAATTAATGAAGCACTCTGAAACACATCCTAACATTGTAAGATTTTTTTGTATTCTTGTGCATGCATCCATGGAGGTTTAGTGGATGAGGCTTGTACATACTTCAATCACATGAGTAATAAGTATTGCATTACACATACAGTTGATAATTATGTGTGCATGGTTGACCTTCTTTCTTGTGATGGCTATCTCGAGGACACTCTAAACTATATCATTAAGATGTCAGTTAAACCTGTGGTGGTTGTGTGGATGTGTTTTCTTGCTGCCAGTAGGCTGCATATGAATATAGGCTTAGGAATATTTTGATGCAAGTAAAGGAAGAAAAAAATACCTTCTATACTCTCAGTTTGACCAAACTCAATATTCAACAAACCATCCTTGTTTGTTCACTCATCTTTCACTCATTATTCATTCCTCAAAACACAAAATTCCTTAAGGAATCAAACATCCACACAATAATAAGAGTTCCAATATTTTTTCAAGCCTTCAAGCCACCTTTAACAACTTGAAAATGATTGACTAAAACAGACTAGGCTCCTTCAAATATCAATAGAAGACCATCTCATCACCAAACTGTCCTCAATGACCTATAATAGCTTTTACAAATACAAAATGTAGCACAAAAGGCACAAGCCACCATCTCTAAACCTGATACCTCTCCATTAGGGTTAACTCAACATAATTCAACTTATCACAAACCACAAGAATAACAGTTTCCTCATTTGGTCATAGTTCCTTCATAAATTGAATGTAAAGCTTGTAGGTCTATAAAATGGTCTATCAAAGCTTTTATCCCAAGATAAACATATTTACCTAGAACTAACCACACGTTTAGATACCTTTTTGGCTTAGTTAAAACATATGTCAAAGTGGGGTATAGGTCCTTTGGACCAAATGATTTAAAATTGACTGTCTGAGTCAGAATTATGCCTCTTTAGGCCTTGGCTACCACAAGGGTCTTTAGTTTCTTCTATCCCCAAACCCAAACTCTCACAACCAATACTTGGATAACTCTTTATTTGGTCTGCACAAGCTTATTATTCCATGAAAATTCCACTTCTAAAGGTATTTTTATTAACCCTAGACTCTAACCTCCATCTTTACTCATAAAACCCTACTTTTAGACTAGGGCAGTGATTATTCATCACACTAAACTCATCCTCTTGATCTATAACCTCTGAAATAAGAGAATAGATACTATAAAAGGTAAACTCACCAAAAATTGTGAGCTTTCACTAGATAAACTAGAATGAATACAATTTCATCAACATAATGGTCACATGTATAGATGGCCCTTACTTCCTTAGAGTAGTTGATTATTAAAGGTATTGCAAGGATACAGATTATCAATTCTAAATTCTTAGAGATGCTTTGAGGAGGTTGGCATAGAGAATGTGTTCAAGTAGTGAGAGATGTGGCCTATGTGTAGATATTTGTAGGGAATTTGATTGAGGCTGCCACATGAATTTCTTGATCAAAACCTTTAAACTTATTTAATTGGAAAAAGTGCCTCAAACTTACTGACATGGAACTCTTGAAAGAGAAGAATCGGTGAGACCCTTGGAATGTCTTGTCGATAAATAGTTGTGTTCTAAAGTCTTGAAGGGATCAAATCGATGTGACCTATGACTTGTGTTGCTGATGGAAGTCATTGATATGACTTGAACTATCAGAGTGAGATTCCAAACTCATTTCGACAATAGAAGTCTGGCCAATGTCGGTGTGACCTGTGAATGTCTTGCCGATAAGAACCATCAATGTGACCATAACTGTCGAAGTGAGATTTCTAACTCATTTTGATGGTAGATATCTCACCAAAGGAGATGATCGGGGATATTTTTGTCTATGGACATGTCGAGGTGACTTGAACAATCGATTTGACATTTCAAACTACTACTGATAGTGTTACTCTTGCCTTTTATCTTTGCATCAGGGGAACTAGGTGATGCAGACACAAGGAACTCAAAACAACTCAAATTGTCAACATGCCTTTGAGAGGAATATAACAATATTAATATGGCTGATTTGTCCAATCCAACTCATTCACAAAGTCTGAAACTAACTCAGGGATACTTTCCCTTGTGCACACCCTCAACTCTAGTAGCCATGCAAATACTATTTTTAGGCCATAAATCCCAAACCTACCAAATGAATCTACAAAATAAATCATTGATTCAAACACCCTCTTGGAAGTTACAAAACATATATCAAGATCAGACACAAGTCCTTTGGACCAAACTCCTGAAAGTTCCACTCCTACATTGTCCTAATTAGGCTAATTAGGCCTAAATTACAAAAAAACCCATATTTAGACTTATCACAGAAAATTAAAACTTTGAGGCAGAATTTCCCATGCCCTGAAACCACTAAATCCACAATTAGTTTCCAGAGATGACTCTTCTAACATAGAAAACTATGAAACCCTTGATTTTAGGCCCTCAAAAGGAGGGTTTATTGCAAACCATACCTCTAGGCCTCCCAAAACCTTTCCACCTATTCAAAAACTCTTAATTATGCTTTTACAAGCTTAAAAGTTCATTACATAGGTTATTACCTCCACAAAACGCATGAACCGTCCTTTAGTTACTCACTTTCATAAGGAAAATCACTCAAATTCAACCTAGGGTAATACCCAAAACCCACATACACACTCACTTAGACCCCCACAACATTTGAAAAACCCTATAATACATTAAATGGGGCCATTCCTCCAAGTTACAATGGCTATAATAGGTGGAATTCCCTACAAACTCATTTTTATACTCTCAAACCACCAATTTGCACCAAAACAAAGTAGTTTTAGTAAAATAGAGATATGTCATGCCTAACTTAATGTTTTTCAATCAAACTTGAAGAATTTGAAAGTACACTCAATTCCCTACCATTTGATGCAAAACTTGAAATGAAATCTTAAGTTGTATGGTTTGTTCCGGCCAAATAAAATTCAGAAAATGCAAGGGAAACATGTAAACTTAGTACAAAACTATTTTTTTTCATTCAAAATCTTCAATTTTGTCTTTACAACAATGGAATCAACTAATATATCTTCAATAACCTCCTCCAAAACCTATAACCACCTAAACACCTTTTTTAAATGGTTATTAACCCTCTACATTACTAATTATGCATTATTTACTAATGACAACTTTATATTTTTTCTAATATTTGCAACTTAGACTCCCAAAGTTCCTTCTAAAGACTCAAAACTACATTAAATGGCTTATGTGAACCTTATTACAGCATGCATGGTCTCATGGACCTCATTTCACCCACAAACCTAAGCTTAGTCAACCCTGTTTTAATGGTGCTCCTACACCACTAGGTTTTATGTTGGCTCGATAGCCTTGTATTACACTGATATTTGTGTTGTGAGCTGATTTCATTGGTCTATCGATGGAGCTATGAGGGGAGTTCCCCTGATGTAGTAATGTTAGGTTGATAGTGACACTATTGGTGTGACATAACTACATAAGGGGAACTCCCCTCACAGCTCCACCGATAGACCTATCTTCTCCAAATCATTCACCTTTGCTAGATATAAGGAATTTACAATTTGTTATGGAAGTTGTCGGATGATGCACACTATGCAGTTCTAAATACATTTTTTTTTCTTTGGTTATGTGTTGCAGAGTGCAGGTCACCTCCTTAGAGCACTTTTTGAGATTGTCCTAAAAAGAGGATGGGCTCAGTTAACAGAGAAGGCACTTAACCTGTGCAATATGGTTGGAAAGAGCATGTGGAATGTTCAAACTCCACTCTGATAATTTAAATGCATTCCAAATGACATATTGACAAAAATTGAGAAGATTTAGCTTGGGATCGGTATTATGATCTTTTAGCCTAGGAGATTAGAGAGCTCATTCATTTTCTAGAGATGGGAAAAACCATTTATAAGTTTGTGACAAATTGATTAAAAAGGACTGTAAATACCTAGGTTTGAATAGGATTGAAGTGCCTAAACTTTTGATACAAAGATTCATATGAAGTATTTCTTAATGCAGATACAGGAAGTGGTTGCAAACCTAGCGATACATATGAGTAAATTTAAGGACAACTAAAGGAAAAATACAAAAGGGTAGTATATATTTGGTACATGGCATTAGGAAAGACAGTGATAGACATCAAAGGACTAAAGTATACCATAGTAGAACATATAGGACTCTGAATACAAACTATCATTGGATTGTGATGGGTTTGATATTGTAATCAAAGCAAGGAAGTTGTTGATAAAATCTACCCCAACACTATGTCTTGTGCTGATATCCAAAAAATTGCTACTATAGATGTTATTAAATTTGTTGGAGGACCAAAGTATAGTCTAGAGTTGGGGAGTAGAGATGAAACCATATCTCAAGAATTATCTGATAGCTATGGAATCAAGAATATATCTGAAGTTAGGAGTATAATTTGGTAACGAAGTTCTAAAAATGATGATAAATTTCAAGGTGAAAATCCATGCATAGTCAAAAGGGGTAGTCTAAAACCCAAAGCCATGATTATGCCAGTTATCATATACAGTTCTTTAAGAAGACAAGGCAAGATAAATTTAGATTTCAAATCCCATCAAGGGAAGATTCAATGAAGGGGGAAATTTCATGATAAGAAGTGGACTTATCGCCCACATCCCATTAATGACAGTCATGGAAATAAGTGACATAATGGACATAGCATGCAAAATGACATAGTCATAAAGGGGAAGTTTGTAGTGTAAAGAAAAGAGTATAGAGCATTGAAATCCAAGAACCAAACAAAAATAAAAGAGCAATCACAAAAGAACAATGGCATACATGAAAATCATGCCATAACAAAGATCAGGGGAAGTGAAATCTAGAAATTAGGTTAGTGGTGCCTTTTCAATTGAAGGTGAAGCTCCTTTAACATACCTAGATGGAGGTAGCATTTTCAATAAAATATTGTAAGCAGAATGAAGAAGTATGTCACAAAAATTATGAATTTGAAGAGGCTTTATAGAATTGATTCCTACTTTTCTCATTAACTTTGCTAGAGCTTTACCCTAATGCACAAAATGGATAGTCCTATGAAGAGTTGACATATAGTACAAATAAGTCAATATGAATGATGTAGTATAATTTAAATGCATCCTAAAGAGTAGAAAGTAGTAACATTAAGGTTCTATAGCTAATAGTTTGTTCAACAAGTATAGAACCTTATGTTAGGACCTATGATACACTCATCAATCCTTGATGTGTAAAGGATATATAAGAGAAACATACAAATGATTGAAGTATATGATTGAATATATGATATACAAGGCAAAGTCCTTAGCATGGATATAGCCTCATTTTAGAGGAAAACCTACATAAAGAAGATCAATCAATTAAAGGGATACATTGTGGCCTTGTTTATAGAGGACAATAATAAAGAGAAAGTGCAACAACTCAAAATGATATTCCATGTCTTTATGCTCATGTAATTTCACAGCCCCTCGAATGGACAACTTATCTCATTTTCCTTAGATCTTGTATTGTCCAATTTATTTAATTCAAATACTAACATCTATGCATCATCAAGAAGTACAATAGTGAAGGTGTGATTTCCCCAAGGATAGTCTACAAGGTCAAAGAAAGGTTCCAGGTCATGAATAGTTAAATATTCTTTTTGGGGTAGTTGACAATGGACACAGAGATAAAGGTTTTAAGGATAGCCTAGGCATAAAATGATAGCTAGAAGCTCATTTTAGTGGGCCAAGGTTGTATGTGATAGTTTATTTATTTACCAATGATTATTTTAGTGGGGATGTTTATTGATATAAAGAGAATTAGGAAAATGATCATGTAAAGGGTCAAATTCTCTTGCATGATTTAGTCATTAAGTCATTTTTTACATATAATGTGCATGATGGGCAAATTTTTGGATTGATTTTTAGGATGGAAAGGAACCCTTGCACAATATCACTGAATATAAACACATCAACTATCCTACTACTTTAAATTTTCAAAAATCTTTGAAGTTAATGAATACAGGTGGAGAATTCTCAAACAATAAAGGCAACTCAGTTTCTTGAAAGATCGGATGGATTTAAAAGGATAGGATATCATGTGTATGGTACAGGTAATGATCGAAAGGTAATAAATAAGGACCCAAAGAGTAGTTCATAATGGTAGATAGTACAACTTGAAAAATAAGAATTCTCATAGACTTAACAAAAGGACAATGCTATCATTATCTCTTTGATGTTTCCTTCAAGTTATATTAGGTATGATGGTACCTATCCAGTCCAAAACATGGTTCAATGTATAATGAATATAGTCAGTAATACCTGGGTGACTCAAGAAAATTTATGTGGTGTGAACGAAGGGAAATTTTCAACATATTAGATATATGCATCTACTACTACTGATAGGACTTTATTATCTATTGACAGTGGAACAAGTTGTGTGTAATGTTTATGAGAGTGTTCTATGCATATTCTCATATATACGAGCAGTGAGATTTAGAGCTAACAATGTTTGGAATTCATCAAGAGTTTTTTTTCTTTGCTGGCTATCAAGAGGAGTTGACTTCATGCTTCTTATCATGTTTCAAAGTTGAGGTATGAAAAATGCAGATATGAGTACAATGATCCTATTGGTCTTGTGATATCTCTTGTGAAAATTTGTGGTGACTTAGTGTTTGGTAATAATCTTCATATACATCTTCACATATCTACAGAGTCATGTGTTGCATTGATTCACAAAATGTAGTTGTAATCTTGACAATCCTATTCATAGTGCCATGATAGTGTTTTGTCAATTTTGGGAGTCACAATGGTTGCAATAACATGGGAAGAAATCACCATGATAGTGTAAGAAATATTTTAAAGGACAGTGAGTGCACATGATGTTTGAAAGGATAGTGAATGATGCATTATGTTTAAAAAAGTGAATTTGTGATAGTGACAACCATGAATTTCAGTGCTCTCTTTCATGTCAAGAGAAATGGTCCATCCATTGAGATAGTGACTGACAATATATAGTGCAATATTGATGTTGTGACCTTGTTATAGTTTATATACTCATGTTCTGATGGTGGCATGCAGATGATGATAGTACCCAATGGAATATGGGGTTGTAGTGTGAAATCTCTCATGATAGATAAAGGTACATAAAGGAGTGTAGTGTTGTCTTTCCTCACATAATGAACCTAATTATCTTAATCAGTGAATGTTTGGATAGTAATTGATCTTGGTTCCTCAACATGGTAGTGCTTCTCTGCTTAGGTGAATGGCTTAGGAATTTTGTTGCTATGTTATGATGATAATAAATCAGTGAACTAAATATTGCTTAAGATTTCAATGCTTGAAAGGAACTGCATGTTAGGACAATGACAATTGTTTCTTGTTTGTTAGTGTACTTGAAAATAGATCTATTCATGGAAAATGGTTTATTGGTAACCATAGTGATAGTGAAATATCAATTGGCTGAAGGTAGTTGTTTGATACTTTGAGTCTTTTAAGACAAAAATAAAAAAACCTAGCCTACATGTATAAAGGAAAGAACCTCATAACAACTAAAAAACACCCTCACATACAAGAATGAAGACAAGAACTCTTTTTTTCCATTACAACTCAAAAAAGAAGGAAAGAAAAATAAGGAAGATGCACATATGTAGCAAAATAGTAAGGGAGGAAACCAACCATGCAAATAAAGGTTGGAAATGCTTAGAAACATTGCCAAGAAGCTACTCAATGATCTTTGTTGGGTGAATCTTAGATGACTGCCTAGAAACAATACAAATTTTGTCATCAATGCAGCGAATATCAGAGATGGTGTCTAGTACGGGATGTTAGAAGCCGCAAACATAGTTTCCCCTCAAAATCTAAATCTTTCTCTATAAAGCTTGTGCTATCTCTAGTCTATTTTTCCAAAATAAGTGAAAACTCCTTGCATTCATGAAACCCGCGCAAGTTTCCCTCCTTTCTTCCAAAAATATATTTTTTAACTTATCTCTTGCTCATTTTCATGTGGACCAAAGACTTAAAAACCCTATACAACATAAAATGGACTCAATGAAATAAAATTTAATGTAAACCCATTCCCTATACAAACCTAGGGGTTTAAGATCAAATGATTTCAAGTTGGTAAATATTTAAAACCTTCGCAAAAAAGAATACTTATGACACCTTAAGATAATAATCAGGATTTGCAAAATAAAAAATTAGGTGATACTTGATTTGGATTACAGTAGAAATTAGGACAAATGAAACTGGAATGAATTCCCTCCTTTCTACATGAGTTTTAATTTGGACAAAAGAAATATTGTCCACACACAATTGATTGTATACCAAAAGCGATAATAATTGCTATTCCTATTTCACATTATTAAGATGGTTGAGTATATCAGCAAGCGAAGATAGAAGTGAATCAATTTCTTCATTTTTATTGCAATTGGATTATTTAAATCATATTTAATTTATTAGAAAAATTGACCATAATTTATCTTTGATACATTTGACATGATAACACAATAGGAAAATCAAACTAGCTTCAAATCATAGTTAAAACCATTAACGATTCAGTAACATAATGAGTAATAAAAGTTAAAGAATGTAAAGGTTTATAATTTTTTTTATAAAATATGTGAAGGCCTTAAGACTGCACCGAGAGGCAATCCTTCCATGCAATAGGTATTTTTGGTTCACCAAGCAACGTAGGCGGCCAAATGGCCCACTTAGGTAGGGGTCCCATGAGGAGGGCTTAACTAGCTCTATGGATATGATCAAATTGGATAGAAAAAATAATAGAGGAGTAATATTCATTTATTTAGTCATTAATTTAGCCATATATTTATTCATTTATTTAGTCATTTTTATTTGTTTGATATTAGCCATTTATTTAGTCATTTAGTTGTGATTTTACCCAATTACCAAATTACTCACTTATAAATGACCAAATTAGTCATTTATTTTCAAAATACTACTAGTGTTAGTCACATGGCTAAATTTTTTAGTCACATAGTCATTTATTTGTCAAACTCTACTAGTGGTTCCTACCTAAATTCACAGCTTCAACCACATCATTCACATAATTTTCCAAAGAGTGCAAAAGGAAAAATGAAATAGAAATATTGTTATGATTCCTGAGGTGATTGAGAAAAGGAAAGTGGTTTAAGTAGTGTTATGCCTTGCATAACCACCCCATCTTTTTAGTTGGACAAAATGGGTCCCCGTTTATGTTTTTATCCTTGGTTGTTTTTCGAAGAAATTTTGGAGTCTTTCTTTCCAAACACTTTGTTTTTCTTTGGTTTTTTCTAATGGAATCGAAACCAGAACTGAATTAGGTTTCAAATCTTCTTTCAAAACTCATTATGACCCCCATCCTGATAGTCTTCTTTTGCCCTTTGTTTTTTTTTGTCTTTGTTGGAGCCGGAGCCGGAATGGGCATTAAATCAATTTTTATTCAAAATTTCAAAATCAAATCTCGTTCTGCCTCCACCTCCGCTTTTTGTACTTTTGTTTTAGTTTGGGTTTTTATGTTAAGTATTCTTGTTTTTGTATTTTTGTTTTATTTTGTCATTTTTTTTCGCTTTTATCTTTGTCGGCGGAACCAGACCCGAAATGGGAACCAAGTTGGGAAATTATTCAAGTTTCCAAAACAACTTTCATTCCGATTCTGCTCCCGCCAGTTTTTGTCATTGACTTTTTCTAAGTCATACTACAGTGATGTGCTCGTTCCCTCTACAGTTCTGACTCCACTCTACCACATTGATGGCATTAATTGCAGGTGCCATGCGTGCATGAAACTTCGAGTTTTTGCCTTAATTAGGGATTAACGCGTAGTTATCATTATTATTATAAAGAGATTGAACAGTGAACCAGAGTTGCAGTGAAGCTTTTGTGCAAGTGAATCGATTGAAAGAGAGACAGTTCCTTACAAATTTATTCAAGAATTTAACCTATTTATTTGTGTTCGAGGTAGGGTTTTCTATTTTCGTTCTTCTTGGATTGTTGGTTTTGTACGAATTCCTCTGTAAGTTTGTATGTTTTGGTTTGTTTTGTTTTTATTAAGGTTTTGCTTTTTTTTGTATTGTTTTTATAGTTTTGTTTCTTGTCTATTTATTTAGACGCGATCATTTTCATGTTTTAGCCATGACCGAGTCATGGTAACCTAATTTTTAAATGCATAGGTTAAATTCAGTTTTTTACAGTGAGAAGGGTTTGGTAGATGGTTGTTTTTACTTAAGAAATATATTGTGCATTCAGTTTGGTTAGTCTAAATAGGGTTAAATTCATGCCCTGGTTGTTTGTAATCGAGGGTTTTTAGTTTAGGGTTTCTTGGTGCATTTTTGTGTTCACCTTTTAATTTAAATATGATAACCTAGAAAGTAAAGTTACCTCTCGGTCATATGGGGATGGTCTTATCATGTTATATTTAAGCCCCTTTTCATTTTAATATGACTTAGTCCTTAATCATGAATTTATGCATTAAAATTTTTAAAAAAATTATGACGTCATGATCATTTTAGGCGGAAGTGGGATTGGAATTGATCAATATTTTGAACCATGTTTTCCAATAGGTATCGATTCCATTTCTATCCCATCTCCAACTCCGCTTAATGTGAGAAGCCTTCTTTCAAAATGATGATAACCATGGTAGAAGCGAAACCAAAACGGAATATTAAATTAGAAAAATCTGAAAGAACCCGAATCAGTTTCCATTCCGGTTCCAATCACCATGCCAGTTTCATCTCCTAGCCCACTTGCTATTATTGTAATCTCGATAACGGTTTTGGCTCCAAGCCCGGTAGTGTTTTGAAAGATATTGTTTAGAATTTTTCATGTTTGGTTTCTGCCTCTAATATATATGAAGGGTAAGGTTTTAAAGCATATTTTGTGATATTTATTCAAGGATCTAATAAAGCTAAAGGATGTTAGGAACATCAGGAGAAGCTTCCCAAAGGAACCAGTCTATAGAAACATCAAGGGCAATAGCTAAGCACAAGAAGATCAAGCCAAAATAGTTACCCTATACCTTGAGGTATAACCACAGGAGTCTTGTTGCCATTGCAAGCTAGGTAGAATTAGATTGGTCTGACATAATTGACACCAATCTGTGTCAATAAAATTTTGAGGAGTTACATGCTAAAACATTCACTGAAGATATGACAAGGAGAACTCAAAGAATTGTTGAGTTTGGTTTAGCTCATATCACCTTATTCGCTCTATCTGTCCAATGCCCGAAGTTGATTATGATGAGTATGACCTCAGGAAGAAAAGTTATGAGAGGTTACCCATTGCACTTATGGTAGAATTCGAGATCAAAGATGATATCCTTGACACATTAGTAGATGATGCGGTGGTATTAGATCCATCATATGAAGCATTAAATATTGGCACTAAAAGCTTGGATCTAGTGGACTAGGATGGTGAGGAGACCATTGACATAAAGCAAATAGGGAGGCCAGTTTTGGATAGAAGTATTCATTGCGCCGTCCTAAGAACCAAAGTTCCTCAAGAACCAGCTCCTAAGAAGGGGAAGGGATACAAAAGAATCAAAAGGAAATTGCCTTCCAAGGAGCCCTTGGAATTCTTCCCTCCAGATATTGAAGAGATTGAGCTTGAAGCTATGGCTCAAGATGAAATAGAGACACAAGCGGGAGATGCCCAAGGAGGACCCATGGTTTCAACTTTTGCATTAGGTTAATCCTCTACTCAAATCCCACTTACAAAGAAACAAAGGGAAGAGGTGCAAAAAGGGACTCTTCATGGTATTCTGAATCCATGAAGGGAAAAGAAGTAGAGGTAGAAATTAATGATATTGGAATAGACTCTAATGAGACTCTATCAGAGAGGGTTGTGAAAGAGAATATGCCTAAAGAGAAGGATACTAAATATTTTTTGATAGAGGAGGATCAGTGGGTGTTATTTGAGGAGGCAAAGAATGTTTTCAATGATGAAGCACACACTGCAACAATGGAAAATAAAAAGGAAATTGATGCAAAGACACAAGCTGATGCCATACTTCAGCAACAACAAATAGAAGCTAAGCTAAAAGTTGATGAAATGGAGAAGCAACAGAGGAAAAAAGAGTAGGAGTTCAAGATGAAAAAAGAGAATGATAAAATAGAGTTAATAGAGAAAGTTCATGATCTCGAGGAAGAAAAGGCAAGGCATTAAAGAGAGAGAGAAGTTCTTGTAGCTAAGTTGAAGCTTGTTGAAGAGGCTCATAAAGTGAAAGAGGAAGCAAAACGAGTGCAAAAAGAGAAATATGTTGAAGAACTGATCAAGAAGCAACAAAAGGAAAAGGAAGATGCAAAAAAACTCAAGGCATTGGAGGGAGAGAGAAACTAGGAGTTGGAGAAGAGAAGATTAGAAGAAGAAAGGTTAAAAGAGGAAGAAGAAGATAAGATTATACAAGAACATAAGGATAGGGAGGAAGCTGAAAAACTTGCACAGATCAGTGTGGAGCAAGAACAACAAGAGGTATAGATGGTTGATTCTCAAACTCAAGTGGATATGCCACAACCCTCTACTATTGTTGCTTCTTCTTTGACCATAATGATCACTACTCCAATTTCTCCCATTTGGTTAAAGTTGGATCTTTAGAAGAGATCAGTGACACCTTCACAGCCTCTCAATTGGGAGGATATGATGAAGGAAATTGAGAAAGAAAGGCCTAAGAAGAAGGCCAAGATCCTACATTCCACCAGGCTCACCGAAAAGGGAGAGATTGTTTGTTAATGTGGCATACCAATGATAGACAAGGATGTACGAGACATGCAATTGATGGATTACCTGTTGGGTACTGTCAACTTGGGAAGACCTACCAGAGATCAACAAATGAATTTAATTGATGTGGTAGCATCATCAACCAAGTCAAGAATTTTGAAGGATAAAGAAAGGAAATATGAGCTTAAAGCTTAGTTAGATTAGTTGCATGTTTTCTTGAAAAGTGTTTCTTCTCTAAGGTCAAAACAAGTTGCTACTATTGAGACCCCAATTTTGCTAAGTAAGAAAGAAGTAGATGATTTGGTATAGCTAAGGGGCAAGGCAGAGATGTTGGATAGGTGGGTTGATAAATTGAATCAAGAAATGGGTGAAGTACTGGTCAATAGTTTTGAGGTTCATAAAATGGCGGAAGAATTTATTGAGGAAATGAATTAATATGTTAAAACACTAGAAAAACAGGAGGAGGAGTACAAAGGATATAGTTAGAAATTGAAAGAAGTTAATAAATTTCCTAAAACTACTCTTCTAGAATAGTCCATACTTAAAGAAGATAATAATGATTTATTGGCAAAGACTTCTTGCATACTCCGGTTTAGAACATACTTTCTATACAAGCATAAAAATGAAGTGCAAGATTCTGTTAAGGATCTGAATGAGCAGTTTGAGGAGTTGGAGGTTAGTCATTGTTGTCATAGTCAATGTTGATATACAAGTAAAGGAAGGCCTAACTTTAATCCAAATAAAGGATAAGTGGGATGAAAGGTTTAAAGAGGTCATGCAAAGAGGAGATGATGGTGAAGAGCTACTGATAGATCGATTAATGGACATAAAAGAAGAGATAAGGGCAGCTAAGATGGAGTTAATGAAGCTGAAAGATATGAGAGGATTTGCTGTTGTGGAGTTGGAAAGGATGAAGTTTGAATCTAGGTTGATAGGCCAGAATTGAACATACTACAACAAGTCTTCTAAAGCTACAATAAGTACATTGCAAAACAAACTTTGCATGCATAAATCTCATGCATGCATGACTTTCTTCTTTTCTTTGCATGCAGGACTAGTAGTTTTTGAGGTGCATGGTTTTCTCTTCTCTCATATTTTATTTTCTTCTAGATTAACTCAGTGATCAAAGCGAGAACTAGAGATAAAATTTATCTAAGTTTCCAAGATGACTGTAATCCCTAAAAAGGTGGAGCGACCTAAAATAGAGAGGACTTCAGATTTTTGTATATCTATAAATACCCTTGTGGTATCATATTGTAAGGGTCGGCTAATAGAGAATAGAATTGGCCACCTAAGAGTAGGAGATAATTTTTCATAGTTGCTATAGAGATAGGCCTGCAATCAGGAGGTTTAGGAGCAACTCTTCCTCACATGAATTATCAGGTACCTAACCCACCATTGTACAACACTGTCCCAGGGCTATTTGATTCCCAATATGGACCTGTATCTGAGTTGCAGGCCCCACCTACTATGCCCTTTTTTGGTAATGGGATGCAATATTCCTCCCAAAAACCTCAAAATCAACCACACAAGTAGGAGGATCAACCCATGTTCATTCCCTATCCATAGTGCAGAATGTGCAAAATGAACAAACTGTTCAACTGACTAGTGAGTTACAGACTCTCAAGAAGACTCTATCTCAAATGTCTAATGACATGGCACAACTTAGGAAAAACCCTCCCCACAACCAAAACCAGAATTATCAGAATCAGGGAGGTTACAACAACTAGGGAAATTACTCCAATCAAAATGGGAATTAGAACACCAATCGAAACTTATAGAATCAGAACTCCTCTAATCAAAATTATCAAAATCAGAACAAAAGATATAACCAGATTTTCAATAACAACAATAGGTAGTGGAATACTAGAACTAACAATGGGGGAGTTCCCCATAACTATCAATTAGGTGAGGATAGATAACATACTGCTAATGTGGTTGATCTTAATTACATGACTAATTGGTGCAGGTTACATGATACTGCAACACACTCTAAGGTTAATTGCCTAGAAATGGAGAAAATTATGAAGATTGCACAAGCTAATTCCCATCCTCTAGTAGGAAATTCCAATAAGGATAATAGGCCAATCAGTACTGCTATGACTTATGAGACTATTGAAGATAAATACCAATTTCCCATGCCAGGACATAATGAGCCAGAAGAAGATGTGTATGATGCCCAAGCTTTTTAGTCCAAACGACATCACTTTCTGAGAAATCAGAATAAGGGCCCATTTACTACATCTCCAACCCCAAACAACATGGTCCCACCAAATCAAAATGCAAATAATAACCCACCACCACCAAAGGGACCTTTTTGACCTTCAGAATAGAGGCAATCCACCTCCTTTTCCTAAGTATCAAGTTAGGAATGATTCAGAATTTGACTTTATTGCAGAATTGCAGAGACATAAGATATCCTTGTCATTCTTTGACATCATGAAGTGGTGCCTAGCTCAACGTGAGGTGGTATTGAAAGCCTTCGAAGAGGTATATCACTTAAAGGGAAAAGGTAAATTGTCTCCAGCAAAGGAGACAAATGCAACCATTTATAAAGGTAAGACCAGTACTCTACCTTTTCTTTTAAGTTTAAATATTTTTAAAAAGAATTTGCACAATTGTTTATTGGAATCTCGAGCGTCGAGTAATGTTATGCCCTTTTCAATATGAAAAAAAATTAGGATTAAGTCCTATCCTGCCAATAAGAAAGTGATTGAGTGAGACACAAAAAGGTCAATGTTGTAGATGAATTAAAGAACATGCATGTGCAGGCTAGATCAGATCCAGGGATCCAAACATAAATAGATATCCAAGTGGTTGATATCCTAGAGACATATGGTATTCTCCTAAGTCGAGAGCTAATGAAAAGTATTGGGGGATATTTTTCCTTTGATTTCTCTCACATGTGGTTACCATGGAAGGGAGTACCAACACAGATAAGGATTGAGAGTGAACCCAGACTCAAGCATATGATTACAAAATATGATGCTTCAAATGAAGTAGCATTCTTTGAGATTGAAATAGGAGTTTACAAACAAGAGGAAGTCCTTACTTTCTCTATAGTCAATCTTGACGATACATTGCCTTTTGAACATAGTGACCCAATGATCTACATCAACAAGCAGGTCCTCATAAGAAAATTGCAACAGGATAGGCTGGTATTAGGAGGAGAAACTAATTTAAGTACTTTGTTGCTTCCTAATTGGTGTAGGATTCATTACCATAATTATTCAAAGTTAACATGTCAATCATACCTAGATATTCTAAGTCTTGTAGATCAGCCCCAACAAATATATCAAGAGGAACCCCAAATCCCCATCAATGAGTTTTCTTTTAAAGTTAAGGATGCCACCATTCTTACTAGGGCTAACCTTTCTCAAGAGGAAGGTTCCTCACCAGTAGAGCAGACTCGGGTTTTATGTTCTAAAATTCAAGAAGAGGTTGAGGTGTCCCAATTCCTATTCAATACACATGCCCTAGATACTTTACCAATACCCAAGGCATTGATAAAAGAGGAATTGGATTGCGATTCAAACCAAGAAGTTGAAAACATAGAAAAATATTCAAGTGAGCCTTGCCCCGAGTCAAAATCTAATGACCAAAAAAATTCCAAGCTACCACACATCTCAAGTAAGTTGTCACTTGCTATCACTAAAAATAAAGAGCTCCTAGCCAAAGACCAATTGTGGACTCTTAAATTTGATGGTTCCAAATCTAAAGCAGGAAGTGGATCAGGGATTGAACTAACCAATCCGAAAGCAAAGACTTATTTTTCTTCTTATAGATTGCAGTTTGGTTGCACAAACAACATGGCTGAGTATGAAAAACTTGCTCGTGGGCTTATGTTTGCTCATATAAATAAGGTTGCTTCTCTCTCGGTTATGGGGGATTTTGAAGTGATTGTAAAATAGGTATGTATCCAGTATACATGTCATAACAAAAGATTGGCTGCATACAAAAACAAAGTTTTGAATTTAATTGAAGACTTTGATGCTTTTGGGATTAATTTCATCCCTAGGGGAGCTAATCAAATTGCATATTCTCTTGTCGTTCCTACTGGTACTTTGGAATCCATGCAAGACTCTAATCTAAAGAGATTTTTATTTGAGTTCATTTTAGTCCCAGCCATTCCTGATATTGTCCAATACTTTCAGGTATTTGATGATGATCAGCATATATTGGCCTTTTTGGAAAATACTGAAGTTTTTGAAGGACAAATTATAGATAAATTTGAAAGAGATCAGAGAGTGTGGGATCTTGAGAAGGATAGTGAAGAAGGGATATTGGATTTGAAAAGTAATAGCATTCCGATAGGGATGGTTGCTTTGGAGAGGATATTTGACTTAGACCCACGAGCTCATCAAAGGGTTCCTACAGAGAGTGATGGAGGGAAGTATGAATCTGTTAATTTGACTCACTCAGGCCCTAAAAGGAATGCTCTTATAGGAAAGACTTGTCCTCAAGAAATTAAGGACAAGATAATCAAGGTCTTGGAGCAGAACATTAAAGTTATTGATTGGAGTTATGATGATTTAAAAACTTTTGACACTTTGGTGATCACGCATACCATACCTCTCATGCCAAAAGCCAAGCCTTTTCATGAAAAGCAATTCCTAGTCAATGCTTTAATTGAGCCCTTGATCTAGAAAGAGGTGCAAAAAATTTTATCTTTCTGGTTAGACATTCTACCTACGTGGCTAATTTAGTTACTGTGTGCAAGAAGAATGGTGAGATCAGATTATGTGTTGATTTCAGGAATCTAAACAAAGCCTCTGAGAAAGACAATTATCCATTGCCTTCTCTTGATGAAGTATTACAAAAGGTTAATGGATCCCAGATGATGTCATTCTTGGAAGGTTATTCTGGATACAATTAGGTTTGGGTTAGTCATGAGGATAGGATGAAGACTGTTTTCACCACCAAATGGGGCACATTCACCTACAAGAGGATACCATTCGGTCTCATCAATGCTAGAGCTACTTTTCAAAGGGAAATGGATGTAGCTTTCAAGGATTTGATAGGAAATTGTATAATCATTTATGTAGATGATTTAATCATCTTCTCTAAGAATAGAGAAGACCATGTTGCTGACCTGGAAAAGGTTTTAAGGAAATGTATAAGTCATGGTGTCTCTCTTAATCCAAAGAAATGTGTGTTTGGAGTATCTGAAGGGAAACTCTTAGGTCGCATTATATCAAAGGAAGGGATATCTATAGATCCTGACCGAGTGGAGGCCATCTTGAAATTGACAAGGCTAGGAAGGAAGAAAGAAATGAGATCTTTCTTTGGAATGATCAATTTTGCTAGAAAATTTATAACAGGGTTTGTAGAGATCGTCAAACCTCTTAATGAAATGATAAAGAAAGATGCAAAAATTGAATGGAGTAATGAGGCTAAATCTGCTTTCTCATAGATTAAATAATTTATATCTAAGGCACCTAGATTGAAAAGCCTAGACTATCTTAAACCATTTTATATCTATTATTTTTCTTTTGACCATTCATGTGCAGCCGTTTTAACACAATGAAGAGAAGAGGGTGAGGAGAGAACTATTTCCTTTATGATTTCTCCATTTAAAAATGCAGAATTGAGGTACCCACCACTAGAAAAACAAGCCTTTGCATTGGTATAAGCAGTGAAGAAGTTTAGGCATTACATACTTCAAAGTCAAGTAATGGCCATAGTTCCAGATCTAGCTGTGAAGTCTCTTATGATGCAATGTTAATTAGGAGAACAAAGAGGGAAGTGGATGGAAATTTACAAGAGTTTGGCAGATGTGAACAAGAGCATTACTTGTCACCAGTACACTGTCCAATTGTTTACTAAGGATCCCTGGTATATAGATTTAATTTTCTTCCTCCTCAATAACAAATGTCCAGAAGGAATGAATTTTACTCAGAGGAGAGCATTGAGGATGAAGAGTGCTCATTACATGCTTAAAGGGGGATCCATCTACAAGATGAATATTCAAGGAATTTACTTAAGCTATTTGGATCAACAAGAGGCCAAGCATGCTATTTATGAGTTCCATGGAAGGCATGGAATAGGGCATGGATCTTCTGATGCTTTGGCCCATTAGATTCTTAGATCGAGCTATTATTGGCCTTATGTATTTTTGGATGCACATCAACATGTCAGGACTTGTCATAAATGCCAAAATTTTGCACCCAAGGAAAGAAATCCTGCAATGACTTTGCAACCAGTATATGAGGTAAGGCCATTTGCTCAATGGGAACTTGATTTTGTAGGTGTAATTAATCAAAATTATTTTGCAGGTCATAAATTCATCTTGACTACAACCGACTACTGTACATGCTGGACTGAGGCCTAGCCTTGCAAAAATAAGTACCACAGAGGTGGTCATCAAGTTTCTGACTGAGAACATCACAACCAGGTTTGGATTTCCATTTCCTCTTGTATGTGATAATGGCCCTACTTTTTCTTCTGCAAAATTCATTTCATGGGCATATGAACATAAAATTGTTTTGAAGTATTCTTCCAATTACTACCCTCAGGTAAATGGAGTGGTTGAGTCCATAAATAAAAACTTGTTGGAAGTAGTAAGAAAGTTAGAGAACAATCCTAGAGACTGGAACACCCAGTTGAGATTTCCTTTATGGGCAGATCAAACCGGAATCAAAGTAGCTCTAGGAAATTCACTTTTTAAGTTAGTCTATGGCCAAGATCCAATCCTCCCGATCCATTTACAAATACCTATTCTTAAGTTCATGCATGAGTTTTATACCAAGGATGAAAGGATCGAAGTTAGATTGCTTAATTTTCTTAACATGGAGGAGTAAAGAGATGCTACTTTGCAGCAATTCTCTAAGCATTAGGCTGTCGTCAAATGCTGGTTTGACAAAAGAGTCAAGATAAAAGCTTTTAAGATATTAGATCTTGTATTACTCTGGGATAAGGCCAGAGAAAAGATAGGAGATCATCAGAAGTTTGATAGACTCTGGTTAGGTCCTTATCAAGTGGCTGAGATACAAGCCAAGAATGATTTTCATTTAAGTACCTTAACAGGAGAACCTGATCCATTGCTAGTTAATTGTCAATTTCTCAAGCACTATTTTGGTGCGTAGAAGGTGTGATGTTTGAAAGAAGAATTTATTGTATTGTATCATATGTAATTAGGTTTTTTTCTTTGTTTTTCTTTTTGTTTTTTTTGGTTTGTTGGTTTTTTTTGTTCTTTTCTTTGTTTTGATTGTTTTGATTGTTTTGTTTGTCTTGTTTCATTGGGGATCTTTATTTTGTTCATCTCAAGAAAAGGGGTTGCTATTCAAAGTATGCTACTGGTACTAGGAGAGAAATTGGTTTAGGTATTTTCATCATCATCATTGAAAAAGGATTTCATTCTGAAACTCATGTTTTATGACCATTCTAATCTGGGTATGAAAATTTATTAAGGATAGAAGATACATTGTGAATATCTCATGAATTGTGATAAAAAAATCTGTCACCAAATTACGAAAACATCTACATGAGTAAATACCTATTTGTTTTAGAATGGCTCTACCTTTGAATCAAGTGAAAAATCCAATTCCAAGATTATCATGAAATCCAATGTAGTTCTCAACCCACGTTTCAGAGTGATTAAATATCTAAGTATTGAGGAAGGTGCATAAAATATTTCCACAAGTAAAGTAAAAAAAAAAAAAGAGAATGAAAAGAAAGAAAGAAAGGGCAAGCTCAATATCAAGTGGGTAATCAAGTATCTCTATCGGAGCTATAGATGCCTGGCTTGAAGTAGAGAAATTCTTTGAGAGAACTAGAGGTATCTTTTTCAGGGCTATGGATGCATATCTGGCAACAGAGCAATACCCAGGATTTTATTGCACGATAGCTAAAAAAATCTACTCATGTAGCTTAAATCTTAGGTATAGTTGTTCACGAGCAGAGAAAGTATTTATAAGGAATGATGCACAATATATGCACACAATCAGATTCAGAAATAACTCATGAGCACATACATCTTAGATTCCAGCTCATACTTATCCTATATATATCTGATCCTATTCAAGTTAAAGCGTTTCATAAACCAAGTAGTTTTTGGGTGACTGAAATTTTTCTTGGGTGTCTTGAAAATGGGTAAACCATTTCCCCAGTTGAGTCGCCATTTGTTATGCCTTGCATAGCCACCCCATCTTTTTCCTTGGACAAAATGGGTCCTCCTTTATGTTTTTATCCTTGGTTGTTTTTCAAACAAAGGTTGGAGTCTTTCTTTTCAAACACTTTGTTTTTCTTTGGTTTATTCTGCCGAAATCGGTATCGGAAATAAATCGGGTTTTGAATCTTCTTTCAAAACTCATTTTGACCCCCACCTCAATAGTCTTCTTTTTCCCTTTGTTTGTTTTGTCTTTGTCAGAGCCAGACCCGAAATGGGTGTTAAGTCAATTTTTATTCAAAATTTCAAAATCAAATCTCGTTCCACCTCCACCTCCACTTTTTGTACTTTTCTTTTAGTCTGGGTTTTCATGTTAGGTTTTCTTGTTTCGATCATTTTGTTTTATTTTGTCATTTTGTTTCACTTTTATCTTTGTCGGCGGAGCTGGACCCGAAACGGGAAACAAGTCGGGAAATTATTTGAGTTTCCAAAATAGCTTTCATTCTGATTCCGCTCCCGCTAGTTTTTGTCATTGACTTTTTCTCAAGTCGCACTGCAGTGATGTGCTCGTTCCCTTTGCAGTTCCGACTCTGCTCTACCACATTGATGGCATTAATTATAGGTGCCATGCATGCATGAAACTCTAATTGTGTGCCTTAATTAGGGATTAATGTGTAGTTATCATTATCATTATTAAGAGATTGAAGAGCGAAACAAAGTTGTGGTGAAGCTTTTGTGCGAGTGAATCGATTGAAAGAGAGACAATTTCTTATAGATTTCTTCAGGAAGTTAACCTATTTATTTGCGTTCAAGGTAGGGTTTTCTATTTTTGTTCTTCTTTTTATTTTACGTTTTTCGTTTCTATTCTTCTTGGATTGTTGGTTTTATGGGAATTCCTCTGTAATTTTGTATGTTTTGGTTTGTTTTGTTTTTATTAAGGTTTTGCTTGTTTTTGTATTGCTTTTCTAGTTTTGTTTCTTGTCAGTTTATTTAGACGCGGTCATTTTCATGTTTTAGCCATGACCGAGTCGTGGTTCCCTAATTTTTAAATGCATAGGTTAAATTCAATTTTTTACAGTGAGAAGGGTTTGGTAGATGGTTGTTTTTAATTAAGAAATCTATTGTGCATTCAGTTTGGTTAGTTTAAATAGGGTTAAATTCATCCCCTGGTTTTTGTTGATGGTGTTTTTATGCACTTCTCAACATAGGTAATGTGTAGGTGCATTACCTCTCTTGAAAGACAATCCTCCATAATCAAATTGTAGAACACTATCCCAAGGTCTCTCAGATGTCAGGTCTTTATAGTGCTTGGAATATTTCAGTTGTTTATGTGATTTGCTAGAATCATAAGGTGGACTTACGGATGAGTTACAAAGAGGGGAAGTTGGATCTTCAAATGGAGTTCTTAAGATGGGAAAGTTGTTGAGTGTTTGCTGTAGGTTCAAACAGTAGTCTGGAACTCCATTTCAACATAAGATTTAGCTTTACAATATGCAATGAACCTTGTCTAAGGTTACTTATTAAAAAAAAAGGAAAAAGGGCAAGGAAAAGAGAAGATTCCTGGATCTAAAACTATGAATGAATAGTGATCATGGAGGCTACTACAGTAGACAAACTCCCTAAACTGGGTTTTGCTTGGCCAAGAGGATCCTACAGTTACACAAAACCAGTGCAATCTTCTAAGGACTACAGATTTTCAGTTTGCATACACACATCATGAACATGCAAATGAACTAAGTTGCAGCAATCTAATAAAGAAGCCCAGACTAACTTTGCACAATAGCTTGCCATCAACAAGTGCCAAAAGTATGGGCTAGAAATTCATCAAATGTTGTAAAAACAATCACCATTACCACTTCCATTCAAAAAAATCACAACTAAAACTAACTTGGAAGGTAGAACCATGCACACATAATGAGTAAACTCAAAAGTAACACCCATAGATCATGCAATGTTGTTTTCTATTGCTGCAGGATGTTTTTACAACAACTCTCCAACACTTACAAATGAAGGGAAGACCCCTATTTATAATTTTCCAAAGCATGAATGAATGGCCAAGATTGAATTACATTGTGTGGCTCAGATTCAATTTACATTAGGGCTTCACCTACCCCACAATATTCAACAATTTAAAATACATTTTTGTCTTTTTCGTATTCTATCTTGTAGTGGCCAGTCATTGTAGCAGTTTTGTCTTCTAGCTAATTTCCCTTTTACTGTAGCTGAAAATGACTAAAAGCTACCTTCTCCTGATGGAATTTCAGCATTCCTCATTGGATTAAATGGTTTTATTGACAGACCCCTAGTAGGTTTCTTGAAACCAAAAATGAGAGGCCGAAATGCTGTTCTGGAAATGTTGTTTTGAAACGGTCGATGGAGCACAGAACTCTAGATGGTATTTCCCGGCTGCAAAATTGGAATTTGAAAGGTTAGGGGAGATAAGACCCCAATTTATTATCTGGTTCAAAGTCTGTTTTTGATTTGGAGGTGCGTTGGTATGTTCCGGAAAGATGATCCCGAAATGCTCTTTTGAAACGACCGACGAAGCACGGAACTCCGGATGGTATTTCCCAGCTACAAATTTGGAATTTGAAAGGTCATGGGAGGATAAGATCCCATTTTAGCATCTGGATTGAAGTCCATTTTTGATTTGGGGGTGCGCTCGTACGTTCCGGAAACATGAGGCCGGAATGCCGCTGTAGGAATGCTATTTCAAAACGGGTGATAGAGAATGGAACTCTGGATGGTACTTCCCAGCTGCAAATTTGGAATTTGAAAGGTCAAAGGAGGATAAGATCCCATTTTAGCATTTGGGTTGAAGTCCATTTCTGATTTGGAGGTGCGCTTGTACGTTCTAAAAACATGAGGCCGTAATGCCACTGTAGGAATGTTGTTTCAGGAACGCTGCTACAGAAATACAGTTTTGGAATTTTCAAAACTTCTTGAAACTTAATAAAACCTTGTCAGTTCACTTAGGCACCACAAAAACATCCAAAATCCATAGGAAATCTAGCCCCAAAGTCAAAGAATGAAGGAAAAAGCGAATCGAGCGAGCGAGGGGGGGGGGGGGTGAAGCCCGAAAAACCCAAGACTTAGCCATTTTTATTTTAGGGGAAAAATATGGTCAGCCAAAAATGAGACTTTGAAGGGCACGTTGACCAACTAGAACAGCAAAATGAGGGGCACACAAAATGAAACAGGAGCAAAGAAGCTCATCGGGAGCGAAAGAAAAGAGGGTCCCTGCCTACAGCGGGGCGTGTGTGCAAAATATGCACAACAGATTTTTGTAATCAAGGGTTTTTAGTTTAGGGTTTCTTGGTGCATTTCTGTGTTTGCATTTTAATTTAAATATGATGCCCTATAAATTTATGCATTAAACTTTTAAAAACACTTATGACGTCATGATCATTTTAGGCGGAAGCGGGATTGGAATCGATCTAGATTTTGAACCATGTTTTCTAATAGGTATCGATTCCATTTCTATCCCATCTCCAACTCCACTTAATGTGAGAAGCCTTCTTTCAAAATGACGATAACAATGGTAGAAGCCGAACCGAAACAAAATATGAAATTAGAAAATCTGAAAGAACCAGAATCAATTTCCATTCCGATTCTAGTTCTAATGACCATGTTGGTTCCGTCTCTGAGCCCGCTTGTTATTATTGTAAACTCGATAACAGTTTTGGCTCTGAGCCCGGTAGTGTTTTGAAAGAGATTGTTTAGAATGTTTCATGTTTGGTTCCGCCTTTGATATATATGAAGGGTCAGGTTTTAATGCATATTTTGTGATATTTATGCAAGGATCTAATTGGGGTTTTTGTTGCAAAAAAGCTAAAGGATTTCAAGAGCATCAGGAGAAGCTTCTGAAAGGAACCAGCCTGCAGAAACATCAAGGGCAGCAGCCAAGCCCAAGAAGATCAATCCAGAACAGTTACCCTATACCTTGAGGTATAACCACAGGAGTCTTGTTGCCATTGCAAGCAAGGTAGAATCAGATTGGTCTGAAATAATTGACACCAATCTGGGTCAATAAAATTTTGATGAGTTACATGCTAAAACATTCACTGAAGGTATGATAGGGAGAACTCAAAGAATTGTTGAGTCTGGGTTGGCTCATATCACCTTATTCCTTCTATCTATCTAGTGCCCAGATTTGATTATGACAGCAGCTAGTTCTTACAATCCAGCTACTAGGTAGTGTATGGATATACAGGACAATGTTATTATTGATTTAACTCCTCAAATGTTTCAACATATGTTCAGTGTCCCGGATCCAAAGAACCTGGTATAGTTAAAGGAGGCAAAAGCTTTAGATAAATATAGCAAATACAAGGGGGCCAATAAAGCTTACTTGAACAAAAAATGGTTGACAACAGAGAAGAAGTCTTTGACCAAACTCCATGATCAACCAAAGAGGACAAAATTCTATAAAGAAGTATCAAACTTGATCATGATGTTGTCTAGAGTATTTGGGAAGAGGGATGCATTTCACTTCAAGGAGTGGATGTTTCCCTTCATTCAAACCATATTTAATGGAAAACAATAGTTGGATTGGCCGATGGTTGTCTCTGATGCTATTCATGACCAAATAACAAGGATAAGGGAAACCAAATACTTCTTCATGACTTCTTATGTTGTTTATGCAGTAGCTAGAGGAGGTAAATTTCCAGGTTTAAGGAGAGTGGGGATATTGGGAGAGGTAGATGGACAAAGGAAAGTGTGGGAACATTATGATTAGTTATCTCTACAAGTAGCTGAAACACAACTTAGAAGGGTGAGTGATGCATTTCTAGATGTAATCATTAACCAGCTTAATGGAGATGCAGGATATAGACTGAGTCAAGAAGATATGATATTTATCATGGAATGAGGATGTTGGTATATCCAATACTCCAAGTTCACATACTTCAGGTTGGCTATATTTGAAGGTCATTCACATTTTTTGCCAAGATGTAACAATAGGATACTTCTAATGGAATTTGTATATCAAGCTCTGGGGGTTAATGCCCGGTTTGGATTGAAGCACAAAATAGGATATCATAAGTTCCCCATGCAATTGTTTGAATACAGTTGTCAAAATCTGGTAGGATATAAGGTAGTGTGCAGTGAGTTGATACATCTGAAATAAGGTTTGTACATAGCTCAGAAGTACTTTGACCCAAGGAATAAAATGAATACCTTGCTGCCTTCTGTTTTTGATAAACATTTCAATTTGTTGGAAGATTTCTTGAGTGACCTTCAAGATGAGTATGACCTTAGGAAGAAAAAATATGAGAGGTTACTCATTGCACTTATGGTAGAATTCAGGATCAGAGATGATATCCCTAACACATTAGTAGATGATGGACTGGTATTAGATCCATAATATGAAGCATTAAATATTGGAACTAAAAGCTTGGATCCGGTGGACTCAAATGGTGAGGAGACAATTGACATAAAGTAAATAGGGAGGCCTATTTTGGATAGAAGTATTCATTGGGTTGTCCTAAGAACCAAAGCTCCTCAGGAACCAGCTCCTAAGAAGGGGAAGGGATACAAAAGAATCAAAAGGAAATTGCCTTCCAAGGAGCCCTTGGAATTCTTCCCTCTAGATATTGAAGAGATTGAGCTTGAAGCTATGGCTCAAGATGAAATAGAGACACAAGAGGGAGATGCCCAAGGAGGACCCATGGTTTCAACACCTGCATTAGGTTAATCCTCTACTCAAGTCCCACTTACAAAGCAACAAAGCGAAGAGGTGCAAAAAGGGACTCTTCATGATATTGCTGAATCCATGAAGGGAAAAGAAGTAGAGGTAGAAATTAATGATATTGGAATAGACTCTAATGAGACTCTATTAGAGAGGGTTGTGCAAGAGAATATGCCTCTAGAGGAGTATACTAAATAGGTGTTAACAGAGGAGGATCAATGGGCGCTATTTGAGGAGGCAAAGAAGGCTACCAATGATCAAGCACATGCTACAACAATGGAAAAGGAAAAGGAAATTGATGCCAAGACACAAGTTGATGCCATACTTCAGCAATAATAAATAGAAGCTAAGCTGAAAGCTAACGAAATGGAGAAGCAGGAGAGGAAAAAAGCGCAGGAGCTCAAGATCAAGGAAGAGAATGATAAACTAGAGTTAATAAAGAAAATTCATGATCTTGAGGAAGAAAAGGCAAGGCCTCGAAGAGAGGGAGAAGTTCTTGTGGCTAAGTTGAAGCTTGTTGAAGAGGCTTATAAAGAGAAAGAGGAAGCTGAATGAGTGCAAAAAGAGAAAGATGTCGAAGAACTGATCAAGAAGCAACAAAAGGAAAAGGAAGATGCATAAAAACTAAAGGCATTGGAAGAAGAGAGAAACCAAGAGTTGCAGAAGATAAGATTAGAAGAAGAAAGGTTAAAAAAGGAAGAAGAAGATAAGATGATACAGGAATAGAAGGACAGGAAGGAAGTTGAAAAGCTTGCATAGATAAGTGTGGAGCGAGAACAACAAGAGGTACAAATGGTTGACTCTCAACCTCAAGTGGATATGCCACAACCCTCTACCATTTCTGCTTCTTCTTCAACCATAATGATCACTACTCCAAGTGCTCCCACTTGGTTAAAGTTGGATCTTCAGATGAGATGAGTGACACCTTCACAACCTCTCAATTGGTAGGATATGACGAAGGAAATTGAGAAAGAAAGGCCTAAGAAGAAGGCCAAGATCCTACATTCCACCAAGATCACTGACAAGGGAGAGATTGTTTTTGAATGTGCCATACCAATGATAGACAAGGATGTAGGAGACATGCAATTGATGGATTACCCATTTGGTACTGTGAACATGGGAAGACCTTCCAGAGATCAGCGGATGAATTTAATTGATGTGGTAGCATCATCAACCAAGTCAATAATGTTGAAGGATAAACAAAGGAAAGATGAGCTTCAAACTGAGTTAGATCAGTTGCATGTTTTCATGAAAAGTGTTTCTTCTCCAAGGTCAAAACAAGTTGCTACTATTGACAACCCAATTTTTTTGAGTAAGAAAGAAGTAGATGATTTGGTACAGGTAAGGGGCAAGGCAGAGATGTTGGATAGGTGGGTTGATAAATTGAATCAAGAAATGGGTGAATTATTGGTCAATAGTTTTGAGGTTCATAAAATGGCGGAAGAACTAATAGAGGAAATGAATCTATATGTTAAAACATTGGAAAAACAGGAGGAGGATTACAAAGGATATAGTTATAAATTGAAAGAAGTTAATAAATTTCCTTAAACTACTCTTCTAGAAAACTCCATACTTGAAGAAGATAATAAAGATTTATTGGAAAAGACTTCTTGCATACTCCAATTTGGAACATACTTTCTATACAAGCATACAAATGAAGTGCAAGATTCTATTAAGGATCTGAATGAGCAGTTTGAGGAGGTTGAGGCAGTCATTGCTATCATAGTCAATGTTGATATACAAGTAAAGGAAGGCCTACTCCAAAGAGGAGATGATGGTGAAGATCTACTAATAGATCAATTAATGGACATCAAAGAAGAGATAAGGGTATCTAAGAGGGAGTTAACGAAGCTAAAAGATATGAGAGGATTTACAGTTGGGTAGTTGGAAAGGATTAGGTTTGAAGAAAACTGGGTTGGTGGCCCAGAATTGGACATACTACAACAAGTCTTCTCCAGTTACGATGAGTACATTAAAGAAAAAACTTTGCATGCATAAATCTCATGCATGCATGGATTTCTTCTTTTCTTTGCATGCATGACTGACAGTTTTTGAGGCGCGTGGTTTTCTCTTCTCTCCTATTTTATTTTCTTCTAGTTTAATTAAGTGATCAAAGTGGGAACTAGAGATCAAATTGATCTGAGTTTCCAAGATGACTGTAATCCCTAAAAAGGTGGAGTGATCTAAAATAGAGAGGACTTCAGATTATTGTATATCTATAAATACCCTTGGGGTATTATATTGTAAGGGTTGGTTAATAGAGAATAGAATTGGCCACCTGAGAGTAGGATTTAGAATTTTTCATAGTTGTTACAGAGATACTTTGTTGTTTACAGTTGAATATAATTACAAGTGTTTACGCAAATATCATGTTAGAATTGAGTTTTACTTGATAAGGTTGATGAATTATAATCTATCTATATGCCAGTGATTGGGTTGAAGCATGATTGTTTCTTATGTGATGAAATTCATTAGAAGAAGGCAGATTTAAATATTATTTCATTAGATTATCTGTGAATTGAATTTATTGAAGTTTGTTGATCTATGGTCTTGGCAATGAATGAGAATTTTTGTTTTGAATCTTTGATGTTTTATGATATGTGATTGTGGTATTAAATTAAGCACTATGGTTGCATGTAATGGTATGGAGTATTTTTTAAATTGTGTCATGCTATGATTTTGTTGATCTGTTGGAAGAACGTTCATTGTTGAAGATATATGTCTAGATACTAGATAAGTTTTGTTCATGTTTATTGATATATGCCCTGATTTATCTTTTTCTTTTGTTTAAAACCCCCTTTATTTACCAAGAACAGTGCGATGAATAAGTCATTGCTTGTATTATTTTTTACCAGCACAGGCCCCTTGAATATTACAGTTGCATGGACCCATTGAGTGACACCGGATAGTTGAGAATCAACTACCAGGACCTTTGGAGTTAGGCTGCTATATGTTGTCTTTCTTTCTCAGGAGAA
The DNA here is from genome assembly GCA_007115665.2 of Sequoiadendron giganteum. Classification (NCBI taxonomy): domain Eukaryota; kingdom Viridiplantae; phylum Streptophyta; class Pinopsida; order Cupressales; family Cupressaceae; genus Sequoiadendron; species Sequoiadendron giganteum. The sequence goes on along the minus strand of CM021104.1, from coordinate 273,336,019 downwards.
ATAGTGTAGAAATATTCTGTTACACATTGTTTGTGTCATTTTTCACCATCAACAGATCTGGCGCTAGAAGGAGGGCCTGAAGGAACAAGCTGGCTTGCATTGTGTCATTCTCACCAGAGAAATACAAAAGGATTCTCAAATCTTCTACCGATCTAGAACCTTTACAAGAATTGCAAACTCCGGTTAGACCTAGACCCCATGCTCGTAGGGTATTGATACCTACATTGCCACCATCGCTTAGTCCACCCGAATTTCCTCCAAATCCACCTACACCACCACCAGTTTGACCTACGTCACCACCACCAATTAGGCCTGTGTGGCCACCAATTTGGCCTATATCACCACCACCTACTCAACCAATCTTATCCATGACTTACTTTGTGAATAATCCCTCTCCATTAGGGATTATTCCAGGGGGAATCCATGATTTACCAAAGAACCCAGAGAATTTTTGTCCCAAGTACATGCATAGAGAATCAAGAAATATTGAGGAGCATATAGAAGCATTCAAATATGCTTGTACTCATGGTCAAGTTGCTCATCAGGATGTGGTATGTATATTGTTTCCTTATTGTTTAGGAGATATGGCATATAAATTGTATTTAAATCTGCCCCAGGGTTCTATTCTGGGTTGGACATACTTAAAAAATGCTTTTATTAATCAATTCAAGGTTTATGTAGACCCTGCCATATTGTATCACCAGTTTTCCACCGTAAGAAAGGAACATCATGAGCCATTGCCTTTATTCAACACTAGATTCCAGAGAATGTATTGTAGGCTACAAGAGCCTTACTTAGTGGCTCAAAATATAGCCATTCGGGTATATTTAAAGAGTTGTTTATCCCTTGATTGGCCTATTCTTGCAAAGAACTTATCAACCTGATGACTCTTTGTCTAAATTTTATCATCTAGCCATCAAATTGCAATAGCAGATAAGTCTGCAATCAAGAGGTTTAGGAGTAGCTCTTCCTCCCATGAATTATCAGGTACCTAACCCACCATTGTACAACACTATCCTAGGGATGTCTTACTCCCAATATGGACCTATATTTGAGTTGCAAGCCCCACCTACTATGCCCTTTTTCAGTAATGGCATGCAAGATTCCTCCCAACAACCTCAAAATCAACCACAACAGGTAGGAGGATCAACACATGTTCATTCCCCATCCATAGTGCAAAATGTGCAAAATGAACAAATTGTTCAACTGACTAGTGAGTTACAGACTCTCAAGAAGACTCTATCTCAAATGTCTAATGACATGGAAAAACTTAGGAAAAACTCTCCCCACAACAAAAACCAGAATTATCAGAATCGGGGAGGTTACAACAACTAGGGAAATTACTCCAATCAAAATGGGAATCAGAACACCAATAAGAACTTCCAGAATCAAAACTCCTCTAATAAAAATTATCCAAATCAGAACAAAGGATATAACCAGAGGTTCAATAACAACAATAGGTAGTGGAATACTGGACTTCACAATGGGGGAGTTCCACATAACTATCAATCAGGCGAGGATAGATCGCATACTACTAATGTGGCTGATCTTAATTGCATGACTAATAGGTGCAGGTTACATGATACTATAACACACTCTAAGGTTAATTGCCTAGAAATGGAGAAAATTGTGAGGATTGCACAAGCTAATTCCCATCCTCCAGTAGGAAATTCCAATCAAGATAATGGGCTAGTAAGTACTGCTATGACTTATGAGACTATTGAAGAGAAATACCAATTTCCCATGCAAGGAGATAATGAGCCAGAGGAAGATGTGTAGGATGCCCAAGATTTCCAGTCGAAAGGAGGTCACTTTTTGAAAAATCAGAATAAGGGCCCATTTACTACATATACACCCCCAAACAACATGGTCCAACAGAATCAAAATGCAGATAATAAACCACCATTACCAAAGGGACCTTCTGACCTTTAGAATAGAGGCAATCCACCTCCTTTTCCTAAGTAGAAAGTTAGAATGATTTGGAATTTGACTTTATTGTAGAATTGTAGAGACATAAGACATCCTTGTCATTCTTTGACATCATGAAGTGGTGCCCAACTCAATGTGAGGTGGTACTGAAAGCCTTGGAAGAGGCGGATCGCTTAAAGGGAAAAGGTAAATTGACTCCAACAAAGGAGAGAAATGTAGCCATTTATAAAGGTAAGACCAGTACACCACCTTTTCTTTTAAGTTTAAGGATTTTTGGAAAGAATTTGCACAATTGTATATTGGATTCTAGAGCGTCGGGTAATGTTATTCCCTTTTCAATATGAAATTTTTTGGGAGTAAGTACTATCCCAACCAATAATAAAGTGATCCAGTTAGACAAAACAAAGGTCAATGTTGTAGGTAAAAAAAAGAAAATGCATGTGTAGGTTGGATCAGATCCAAGGATCCAAACATACATAGATATCCAAGTAGTTGATATCCTAGAGACATATGGTATACTCCTAAGTTGGGAGCTAATGAAAAGTATTGGGGGGTATTTTTCCTTTGATTTCTCTCTCATGTGGTTACCATGGAAGGGAGTACCAACACAGATAAGGATTGAGAGTGAACCCAGACTCAAGTATATGATTACAGAATATGATGCTTCAAATGAAGTAGCATAATTTGAGACTGAAATAGGAGTTTACAAACAAGAGGAAGTCCTCAATTTCTCTGTAGTCAGCCTTGATGATACATTTCCTTTAGAACATAGTGACCCAGTGATCTACATCAACCAGCAGCTCCTGATAAGAAAATTGCAACAAGATAGGCTAGTATTGGGACGAGAAACTAATTTGAGTAGTTTTTTGCTTCCTAATTGGTGTAGGATTCATTACCACAATGATTCAGAGTTAACATGTCAATCATGCCTAGATATTCTAAGTCATGTAGAGCAGCCCTAGCAAAGATGTCAAGAGGTACCCCAGATCCCCATCAATGAGTTTTCTTTCAAAGTTAAGGATGCCACCATTCTTACTCGGGCTAGCCTTTCTCAAGAGGAAGGTTACTCACCAGTAGAGTAGACTCAAGTTTTATGTTCTAAAATTCAAGAAGAGGTTGAGGTGTCCCAATTCCTATTCAATACACCTACCCAGGGAATTGATAAAAGAGGAATTGGATTGCGATTCAATCCAAGAAGTTGTTCAGGAAGTGATTTCTAAGCAAGTTGAAAACATAGAAAAATATTCAAGTGAGCCTTTCCCCAAGTCAATTTCTGAGGACCAGCAAAATTCCAAGCTGCCACACATCTCAAGTAAGTCGTCACCTGCTATCACTAAACAGAAAGAGCTCCCAACCAAAGAACAATTGTGGACTCTTAAATTTCATGGTTCCAAATCTAAATTAGGAAGTGGAGCAGGGATCGAACTAACCAATCCAAAAGGAAAGACTTATTTTGCTTCTTATAGATTGTAGTTTGGTTGCACAAACAACATGGTCAAGTATGAGGCAGTTGCTAGTGGGCTTATGTTTGCTCATAAAAAGAAGGTTACTGCTCTCTCGATTATTGGGGATTCTAAAGTGATTGTATAAAAAGTACATAGCTAGTATACATGTCATAACAAAACATTGGCTGCATACAGAATCAAAGTTTGGAATTTAATTGAAGACTTTGATGCTTTTGGGATTACTTTGATCCCTAGGGGAGCTAATCAAACTGCAGATGCTCTTGCCATTGCTGCTACTACTTTGTAACCCATGCAAGACTCTAATCTAAAGATACTCTCAGTTGAGTTGATTTTAGTCCTAGCTATTCCTGATAATGTCTGACACTTTCGGGTATTTGATGATGATTAGCATATATTGGCCTTTTTGGAAAATTCTGAATTTTTTGAAAGACAAATAATAGCATTCTAAAAGGGATGGTTTCTTTGGAGAGGATATTTGACTCAGACCCATGGGCTCATCAGAGGGTGCCTATAGAGAGTGATGGAGGGAAGTATGAATCTGTTAATTTGACTCAGGCCCTGAAAGGAATGTTCTTATAGGAAAGACTTATCCTCAAGAAATTAAGGACAAGATAATAAGGGTCTTGGAGTAGAACATTGAAGCTATTGCTTGGAGTTATGATGATTTAAAAAATTTTGACACTTCGGTAATCACGCACATATACCTCTCAAGCCAGAAGGCAAGCCTTTTCATCAAAAGCAATGCTCGGTCAATGCTTTTGAACCATGTTTTCCAATAGGTATCAATTCCATTTCTATACCATCTCTGACTCCGCTTAATGTGAGAAGCCTTCTTTCAAAATGACGATAACCATGGTGGAAGCCAAACCCAAACAAAATATGAAATTAGAAAATCTGAAAGAACTCGAATAAGTTTCCATTCTGGTTCCGGTTCCGATCACCATGTAGGTTCTATCTCTAAGCCCGCTTCTTATTATTGTAATCTCAATAACGCTTTTGGCTCCGAGCCCGAAAGTATTTTGAAAGAGATTCTTTAGAATGTTTCATGTTTGGTTCCACCTCTGATATATATGAAGGGTAAGGTTTTAAAGCATATTTTGTGATATTTATTCAAGGATCTAATTGAGGTTTTTTCTACAAGAAAGCTAAAGGATGTGAGGAACATCAGGAGAAGCTTCCCAAAAGAACCGACCTGCAAAAACATCAAGGGAAACAACTAAGCCCAAGAAGATCAAGCCAAAACAGTTACCCTATACATTGAGGTATAACCACAGGAGTCCTATTGCCATTGCAAGCAAGAGAGAGTCAGATTGGTCTAACATAACTGACACAAATCTAGGTCAATACAATTTTGAGGAGTTACATGCTGAAATATTCACTGAAGGTATGACAGGGAGAACTTGAAGAATTGTTGAGTCTAGTTTGGCTCATATCACCTTACTCCCTCTATTTTTCCAGTGACCGAAGTTGATTATGATAGCACTTGGTGCTTATAATCCAGCTACTAGGCAGCATATGGATGCATAGGAAAATGTTATTATTGATTTAACTCCTCAAATGTTTCAACATATGTTTTGTGTATCGGATCTAAAGAACCTGGTACAGTTAAAGGAGGCAAAAGCTTTAGAGAAATATAGCAAATATAAGGGGCCAATAAAGCTTACTTGAACAAAAAATGGTTGAGAACAGAGAAGAAGTCTCTGGCCAAACTCCATGATCAACAAAAGAGGACATAATTCTACAAAGAAGTATCAGACTTGATCATGATGTTGTCTAGAGTATTTGGGAAGAGGGATGCATTTCACTTCAAGGAGTGGATGTTTCCCTTCATTCATACCATCTTTAATGGAAAACAATAGTTCAATTGGCCAATGGTTGTCTCTGATGTTATTCATGAACAATTATCAAGGATAATGGAAACCAAATGCTTCTTCATGACTTCTAATGTTGTTTATGTAGCAGCTAGAGGAGGTCTATTTCTAGGTTTAAGTAGAGTGGGGATATTGGGAGAGGCATATGGAAAAAGGAATGTGTTTTACCACTATGATCAATTATCTCTACAAGTAGCTGAAACATAACTTAGAAGGGTTAATGATGCATTTCTATATGTAATCATTAACCAGCTTACCGGAGATGCAGGATATAGACTGAGTCAAGAAGCTATGGAATTTATCATGGAATGGGGATGTTGGTATATCCAATACCCCAAGTTCACATACTTTAGGCTAGCTAGATTTGAAGGTCATCCACATTTGCTGCCAAAATGTTATAGCAATAGGATAGTTCTAATGGAATTTGTATATCAATCTCTAGGGGTTAATGCCCGATTTGGATTGAGGAACAAAATAGGATGTCATAAGTTCCCCATGCAATTGGGTGAATACAACTGTCAACATCTTGTAGGAGCTAAGGTAGTGTGCAGTGAGTTGATACATCTGAAACTAGGTTTGTACACAGCTTGGAAGTACTTTGACCGAAGGAAGAAAATGAATGCCTTGCTACCTTCTATTTTTGATAAACATTTCAATTTGTTGGAAGATTTATGGAGTGACCTTCAAGCTGACTATGACCTCAAGAAGAAAAATTATGAGAGGTTACCCATTCCACTTGTGGTAGAATTCAAGATCAAAGATGATATCCCTAACACATTTGTAGATGATGGAGTGGTATTAGATCCATCATATGAAGCATTGAATATTTGCACTAAAAGCTTGGATCTGGTGGACTGGGATGGTGAGGAGACCATTGACATAAAGCAAATAGGGAGGCCAATTTTGGATAGAAGTATTCATTGTGCTATCCTAAGAACCAAAGCTCCTCAGGAACCAACTCCTAAGAAGGGGAAGGGATACAAAAGAATCAAAAGGAAATTGCCTTCCAAGGAGCCCTTGGAATTCTTCCCTCTAGATATTGATGAGATTGAGCTTGAAGCTACGACTCAAGATGAACCAGAGACACAAGAGGGAGATGCCCAAGGAGGACCTATGGTTTCAACACCTCCATTAGATGAATCCTCTACTCAAGTGCCACATACAAAGCAGCAAAGTGAAGAGGTGCAAAAAGGGACTCTTCATGATATTGCTAAATCCATGAAGGGAAAAGAAGTAGAGGTAGAAATACATGATATTAGAATAGACTCTGATGAGACTTTGTCAGAGAGGGATGTGCAAGTGAATATGCCTCTAGAGGAGGATACTGAACAGGTGTTGATACAAGAGGATCAGTGAGCACTATTTGAGGAGGCAAAGAATGTTGTCGATGATCAAGCAGATGATGCAGCAAAAGAAAATTGATGGCAAGACACAAGTTGATGCCATACTTCGGCAGCAACAAATAGAAGCTAAGCTGAAAGCTAATGAAATGGAGAAGTAGCAGTGGCAAAAAGAGTAGGAGATCAAGATCAAGGAAGAGAATGATAAACTAGAGTTAATACAAAAAATTCATGATGTTGAGGAAGAAAAGGCAAGGCATCAAAGAGAGAGAGAAGTTATTGTCAGTAAGTTGAAGCTTGCTGAAGAGGCTCATAAAGAGAAAGAGGAAGAAAAATGAGTGAAAAAAGAGAAAGATGTCAAAGAACTAATCAAGAAGCAACAAAAGGAAAAAGAAAGATGCAGAAAAACTCAAGGCATTGGAAGAAGAGGGAAACCAAGAGTTGGAGAAGAGAAGATTAGAAGAAGAAAGGTTCAAAAAGGAAGAAGAAGATAAGATGATATAGGAACAAAAGGACAAGGAGGAAGTTGAAAAGCTTGCACAGATAAGTGTGGAACGAGAAAAACAAGAGGTACAGATGGTTTATTCTCAACCTCATGTGGATATGCCACAACCCTCTATTATTGGTGCTTCTTCATCGACCATAATGACCACTACTCCAAGTGCTCCCACTTGGTTAAAGTTGGATCTTGATAAGAGATCAGTGACACCTTCACAACCTCTGAATTGGGAGGATATGATGAAGGAAATTGAGAAAGAAATGCCTAAGAAGAAGGCCAAGATCCTACATTCCACCAAGCTCATCGACAAGGGAGAGATGTTGCTGAATGTGCCATACCAATGATAGACAAGGATGTAGGAGACATGCAATTGATGGATTACCAGTTGGGTACTGTCAACTTGGGAAGACCTACCAGAGATCAGTAGATGAATTTAATTGATGTGGTAGAATCATCAACCAAGTCAAGAATGTTGAAGGATAAACAAAGGAAAGATGAGCTTAAAGCTTAGTTAGATCAGTTGCATGTTTTCTTGAAAATTGTTTCTTCTCCGAGGTCAAAACAAGTTGCTACTATTGACACTCCAATTTTTTTGAGTAAGAAAGAAGTAGATGATATGGAACAGGTAAGGGGCAAGGCAGAGATGTTGGATAGGTGGGTTGATAAATTGAATCAAGAAATGGGTGAAGTACTGGTCAATAGTTTTGAGGTTCATAAAATGGCAAAAGAATTAATAGAGGAAATAAATCAATATGTTAAAACATTGGAAAAATAGGAGGAGTACAAAGGATACAGTCAGAAATTGAAAGAAGTTAATAAATTGCCTAAAACTACTCTTCTAGAACAGTCCATACTTGAAGAAGATAATAAAGATTTCTTGGAAAAGACTTCTTTCATACTCTCGTTTAGAACATACTTTCTATACAAGTATAAAAATGAAGTGCAAGATTTTGTTAAGGATCTAAATGAGTAGTGTAAGGAGTTGGAGTTAGTCATTGTTGTCATAGTCAATGTTGATATACAAGTAAAGGAAGGCCTACCTTTAAGACAAATAAAGGAGAAGTGGGATGACAGGTTTAAAGAGGTCATGCAAAGAGGAGATGATGGTGAAGATCTATTGATAGATCAATTAATGGACATGAAATAAGAGATAAGGGTAGCTAAGAGGTAGTTAACGAAGTTGAAAGATATGAGAGGATTTGCTGCTGTGGAGTTGGAAAAGATTAAGTTTGAAGACAGCTGGGTTGATGGGCCGGAATTGGACATACTAGAACAAGTCTTCTCCAGTTGTGATGAGTACATTGTAGAACAAAATTTACATGCATAAATATCATGCATGCATGGCTTTCTTCTTTTCTTTGCATGCACGACTGGTAGTTTTTGAGGTGCATGGTTTTCTCTTATCTCCTATTTTATTTTCTTCTAGTTTAACCGAGTGATCAAAGTGGGAACTAGAAATCAAATTGATCTGAGTTTCCAAGATGATTGTAATCCCTAAAAAGGTGGAGCGACCTAAAATAGACAGGACTTCAATTTTTTGTATATCTATAAATACCCTTAGGGTATCATATTGTAAGGGTCAGCTAATAGAGAATATAATTGGCCACTTGATAGTAGGAGATAGAATTTTTCATGGTTTTTATAGAGATACTTTTTTGTTTACAGTTGAATATAATTACAATTTTTTACACAAATATGGTGTTAGAATTGAGTTTTACTTCATAAGGTTGATGAATTATAATCTATCTATATGCCAGTGATTGGGCTGAAGCATGATTGTTTCTTAGGTGATGAAAGTCATTAGAAGAAGTTGGATTTAAAGATTATTTCATTAGATTATCTATGAATTGAATTTATTGAAGTCTATTGATCTATGGTCTTGGCAATGAATGAGAAGTTTTGATGATATGTGATTGTGGTATTAAATTAAGCATTGTGGATGCATGGAATGGTATGGACTATTCTATAAATTGTGTCATGTTATGGTTTTCTTGATCTGTCGGAATAACATTCATTGTTGGAGGTATATGTTCGGATTCTAGATAATTTTTATTCATGTTTAGTGATATATGCCCTGATTTATCTTTTTCTTTTGTTTAAAACCCCCTTTATTTACCAAGAACAGTGCGATGAATAAGTCATTGCTTGTATTCCTTATTACCAACACATGCCCCTTGAATATTATAGTTGCAGGAACCAATTGAGTGACACTAGACAGTTGAGAACCAACTACCAGGACATTGGGAGTTAGGCTGCTATATGTTGTCTTTCTTTTTTAGGAGAAATAGAGTAGAAATATTTTGTTTACATGTTGTTTGTGTCATTTTTCACCATCAAAAATTAGTACACCTTGAATCTCCCTTCAAGAGTGAAATATTTCATCATGACCATGCACACTCTATCCTGGGGTTTAGGAAGTTGCTCACGGTCGTAGCCACCCAAGAGTTTGATAGGTTTTTCATCTCCACGAAAAAATTGGTTGAGACTAACCTGGTCAAAAACATTAGTAGTTTTCTTCCCTTTATGCCCATCCACAACCAGACCATTGGCTTTAGAAATAACTTCCTCTTTCACTTCAAAGGAAATAATTTCCATAGGCACCCTACGTTCAGACCACGAGGTGACAAACTCTTTGAGAGACTTTCATCAAACCTTGACACACATTCCATGAACTGCGTACTTCCTCCTTCTATGCAAATATGCCAAACCATTTCGTCCATCTTCCATTCATCAAATTTATCGAGCTCAACATGTACACGATTACCCCCATGACCCTAGCAAGAAAATGGTGAAATGAGGAAGCAGTCATAGAGAAAATGCAAGGCAGAAGATAAAAGAGAATGTGAGTTACAGAGTGATGAAAGCCCAACTTAGTACCAACCATCAAAAAAAATAGTGAGATAATAACTAGAAATCCATAAAATTCTTACAAATAGTGCCACTCCACATAACCAATACAAAAGTAGCAGTTCCCTCGCACGTGGATTCCATCACACAATAAAACCTGGGGATGTTGATAAAAGTGGATTTCACAAAAAATCTAAGAAAATCAGCGAGGCTGATAGAAATGACAAAAAAATTGAAGGGGTTCAAAAAATAATGAGGCATCTAGCTAGAAGATTCATTATGAAAATACATGGCAGAATCAAGGCAGATAGAGCACATTCCACATGGCCATTCCCACTCATGGTCCTTCTTGTACAACAAGAACTAGATTTTGAAATTTAAATTCCCACCAAGACCAACAACAAAAGGTAGTTGAAACCAAGCCAGGGTAGAAAAACAAAATTTATTGGTTTCCATGGTGAACTGAGAAAGACTGATTCCTTAGGAGGGAATTTGTAGGAAGAGGCAAGGATCTTTTCTTCCTCCAACAACTGAGCCCCTCATGATCAATCCCCAAAGTAGCCAAATTGTCAGCAACTGCATTTCCTTCCCTAAAGACATGCTGCAGAGTGAACTCCTCCAATCTAGAAAGGAGAGATTTATTGTCATCAATTATCCCTTGAATTAACCATTTAACTGACAATGTACCTTTTGTGGCTTCAATAATTAGTCGAGAGTCACCCTCAATTTCCAAGGTTCAAATGTTGATCAACAATGCAAACTTAAGCCCCCACAATAGTGCCATACCTTTCACCTGGTTGTTAGTGTGTTCTTTTAAATTTCCTCTATAGGTAGCAATTTGAAAACTATTATGGTCCCTAATGAAACCACCCCCAGTCGCTTTCCTAGTTCTGGCTGCCCCATCAAAATTCATCTTGTACCAGGATGGTCTAGGAGCTTCCCATCTTGTGTTATGTCTGGCTATCTTCTTAGAATTATCAAACTTGTAAAGGTCCTAGGAAGTTTCTAGACTCTAGCAATTGCATTGTCCCAACCTATTGGGGGGCAACTAGGAGTCCTCCACCTAAAAACAAAGATATTGGCCAATAGGAGTTTATCATGTGTTATCAACACACTATCAACACTACTCTCTTTATCCCTAAAGATCCTACTATTCCTGTCCTTCCAAAGACACCAACAAATATGAGGAATAATTCACTACCAAAGTTTTATGATGACAAGATGTTTTGAAGGGCACTACTAATTCATAACAAACTATTGAATATCCGTATAAAACACACATTGGATGTTGAACTTCTAAAGGATGTTTTTCCATACTTGGGAGGCAAATTGAGAGTGAATGAACATATGGGAAATTGTCTCCTCCTCCTATTTATAAAGATTACACCTATTTGGAAGTTGAAAACCCTTTTTGACAAGGTTTTCTAGAGTTAGAATTTCATCATGAATAGAAGCCCACCAAAAGAAGTTAATCTTTGGGATGAGTTGTGGGTTCCAAACATTTTTCTAGAGGTTCTCATCACCCTCAAATTTTAATAACATATGGTAAGAAATCTTAACTAAAAAGGCCCCTATGTGATTCTTCATCCAAAATAACTTATCCTCCTTGGGGAAAAGAGGGATTCTCACTTTATTTAATAATGATTGGAGCTCATCAACCTTAGGAATAAGGTTAGGAATGTCTAAAATGCTTTGATCAAGGTTTTTCCATTTACTTTTGGGGGTTATATAGTCTACAATATAAGTGCCAAAGAAGGCCATAGTCCGCTCCCTTAGAATATTGAAATTTTTGTCAGCAAGGGGTTTGTCCCCAATCCATCGGTCCTCCCAAAATCTTATCACTCTCCCATTTCCAACTTTCCTTTCAGGACCTTCCTTAATAAGGGATCTACATTTGAGGATATTATTCCATATCTTAGACCTAGAGGGAAGACCCTTCAAATCAAGGGTCCTGGAAAAGTCACCAAGATTTAGATACTTAGCTCTCAAAATATTACACCATTTAGCCTTGCCAAACACAAGATTCTAGCCAATTTTTTAAATGAAAGGCTTTGTTTAAATTGGTTAACTTTCTAATTCCTAGGACTTCTTGACATTTAATATGGAAGATAGTGTCCCAATTGACCAAAGCCAATATTATTTTATCTTCAACACTAGTCCAAAGGAAGGTCCTTTGGATTCTTTCTAGCTTCTCTACCATGGAGCCCGTAATTTTAAAGAGCGAGAGGAAATAGACCGAGATCCCTTGGACATAGGATAAGATAAATTGCAATTTTCCAGCACTACTAAGGAGCTTACCCTTCCAACCCACCTACTTCTTTTGCATCCTCTCCAAAATAATGTTCCAAAAATCAAGATTAACCTCCTTCATAGTCAAGGGGAGGCCAAGGTAGGATCCCAGAAGAGAAGCACTTTGATAGCCCAAGATAGAGAATATTATATCCTACAAATCAACCTTGGTGTTAAGGAAATAGATATTGCTTTTTTAATATTTAATACATTGTCTAGAGGCATTTTCATAATCATGAAGGAGTCCTTTCCATTCTCTAGCTTCAATCACTGAAGAATTTCCAAAAAGGAAGGCGTAATCCACAATTTTTTGTAGAACCAAGGGGGGAATGGAAGAGGCAACTTTGATTCCTTGAATCCTTCCTGAATGTGAAAGATTCAAAAAATTCCTACTAAGGACTTCAACCACCATAATGAAGAGGTAGGATGAAAGAGTATCACCTTTCCTAATGCCTTTGTGAGCTTTAAAGAATACCTAAGGATTCCCATTGACCAGGAAAAAATAGTGGACCGACGCAACACATTTTCAAATAATCCCAATTATCTTATCATTGAAGCCAAGTTTAGTTAAAATTAAATAGAGAAATTTCCATCTGACTCTATCATAAGCCTTAGAAGTATCCAACTTGAAATCCGTACCTTATTTCCTAATTTTTTCCATAGAGTGGATAATTTAATGGGTCATAACAACAACATCAAGGATTTGTCTCTTTGGGAGAAATCAATTTTGGCATCTGCTAATGATCTTGTCCAGAAGTGGCTTCAGACGGTTGACCAGAACTTTAGAGAAAATATTGTAAATAGTGTTTCTTAGACTTATAGTCCTAAAGTCAGCCATGCACTTCGAGTCCTAGATTTTGGGGACTAAGACACTAATAGTGACGTTGTTTAATATTATTTATGATAATATATATTTTTAACAAAAGTGGTCATGCCACTATAATATATTAATATAGAATATTTACAAAATCTTGGTTCAGAGGGCATACCGGTAGGAAAGAACCAAGAAGAAAACCTTTGGTTATAGCCTGGTCAATACAAAAAATGAATAATACATCAATTTGATTACAAAATTATCCCACATGTGGGAAAATACTTTAGGTTTTAAACCTAGCTATAGTGTCGTCACCTTAGCCCTACTAAGGATATGAAAGAGAAGAACAACCCGAGACATAGCTAGATAAGAAATTTCAAAAAAATTGCAAAAAACAAAAAAAATATTTACCTTTGCTTGTTGCATCCCAACTATTCCTCCATGTGATCCACACAAGATGATGATTGATCATGTATCGCATTCCCCATGAATTGGTACTCGAGAATGAATGGAGGGACCAACTCCTGTGTGAGTGTATCAATCCTGACTAACGGGACATCATCACCAGCTTGAGCCTCTGTTTCCAAGTGATTCGCTGCCATGGAACCCTAATGCATGGAGGTGGAACATGGAGTGGTTTTCACTTCTTGTTCTTCTCTATGCACCAAGGTAACTGACTCAACTTTTATTTTCTACTTCCCTGCAGAAGGCCGACACAATGGTGGTTTTGGTATAAAGTCACTAAGCAAGGAGACTGCATAGAATTTCTCCTTAACATTAGCCTCTAGGGATCCATAAATCCTTTTCCCATTTTCGGATAACACTGACAAAAAGACATAATTGTTACCAAGTTGAAGCCCCCGCCAAATGGCTTTGAAGATTTCTTCAAATCTTACTTTCCCTTTAATATATTCATGCAAAAAAAGGCCACCAACATAGCCCTCCCTAGAAAATAGATTATACTTTTGGACAAGATACAACAAGTCAACTTTATCACAAAATTGAGGGCTTACAAATTTAGCAACAATTTTCTCTAAGTCCCTAAAAGATTGCAACAAATCCATACAATTTGATAGAAAAATCGATAGCGCCTAAGATCGGAATAAGGCCAAGCAGGCTCTCGAGTGGATGATGCCCTCACCCAACACAGAGCGAATTACATACTCCTCCCGCATGCTACCTATTTTGAAAATAAATTTTAAGTCTGCTTTGAGAGAGATTATCTTCAAACAGCCTCTCCCAAGCTTGGATGGGGCAATTTATACGGAAATTCTAGGGCCGAAGTGCCATACTTGCCACTCAACTTTTACCTTGCCACTAAAAACTTTCTTGCCACTTGAAAAACTTAGACTTCACAAAGAAAATTCATGTAGAAAATACTAAAAAGAAAATAAAATACCAAATTTAATGCCACAAAATTCCTTCGCACAAAGGCGAGAAATGAATACAACTACTTCACATGACATTTGAATTTAATGTGGTGAAACCTTAAATGCTTCCGTTCATATGAAGAGAGCAACTCATCTTGTGGAATTTAATAAGAAGTACTATCATGCAAGCCTAGACAATACCTAAAAAATACCATCAAATCATACACCAAGAATTTGCTATGCAATCTCCCAGAGATAGGTCAATGGCAATTAAATTCCCAATTGTGCAGCTTGTCCCATCAAGTCATTGGATATCACACATAGAATATTGGATCGCATGATGATATCCTCTAAGTACTAATCTGAGAGTAGTTTCCAGTTAGAGTAAATGCTTATATGTGAATGTGAAAAGGATGAGAGCTGACATATAATCATGAAAAAAATGCCATTTATAGCAGTGAGATTTCAAGACATTATCGTACCCCTATCATATTCCAACCTTTTCATGACAACAAAACTGTAGGGTATGCTGAGTTGCTTAATAGAGGTGACAAGCATATTTCTTGATCCAATGCACTATATTTGGATAATTGTTGAGCAATGATAAACTAGATGAAACATTTATTTCGTGCCCCGCATTGCCCATGGTAGCTAAAGAGTTTGCCAAATTATTACCTTCTTATTGATGATAATATTACTTCGAGTAATTAATATCAATATTATTATAATTATTATTGTTGAATATGATAAAATCAAGGAAAATGACATGAATTAATAGTACCAATCACCAAATACATAAAAATAAAACCCTAAAGACCCTAATCAAACTATGAAGTACAAATGAACATAGAAACATAGAATAAAAAAGAAACATTACCACAAATCCTATGCCATGGTTGAATCACCTTTATTTCTCCTCTCCATTTTTATTTATATTCTTCCTCA
This sequence comes from Sequoiadendron giganteum, assembly GCA_007115665.2. Taxonomy (NCBI): domain Eukaryota; kingdom Viridiplantae; phylum Streptophyta; class Pinopsida; order Cupressales; family Cupressaceae; genus Sequoiadendron; species Sequoiadendron giganteum. Next base: position 273,320,649 of record CM021104.1, on the reverse strand, counting down.
CCCTTACATTAGAAGCATGAAAGAATAAGCCTAGTGATTGTGACAAAAAAATATGAAAGATAGTGGTTGTCTATGGTTTGAAATGAAAGGGATAGGTCTCTTTTATAGAAAACCAAATTTGAATGAAGGGCCAAGATGAAATGATGAAGATCAATGAATGAGATTGGTTTGAGAAGAAAGGAAATATAATTTGGGAAAAAATAGGGTTTAGTTAAGGATGGATAGTGGAGATTAAAAGGTGATAAACCTTAGAAAGGGTGAAAATTAATTAAGATGAGAGATAAGATTTGGCATAGAAAAGAGGTGGTTTGATTTAATTAAATAATTATAAAATTATTTAATTTAGGAAGGAGAGTGAATAATGAAATAATTAGAGAAATTATTTAATTATAGAAGAAGAGAGAAAAGTTGACTTTTAATTAAAAAATTATTTAATTAAAAGTAGAAGAAAAAGAAAAATTAGTAAATAATTAAAATAATTATTTACTAGAGGGAAATAATGGGAAATAATTAAATAAATAGGATTTATTTAATTATGGAAGAAAAGGCTAATGAATAATTAAATAATTTGAAATAGTTATTTAGTTAGAATGAAAATGAAATTAATTAATTAAATAAGAATTTATTTAATTAATCGAAAGAGAAAATGGATTAATTAAATAATTAAAATTATTCAATTAATATAAAAATATGACCTTAGATAATAATTAAATAATTAAAATTATTTAACTATGCATGAAAGAAGGGGAATTGATGTGTAAAAATTTTGTTCACAAGCTCTAGAAATTTTGTTGGTATCTACATATATCAAAGAAATTCAGCTCAGATTGTGCCCTGATGAGGACAATATAGACCTATGCCCCATGAGAAAATTTTGCAAATTTTGAAAATGTTACGAATTTTTTTAAAAATTGTTGGGATAAGAAAATTTAATAATGATTTTCACATTTATAGCAAAAATTTTCAATTTTAACACCCTTAGGATATTCACATTAGGGTTTAGGTTCAATATTTGATGCATCTAGTAAAACCCCTACCCTAGTATGGGTATAAATATGATCTTGGGGGTAAAATTGGTCATTTGTGCATTTTTACTAGAGTGAATAGTAAATTGTGAGAGTTAGCTAATTATGGATCTACTACCAAGATGTCACTTGTACCACAGACCTCACATTGCAGATTCAAAGTTTGGACTTATAGATGGCTAGAGGGCTGTAGGGATGCGGTATGTACCTCTTTCTTTTTTTGTCATTTTATCAATTTTTTATAGTTTTAGGGCTCTGACATGTGCAAGAAAATGTGATGCATGTCATGTGCCACATTTTCTATCACATTCAATTTAAGGGGTATTTTTATGCATCTGCCCGATGTGACACATCTATCATTTAGGGTTCTTCAAATGTATTGTGACACAACTATTAAGTGTGATGCATGTGTTTTGTGTGATGCAAGTGATATTTTAAGGTTTGTGTGATGCATGTGTATTTGTGTGACACAAACATTGGACTATATGCCACAAGCAATTTATACAACACATGCATTTAGGCATGCAATGAAACTATATTTGTAAGTCACATATGTAAATGTGTGACACATTTGACTAGCGAGGCACATTTATTTAGATACTGTGATGCATCTTCCTAATTAAGCTTTTTCCCAAATTTTAGATAAAATTTCTCTTTTGATCTAGGTCAAATAGGTTTTCTTAGAGCTTTCAATTGACACCATGTGTTTACTCATGACCACATGTGAGATACAAGCCCATTTATACACAAGAGCATCACCCCTCTACTTTCAAACTATGAGATCAAGTACTTGATGAGGAGAGGTAACAACTAAATTCCCTTGGTTTATAATATGTAACCTTCATGCTCGTGATTAGGGCTAATAGGGGTTTACTAACTACACTAGTCAAGAGATGGAATTCAAATACAAAATCCTTCCACCTACCTACAAGAGATGCCATGGTGACATTAGAGGATGTCTAATAGATTTTGTGGCTTTTAATTCATAGAGCCTGGGTTTCATATGATCATAAGTAGGGGCATGTAGCTGTATTAGGGTCCTATGAGCATGAGGACATTTTGGAGTGTGACATAAAGGCATATGAGATCTAGTGGGACATGCTAGTCGAGATATATGACAAATTTGACATGGTTCTATGTATTGTGATTGTATGGACCATGATTCCTATATGCTAAGGACATAGATTCCTTATCAGATGAGAAGAGATGTTGGCTAGTATGATGACCCAAGCGACTATATGCACGGGGACCATGTCTCTTGGCCATGCTATACTTTCATTTGCATGATGTTGCATATAGAGGAACACAATTAATCAACTATGGGACCAAATTTCTTATGATCTAGGCATGGGAGCATATCATTGTGTTATGACCTCTTGTTGCAAGAAAACATGGAGTAGGTACTCCCTATATAATTTTGTATGGAGGGGTGGTCACATAGTCCAAGGTTGATGATGTCGATTATTTGCATCACACCATATATCTTCTTGCTTTATGTTTCTTTAGACCATATCAGGACTGGCAACCATGGGAGGATGATGTAGAGAATTTTCCCTATTGTTGGTAAGAACAATACCTAATTGGATAGACCATGCAGTCATAATACATCATTTAGTGGTACCTTTTAGAGAAACTAAGATATTATGGGGAGTGGTAGGGGGTTCCAATTGGTACAAAAAAATTTACTAGGTCCTCATGAGAGATCACTCGGTGGGGATACATGATCATCATGGTAATAGCCATGCACGATAATGATGCCTTATACCCTACTCAAAGGAGTGTTGGTGTAGATCTTGCTGATGTAGGGACCATAATGAAGTATGAAACATGGTGGGCCAAGCATAGACCAGTTCCATTGATAGATATAGATCAATGCGCCCTAGTGGAGCAAAGGGGCAGAGGTCCACAGGGTCGATTCTGAGACCAAGGATGGGGGATGGAAGCTAGAAGAGATGGTGGTAGAGGAGATTATTATGGAGATGGTGGAAGGGGAGAGAGGGGAGGTAGAGTTAGATAGAGGAGGGACATATGAAAAAGAGTAGTTAGACAACTCTCACCTATTATGAAGGAGGTTGAGTAGGAGGGTTTGAGAGTGAAGGGAAGTTGGAGGAGGAAAAAGTAGAGGGAGAGTAGAAGGTTGCCATATAGGAGGCCAAGCAAGAGGTACCAAGAGTGAGAGAGGAGATGGGAGAGGAGGAGAGATAATTATAAGAGGAGATCATGTTGGGGGAGGGATTGGGTGAGGGATTCTAGGATGTGGTGATTTTCGAGGCCATAGAGGAGGTGGGGGGAAATAGGGTAATGAACCCTCAGATTTTAGACCTTCAAACATAGCTTTAGGTAGTTGATGCACATATATAGGCTTTATAGGAAAATATGGATAGGATGACCATCGACAGATACATGGTTTTCATTGGGAGACAAATGATTGAGCAGTGGTGCTTGGACTTAATTTCTATTGTTACTAGACTTGTGGTTGAGCTAGGGAATCAAATTTTCTAGGTGGGATAGGATAAATAATACTATAGGGATTTATATGAGTGACAAGCACTATCAATAGAGAGGGCACTGATCTATACGTAGACTCAGAGTCATAGTAAGAAACACTCCCACTAGTCTCAAAGCAGTGGGGGAGTCTCCTAGCCCAAGCCATCTGCATATCACTATCCATCCAGATCAGGCCATAGGGCCTCAGGATCATAACTACAACAAGAAAGACAACCTTTACCAAGACCATCCCTATCAAGAGATATGGGATTTTGATAGGTCTATTTATGATATGTATTAGAAACTTTGTATTTTAGATCAAGTGTACTAAATTTTTTGGATTCATTGAGATATTATACCGTGACATAATTTTTTGATATATATGCGAGTTACATGATTTTTTGTGGTGACTATATGATGCATTTTACTATGTTATATGCATTTTTTATGTGATATATTATGATTCCTATGATGTTATGCATTTTTATGATTATGAGATGATTCTATATGTTATGGTGTATTATAGATGTATGATGCATGGTTTATGATTATATGTGATTCTCTATGTTGTGATGTATGGATAGATGCACTTGATCTACTTTTATTGTATTATTTATGATGTTATGGATGCACTTATGATTAAGCTATGATGGGATATGGATTATCGATATGTCTATATGTAAATGCAATGATACGTAAAATTTAATATTTATGCAATGTGATATGTATTATCTCTATTTGATATGTGAATGCAATATGTATGCAATGAGATGTATTCTAACATTCTAAGGATGCAATATGGTATTATATGTGATGCTTATATGATTGCATGTTTTGATGATTCTGTATGATTAGATGCTATCTATGTTTTTGTATTTCTGATGCCATATGGGTGACTTAATATGCTTATGATGATGCCTATGTTTCTCTAACATGATTATGTATACTAGATATTTTTGTGTGGCATAGCATGCCATCACAATGGGAATAAAATAAATGTTAGTATGAAGGGAATATGTTAGCAAGGAGTTAGTCAAAATGAAGAGGACTTTATATTTTTCTTGATAAATGCTAGGATTTCATGTTTATCGTCATTGGGAAGTAAAATTATATCAAATGGAAAATAAAAACCATGGTATGACATAGACCAAGGTGTTCAATGTTATCCCTTTGGAAAAATTATAAAATTGGAATACAAGGAGTGTCATGACGTATACAAGGAGCCAGGTTGCCCCAGTCTTCCTATAAAAAAAACTACAAATATCAAAAGAAGGTCATGGGACATCATCACTCCTATAAATCCTTCTTGGGACATCCTTGAGGTGGCTAGTAACATGAAAAAATAAAAATCCAATAAAAATATAAGAAAAAATAGACCAACATAGTCAATAACCAATTTAGATCTTTTAGCAATCAATGAGTTTTTGTTGATAGGATTTGATGAGATTGATTGATTGCACCTAGTTTTAGGAAAGGGAATCATATCTTATAAGACGTCGATTCCGGTTTCAATCATGCATCCACATCTATAACTTGGGAAATGACATAGGTTATAAATGACAATGTCCAGTTTCAAGAAGGACATATCATGTATAAGACAAATGATAAGATTGGATCTTGATTCAAAAAATGAGGCAGATTTTATAAGACATTGAGTCTAGTTTCAATAATTCCATCTCTTTTATAAGACCATTGATTGACTAGTAAGTTTTGATAAGATGATTATGAAATTTATCTATTTGGATGGAGGACTAGTTGGATAGTTAGTTTATTGATTTTATATTTGATTGAGACGTAGATAGTTGTTTGTGTCTGATTAAAGTTCCAATTTTAGTAAGGAATAACTTATTATTATATAGATAGTGACAGACCTAACAAACTATAACAAATTGATCTAGTGCCTTGGGACTCATCAAAGATGGAATTTCCTATGCAACATGTGTAGAGACAACATAGTTTGACATGAATTTGACCATGAGTAGTTTATAATGCTTGATGAAGTCATGATTGACTCAACTTGATAAACCCTAAAAGATTGACATAGTACCTCAGGAGCTCATCAATGATGGCCTTACTAATGTAACATGTGTAGAGACATTTTAGTTTGATCATCCTAGACTGGCACATACTCTGACTATATTTGGGATTTTTTAAGGTTATATGGATGTTTTTAGATTTGACATAATTTAATTTTTTGGATTTTTGGCATTATTTATTTGGATTTTTGAGATGTATTGATTTATTTGGATTTTTGACATGTTTTGATTCTTTTGGATTTTTAACATGTTTCAATTTTTTTGGATATTTTGGATGTTCCAATACCAATTCTAGGATTTCATGAAGACATAAGTCAATTCATTTCCCAAAATAAGGTTTAGGAATGACTATTAGGAATTGGATAAGCCTTATTATGGATGGGTACGGAAGGAAAAATATGTGGAATGACAATCATTCACAAGAAATGAGAATGACATCAAAGAATTATTATGGATGCGAATGAGGAAGCATGGAAGAAAAATTAGTATGGGTGAGGGTGGGAAATTAGATAGAATGATGGTAGAGAATGGAGCAGAAAAATTATGCATGGCAATTTCTTGCCAAGTTTTCCCCATGGTTCTTATCCAAAGTTCCATCGAAGTGGTTTTCACTATAGGAAAAATTATTTCTCTTTGCTATTTTCTTAATTTTCTTCATTTTTTTTATGGTCACACAAGATGCATATTTTCTAGGCTTCCATCAATGTGACATTTTATTTAATTTTTTGAATTTTTTGTATTCTTCAATTTTTGACATGGTTCTCTAGAAGCTAGGTGTAGAACTTGCCAAGATCTAATCTATTGAAATTCTCTAATAATAGTTCACCTTTAGAGTAGAAATTTGATAAGAACTAGATCTATATGCTACTATTATGATGTATGCACACAACCAATTAGACTCCAACATTCTAGGTTTTTCTCTCTTTGCTTGATTCTTAGGATTTTCCATTAAGACCAAGTCACCAATGTCAAAGTGTTTGACCAAAACCTTCTTATTATATTTTTGACAAAGATGATTCTAATAAGCTTGTAGGTGGAACAATGAATTCCATCTTTGCTCATTCAAAAAATTCAACTCATACAAATTGGATATATGATACTCTTCATCACTAATAAGTCCTTGCATGGAGACTCCCATGAAAGGTAACTTGACCTATATAGGAAGAATAAATTTAGAACCAAAGACTAGGGAATACAGAGTGGCTCAAGTTGGAGTGTGGATGCTAGCTTAAGAGATGCATAAGGTGGGATTAAGTTGAAGGTGTCAATCATGAACAACATCATTGACAATCTTCCTTAGGATTTTAATGTTTGTTTTATTGGATGCCTCATCTTGGACATTACCTTGGGGGTAATATGGGGTGGTGAAGTGGTGTTGAATGTGGAATTTATCACATAATTTAGGGACATCTTGGTTCTTGAAGGGATGACCATTATTGGTGCTAATAGATTGTAGGACACCATACCTACATATGATATAATTGAGGATAAATTTAAATATGTACTTGCCAATAATATATTTCATAGGGATAGCCTCCATCCACTTCATAAATAATTAGTTGCCAAGATAATGAATTTATAGCCATTGGATGAGGTGTGTTGAATCTTACCTATGAGGTCAAGTCCCCATTGAGAGAAAGGACATGTTGATGTGATTAGTTGAAGTTAATAGGTTGGTGCATGTGTAAGGTCTCCATGTATTTGACACTATTTATACTTCTTTGCAATGATTTATGGCTTTTATTGTGTGAGAATTTTTGCATCAACGTTTCGGATCACACTCCGTGATCCATCATTAGGATGAGAGTAGAGCTAAAGGAGACACTATTAATAATTCTTTAAAAAGTGGTATACATCATGTTCCACAATGGGCTAGTAGTATCCAACACACATGATCTTCTTGGCTAAATTAAGACTTGAGTGATCTCCACATATAGCTTGTGTACCTCTCATAATTTTGTTTATGCTTCATCAATTTAAAGACATCTAAGGAGGTTGTTGTCCCAAATTTAGTGGTAAATGGTGTCATTGATGGTGATGTATCTAGAGGTCGTATAGATGAAGGTTTTGTTCTAATTGGTTGATAATTCAATGGGAAGAACTTGGTCAAGTAGGTAGTTATAGAAATCTTTGTACCAAATGGAATTGGAAAAAATTATTTCACACACCATCTTGGATTTGGGATATCAAAGGCATGGATCAACAACTATTCTACCAAGAACACATATTGTGGAACATTTTTTGGGATGTCCAAGAGAGATCCTATCGTGGCCATAACATTACCTACCTTATTTTAAATTCTTGGGACATGCCAAAATATGATGTCATAAAAGTACTACTTCAAGTTTTCAGCCATTCATTTAAGTAGGGAGTAACTTTATTATCCTTTGTGTCATAATCATTGTTGATATGTCAAATAGTCAACTATGAGTCACTATAGACTTGGAGACTCTTGATTTTCCATTCAATGGTTATATGAAGTCCTATGAGTAGTGCCTCATACTATGCTATATTATAGGTGCAATAAAAGGCTATTATGAATGACTTCGGTATTGTGTCTCCTTGAGGTGTAATAAATAGTATTCCTGCTCCTCAACCATGACTGATGTCAGATCCATCAAAATAAAGTTTCCATTTGACCGAAGTATCTAGTGTTAATATGGAATCATCAAGGAACTCAAATACAAATGTATGGTTCATTGTCATTATGCTTATCCTTTTATTGTCCTTCACTCAACATATTGAATGTCATACTCACTTAATATCATGACTCATGAATTTGATTGACCTATTAAGGTTGCTTTACTAAGGAGATACTTTAGGGGATCAATATTTTATATGAGTTTTGTTTGGTGGTTCAATATGTAATGTCTAATATTTTAAGTGGAAAAAACCACCACAAGGTAGGTGTGTTCAATAAGACTATAATTGAGCTCATGTCCAACAAGTGTGCAAATGATGTAGTAGTTTGCTCTTTCTCTCCCATCATTATCATTATGTTCCAATATTTCCCCAAGTGTTGATGTTGTTTCTAATATGTATAGTTTGAGGTGTTTACCATTAATTTGAGGCATGAGAACTTGCAGTGTTAATAGATAGATTTTTATTTTTTGAAATGCCTCTTGACATAAGTTAGTCCATATAAATGGTAATCTTTTGTAGAAAATGTTAGAATGGTTGAAACTTATCTTCTAGTTTAGAAATGGACCTTCTAATGGATTGTAATCTACCTTTCAATGTGTGTAATTGACTCATGGTCATTGGTAGAGGCATGTTTATGATAGCCTTCACTTTCATAGGATCAACTTCCATGCCTCTTTGAGAGACAATATATCTATATAGGAGAAAATTTGCACCCCTTGTGTAAATTCCCCTTTTGCATCCCTCCACCTTAGAAAATCAAACTTGAATGTGAAATTCCACATCACCCATTTTCCTTGCATCCACTTGGTGCTTGTCTTTTGTGTCGATGGGGGAATTTTTTGTAGGGACATGAGAATGACAAACAAACATCTCTATGGTGTACTATCATCCCTAATAGATTCATACCTCTAGAGTCCATAGGGACATTACATTATCCATTGGGCATGAAGTGTAATGCCTCTATGTTGACCAACAAGCCCTAAAATAGAACTTTCCCTCTTAATATCCCTTCAAATGCATAATTTTCATGATCACTACAATATTTTTGACAATTATAGAGATTCACTTGATCTTTTTAGTAGTCCATACACTCTCTTGAGCATTACAAAACAACTTGTTGCTCCATGAACATCACTTATAACATGTTATGCTACCATATAAGCTATGATTTTGGTGTCTTTTGATACTTCTTTGTCACCGCTATGGCCCCGTCGACTTTGTCAAGCTCATATTCTTGTATTCCCCCTTCATTAGCCTTGAGTACCTTTCGGTGGAGGCGGTATCACTTCACTATCCTTCTTTTGTTGTTTTTTGATAGAGTAGAATTGTGATTTTTGTAGCATTTAGTACTCTTCTTTCTATTTCTTTTATCAGATTTTCTACTTCATGGCTTTCTTAGCTATTCATGGAGGTGGAAACATAAAAATTGGGGTTTGACTAAGGAAAACACATATACAATGCCAAAATTTTCCTCTCATGGGTGTGTTTAGGTGTATGCATGTTTGGAGCTTTTTGGTGAGCTAGATTATTAGTGAGTTGATCCTTGCCACCCTAGTTTTCATTAAATCCTTTACCATTTCTATAATAATTTATCATGCTTCATTATTTTGTTTAGTTCATTAAATCTCATTTACTAAGTTCTTAGTAGGTTTTTTATCTTTCCATACTATACTTTTCACTTTCTGGTTGTATGGATGCCAACACACTAGAGAGGTGTCAGCACACTATGATGACGTCCTCGACCCATGTTGTCATGCTCCAGAAGAGAGCTATTTGAGGTGTAGTTTAGATTCTAGAATTTGTCTTGTCTAGTCTCATCCAAGTATTCAGATTAGTATTGATAGATGTTCTCGAGAGTTCTCTTCGTTATTTACCCTTGAACTAAAAATCTACTAAGGTTGAGCTAATATAGGGCATCCCTTTGCTCTTAGCCTCTATGACCTAGAGCCTTGGTGTAGTTGGTCCCCCTACCTTAGATTTTGGTGAACCTGACATGAACATCATCTATCAATTTGTTTGTGTTTATAATTTTTCCCTCATACTTGGTGAATATTTTAAACCTGAGTGTTGTGAAGGCTTATGAGCATCACATCCCAATCCAAAACTTCTAGGTATGTTGTTAGAAGAAGTGTGTGACACCTGCCAATGGAAAAGGTGAAGGTCACTTCCAGTTTTACCACCATTTTTTCTACTAGTCTGGCTACTAGGTTTACTACTAGTTTTCCTATAGGTTTTTTCATCAAGATGGGTTTCAGAGATGATACCACTCATGCTCCTACCCCTCCAACATCCCCTATGAATTTGTTTGTGGATGAATATGATGCTATGCATATCCCTACAAAAATTTTTTGGGCATTGGATAATAGATTGTTAGACCTTGTAAATCATTTAGAGAAAGCACCAAACATGGAAAGAGCTACTAGACTTTCTAGAAAGTTGAGATATCTATTAGGAAAGGATTGGATAGGCATAGAGTTCTAAAGTGGCCTTAAAGATCTAACTAAAGCCTATATCCCCTTGTAGAAGACTAGATTAGGTACTACCCAGGGAGAGATGATCAATGCCTATGAGAGACAAATAGGTTTCTTGATGCTTACCATGTTTTTATGCATTTCCAAAACATGCCCTTTGATTAATTATTCCTCTTCTTCTCAAACTCCTAACACTATCAAGGGGAGTAGAATACCCTTGTTTTTATATTCACTCCTCATACTGCTCCTAGTGGTGGGTCCTCCGGTGGAATGAGTTGTGATGACTTTGGTAGTGGAGGTGGCTTTGGTGGAGGCCATGGTGGTGATTTTGGTAGTGGAGGTGGCTCTGGTAGAGGTCCTACCAGTGGTGGTGGATCTAGCAGTGGTCATGGCGGTGGTTCCTAAGGTGGTTCCAGAGGTGGTTCTAGTGGTGGTGGTTTTGGAGGTTCCACTAGGACTTTTGCATCCTCTAACCCTATTCTGAATGCCATTCTTCAGAACATGGGTCAGATGCAAAACTAGTTAGTGAGCATTTTTTAAGCCTCCACCCAACCTATTTTCCAACCTTTCTTTTGACATAGCCCATTTCCAGTGGAAATCATGAGTACTCACTTCCCGCAGGGAATGGAGATTCATAAGTTTGAAAAGTATGGTGGTAAAGGGGAACCACATACACATGTGTCAGCCTTCACTACCATGTGTATGAATTTATTTCATCATAATTCTTGAATGCAAAAGCTCTTTCCTTGATCTCTCAAGGACAAAACACTCAAGTGATACTATTCCTTTCCTGCTAATCCTATATTCTCGTTTGATCAACTGATCAATCAGTTTCTCCATCTATTCTAGGCTAACATTGATGCAAAGATGATCTTTGTAGATCTCGTCTGATGAAAGCAGGGAGATAACAAGAATATAAATGAATTCATAGCATGATACCAAGCACTCTTTTCATATATCTTGTACCCATTGCCCAACTCCGATGTTCAAAAGGTATTCATAGGCAACATACAGTGAGCTTGGTAGGAAAAGTTTTCCCTAATGATAAACTATTCCATTGTGTATTTTTGTTTTGTGCTACGGGAGTATCAAAAAATAGTAGTTTAGTTTGGGGGGTATTCCCTGTGCTCCTATTTAGAAGGAAAGACTATTGTATCCATCTCAGGAAAAGGAAAATTTGTTTTGAATGTATTTTCCATGACTAACATGTTAGTGTAATTAATTATTTATTACACTAGCATAAGTTAGCTTAGGTCTTCATTTAATAATTTAGTCCTATGTTGCATTATTAAATAAATCATAAATAAGGAGGTAGTTACCCTTTCCATTTTTTTAGGAGATAAGAATCCTTCTAGAAGATGAGTTGTCTTTTCTAGAACTTATCTCTATCTCATCATCATTCCCTAGGTAGGTTGTTAGGGTTTACATGTTGTCACATGTCATTAGATCAAGACACATGGAAAAATCTTAATGAATCCTTTATCCCACCCTTTCCTATATAAGGAGGGTTATTGTCTCATTTGAATCATATTTCATACCTCATCATTTGAGAGGTTTTAATATCAAGCAAGCTCATATTCTTGCATATCTTCTTGTAGAAGGTTTTTCATTGTTTTTGTAGGTGTTCTTGGGTGTCGAGCTTATCTCCAGATCTTACATGGTATCAGAGCATGTTTGATTCCTACATGGTATCAAAGCTTTTCCTACAAGACCCATCTCAAATTTGAGGATTGAGCTATGGCTATAAGATCTTGGTGATTTTTTGTAAGGTTGGAGGGTTTACATTGAGGGTGAATTTCTGGAGAAAATTGGGTGAAAGCCGAGCCTTCCATTGCATACGAAAGGATCAAATCCCTCATTTTCATACAAAATGCTTCATATTCTGAGGTAAATTTATTTTTTGGTGATTTAAAAAAAAAATCAGGCGACTATATTAAATTTGATGGCCAAATGACTACCATGGAAGCCCCATCATGTCTTAATTAGGTAGTTTTCCTAAAATCATCATAACTTCTGACTAGTTTATCAGATTTTCACAAACAAGATATTGTTGGAAAGATATTTATGAGATCTATTCATTGATGTATGAATTATTATCAGATTTTATTTCTATAATATTTTATTTCTATTTGAAGTCAAATCTTCCATTTCGACCTCTAAGCTCATAACTTTCAGCTAGTTTCTCCGATTTTGGTGATTCAAGTTGTGTTTGGAAGGTATTTAGGAGATCTATCATTGTGTCCATTAAAATTTTCCAAATTTAGCACTAGGTATTATTTATTTAGTATTTTGGACATTTTGCATTTTGATTGATTACCTGAACATCCCGAGTCTTGCAAAGGTTCTATCAATTTGGGAAGAGTTAATTTATAGTATATATCATATTTCAGAGTTTATATTTCATTTTGAAGGATATTGTCTTTGTAATCTTGGAGATATATCATAGTTAATAATAGGGTTTTCATTTCATCCTGCTTTGATTATGTTGAAAAGGGGAAACTATAAATAATGGAGAAATGGTACCATCACCCATCTCTGATGGCTTCATTTGTTGCCACATTTTTATAATATTGTTCCCCCTCGTTGTACTGACAGTAAGAAATTTTCTTGGAATTGCAAAAGGTATCATGTCTTAGGAGTCACCGCAATACATATTGATGTTTCCACATTGAAAAATGTTGATCTTTTTTATTTCCCTCATACTCTTTGGACTAAAATTTGGGAGATACATGGAGATCTTGATACTTAGCCATTCCTAGATGATCCTCTTTTAGATTGTCTTGTGCCTCTTCATCTTTAAAACATGATACCCTATGATGCATATACTATGCGGGAGTTTCAATATTGGGAATACTTTTAATCTTCAAATGAGGATGAGGATGAAGAGGGTTCTTCAAATGTTCCTACTTCTCCATCAGAGATAGTTCATGTACCTTCGCCTTCAATGATTTCATGTGTAGAGTCGCTAAATAAGGCTCCTATCATTCCTATTCAATAGGAAAATTCTTATGGTAGTGATTCATTGAGCACGTCCAATGATTCATTACAATTAGTATCTCATTGTCTTCCTAATTTGGATTCCTATCTATCAAACATTGCATCATTGTTTGTGGAGTCTCATATTTCAGATTTGGAGGACATATTTGAGGGAATATCTCCTTTTTGATGACAACCATTACACACCTATTTTCAAACCATCATGGTCTTTGGATATTATTCAGTATTAGTTTCCATGTCATCCTGATTTGTCACCTTCTTCATTGATTGGGCATGTACCTGATTTGATTGTGGCATCTTTATCTTCATCAGGATAGGAGACACATGAGAAGCTTTCAGAGACATCATCAACATCCATATTCATCCATCTGTCCTTTAATTTCTATCCAAAATGGGAAGCATCCTTTCATTTCTACTTGGTTTTGTTTCTTTCGAAAGGGAGACAAGTTGTTTGTCAACATTGGATCATGTTTTTTCTACAAGAACTTACCATTTTTGTAGGTGATCACATATTCTGGAAGGGCTATATAGTAGCTCTATTTCCTCCCTTTTGGGGGGCTATTGATTGTATTGTATCCATGTGATAGATGGTGTACTTGGGGAGTATTATGGTGTCCTCCATCCTTCCTCACTTATCTAAATTTCATCTCCTTTTTGGAGAGGGGTTTTCTTCCCACTGGATTTTCCCCTTTACTCCGTTTGTGGGAGATTTTCTACATTTCATTTTCATTTGTAAATGGGTACCTAAAATTGTCATCATGTAGCCAAGAACCATCTTCTCTACATAATCATTGCATTTTTTTTCCTCCCTAAGTTGCACTTATAGTGGGGGGTGTTAGTGTAATTAATTATTTACTACACTAGCATAAGTCAACTTAGGTCTTCATTTAAATAATTTAGTCCTAGGTCGCATTATTAAATAAATCATAAATAAGTTGGTAACTACAATTTCCATGTGTTTAGGAGATAAAATTCCTTCTAGAAGATGAGTTGTCTTTTCTAAAAATTATTTCTATCTCATCTTCATTCCCTAGGTAGGTTGTTAGGGTTTACATGTTGTCACATGTTAGATCAAGACACATTACAACATCTTAATGCATCTTGTATCTCACCCTTTCCTATATAAGGATCGTTATTGTCTCATTTGAATCATACTTTATACCTCATCATTTGTGAGGTCTTAATATCAAGCAAGATCATATTCTGGTATATTCTCTTATAGAAGGTTTTTCATTGTTTTTGTAGGTGTTCTTGGGTGTCGAGCTTATCTCTAGCTTTTAGATGGTATCAGGGCAATTTTAAATTCTTACATATCCATCATGGCCTCAAATGCAACATGAAGTTTACAAAGCTAGAATAATCTTCTTCTTTCATTTTATAAATTTTTTTCAAGGATAAGATCATAACTTATGAAAATCCTCAACCTCTAAAGGAACCTTATCCTGATTGGTATGGTGTGAATTAGTTTTATCAGTAGCATCATGTTAATGGGCATGATACTAAGTGTTGTATGTGTCTATTTCATGAGATACATGATCACATAAATTATGGTACCATCCATCTCAATGGGAAGAAACAAAACACAAATAAGTCAGTAGTCAAAGCCAATAGTGAGGTTTAAATTTACATAGATCCATTTTTGTCTCATTCTACAAACTTGATTATTGACCCCTCTGGTTCTTCTCCTCAACCCTACACATATGTTAACATGGTTTTGATTACTTCTCCCCCATAGCCTGTGATTGGTTTACTAGATGTGACTTTCACCTCATAGGACTTTCCCTTCAATAATAAACCCTCATCTCTATGCATTCTTGCTCGCCTCAATGGAAACATTGTGACAGGAGTTCTAGTTGACCCCGTGAGCCGAGTAAGTTTTATTATGGAGGAGAATTTATGTATAAATTCATTACAAAGGGACGAATATGAAGAAACAAAATCTATTGTACGTACGCATGACAATCTCTCTCTTAATCCATATGGCTTTACAACTATCTCTATCCTAGTTGGACCTAAGACTGTGGATACAACTTTCGATGTCTTTCTAGAATTTGATCTATTTAAAGTGAATTTGGGCATCCCATGGCTAGATTCCATGAATAAATTCACTTCCATTATTCACAAATTTTAAAAAATTTCTGAGAAAGGTGTTGTCCGCATTGTACATGACATTAGATATTAGCCATTGGTATCCCATAGGGGTTATTCCTTGGATCATTTTTGGCTCATCCTAGTTGGTCCGCTCCCTCCTAGAATAGACCTTCTTTACCAAAATTATGTAAAATACAAAAATTGATGGAAAAATATAGCTGAAAGTGACTCCTCTAGTAGTGCAGTATCAAGGTGCCTCCTCTCTAAAAAAAAAGGAATAGTCTACCCATCTTAAGGGTTCCACTTCTACCCATCCTCCTAAAGAGTAGTTTTGGATGACTACTCATGGTTTTTTAATAAGTCTAATGGTACCTACTTGGTGGAAGGACAAGATTCAGGTATCTGACCTTCCTACCTTTTCCTCCTAGACCTTGGCCCTACCTATAGAGTAAGGAGAAGGCTCCTCATGAGGAGTTCTCTATGTCTCAACTCCCTACCGCTCCTTCTCCCAAGTTAGTTAATGGAAAGAGGCCTACCATAGATGCATTATAGCCAAATACTCCTGCTATTGATCCAATGTCCTCTCAGCCTACGCCTCCTACTCCCATCCAATAGTCTCTCCCTTCACTAGAAATGGTTGTCATGGAAAATCTGATGACTGAGTAGGAGTCTTCTATTCCATATTAGCTTCTAGCCTCTAGCTCTTGGAGTCATAGTAACCACTAAATGTGCATCAGCACAAGCATCAAAAAAAGGCTCTAGCTATTGAGAAGGATACTCTATAGATGAAGGAAGGGGATTCAACTAAAACTATTTTAGGGTCTACTATGGTTTACTCATGTCTTGTCCCCTCTACTTTATTTCAATCAGCCTCGATGTTTCTTCTAGCTCCTGCTATGAGCATAAACATCCCTCACCATAAAAAGGTGTAGGTGTTTATTGCTCCCTTAGTTGAGCAACCACTCTGAATGTCCCTCCCAAACATCCTACCATTCTCAAAGCCCATGGACATGTCGAACACCTTGGTAGTGTCCGTCATGGTCTCCTCCTCCTCCACACCTTCTACCTCATCTGTGAGGATCTCTCATCCTCCAACAAAGTGGAAAATGGAGAATGGTCTTGTTAGTAATGTGGGTGAAAGAGGAGTCCACCTTCTTCATAATGTGGTTTTTCATTAGCTTGTCTCATCCTAGTGATGGAAGAAGTTTCAACATCCCCAAATTTTATCGCTACTCCTGAGTCACTTGATGAGCCTAGCAACGAATCTTGGGAATTGCCTCCCTCATCCATTGTGGTAACACATGGCACCCATGTTAAATGCATGCTTAACTCTTTGGATGAGGTGACATCCCTTTTAGCAAGCTTCATGAATTTGTTCTCCTTTTCCCCACAAGAAACGAGGAAAGAAGACCTTGTGGGGCCTTCTTTCTTGGTTCTTGTTGCAAGGAGTTAGAGGGTTCCCCCTTGACATTCTATCCTTCCAGGCTTATCCCCCTTCCCTATATAATGATTTAGATTGGGAGGTCAATGAACTCTTCATTGATAAGTGTTAGGGAGCACCTCTTCTTTATCTATAGTGTAGTGTGTGTGTGTGTGTGTTTGTGTTCCCATTTTCTTGTGTTATGTGTTTCTAGATGACCCTTGCCATCCTCGTAGGCGCTTGGATACAAGAGTGATTATGTAACAAAAACTTCCTCTATTTGTGACATCATTCTTCATCTATTGTATTTATTGATTTTCAACAATTGGGCATGATGCAAAGTGTTGGGGGAAATTAGGCTTCCCTTCCATGTTAACCCAATTTTTAGTTTTACTTTGTCTTCTCATGCATTCTTCATATGGTCTAATATAATAGGGTGTTGATGACAGTTCATTAATATACTATTATTATGATTATATATTCTGGGAAATTTTGGTCATCTTAGAAAGAAACATCCAAGATCAGTAGTGCCTTCAGTATATTTTATTTCATCAGATTTCCTTAAAGACACAAAATACTATGGCACAAAGAAAAATCACACATAGTTGATTTTCGGCATTGAACCTTAGAGAAAAGTAAATGCTAATTAAACCAGTTCCAAACAACACCATTGAATAGATTCAATCATGTAGAACCATTAAACATGAAAGATGGAAAAAAAAAATGAACACAGAGTTACATAGGGAAAACCCTTATGGGTAAAAATCCCCACACTCCAAAAGCCTAGATTGTCTTTGTATTATTCAAAAATAGAATACAATTACAAATGCAATATAGGATCTAAGCCTTTATAAGAGATTTATATCTTGTTCCATTTTGGAGAGAATCTGAAAACATAACCTTTATTATATTTCCCTCTCCCTCACATTATAGAATGTTTAATGATTTATATCATTCATTCTAATTTCAAGCCAACCAGGAAACTAATTGATTCCCATTTGTTGATCCAACTATCAATAGGTTCCAACCAATCATCATTATGCTCCTTAGCATCCATCAGGTCCCACCAAGACATTCTACACAAGTCACCAAGTCATCCATCATCATATCGGGGGGACACCAATTCATTTCCCACCGATACAAGGAAGTCCCATCGATGTAACATACAATGACTACACCATCATCCTATTAGAGGGACAATCACAAAGATTCCACCAATACCAAAGTCTCCTACCAACAGATCACACCATCACTCCATTGATGGGACAAGCTTTAGTGTCCTGGAAAAGACACAAAATCCCATCGATGAGGATCCAATGCTAGTATCATATTGTTAATGTGATAGATCATGGACTCCCTTCGATGATGTCACATCCCACCGACTTGTCTTTACCACCATACAAGTCACTACTCCATCAGACCATCAAGGGGACTCAAGACAAAGTCCCACCAACAACACGAAGTACTACCAATGAGTGACCTATTAGAACTGTAAAATTTTGAAATTTTTATAGTCTATTGTATTCAAGAATCTCCAACAATGAGTCCTCAGCATAGACAAAAAATCCCCTCTTTGCATTGTCTTGCTTATTTTTGACATGTGACCCATTTGAATCCGTCTACCTCTTCTTATTTTATTGAAAGACCCATATCGGCAAGACATAGTAAAAGTCTCCCGAAGATATATTTTTCACTAACATGTATTTGTTACAGATAGTCGGAAAGACTTTTCTTTTATTTTGGTGACTGAGAAGATTCATATCAACATATGCTAGGGCATCGTTGTAGTGTCAAGGTGAATTCAATTGGTCTTACCGACTAACATGTGGAGGGGTCATTTTGGCTAAGCTAGTGGGTATCAACATGAAGTCACGATGAAATCATTTAGTCTTGCTGATTGCTGTGTAAGCAAATGTCTCGATAAGAATTATGTTTGTCAGGGAAGATCTTGGCAGGGTGACTCTTGTCTTACCAAATTAAATACAAAGGGATTCTAAAAGCTATTGGAGAAAGTATTGGGGTCTTTCCAATTTGAAAGGTATGACAATAGAGATATGCATCGCCAGGAGAGTAACTTTTCGACATAAGGTTTCACCGAAAGTTTGAAAGTCATATCGATAGGCATCTCAGGGTGAGTTTCACCAAAATAGGAGTAATATGGAGGATATCGGTAAGACATTTGGCATCGATATAGGTCTTCCCGAAGATTTATTGTCTTGTCGAAGGTATTATTTCATTGGTGGGATTTATTTCTTTGGTGCGAAAACTTGGTGGACACACTGAAATGAGAGTTCATCGGTGAAAGGGTAATTTTGTCTCAGCGACTATGGCTTGAAGAAGGCATGTTGGTATGACACAATGAGGGCTATGTAACATCTCCCCGACTCGGAAATGTTATAGTGACACAAAAGGAAGTGACAGTCATCATTTTTGGATCCAAATGTCGATAAGACAATTTTATGTCTTGGCGAAGGGTGTAATAGACATTGCAAAAGGACTTCACCCCATATTTGGAAGTTTCTCATCGAAACAATCGTTGATGTGATAGTGCCTGTTTCAAATGGACTTTTATTCATGCTTCATTAATGGCGTGATGGGATATAACAGTAAAGGTTGTATCAATTCTTCAATTCTGAATTCATTGTAGATGAATTGGTGTGTTGAGCAGAGAACCGGGACATTTTCAGTCTGAGGAGCTCGAATGAAATACAGTAAGTGACTGTTCCTTGGTTTTTTTTTTACACTTTGATTCTATAAGCTTGAGAATGGAGTCCTCTGGTTATGGGAAGGGTAAGGGTAGAAAACCTACTGTGAGTAGTTTGTCGAAAGGAAAGAAATAAAAGGTTGATATAGAGCATGAGGGCACTGAAAGGTGGTTGAACCAAGACCTTATTGATCAACTACCTGGCTCAGGCCCAAAAGCTAGAAGTTCTGCATAGCTTAGGGCAGAGGTTGAAAAACTAGATGACAAGTGCAATTTCATAGGTGATGTCTGGATTGCCATAAGAGGTTATGAGCTTTTCAATTTCCATTGCCACATAAGAAACCATTTTGAACCAATCTGTAACCCATGGAAGTTGAATGTAGGGAAACTGGTGTGCCCTAATATTTTTGTAAATGCAGAATTAGTGAAGGTGCTTGTAGACAATTATGATCCAAAACATAAGGCTATATGTGACCCATCTGGAAAACCACATATATATGTGTCTAAAGAAGCAGTCGGTGAGGTTTTCAAATTGGAAGGGTTTTGCAATGAGGAAATAAGCTGTGAAGAACTGGAAAAGGTATTTTGAAGAATGGATACAATCTATAAGGGTTGGAGGTTGCCTATTCATAGAGTTAAATGAGGTAGCAAATCAGAACCTTTGCAAGATAGTGAGGGGCCTCCTTGTCATGTAGATTTGTTTGAACCTTACATGAAGTACACATATTTCTCAGTGTGTCAAGTCTTAGGGATGGATGCCTCGGAACTCATGTCAATTGTGCCAATGATTATCATAGTAGATATTCAGTATCATAACTGCAAGCCATTTGATTATGGTTCATATATTGCTAGGGAGCTTGATTTAGGATTGATGGCTATAAAGAGTGGAGCTTCTATTGTTCATCTCAGACACTATTCGTTGTTGATACACTTGGTGCCGTACTTTGGTTAGGAGTTGGGAGTATGGCCTCTAGAAATGAGAATCGTTAAAATCGGTAAGGAGGGTGAGGCATTGCATGTTAAGCTGTGGATTGCTATTTGGGATAACAAGTTTTCCAATGCTAGTTTCATCCATTTTGAGGAATACTTTGTGAAAACTTTGTACAGTTTGTATAAGTATCCTTGTGACTATTCTTTGACTAATGACATTAAAAGGTTTCTTCATCCCAAATATTTCAATGGGCCAATTGATCATAATTGGGGTGATTGGTATTGTTTGGAAGGAGCTACAATGATCAGGGTGTATGGGTTTGAAGGTACCCCTTTTATTCTACCAAGGACAGTTCCAAACAGAATTGCATATTTGGAAATTGTTAGACAAATGGATTATAGTAGTGTGATGATTTTCAGTTCTTATGGGAAGTAGGCATGTATGCCTAGTACATTATACTTTGATGATTTCATTGTGTTGGCCAAGGAGGGGTATAATTCAGTCCATGATAGGTTATTGCATTATAATATAAAAAGTGGACCACCCAGGAAAAAATTTGACCCTGAAGGATATATCAATTTAGCCAAAGAAAAGATTAACTTTGGAAGGTATTACCATGTACCTTATCCCTTTGATGATATGATCAGAAATCTGGATGAAGAGGAAGCAAAGGCGGTGGTTGAAAACTATAACCAAGGGCTACAGGATATAGGAACATTGCCTTCTGGAGATGAGGAAACTCCAATGGATGAAATGCCACAAGACAGAATAGAGAAAATATCTAGGTTGAGAACTCAGCAGTATGTTTGCCCAACTAGAGAACAGAGTATTGGTAGTGGTGATATTGATGTGAGGCATATGGAATATAGATCTTTTGTTTCAGATGATGAGTTTATAAATTCTCCAGAGTTCAAAGCATTCTTGTACAAACTAAGGGGGAAATAAATAAGAGAAGATGTTGGTGCTGTCACTTCTGGGAATGAAGAGCAATTACTAGATCAATTCAGAAAATGTGTGGATGATGAAATGACAAATATGACTCCTGAAAAGGGGAGGAAAATATTGGAGAATGCTGGTGTCATGATCTTTCCTGGACTTGATTTGAATTCTGCATTGGTATTTCATAGCTTCTTAAGAGATAGTAACAATACACACAAACTTGATAAGGAAAAGGTGATAGAGGTGTATGGAGGTTCTAAGTATAACACTGATGAGGGATCGTTGATAATATGGGCTTTGTATCCCCCTCACAAAAAATTAGTGGTGATTGATACAGAGAAGGCATTTGGCCATGTAATGACTCTAAAGGTTGGAGAGGTTGATCCTGTGGTTACTACAGAGATTGGGATAAACATTGCAAAATTGAATAAGGCACAGATCTAGGCATTGATAAGAGAAAGAGAAATGTATAAGGCAAGTAATGAGAGAATGTTACTAGAAAATGATAGATCAAAAGACTTGGTTGGTGTTTTAGTTGATTCAACCAAAATGGTCACTCAAGGAGAAAGCTCTGAGGCTAAAGATCATTGGATACGGTCAAGTTCCTATAATCAAGGAAAGTATGATGCAATTGTGGCAATTGTTAAGAGGAGGCAGGATAATTTGACATCCTGGTTGAACAAATTATGGGGAGAATATTCTAGTACTCTGACCACATTGAAGGAGCATGACAGGATGGATGGATGAATTATGGAAAGGTTTCATGAATTAGCCAAGAATGAGGAGGCTAATGGTACTGCACTTGAAGCTGCAAATCATATTATCAGTCACAATCAAAAATTCTATGAGGAATTGCAGGGAGATAAGCAAGGATTAATTGAAGCTGCCAAGAAAACTGTGGTCACATTCTCTGTTAATAGAGGGGAGTTGAAAGATTCCACCTAATGGAAGAATGAATGTGACACAATACTGAATGGAATCATGAAGATAGCTTCTGCAGAGAATACAACACTAGAGGAAGTGAGCGAGCAAAATGAGGAAATGATCAAGATGGAAATTACGATCCAGAATGCTATTGAAGATGCAGACATGTACAAGAACCAAGATTATTTGGACTATCTCACTAAGACTCACTTGTGGCTAACTAGAGCCTAATTATTCTCTGCTTTTGTTTTGTATTTAGTTTTGCTTATTTCTGAAGGGACGCGTCCTTTCATCTTCTCAATGTATAAATGACCATTTTGAAAACAATGTAAGGGTGAAGGGAGTTAGTTAGATATAGAGAATGGACAGCGATATACATTTTTTAGAGGAAAAGATGAGACTGGTAGCATATGTATAATGATGGAGATATCAATGAAAATTTAAGACGATGGTGCATTATTTCTGGTATTAGTTGTTAATGATGTTTTTTTGAAAATATTATTGAAGTTGTCTCCCTAATGGTGTTTTATGGTTATTCGAATTAGTGTAAACATGTTTATACCTAATTCATCAGTGCACATTTGCTGTATCTGTATGGTCAATTAATTGTTTATTTCCAGTAAAGATTAAATCCTTTGAATTGATCATAGTAATTATGGAATGTCAATTGTATTATTAAGAAGAACTCAGTAATCACAATCTTGCATGTTTATACAAGCTCTAAACCAAATAAAATGCTAAACAACTTGAATGTTTGCCAGAACAAATAAACTCATTTCAGATTTCTCTTGACTCTGTGAACCGTATAAGGCACTAGTCTTTTCGTTTTCATCTTCTAGTTTCACTCACAATCTTTTATCTGTCATTTGTGCATATTAGGTTTTAGTTTTGATATTTTTTGTGCTAGTTGTACCAAAATTGTTTTATTTTGTCCATTTCAAATTTCCATATTGGACAAATTAGGGCAATAGCAGAAGATCAAAAGTCAAATCTTCTCAATTCAAGTAGGTACACCCACCTAGATCTAGCAGCATCTAAAGAGTAGAAGGTTATATTGTTTCAAAGCCTTGTTCTGTTACCCTAAAATGTTGTGAAAGATTGGCAAATTTTCATGGTTCAAAACCTACATTTTTGAGAGCTAACAAATTGGTGACTCTACTGGGGAATAACAAAGAATCTATGCCTTAATCATAGAGTCAAAGGTCCTATATATAGACTCCGCTGGGAATAATAAGTGACAATCTTTTTCTCACTTTCAAAAAAGTGAGTGGCGACTCTGATTTGAACATTGCAATATAAATGGAAGAAGATCTCAACTTAGGGGGGGTCATTCTGGAGCTCCTCCTGGCAATAGTAAGTGGATGCATAAAGATGATAAGGTTAACAAGGGTAAAGGGAAAAGTGAGAACATGTTCTTGACAAACAAAGACAAATCATCAATACCTTTTGGTGAGAATTGTTTTGACAAATGGAAAGATAGTTCAAATGAAGAGACTTGTACCCCGGAGGATCTGAGGAATCCTTTTTATAACTCTGAGAAACAAGCCGAATTTGAAGCTAGACTCAAAGCTGAATGACTCAGAGTTCAATATGAATATGACCAAAAAATGTTGGGTAATCAGAATGAACTTACTAATCAGGAAATTCATCAAGATGATTATGAATCTTTAACTTATGATGAAATTAAAGCATGGTTTGAGTCTCAGAAAAGGGAGAGGGAAGAGCAAGAAAAGGTCCAAATGATTCAAGCAATAAGAGAATTCAAATTGCAGAAAGCCCAGAACATTACTCACGCATCTGGTTCTTCCCCAAAGTATATACCACCCCATAAATAGAGTAATCATGGTACTGGGTATTTTGAACCACCAAAGATCCCTCACCCTCAAATTGGGAATCAGTATAGACAACCAAATCATCCACCACATATTCCCACACAACATATGAATAATTATCCACCTCCTGGTCAACATCATGTACCACAACGAAATTTACAATATAATAACCCTATGTACTAGTATCAGTATACTACTATGATCAAACAATTTGATTTGGCAGGATTTCAGTTGTACCCTTATCCTATGGATGGTTCTTGGAGAAATTTGGTGCCTAAATTCATAGGGAGTAATGCAATCATTGTAGAGGATCATTTAAGGAGTTTCAAGGCTTTTGTTCAGGATTTGGATGTGCCTTATAAAGATTTACATATGAGGTTATTCATGATGTCCGTTATTGAGGAAGCTAGGGTTTGGCTCAATAACTTGGCAACTGCTTCTTATATTCTTTCTAGATATTTCAAGATCAATTTTGGAATCTAAGTGCACTAGATGCTAATTTCCATGAACTAATGCGAATTCAGAAGGGCCAGAATGATTCAATCTTTGATTTTAACAGAAGATTCAATAAATTGCAGAATAGAATACCTCCTGGATCAAAGTTACCAGACTCCGTAGCATTAAGTTTTTACTTGAATGCATTTGACCCTAAAACAGGGTATGAATTGAGAAACAGGTTCCCAAGGGACTTAGCTGAAGCACAGAAGATAGCATTAACAATTGAGAACAACAAAAGGCTGTCAGGATAATGAATAAGAGAGACAACCCTAGGGCTCTTCAACAGAACAATAATTATCAATATAAGCAGGAGAACACATATAGGAAGGATAGGCCTAGGTTGCATGATATGCCTTACAACATAAATTGGAAAGATGGAAAACCTATGATAGACAGGCCTAGAGACAGGGATACTCCTGATCCATTGAGAAAGAAGGGAACATATATGGTGAATAATAATTATTTTTGTTAAGCTTGTGATAAACCACATTCCCCTGAGTATTGTGTTGTAGCCCAGAGGATGCAAGAGGAGGGAGTTTTAATGGGAGATGGTGGAGAAGACCACAAGATCTACTTGACTTCAAATTATCTTCACCATGTTGAGGAGAGATATTCATCTTCAGAGGATGGAGGTTATGAATATGATGTTGTAGAACAAAGGAACAAGATCCATATGGCTGAGCAGCAAGTCTTTTCTGATTCTGAGGATGATTGTGTAGAACCACAACCTGTTGAGGTTCCCACTCACAGTAATGTGAGGAGACTTAATGATGAGGAAATAGAGAAGTTAACTATTGTTGTAGTTGAAGAAGCAAAGAGTAAGTACTGGTTGAGAGATAGGACAGTAAATTAGAAGGAAGGTGTCCCTAGGGCTATCTTTATGAAAGATCAGAAAGTTGTACAAGGAGTCTCAAAGAAGATTGAAAACAAACAATGTGAAGGAAGAAAACAAAATCCTATCTAAAAATATGTAGTAAAAGAATTACACAAAGGAATTCAAAAGATAGATCTGCCAAGTAGAAGAGAAAAGGAAGAGAATAAAGGAGAAACACCAGAACAAAAGAAAGTGATTAAAGCAAAAGGTTCTTCTTTTGATTTCACTCAAGCCTTGTCTCAGGTAAAGATGTATGTTCCACTTCTTGAAATGATGAAAATTAAAGAATATAGGGACAGTGCAGTGCAATTGATAACAAATGAAGGTAAAAAACATGTAGCTCCTAAAAATAAAGTGACTACTAAAAATAAATAGGATAAAGTAAACATTCCAGAAATTTGCCTGAGTAATGTGTTGACAAGTCTGCCACAAGTTGATCCTTTCTTTACTACATTACTCATAAATAAAAAATTAGTGAGGAATTGCATGAGAGATTCTGGTGCTGCCATGAATATTATGCTAGTAGGAGTGATGAAATAGCTAGGCATGCGGGTGGATACATATGAAGGAAAATGTTATGCAATGGATAATCGACATGTTCTTGTGGTGGGTATAATGAAAGATGTAGAAGTCAAGCTAGCTACTTACCCTCAAGTAGCTTATAATATTGATATAATATTAATAGACACTCCTCCTCAATTCGGTATGCTTTTATCAAGACACTGGACAACAACTATTGGTGGAAATGTCCAATTCTATCTATCTTATGCAACAATTCTAGTAAATGGCCAAGAGGTGAAGTTGTACAGGGAACGAAGGATGAGTCAGCTTATTGATTATGTGCCACAAGATCAAATCAACTATTTTTTTGATGTTGATCTTGGGAGTTTCAATATAGATCTATCACAACCTGAATTGATTAATAGTGATCCTATTGAGAAGCATGTTGCACAGAACCACAATGGTGTGCGGAAAATGTATTTTGATGGAGCTTGCAACCAAGAAGGTAATGGAGCTGGGATAGTATTTGTTTCATCTAAAGGTATTACATTTTAGTATTCATTCCTGTTAACTTTTGAGTGTACAAATAATGTGGCGGAATATGAAGCTCTATTAACTGGGTTGAATATAGCGGTGAAGCATAAAATCAAGTTGTTGGCTATTCTAGGAGATTCAGAGTTAATTGTCTTGCAAGTTAGGTCAAAGTATACAACAAAAAACAAAAGACTAAAGCAATATAGAAATGTTGTATGGGATACAATTGAATTGCTTGATGCCTTCTCAATTGAGTGGGTAGATAGGTCAAAGAATATAATGGCAGATTTTCTAGCTAATGTAGCGTTGAAAAGAGATGATATCACATTGGCTGGAGTGTCACAAATTGAACTCAAGACCAGGCCTGCTATACCTAATAATGTATATAGTTGGTAGGTTTTTAATGATGACACTGATCTTTTGAAATTCCTTCATTGTATAGACTAGTATGAAGCCCAAGAAATCGACTTCAATGCCTTTGTTGAGGAAGTTGATGGAAAAGAAATAGTATTTGGGAAGGAGATATTACAGCTTAAGACAAATAAACTTCCTAAAGGCTTGGTGGCGCTTGAGAGGGTATATGATGGAAATGATCAGTCTTTAATGAAGCAAACACTAGTTGGAAGGGATGATATTGAGGAAATTAATTTGGGAACTGAGATGCCACCTAAAAAGGTGTACATTGGTAAAAAGATAAGTCCTGCAATTAGGAAAATGTTGATTGATTTGTTGAGAAAGTATAAACATGTATTTGCTTGGTCTTATGAGGATCTAAAAGCATATAGAGAAGACTTGTTTCAGCATGAAATACCATTGAAAACATATGCTAAACCATTTAGACAAAAGCAAAGACCTATAAATCCAACTCTAGAGCCTAAAATGCAGGAGGAATTGGTGAAGCTCATAGATGGTGGAATTATTAAGCCTATCAGACATTCAACATGGGTTTCAAATTTGGTCCCTGTTAGAAATAAAAATGGAGATATCAGATTATGTGTAGACTTTAGAAATTTAAATATAGCATCCCTTAAAGACAATTATCCTCTGCCAAATATGGAGGCCATATTACATAAGGTGACAAGCTGCGAGTTGTTGTCTATGATGGATGGATTTTCAGGGTATAATCAGTTCAAGGTTAAAGAGTCTAAACAATACAAAACAATATTCATGACCCCTTGGGGAACGTATGTTTATCTGAGAATGCCATTTGGTCTCACTAATGCAAGGGTGACTTTTCAAAGAGCCATGGATGTGGCATTTGCTGATTTGATCAATATTCTCATGGTGGTGTATCAGGATGACCTCACTGCTTATTCCAAGAAGGCTGAAGATCATGTTTGTCATTTGGAAAAGGTATTTATAAAAGCTCTTGAATATGATATTAGCTTAAACCCCAAGAAGTGTAAGTTTGCAGTTAAGGAGGGTAAACTTTTGGGACATATTGTTTCAAAGGAAGGGGTTAGGATAGATCCCAAAAGGGTTGAGGCCATTGATAAAATTCCTATGCCTAAAAGTGTTAAGGCAATACAATCATTCTTTGGACAGATAAATTTTGTTAGGAGATTTGTATCTAACTTTGCTGAGATTGTTAAACCCATAGCAAGAATGTTGTGAAAAGGACAGAAGATAGAATGGACTGCAGAGGCTTTGGACGCTTTTGTATCTATTAAATGAGCCATCAAGGAGGCTCCTGTTCTTAAGTCTCCTAATTTTTCAAAGCCTTTTCAGATTTTTTCATTTGCCTCAATGCATACTGTTGCAGCTATTATGCTGCAGAAGAATGAAGGTGGTTATGAACAACCTGTATCTTTCTTCAGTAAGTCATTACAGGGATCTAAACTAAAATATGATATAATGGAGAAGCAAGCATTTGCACTCATGAAGGCTGTAAAAGCTTTCAGACCATATCTTGTTGGAGCTAAGGTGGTCACTTATGTTCCTCATACAACAGTCAAGGATATTCTGACATAGTCTGAAGTAACAAGTAAAAGGTGCAAATGGATCAACAAAATCCAAGAATTTGACATGGAGATACAAATTACTAAATTGGTTAGAGGTCAAGGTTTGGCTAAACTAATGGCAGAAGCAAACATTGAAGCAAATCAGATTTGTAATATAGAAGAAGAAAATATAATTGCTAGCATTGAACATACTCAGTGGTATGCGAATATCATGTATTATCTTAAATACATGAAGTGTCCAGAGGGAATGAATGACAACCAAAGAAGAACGTTGAAGCTACAAGCATCTAAATATGTTTTTATGAATGGATATCTATTTTGGAAAAATAGGGATGGTATATTATTATTATGTCTGGATGAATTTCAATCTAAACTTGTTTTGAGTGACATGCATGAAGGGGTTTGTGGAGGACATTACTCAGCAAAAAAAACTGCTCAAAAAATTCTCAGGGCAGGATACTATTGGCCAAAAGTATTTAATGACTCCTTTGCACATGTGAGAAAGTGTGAAGCTTGCCAGAAATTCTCTGGAAAATTGAAATATCTGGGGGCTTTGCCACTTTGACCCATGTAGGTTGATGCCCCTTTTCATCAATGGCGAATTGATTTCATTGGGGAAATACAAGAAAAATCAAGTGGGGAACATAGCTGGATATTGGTGGCCACTGATTATTTTACCAAATGGGTAGAGGCAATTCCAACTCAACAAGCTACAAGTAAGGTGGTGACATAGTTCCTGATGGATAATATCATTACTAGATTCGGTACACCAATGAGGTTGATCACTGACAATGGAATGTGTTTCTAATTAGATGAATTCAGAGGCTTTTGTAGCACATATGGTATTGTTATTTCTTATGTAGCTCCTTATCATCGATAGGCTAATGGACAAGCAGAATCTAGCAATAAGAGTCTTCTAAAGATTATAAGAAGGATGCCAGGTCAGAACAAGAAGGTTTGGGATGCAAAATTAAGACTGGCTGTATGGGCTGATAGAATTATGGTGAAGAAGGCAATTGGGAAGTCCCCATTTGAGTTAGTGTATAGAGCATAGGCCAGGATGCCTCTGCAGAACTTGTTACCAGTTTTTAAGTTTGTTTTTCAGGAAGATTTGGATATTCCTGAACCCATGGAGGAGAGGATGGAGTAGCTAGCTGAACTAGATGAAATAAGGAGAGTGGCTCAAAATCAGAATATAAAGTTGCAGGCACAAATGAAATATTTATTTGACAAAAATGCAAAGGATAGGAAATTTGGAGAAAGTGATTTGGTTCTGATGTGGAATGCAAGGTGCCAGGAAAAGGGGAAACATGGGAATTTTGAAGCCTTGTGGCTAGGGCCTTTTGTGGTGATAGGAAAGAAAGGCAAAGATTCATACTACCTGTAGAATATGGTTGGTGAGGATCAGGAGTTGCCTATGCATGGGAAATTTCTAAAAAAAAAATTCTCTTGAAGTAACATAGAGGATTGAGGGTTTCTAGTGCATGGACAACTCCTAATGGTCCTCTTTAAAATTCTTTTCCATGCACAGTAGTCTAGGATATAAAGGGAACAGGACTTGCAAGTACATGGACAATCCTGATTTTCCTTTTTCAATATTATTTTTCCATGTACAGTAGTATAGGGTCTCACAGTAGTATAGGGTCTCATGAGCCACTGTTAGAACTATAAAATTTTCAAAATTTTACAGTCTATTGTATTCAAGAATCTCCAACAATAAGTCCTCACCATAGACATAAAATCCCCTCTTTGCATTGTCTTGCTTATTTTTGACATGTGACCCATTTGAATCTATCTACCTCTTCTTATTTCATTGAAAGACCCATATTGACAAGACATAGTAAAAGTCTCCCCAAGATATATTTATCACTAACATGTATTTGTTGCAGACAGTCGGTGAGACTTTTCTTTTGTTTCGGTGATTGAGAAGATTCATATCGGCATATGTTGGGGTGTCATTGTAGTGTCATAGCGAATTCAATTAGTCTTCATGACTAACATGTGGAGGGGTCATTTCGGATAAGCTAGTGGGTATCGGCATGAAGTCAAGAGGAAATCATTTAGTCTTGCCGATTGGTGTGTAAGAAAATGTCTTGGTAAGACTTATGTTCATCGGGGAAGGTCTTGGCGGGGTGACTCTTGTCTTACTGAATGAAATACAAATGGATCCAAAAAGCTATTGGACAAAGTATTGGGGTCTTGCAGATTCAAAAGGTATGCCGATAGAGATATGCATCGCTAGGAGAGTAAATTTTCGACATAAGGTTTCACTAAAAGTTTGAAAGTCATATCGACAGGCATCTCGGGGTGAGTTTCACCTAAATAGAAGTAATATGGAGGATATAGGTAAGACATTTGGCATTGATATAGGTCTTCCCAAAGATTTATTGTCTTGCCGAAGGTATTATTTCATTGGTGGGATTTATTTCTTCGGTGAGAAAACTTGGTGGACACGCCAAAATGAGAGTTCATCGGTGAAAGGGTAATTTTGTCTCAGCAACTATGGCTTGAAGAATGCATGTTGGTATGACACAATGAGGGCTACGAAACATCTCCCTGACTCGGAAATGTTATAGCGACACAAAAGGAAGTGACGGTCATCATTTTTGGATCCAAATGTCGATAAGACAATTTTATGTCTTGGCGAAGGGTGTAATAGACATTGCAAAAGGACTTCACCCCATATTTGGAAGTTTCTCATCGAAACAATTGTTGATGTGATAGTGCCTGTTTCAAATGGACTTTTATTCATGCTTCATTAATGGTGCAACGGGATATAATAGTAAAGGTTGTATCAATTCTTCAATTCTGAATTGATTGCAGGTGAATTGGCATGCTGAGTAGATAACCGGGACATTTTCAGTCTGAGGAGCTCGAATGAAATAATGTAAGTGACTATTCCTTGGTTATTTTTTTACACTTTGATTCTATAAGCTTGAGAATGGAGTCCTCTAGTTCTGGGAAGGGTAAGGGTAGAAAACCTTCTGTGAGTAGTTTTTCAAAAGGAAAGAAACAAAAGGTTGATATAGAGCATGAGGGCACTGAAAGGCGGTTGAACCAAGACCTTATTGATCAACTACCTGGCTCAAGCCAAAAATCTAGAAGGTCTACAAAGCTTAGGGTAGAGGTTGAAAAGCTAGATGACAAGTGCAAGTTCATAGGTGATGTCTAGAGTGCCATAAGAGGTTATGAGCTTTTCAATTTCCATTACCACAGAAGAAACCATTTTGAACCAGTCTATAACCCATGGAAGTTGAATGTAGGGAAATTGGTGTGCCCTAATATTTTTGTAAATGTAGAATAAGTGAAGGTGCTTGTAGACAATTATGATCCAAAATATAAGGCTATATGTGACCCATCTGGAAAACCATAGATATATGTGTCTAAAGAAGCAGTGGGTGAGGTTTTCAAATTGGAAGGGTTTTGTAATGAGGAAATCAGCTACGAAGAATTGGAAAAGGAATTTTCAAGAATGGATACAATCTATAAGGATTGGAGGTTTCCTATTCATAGAGTTAAATGAGGTAGCAAATCAGAACCTTTAGAAGATAGTGAGGGGCCTCCTTATCATGTTAAATTGTTTGAACCTTACATGAAGTACACATATTTCTCAGTGTGTCAAGTCTTAGCGATGGATGCCCCAGAACTCATGTCAATTGTGCCGATGATTATCACAACAAATATTCAGTATCATAACTCCAGGCCATTTGATTATGCTTCATATATTGCTAGGGAGCTTGATTCAGGATTGATGGCTATAAAGAGTGGAGCTTCTATTGTTCATCTTAGACACTATTCATTGTTGATGCACTTGGTGTTGTACTTTGGTCAAAAGTTGGGAGTATGGCCTCTAGAAATGAGAATCTTTAAAATCGATAAGGAGGGTGAGGCATTTCCTGTTCAACTGTGGACTGCTATTTGGGATAGCAAGTTTTCCAATGCTAGTTTCATCCATTTTGAGGAATACTTTGTGAAAACTTTGTACAGATTGTATAAGTATCCTTGTAACTATTCTTTGACTAATGAGATTAAAAGGTTTCTTCATCCCAAAGATTTCAATGGGCCAATTGATCATAATTGGGGTGACTGGTATTGTTTGGAAGGAGCTACAATCATCAAGGTGTATGGGTTTTAAGGTACCCCTTTTATTCTACCAAGGATAGTTCCAAACAGAATTGCATATTTGGAAATTGTTAGACAAATGGATTATAGTAGTGTGATGATTTTCAGTTCTTATGGGAAGCAGGCATTTATGCCTAGTACATTATGCTTTGGTGATTTCACTATGTTGGCCAAGGAGGGGTATAATTCAGTCCATGATAGGTTATTGCATTATAATATGAGAAGTGGATCACCCAGGAAAAACTTTGACCCTGAAGGATATATCAATTCAGCCAAAGAAAAGATTAACTTTGGAAGGTATCAGCATGTACCTTATCCCTTTGATGATATGATCAGAAATCTGGATGAAGAGGAAGAAGAGGTGGTGGTTGAAAACTATAACCAAGGGCTACAGGATATAGGAACATTGCCTTCTAGAGATGATGAAACTCCAATGGATGAAATGCCACAGGACAGAATAGAGAAAATATCTAGGTTGAGAACTCAGCAGTATATTTGCCCAACTAGAGAATAGAGTATTGGTAGTGGTGATATTGATGTGAGGCATATGGAATATAGATCTTTTGTTTCAAATGATGAGTTTATAAATTCTCCAGAGTTCAAAGCAGTCTTGTACAAACTAAGGGGGAAAGAAATAAGAGAAGATGTTGGTGCTATCACTTTTGGGAATGAAGAGCAGTTACTGGATCAATTGAGAAAATGTGTGGATGATGAAATGACAAATATGACTCCTGAAAAGGGGAGGAAAATATTTTAGAATGCTAGTGTCATGATCTTTCTTGGACTTGGTTTGAATTCTGCATTGGTATTTGATAGCTTCTCAAGAGATAGTAACAATACACACAAACTTGATAAGGAAAAGGTGACAAAGGTGTATGCAGGTTCTAAGTATAACACTGACAAAGGATCATTGATGATATGGGCTTTGTATCCCCCTCACAGGAAATCAGTGGTGATTGATATAGAGAAGGTATTTGGCCATGTAATGACTCTAAAGGTTGGAGAGGCTGATCCTGTGGTTACTGCAGAGATTGGGATAGGCATTGCAAAATTGAATAAGGCGTAGATCCAAGCACTGATAAGAGAGAGAAATGTATAAGGCGAGTAATGAGAGAATGTTATGAGAAAATGATAGATTGAAAGACTTGGTTGGTGTTTCAATTGATCCAGCCAAAATACTCACTCAAGGAGAAAGCTCTCAGGCTAAAGATCATTGTATATGGTCAAGTGCCTATAATCAAGGAATGTATGATGCAATTATTGCAATTGTTAAGAGGAGATAGGATAATTTGACATCCTGGTTGAACAAATTATGGGGAGAATATTCTAGTACTTTGACCGCATTGAAGGAGCATGACAGGATGGATGGACGAATTATGGAAAGGTTTCATGAATTAGCCAAGAATGAGGAGGCTAACAGTACTGCACTTGAAGCTGCAAATCATATTATCAGTCACCATCTAAAATTCTGTGAGGAATTACAGGGAGTTAAGCAAGGATTATTTGAAGCTGCTAAGAAAACTGTGGTCACATTCTCTGGTAATAGAGGGGAGTTGAAAGATGTCGCCTAATGGAAGAATGAATGTGACACAATACTGAATGGAATCATGAAGATAGCTTCTGCAGAGAATACAACACTAGAGGAAGTCAGCGAGCAAAATGAGGAAATGGTCAAGATGGAAATGATGATCCGGACTGCTGTTGAAGATGTGGACACGTACAAGCGCCAAGATTATTTGGACTATCTCGCTAAGACTCACTTGTGGCTAACTAGAGCCTAATTATTCTCTGCTTTTGTTTTGTATTTAGTTTTTCTTATTTCTGAAGGGACGTGTCCTTTCATCTTCTCAATGTATAAATGATCATTTTGAAAACAATGTAAGGATGAAGGGAGTTAGTTAGATATAGAGAACGAACAATGATATACATTTTTTAGAGGAAAAGATGAGACTGGTAGCATATGTATAATGATGGAAATATCAATGAAAATTTAAGATGATGGTGCATTATTTCTGGTATCAGTTGTTAATGATGTTTTTTCAAAAATATTATTGAAGTTGTCTCCATAATGGTGTTTTCTGGTTATTCGAATTAGTGTAAACAAGTTTATACCTAATTTGTTAGTGCACTTTTGTTGTATTTGTATGGTCAATTAATTGTTTCTTTTGAGTAAAGATTAAATCCTTTGAATTGATCATAGTAATTAGGGAATGTCAATTGGATTATTAAGAAGAACTCAGTAATCACAATATTGCATGTTTATACAAGATATAAACCAAATAAAATGCTAAACAACTTGAATGTTTGCCAGAACAAATATACTCGTTTGAGATTTCTCTTGACTCCATGAACCCTATAAGGCACTGGTCTTTTCATTTTCATCTTCTAGTTTCACTCACAATCTTTTATCTGTCATTTGTGCGTATTAGGTTTTAGTTTTGAATATTGTTGTGGTAGTTGTGCCAAAATTGTTTTATTTTGTCCATTTCAAATTGCCATCTTGGACAAATTAGGGCAATAGGAGAAGATCAAAAGTCAAATCTGCTCAATTCAAGTAGGTTCACCTGCCTAGATCTAGCAACATGTAAAGAGTAGAAGGTTAAACTATTTCAAAGCCTTGTTTTGTTACCCTAAAACATTGTGAAAGATTGGCAACCTTTCATGGTTCAAAACCTACATTTTTTAGAGCTAAGATGACCAAGGGAAGACATTGAGCTATCATGAAGACTTCTTGGAGACTCCCATCGACTCGATTAAATTTTTCTAATAGAACCACAATTGCTTCACAACCACTAAGTGGGGAGGTTATGAAACATAAAAAACTCATGACATAAGTTAGGAAAACTTGAAAACTAGCAACTTAACTATGAAACCATTCCCCGCCAAAGGGATTTCTATCAAACTAGTGAATTTGTCCTAGTGATATTCAACTATTTGTTCGACAATGTAGAGGCCTAAACACCAATATATTTGAGGCATCATTTCTCAACATTCTCCCACTTGTCAAACAACATACTCCCTACCAATTAATGCAAGAATCCTCTATATCACCTAGGACACCTGCAATAACATCTATAATGTACACCATCTCAAGCAATAGTTCCAACCATCCTGCAAACAAAAGAAACAAGCCATGGAATTAGTCTAATCTGAGACACCACTATCAAAACCAATTGACATCAAGGGTTTCAACACATTGACACTACTCCACTATGCTCAACAAGCCATACAAAAGTAATGCCAACTTCAAAGAACTCAACATGAACACAACTGTGAAGTTATCCTCTAGAAAATAAGATAGAACACCAGCTAGAACAACAACAACCAGAAAAATGACTCTAACTAAGGGTAAAATTTAAGTCAGCATGATTAGATCATAATAAAATCAAACCCAAAGCATGTAATGAAGCACAAAGGAAGCATAACATGAAAACAAGGAAAGATCTCACCATATGTCTTCAACCTCCATTACACCTTCTCTATTTTCTGCAATATGATGTGTGCCCTCAGTTTTGGAATGAGAAATAATGACTATGCCATAGACTAGAGAAATTGTTGAAGGATTTGAATGAAATGCAAGTAAGAACTAAGTTCTACACGTAATACAAAAATCTGCAAAATGAAAATGTTAGATTAAAATTTTGAACACAAGATTGAGAGATGAAGAAGATGAAGAAGAAGTAGATATGCATAAGATTGTAGATGTCAAAAATGAGAGTAAAATTGTCATTTTATAGAAATGCCAATTTTAGATGGAGGGATCAAAGTTTCCAAAAGTTGCTGGTGAAATGGGATTTTGATAAACATTTGGATGGGGTGAATTGTTTGACTTGATCCTAGATGAACCTAAGAGGACTTGTTTAATAGACCAAGATATTGAAGAACATTCTTTTCCCTAAAAGTGGTTCAAACTAAAAAACCAATGTTCGCATGAAAACCAAATGACTCAAAAGGGGCCAAGCACATGTGTGGTTCAATTTTTTGTTATCTTTCTTAGATTTGGTTCTTTTTATCACAAACACTTTCTTGACTATGTTCTTCAAACTGAATGTCTATGTCTCAATTCATTTTCATTCCACAATGCCCATTATATGAAAATCAATGTTTCAAGAGCATAGTTTCCTAGGTTGACTTTGGTATGAACAAATTATGATGTAAATCAAAATGCTTAGACACCTCTAAGGATATAATCCCTAGGGAAAGCAACAACACTTGGATTTGATCAAAGGTATTTTCCCCTCCTAAAGGGTTTGAAATTTGAATATTTTGTGAATGTTTGTTTGCAATGTTTTAGATCCAAGCAAAGTTTTTTGATTTCAATGACATGCACAATCCTAGGATGAAGAGACAATAT
Source organism: Sequoiadendron giganteum (assembly GCA_007115665.2). Lineage (NCBI taxonomy): Eukaryota > Viridiplantae > Streptophyta > Pinopsida > Cupressales > Cupressaceae > Sequoiadendron > Sequoiadendron giganteum. The sequence continues at coordinate 273,283,305 of CM021104.1, read as the reverse complement.
TTGTTGGGATCCCACTTGGATGAATCTAGTTGCGCATATTCAGTGCAGATGATTAGATGCTTCACCACATAGGCTCCCCCTTATAGTGCACTCACTTCTCGGGTCATCCAAGCATCAATACCTATGAATCTCCCATGGCGTACTTTTCATCTCTACAATAGAATTGCATGTATACATGGTGCGGCTTCAAAGGACATGACCTTTTGCACCAACAAATAGTAAGGATGTTTTCCTTTACTAAACAAGGGGTTTTAATGTAGGCATTCCATTTGTGGGTACTATCCATGCAGTGAGAGACCATTGCTTCCCTTCTCGTTGGAATAATCCTTGTGATTCTTGAACTTTCCTCGAGAATCCACACTTATATACCTATTGGAAGTCGCTTGGCTTTAGTGTGTTCCCAGTTGGGTTGTTCCCTTGGGTGATTAATTTTTCCCACAAGGAAGGCTTGATAAGATAAAAAAAAAAGCGAGCAAGCATTTCTCGTAGTTCAATCGACCTTCATTGAAAAAAAAAGGGAGAACACTCGCAATATTCCACACTCACACTTGCAATATTGATATAATTGTTAGGTACCCAAATTGAAATATGGAGGCAATCTTTTACGTAACTTAGTTTCAGTAAAAATATTTTTGATTCTCAGGATCGCTATGAAGTGCATATGCCTTTTTAAATGAAATTAGTTTGAAAAAAATATTACAAGACACAAAAACACATTTTCATTTTAAATCCCTCAAAGTAATAATGAATTCTTTTTGAGCACCATAGGAAGTGTGATATTTTCCTTGTTAAATTGTTAATCCTAAAACCAAATATAGTAAGTTCTTCTAAAGTTATTTTTAATCCTTTTGTTTTCAAACTTTGAAAGAAAAATTGTATTGTTATTTTTATGGCCCAAAAGGAAATTTAGTGTTCCCTAAAGAATGAAAGATAACAAATTTCTTAAGAGAGATTGAGAATTCTCTAAGAGTGTTAAACAACACTAAAGTGTTTAAAAACACTTGGTATGAGATGAGAATGATGTCATAATGTAACCTTCCACTTTGCTTTCCTACTTTCCCTAGCCTGCAAAATGATTAAAACTAGAAGAGATAGAGACAACAAACATGTTAATAGCTCAAAAAGCTAAAAACAAAAAGGCACATGTAAAAAAAAATTAATTTGAACTTTTTATTGTCACTCAACGACGTAGTTAGAAAATGTGGTAGAGTTAGGAAACTCCAGTGGTGCAATATCACACCATTGATGACTGAGAGCAACACTCTATAGCAGGACAAAGAGTGCAATGGCGATCCTATTTTAGCCTAGCAATGCAGTTTAGATTTAAGAAACCCACGACATAGTTTGGAATTTTAAAATTTGTGGGCGGGAAGACTCCAGCGGTGGAGTTTGGAGTTTGGAGTGGTGCAATATAGTGTCGCTTGACTGATAGTGGCATAGTATAGCACCACTGGACTGTGAGCGGTGCAATTTCCTATAGGCACAAAAAATATCAAAAAAGACCATGAATTTTTAGAAAAACGTGATGAATTTCTCCAGATCAGCCCTCCTTCTAGCGCCAAAATGTGAACCCCAATCCTATACCTGCACAAACATGAGAAATATAAATATTATTAGATCAATATGCAAGTGAGAACAAGGATTCCCCATGAAATCCATCTTCAATGCTCAATAATAGGAAAAATGAAGAACAAAACATAAAAGATAAATGAAATTCTAATTAAGCAATGCAAACACTTGATCCCATGGGGGAGTTGGTGCCAATTATGTGTAGAAATTGGTCCTTTCCCAACTCCTTAGTAAGCTTGATGATTTTATGGAGATTTATCCACTTTGGTTGAATTCCTGCATAATTTAGCTAGAACTTGATAAAAAATGGATATGCTTGAGGATGAAATTGAGTATAATAAACTTACTCAAATTGTGGATGATCAATTCAATAGAGGATGCCTATATTTATATATTTGAGGAATGAAATATTGAAGGATTTGGATGAATGTGGAACAAAATACCAAGCAATGAGAATAGGCCACTTGTCCACATGTGATTAGAGGAGGAATGAGCACATTTTGATGATTGTGCCCATAAATGCTATTAGATTCAAATTTGAAATTTCAAAGTTGGCAAGTTGGAGGGAGAGAAGAATGGAGTTAATGTCACTTGGCTCAAGGCCAAGGACCTATAAGAGGCATTAAATGCCTTGTTTGAAGTACCCGTCCCTTTTGGAGGGATTTTTGAATTGGAAGAATATTCCACAAAAGATGCCCTTTTGAATGGAAATTGATGATTTAATAAATCAAATAAATTGATTTATTGTGTAGGTTGCAAAATCTAGAGGATTGAAGTGATTAGGATTAGATTTAATCATGATTTGATCAAATTAAGTAGAAACTAGGTGATTTGAGAATTTTGACTTAGATTTTAGGATTTATTTAAATCAAGATTGAGAGGAAAATGATTTAATTAAATAAATGATTTGATTTATTTAACTAAAGGGGATGATGTTAGATTAAATTAAATAAGGTTTAATCTATTCAATCTAATTGGAGGAATTTTAGAGATTTAAATAAAATGAATTATTTAAATAATGAGGGACTTAGGGTTAATTAAATTAAATTGATTAATTTAATCAACAGGGAAGAATGACTTAATCATATAAATAATGATTTATTTAATTAAGGGATGAAAAGTGATGAAAATCTGAGAAGGTGATTTAGGACAAAATGATGTTACTAATCAGGATCAAGTGCATAGGATAATTTTCTGTGTCTACAATAATGTCCATTGGATCATGATTTATATTAGATGGAGGCACCTAATTTTAAATTTAAATTTGAATCTTAATGGTTGTATGGTGACTTGGAGTAAAGGCTCGAACACTGTTTCAAAAGCTAAAGGTGCTTATGGTTGTGGTGTGGTGTGGAGCCAAGTGTTTAAGATGTCAAAGGCTTGGGTAGTTTTGTGGTATGCTTACCTAGATCCTGCAGAGGGGGTGAGGTGTACTCACTAGAGAAGAAAGGACAACTTTGGTGGGGGATGGATGATGTTAGCCATGTTGGATTTTTCTTCAAATTTATCTTTCATGATTTTGTGGTGGTAGTTCCATGTGGTCTAGGTGTGGGAGGCTTATTTTTATACTTGGCACTCCTTTCTATGTTTAGCTCAGATGGTGTGGGCTAATTACTATGGTAGAAAGGACATCATCAACATTGGATGGATGATGTCAGTTGTGGTGGGTTTAATTACTTCATACACCTTAGTGACTTGGCACTATCACTTCAAGGATTCGATGTTGATGGGTGATAAGTCGTTTATGAACTCATTCTCTAATTAATATCTTCCTTGAGATGGTTTATTTTTTAAATACTTCACTTTTTATGGAAAGATTGAATGTTGTGATGGTAGACCCTCTCTCCCTTGAAGGCATAGATTCGAGGCATATTTCCATGATGATATATCACCATGCCATCTCCTCTTAATCGAGCCCTTGCTTGTTTCCTATGTTGCAATATTTTAGCCATCCTTTCATTTTTATAGAGTCAATTCTCACATGGATTATGGGTTCATGAATTGGTTTGCTAAATTTGGGTTGTGTTTTATTCCCCCCCCCCTGAACCTACTCCATGGTTCTGATTTGACCTTTCTAGAAGTCATGTGATGGTACCACCTTGCTAGTGAAGGAGTTATCCACTATTTTTCCACCAAATTGGGGCACCTACTATTTTACCTCTTTCTTATTTGTGTCTTCTCCCACAAACACTATTGTTAAAAAAGTTAATTCAAATGTTTAGAAAGATAACTCTTCTTTCCTACAACACTATCACTATAATTCGATGGGGGTTCCTTGAAAAATGTTTCATCTATTGTCTTGTGTTCCTCTAAGGAAAAACGTCGAGCTATGACAACTATTTAAGAAGGCTGGTATGATTCCATTCTTTATGGCGATGCATGGCTATAATGGCGATATTAATATTAAGTTTTATAATTCTTGGAGAGAGGAAAAAGTTCAAATTGGTAGTATAGGGTTTGAAGTTTTGCCTAGATTGATTGCAGCTATGATGGGTTTACAGTATAATGGTTTAAGGGTGTCCAAAATTAGTAATGGTAACTACTAGAGATTTATCGATAGCTTCCTAGAAGACCATGAGAAACTAGTGAGAAACTAGAATGGATATGATAAAGAGAAATGTAAAGCTAAGGGTGACTCTCCCCCTCTCCACCAGGGTTTGATCTAATGCCCGTATAATTATGATGTTTCTATTACCACTTGACGGGACCTAGGAGTGGCTTTCCTACTTGTTTTTTTTCCCTTTTTCTCATGTTTAACCCCTCATCAACCTCTCTCTTGCTACTTCCTTTTATGTGGGTACCTCCTCAATAAGGCATCCTTCCAAAAATCCCACTACTGGCCCATCTAGTTTTAAACAATGTTCAATTAAAGGCCTTCTTACTAAGGGTAACCCTTCTACTCAAAATCGATACCTACAAACCTGCAACCGAGGCATCAATAGCACAAGTATATAAAATCATCATAAAGCACACCGTGAAGAGGAAATTGTGGAATCATAGGGCACTCACAAGTGAGTGATGCTATTCTTTCCCCTTCACCAATACACTTATCATGAACTGACAATTCTCATCATAAATAAAATACTCATGTGCAATATTCATGCTATAACAAACCAACATTATTCTAATCAAAGCATGTTAAGTATAACATTAAGGAAAGTACATCTCATCACACATAAAGTCTGCATCGTTCTATAAATAACAATCGAAATATCAAAGCATTGTAATCTAATCATAAGAGAAAAATAGAGGGTTGTTACATTCTCCCCCCCTTTGGTCAAGTTTACTCCTAGAAGCCTGCAAATAACCCTAAAACACACCCCATATAACCACACATAATCAATGGTTCCAAAAATAAATCACTCCATAGATCAACATAAAAACAATAACAACCCATGCCATAATCAATCCAACCAAGTACACTGTCAATCTATACAAACCAACATGGTGAAGAAACCACCAACCAAGTCTCCAAAAATACATAACCATGAATTAACATACATAATACACATATGCACCAATACACATCCCCAAGAATCGTCACAAGGCCACACATGGGTCCATCTAGACACTGAAAAGTAACATACTAATCCATGATACAAGAATCGATGAACCAAAAGCAAATAACCATCTCAAATAATCCATACATCACAATCAATGGCTTGATGGTGTTAGGACACACATGAGATGAGACCATCCAAACAAGACCATAATTACTTGTCTCTTGTTGTATAATGTGATTAGCCTCTAAGAGATAGTCATCACACATAGGTGAGTAGTGGGTCCTAGCTGCATAACAGCCTCACATACCCCCATCCTCAACTTTCCTGCATCTACTTCCTTGTATACACTCACAAAGTACGCCTCATACTTCCTTGGAGAGGAATGACAATATGACACATAGTCGACATTGAAAACAACAAAGATAACTAGCTTATTCACCAAGTCATAAAGAAGAGAAAATTAAATTTAAATTTCAACATTAAGGCAGTAAATATGCGTAATTTCAACACCAAATCAAACATATAACCACTAGGGTTATAAGAAAATAAGATCCCAAGCCATGGCTAAACCTTCACAATCAATTATAAACAAGGGGTCAGCCTTCACAATAAACTGAAAAATCATGAATAACCAAAAAGAAACTTCACAATCTTCAAAATTGTACTATACAACACTGTGTGACTAGATACGAGCCACCAAACGAGGAAACAGGAAACAATGTATGACTATAATAATAATAGCCCTCATGTGGTGTAGAGTGAGCACACCATCCACATGACCCAAAGTGTATCCACAACTATCATGTCATCACTCTACATAGTCATATGATAGTGGGAGAAGGCACGTATTGGTTGTATGCCACATGGTAGTGTATCTGTGGGTCCAAAAAAATTCTCATAATGTGCCTTCACATGTCTAAGCAAGGTTGCATCATGTAACACAACATCATCACCATCACTATGTTAGACCACCAGTGGTGTGTGGCATCATATTGCATCATATCGAAACACGTACAAATATAGTATATCACAAAATCATCACCATCACTATATCAGAACATCAGTGAGGTGTGGCATCGTATCTATCACATCATGTTGAAGCATGTGCAAATACACCAAATATATAATGTAATATGGTAATATCACTATGGGGCTACCCACGCTTCACCTCTCATACAGACGAGGTTTACTCACTATGGCAGTTCAACACCTCTACGGACAACTAGGCATACATAAACAAACCTATGTTGTTGTACTCAAATATGTGGGGAATAGGTTAACACATATGAATCAAGTATCTTGATCCATTATAAGGGAAAGTAGTGGGTACAATTCCTCTGGATTGGTTGAGCTAAGATGCTCTGCACTGCAATATGTGTACGCTACACACTCCACCCAAGGAACTTGTGGCTGCTACTATCCCTTCATGGATTGAGGTTCTAGAGAACCAAAATAAAGAGAACTACTTTTGGTTACTCTTATATATAAGTTTCAACCACACATGGGTTGGCCCTCAATCAGGTAAAAAAAATGCAAATGCACACAATGGTATGGTAAATCCCACACCATAGTGAAAATTTTCCCCATGGATGGGTGCCAAGTATCACCATCACATGGACACACAAAGCAATTACAAGGTATTCACAACACTCAAAACAAGACACATTTACTCGTTCCTTACATTTACAGGAGGTACAACTACATACACAATTCCATAGGAATATAAAATTCCATAACCCATGGGATATATGTCATTACTTTCCATCCATAACCTTTTATTAGGTTTGCTTTCATGCTACTCTTTTCCACATAGTACATCATGCTAAATTTAAAAGACATTAACACATGATCACTTAACAATTCAACTAACAAATTCACAAGGACAACCTAGTGGGCTGAAATGTACCCAGAGTACCTAGTGTATGAACCTGGGGCTCTGATACGATGTGTAATGCATTGCCATGAAACCCTAGAGGAAGTTGCAACACAATGAAAGTGTAATTTTTTTTTCTAAAAGTGCATTATTAACAAGGAAGATGCACATCACATTTGCAACAACCTCTAAAGTACGTGACAAGATTACATCGAAAACCATACATACATCATAATACATCCATAACATTTTAATTACTTAAGGAATTAAGTACTCATACATTCCATTCAAGATAAATTACAACATCACATTAAGAAATACAATGAGATTTGAAATAACATTAATTTTAACAAACATGATTACATCTCTCATTCCTCGAATGAGGAAAAACATATGAATGTGATTACATATGCAATTATCCACCTCGAATACATATGAGGGGTAATAATTATATGAGCCAAACTGAAATAAATACAAAACATGAATTAAATACTAGAAACCACAAGCTCCCCAACTGCAAACCTCACCATCTTGAATTGAAGATCAAAGGGGGACCCAACAACATAGGGTGCACGTTTCTCCAAACCAAGTGGTACCCGTAGGCCCACCCCCCATGCTAGGAGATAGTAACAAGTATACATGGTCAACATACCACCTCTACACACATGTAGACTTATACTGACTCATCCAAACACATGAACCAAATGTTCACAAGGTCACAATGCTTCCAGTGTTACACAATAATTTACTTTACAAAACCAACATACAGTTGACCTAGGAGAAGTGTCACCCCAAAGGTGCATGAATTACCTGTCATATCTTCACTGATCCTGACCCCCATCAAGATTCACTCTCCCACTATCAACACATGGAACATAACCGCTCCAAACTAAGGAGGACACAAATAACCAAAACCACTCCACACAAAGGAGGTAAGGCATCCTCGTTCGTGGAAACCTAGTGACTCACTGAATATGACAACCACACAACTCAAAGGAATCACAAAAGGCAAGACTATAAAATACAACCCCCAAACAATAACACACCTTTATTGGAGGACTTACAAAACCTCAAAAACACTTCTATTCAATTTCTCCAAAACACTACTGAAGAAATCACATTCTTGAAGCAATTTAAACCAAAACAAACATATCCTTTGGATTTTCTAAATCCAACTTCCCCAAAATAGAATACAAAGGAAAATACACAAAAGGCAATTTTAAAGGAAATAATCTAAATTTTTGATATACTAAATCCATTTCTATTTCATATTGAATTCATAATAAAAATAACAATTGCCCTAATAAAATAATTAATTCAAATAATTGAATGCCTCTTCATATGAGCGAAGGGGAAATACTAAACTTAACAGGGAACCAATTCCTTGATTACTTTGAAAAACAACATAAAATTTCACTGCAAGTTAACTCAATCAATTTCCTCTATTAATACATTTAAACATGCAATCATTTTAAAAATAAAATCTAATTTAAATATATATAAATTAGAATCTCTTTCTAATTTTTCCATTGCATGCAACTACTTAATTAAAACCACAAAATATACATATAAATGTATATTAACATGGAATCTATACATAACATATAAATCCATATATTTAATTATATATATAAATATATACTAACTTATTTACAAAATAAATACATTATTTTATTCTTATATATTTTTCAATATATATATACATTAATTATATATATATATAATAAATTTCCTTTAACAATAAGTACCTTTTTATTTTAATACTAAATCCATTAAATATTTAAAAAACATATATATATAATATATGATACATATACATTATATATATATTGTTAGGAACCACCTATTGTTGAGTATTACTACACTATTTTCATATTTATATACATATAGAGGTCTAAGTGGTGGTTAAATAAGAATAGTATTAACATTCAATTAGTTTATTCTATGATAACACCATTATTATTGGTAAGTCTTATGTTGGGGGTAAATAATAATATTATTTAGTTAAGTTTGAGTTAAACGATAATATTATTATTAAATTAAAAAAAAGAAAGAGTTTATTCAATAATACCAATATTATTAGGGTTTCTTAGTTGATTAAAATATAACACTCTTATGATAAGGTCCAATAACTAGATGATTGACATATTGTTTTGTTTATCTAATTTGATGGTCATGTTAATAGTAAATGAGGATATTTAGTTTGATCACTATTCTAGTTACTTGAATCTATAAAGGAATCATAAGTTTGTATATATATATATATATATATATATATATATATATGCATATATCATTCTTAGTAATGAATGTCTAGTGTGGAGTGAATGCAATTATACTTACAATGTCAACTTATTGGATGTCCATCTATTGGGTGATCGGGTATTCAACAATAATTATCATTGCTTAGGTGGAAGAACGATAAAAAAATTGAAAGATTTATTATTGATTAATTAAAATAAAATAAAATGTATATAGTATATACATATATATAAGACCATTGATAAAACCACAACATAATAAACAAAGGATATGTATTAAATTATAGTGCAATGCTAAGTAGAAATGGGGGTCCCAATTGATGATGTATTGTTATGATGATTTATTTATTAAGCCTAAAGGTGTTTAAGGGAAATTCCCTTATATACTAGCTATTATGGAAGAAGGATTCGTAGTGTCTAGCAGGGGGGAGTGGATAGAAGTTTTAATGAACATTCTATGCTTTTGGTTGTTTCTCGTGCAACTTGCAAGTGGTAGAGGGTTCATGTTTAAGGCACGAATCACCCAACAAGATATCTTGCCAGATTTCCATGGATAAGATGCTACCTAAACTCAATGATCTATTTTAGCTTATTAATGTGCCTGTGTGATAAATACACCTCAGCTTATTAATGTTCCTGTTAGATAAATGTGATGTATTTACTATCTTTGACCCTTGCTACCTGAAATCTATATTGTGTAATTTTTTTTTTGCTTCTCTCAATCAATATTCACACTACTTTTGGAGTAAATTTTTACCTACCAAGAATGAATGGGGTCCTTGGATGTTTTATGGGGTGTTGCAGCATGTATTTAGGGAGATAATTCATCAATTCCTTCCTTTCTAACAACGCCTAATGTCTCTTTGGGCTGGATTATATCAATATCACAAATATGAGATGAAGGTCACTATATTTAGGGTATTGTGACACTAGTGGGGGGGAAGATGGCAGTTGCATTGGTCTTTGTAGTCATGTATGCAGAAGATAAAAGCATTAGGTAATCACAAAAGTTGGGGGGGGAGGCGGGGGGTTAGCTCAGAGCAGAACGTGAAAGCAAGCATAAATTGAGTAGTAAAATTCATAGGTAGGGAGTGGAGAGAAGGGATAGAGTCTCATGATGTTACGGGGGAAAAGGATATGTAGAAACTGAATTTGGGCCTATTTGGAGCAAAACTAGCAAAAGCAGTGGAATTTTTCTTATGCTTGCCAGTTGCACTTACCTCATGTCTTCCTTCTATAAATTCTAATCTGTTAGAGGTGATGGCATGTGCAATGGCTAGTGGCGCCTATCTCAGCAAACTAGTAATTTAGGTGTGGAAATAAACTCTCTTTCTCATTGTTAAAACTATTTTGCATTTGGATCAGCTAAATGAAACTCAGTATTACTGAAAATAATAAAGTTATGTATTGTGTTGAAGCAAGGATGTGTATATAACAAGAATGAAAGAACTTTCAATTGATTGGTTTGCAATGCTAACTCCTATATTTATCTCCTACATTAACATGCAACATAAAACCTTCATTGTATCATTGGATTTTATACACGTCTCTAGAAGGATAGATAAATCAAAAAGGGAAGCTTACAAGCCTAAATTGATTAGAAACTATACTCTTCGACATAACTTTCTGAAACTCCATCTTCTGGGATCCAATAGATCGAAACCTTCTAGAGACTCTTCAGAGTAGTGGATAAATCAGATAGGTAATCTATTACAGCACATTAATTTATACTCCTAGTTTCCAGTGTGAAATGTTTACTTACTTGTAATAAAGGTAGTAAAGAAGAAACTGTTGCTTGCACATTTATACCTGCAACAAAAAGTTTCATGATACAAAATTTGAAAAGTATTTCAAATTCAAGGAGCAAGCAAGTTAATTACCTACTCAAAAATTTATTAAACAAAAAAAAATGTCTTAATACTATTATAAAATGTCTTGAAACCTACCTCTATGTGATAGCCTCTCTTGGACATCGTGAAGTGAACTAATGTATGACTCGTCCATTATCAAACCATGCTTGTATACTAATAATCATTAGGCATGAAACTAGTGAACTAGCTAACCACCAGTCACAATCTATGAGCCACCTATACTATCTCGATGAAGAAGCTTGATGCTAGACAAAATCTATAAATTAGGTTGGGAGTTCGAGTGATAAGCTTTATTCTTTTGTTGTTAATATAATTCTTGAGACCACATTCTCTGAGGGAATTTTATTAAACAACTCACTGTCATGTATATGCTTCCTCATTTAGCATTCACGACTACCTACCTGAGATATTGCAACTAAATGTGGCAAGATACTTTATTTGGTATGTGTTAATGAAGTTACATACCCATGTTATGCAGGCAGGGTAGAATTTGTGAGATGCTAGAGTCAGCTTGTTCAATCTATCTCTTGGTCTGTTTGGGTTGTTTTACTCTTAGATTAGCATTTTTAACAATAAACACTGCCATTATTTATCTCTAGTATTAGTTTTGTGGTTTACTATTTACTCATCTACTGGTAACCCTTCACTTAAAGAGCTTGATTTCTTGTTTAGTCTTATTTGAATATGTAGTTGCTTTGTTGGGTCTTGAGTAGGGAGACATGATCCTTATACTAGATTTCGATTGTTTGGGAGCTTTATTTCTTTATCAAGTGGCAACATAATGAATTATTGACTGTAGAAAATAGAGCCTCATCTGATATTTGGCAATACATTAGTTCAAAACATTCACACCCATTGACTGTAGGGATCGTCAAATTATAAAACTAGGCTAATTAGTTGGCTTTGTTTTAAAATATTTTTATCATATGGTGTTAACTATTGGCTGTAGTGTTTATTCTACACCACTATCAAATCATTTTCATGGTAATGGTGGAAGTATATTGTCATGACTAACAATTGTTTAAATGGTCTTGAATCACACAAACTGGTTGACAGTTATATCTGTGATTCTTTATTATTCACCTAATACCTTATGATTCTAATTAAGAACATTGATAAACTTTGACCTATATTAGCATTATAACATGAAAATAATTGTTAACATTCTATTCAACAATCTATTCATGGTCGGATCACTATTACTGTGTTTTAATTTTATTATAAAACAATATGTACTCATTAAATGAAGTAGCGATTTTGGTGGTTTTTCTTGTGTTAAATCTTCACATAGAAATATTTTAGCTATGGAATGAAATTTATGTTCACTCGATTATTTATAACATGCCATACTGATAGTTAATACCCTTGCCATAGAATAATGCATTACTGTACAAATTTATATTAATCCTAGCATTCGTAAATTTTGTTCATACATTAATGGCAGGGAAAATTAGTAACAATAATATTTTTATAACACAATTATTGCATGAAATAAATTTAATCATTATAAATGAAACAAAATCACGAAGAAATTTTTTCCTCTAACTCTAATGGGAGAGGCGTGGTGGAAAATTCCCATTTTGGGGCTCACGTCTACCTCATTCACTTCAACTTTTAAAATCCTTCTATCTAATCCTCACGTTTAAATAATCCCTAAGGGAAAGACAAAGAGAATATATCCCACTCACATTAATGTAAAATTAAATAAAGGTATGTATAGGGGTAAAGGGTAAGCATTTTTACCATTCCTTAAGAAAAAAAAAAAGAATATTCTTTTGTTTTTATTTTCAGTTTTTCTTTTAAAGTGAAAGTAATAAATATGAAATATATACATATAGGAAATGATTTAATTAATTCTAAAAAGTGATATTATTATTATTATAATAAATTTAAATTATTTTATAAGGGATATGAAATATATATATATATATATATATATATAGTTGACAATTAATCAAATAGATTTAACAATAAGTATTAGATCAAATGTTAGGTTACTTAATATTATCTAAAAGATAAATTTGGTTATTAATGTTATCAAAACTTGAGAGTTTATGGTAATTATCCTCTTGACAACTTGAAGGTTAAAAGAAACGTATTTGTGCATTTTCATGTTACCTAACTATATAATAATTTGTATATTTGAGTCATTGATGAATAAAGAGCATGATAATATTAAGGTTAGTTACCTTTAATTGTGTGTAGTAGCATTAATTGTTAAGCTACCAATTTAGTACTCAATGGGATTTAAATAAATACCGACTAAATATTCTCACTATTGATTGTTAAATTGGCTTTTGGAGCATTATATGAATAATTTGTTCTATAAGTCAATAGTGGCTTAAATATCTTGTGTTGTCCATCATCACCGCATCTTATCCTTGCATGTGTGGCCTTCCATTAAATTTTCATATTTCTATAAATGTTATTATTAGCCTTGGACATATTTTTTTTATATAATCTATGAAATTGTTTTCTTAATCATAAGATATCATTCTCGGTTAGTTGTTATCATAATGATAATTTAAATACCTCTATACCAACTAAGTCTTGCAGTTGAATAGCCAATTTTTCATAAACCTAGATGTGCTCTTAGCAATAATTCTTATCGTAAAATTATATTATATCTTATTAGAGTAGATTATGATTGAAGTTGATGTTGAGCCATATTTTTAACTTAGCGATTATATTCTTTTGTTATCAAACCATGTGTGAGATGGTTGAAGTCTTGTGTCGAACTACGATGCCTCTACGAAATATATATACGTAGGCAAGGCTGTCTGAGACGAGCCCCCAAGGACAAGGTTTGGACCCTAGGATTTGTTCTCTTATTAATATTCTTTGAAATTACCATTGAAATGTATTCTATTGGTTATCTTGTGTCTATTATTATGTTTGTGATTGTTCTATAATTAACTAAACTATCTAAGTTTGCCTAAATGATGTGGACTCGATGTCTCCCTTTGATCCCCCACTGTTGATTGTCTAAGAAGTTTAATTATCAAACTAAAATATTATAGTTTATAATTGGTTGAAACTTGTACACTTTCATTTAGTACAGGATTTGGTAGAAAAATTTGAGAGTTTTGCATGTGTATGTGAACGAAATTTGAAAATTGTGTCTTGTCCTTAATTGTATTTTTGTGTAAAAATTTTCGGCATTACATTTTGGTATCAGAGCCAGATTGTAGCACGGGGATCTCTAGCTAGTATAGTTTCCCATGTGATGCTACTTGTGTGAATTTCCACTTATGCTTATATTCTTGTTGTGGTTGATTGTTGAATAGACCTTATGAGGTCCTGAGTTGGTTTCATCATTCCTTGAAAATTACGGTTGCGAAGGAGTGAATTAAAGAAGGGAATTGCTAGGTCATTAACATTGATCAAGCATTATGTACCCCTATGTGAATAATGTTTTTGAGCATGAAGGAGTTTAAATAGCTAAGTTTAGATATGGTGTTCTGTTAGAATTTAAATTTAATGTGTACCTATGTACCCTCCTTAGGACTCGTAAATGTTTAGGATGATCAAATTTTTAAATAGATTAAACTTGTCGATTGGATGTTCCATTCATGTTGGTGAGCATGTTATGGTGAACTATCTTTATGAGAACCAAGTCAATTTGCAATAAAAGTGTAAATGAAAACAAAGTGAATGGCTATAAAATGTTAGATCCATTAATGGATATTGACATTATAATATTCACCCTTGTTCTATCCTATAACCATGAACTTGATGGAGATGAAGGGATGAGTTTTAAGGCAGGTCTATTGTGTAAACAATACAACTCTAGTAAAGTAAACATCATTTAACTCTGGATAGTGCAAGTGAATAACTTAGTATAAAACACTATAATTCTTATTTCTAAATCTAGGTGCCTTGGGGAAATTTGAAAATGCAAATTCTTTCCTTGTGTGTGGACAAATGAAGTGTTTCTAAATAGTGCATCTTTCCTTGAATTCAATTGAATGTGTGTTTTGGTGTAAAGCTATCTTGAAAGATGTCTGATTAGGTAAAAGACCTATGTCCCAAAACTGTATTATTACCTTAGGATGTATCACAGAATCAATTAATATGGAAGTAAAAGGGAATTGTCAAATAATATGCATGGTAAATAAATAATAATGATGGTAAAGAAAAGAATGCAGTAATAAACCTTGCATTATTAAATTTCAAATGTATGCTCTTCTTTTAGTACATGGTATGCCTGAAAAGTAAAATGTCATGTGCATTATAGTAGCCTTATATTAGCGACACTTAGGTTCCCAATTACATAAGTACTAATAGAAAATCATATAAATGTTAACTCATTATATCCTATTTAGGGATGCAAATACTAACTGCATGGCTAAGTAATTTTTTTTTTGAAAAGAATGTTGTTCTTGTGGAACTAATAAATTTGACTATGCTTACCTCATCATGTGTGAGTATTGGGTAGCCTTTTTTGAGAAGATGTCTTATAGTGGTTGTGTATGTCAATGATAGAATATGATATTTTGCAACTTAATTATGTGTAAGAAAATGGTTTATTTCTTTAAAAGATGAAAGTTTGAAGTAAAGCCCATTTTGTTTTCTTTTTGGACATGAGAATGCCCCATAATGGTTATTTTGTTGTGTACTAAGGCAATTTTTGTGGATAGACCAAGTTGTAAAAGTAATTGTATGTTGTGCATCCTTGACTCATATGTAATGAAATGATAAGATTCTTGATAGTTAGTGTAGTTTGTCATGTGGAAACTAGTTTATGTGTTGTGCCCCAAGTATGAGATACATGGTATCCAGCTTGGGATAAGGGTGGTGGACATCTAGTATGATCCCCTATGTGTACCCTTCGTGATTATCTTGCGTAGTTGATTTTTTGTGAAGTGGAGTAAGCATGAAATGTGTGGATGTGTATTTATTAAATGAAATGTGATGTATTTCCTTATGTTAGTCGTATTTGTATGTTAAATGTGTACCTCTAGTTTTTGGTTCCCTCCTTATGGGAGTGTGATGCCAGCTAGTGTAAATAGGGGTTGAGAGGCACATGTTTGATCCCATCGGCAAATTACACACTAAGGGTCTTGTCCCTAATCCTAATAAAGGATCTATGTTGAGTCATTGTAATCCTTCTATGGACATTGATCGTGGCCTACTCCCCCATATATGAGAGCCACACTTGTTGGTTCGTAGTGCAAACCTAATCCTTGATTTTTATAACCCATGGGTAAAGGATGGAATTACATGGAGCATGATGTAATGCCCCACCAAGTAACCCTAAAGGAAGTTGTAACTAACAACTTAAGTGAACCAATTTTTTTTTTTATAAAGTGTAATAACATACGCATTCACTTACTAATTAACAACAACCTCTAAGGCTACAAGGTTAAGATTACTTAAACCCACACATACATCTTACATATAACCAAAGAATTATGAGCTTTATGAAATAAACATCATACATCATAACAATACCACATAACATAATAAGATGAACATCCAAGATACAATCTCATAACATTAACTTATTCCAATAGTTACAACACTCATTCCTAGAATGAGACAATAGTACATAAGATTACAATTACAAAATTCCATCTCATAAACATAAGAGGGATAAACTAACTTATACAATCTGAAATATTACAATGTAAGAACACAAGAACTCGACTCATCCATCTAGATGTCTCACCTCCATGAGCTGAAGATCAATGGGGACCCAATGGTTTTGGTGCATGTTCCACCCAACCATGTGGTACCCGAAGGCCCACCGCCCATGCTAGGAGATAGTAACCACATAACATGGACAAAGATCTACAATCACTAACCAAAGGTAGACTCATACTGACATAACCAAACAAATGAACTAAAGAAGTACATCTCAGGTACAACACTGACATTGCTTCTAGACATAAAATAAAACAAGTATGTTCAGAGAACCATACACGTATACAAATACCAATCACCAAGGGAATCTCAAGAGCATACAACCTAAGAATCATAACCACTCCATCTCAAGGAGAAAACAAATATAAGAACTCACTCCAAACATTTTGGAGGCAATAAAACACATAGTCCACTCCTTCCTCAGGAGGCAACAATATGAAACCACATAACAAGGTCACTCCATACAAGGAGACACGGATCCCATAATCCACTCCTAAACCAAGGAGGTGCAAACATCCCCGTTCGTGAAAACCGGGTACTAACATAGGCACAACCTCATGCACTATCAAGAGAATTCACAACAGGTTGACATCACAATGACAACCCTCACAAACAACAGACCATTTGGAAGACTTATAATTTAGGACTAACACTAATCTCAAAACCCACAATGCAACTTGACGACATAGCAACAAAAGCATTCAAGTCATTAATCAAATCTAATATTTGGATTTCCTAAATCCATATTCATTCAATAGGTAATGTTAACAAGGTCAATGACACACTTACACGGTTAACTCAAATAATCATATACCCATATTTCTATTTCCATTACCGGAAATCTTAAACAATTTAAACTTACATCCCTTTATGAAATACAGAGAAACTAGAACATTTAAGGCAATCACGAGAAAATTAATATTTTTGAATATACTAAATCCATATCTCTTTCACATTCCATTCACAATAAATTAATTGCTCTAATTGAAATATAATAAACTAAAATAACTATTTGCCTCATCAATATAATCAACTTCTTAATTTACTTTTAAATCGACACGAATCCATGCAAGTAAACTCTTTCCATTTCCTAACCAAATCTTACATCTCATTCAATTTTCTATTTAAAACATTCAATCCCTTTAATATCATAAAATATTGTTTCTCTATCCATTTTCCCATACACACTAATCAATCCATTTTTAAATCTCTATTCAATAATATATTGCATGCACCTTATTAAAAGGAAAAAAGATAATGAATTTACACTTAACATATTTATATATGCTTCATATTATATAGACACCAAACATATATTAATGAATTTATTTATATATATCCTTTAATATTCCAATCACAACGATTAAATTGCTCTATGAAAATAAATAAAACATAATAAATATTTGTCTTTTCAAATATATTCATTTCCTAGATTTACTTCCAATACAACATAAACTATTGCCATTACTATATTCTATTTCTATCCAAAACCTATATCTTTTCAATTCTCTATTTAAAACATGTCATTTTATTAATGTATAAAAATAACTCTTGGCTTTTTTATTTAATCATGCATTCATATTGTTTCCAATTAAATCTCATTAATTAAACAAACATTCAAATATAAATACTTCTACAATTCTTCAATATATTTAAATATCATTTTTTTCTTAACAATTCGACCATGCATTCAAAACCAACACAAGTACACATCTAATTGGATTTCTTTCATTTTCTAGCTAACTCATATAATTTAATCAATTTTCTATCTAAACATGAAATTTATAAAATATCTCTTTCCTTATCTTTAAAATCTCTATTCACAATAATATAAAACTATTTCTCTTTCAAAATAACTGAAATACTTAAACAAATGTCATCAGTTTACAATTATAAGAGGTATTAATTCAATGTTTTCTTTAAAAACCAACTTAAGTCCTCTACAAGGAATTCTTTCAATTTTCTAATTTACACCACATGTCTACTTCAAAATAAATATATTTTAATTAAATTATATTTAATAAATATATTTATCTAAATATTTTAATTAACTCATTCAAAACAATTCTCATTTACTATGATTTCTCATTGAACATTAAACCAAATAAATTATAGCAGATATTCTCAAAGCATAAACACGAAGACATAATCATTGAAGGCAATAGAAGAAACTACATTTGGATACTCTAAATCCATTTCTCATGTCATTACGTAATTCATTATATCGATAAAACTGAATTAAGAACTCATCTTTTCAGATAAGGGAGAAATTACACTAATATTTAATTATCTAATTGTTCTTAACAAAATAAGTATTTTCAACTATAACTCAAAACATTTCACTTTAAATTAAATAACCAATTGCCCTTGCAAATTAAATCATTAAAAATTAATCAAATTAACATTTGGTCTCTTCCATAACTTATTGTGTTAAAATAAGATCAATATTTGGACTATAACCCAATATCATATATATATTTTTCCAATTAAATCAAATTAATAATTGGACCTTTTACACATGAATTTAAATTTCACAATTAAATCTTTAAAACATGCCATTTTAGAATAAACAATAATTTTCCCCATACGTTTATAATTTTATTTCCACTAATCTAATATACAAATTTTATTTAAAATAATATAAATAAATATAATACTTTAATATTATAAATTATAATATAAAATATTATTAAATAATATTTTAATATTATAATAACAATACATAAAATATTAATATTTATAAATATCAATTTATTATTATTCTATTATCAGAGCATCCATGGGAAAGTAACTTAACAATAGTCTCGTGTTTCAAGTATAACTCAAAAAATATGATCTGGGTATTTGCGATTTTTTGATTGGGATAATAAAATTCTAGGATGCAGAAACCCTTTAAATTTCCTGATAACCCAGTTTGCGATAATGGAGTTATATGCGACGTAACCAGACCATTTTATCATGAAAAATATAACTACCCTACAGATTTTAAAATTCTGATTTTTAATAATAAACAAAGGGTTTCATTTTCTAAAAACATTCTAAATGGATTTTTCAATCTCTATGTTTGATTTCAATAGCAACATAGTTGATTTCCCAAAATAATTTAAATTCAACTGAGATTTTCACAATTTTCACTCAAGAATTTTCACAAGCAAATGCTGTAAATTTATTTAATTCTTTTTTTCTAATATCAAATTTATTTTCTAAAACAAATTTAACAAACAAATCTTTAATCACTACTATTTTAAAAAAATAAATAATCAAGAACAATAAAACACAAAGAGAAAAACCTGGTACAAGAAGCTACATGAAGAGATGAATTTCTGATGTAAGCCTCCTCCAAAGATTTCCTGAATTTTTTTCAATCCTCCAATGAATCCAATCTAAAACCCAACAAATGCAAATAATCTTTCCTCCAATCAATTCTACAATCAAACTTTCTTCAAACCCTTCATTTGTCCAAATTTTTCCAAAATTTCTTCTCTACTGTAAAAATGAATTTTTTTAAAAACTTTTCTGCCCTAAAATTAAAACATGTATTCTTTATAAATCAAAAATACCTAATACAACTCTTATTCACATTACATACAAATTAGATATTAATTTCAATTTCAATTTCAATTTTTATAACCTTAATTCATGTTACATGCAAATTAGATATTAATTTCAATTTCAATTTTCGAAAACCCACTTTCAATTTAAAATGCAATTTCAAGTAATAAATTAATTTTCAAAGTTGAAACTCATTTCCCATGTAAACATTTAATTACTATTTCTAATTTAATTCCCACAAGTTGAAACTAAATTCCAAAAGTAATTTTAATTATTTTATTTCCTTTCATTTTCTTGCATCACGTTTAATTAATTAATTTAATTATTTAATAACTAAATTCAACCCCCTTTGATTAAATTTAATTAATTAAATAAATTAAATTTAATTAATTAATTTTAAATATAAACTTTTATCCAAATTGCATTATTTAAATTAAACAATCATCAACATGATTTAAATGCAATTATTCTAAATATTTATTTCCAAATCAAGAATCCTTTATAATTAAATAACATTAAAGCAAGGCAATGAACAACTCGACACATACCACTAATGACACACTATGGCTAGGGTGTAGACTTGACACATGTTACCTAGCTACTATCTCCCGTTCAACTTAACCGTTGGATCGACACGCTCAAACCTGTGAACATAGGTGGAGTCGATGTCATGTATCTGCAATCCTGCAACCAAGTAAACAACATCATATAATATATCTAGCATATAATACACACTATGAAGAAAGAATTACAGATTCGTAGGGCGCTCGCAAGCGAGTGATGCGAACCCGTCTTCTTCACCAATACACTCATCAAAACTGACACTTCCATCATAATTCCAATATTCTCATAATAACATCTCATGCTAACTCTACAACATCATTAATCCACTATGCATGTGAAACAATAATTAGATCAACATATCACACAATAATAGTTGTCGCTCAATAGTAGCGATCAAAACATCATAACAAAATGTATCCAGTAACAAAGTAACTATAACCAAACATAACATAAAGCAAACCGAATAAGGAGCAAAATGGAGGGGTATTACACATGATTTATTCATCTTCATGTGGTTAGGGACCACCAGTTATTCATATTCATGTGGTCAGGGACCACCAGGGATTCATATTTGTGTGGTCAGGGATCACCAATTATTCATATTCATGCAGTCAGAGACTGCCAGTGATTCATATTTGTGTGGTCGGGGACCACCAGTTACTCATATTCATGTGGTCAAGGACCACCAATTATTCATATTTATGTGGTCAGAGACCACCAACTATTGCATGCTATTATACTTATGTGGTTAGAGAACCACCATTCCCCTCCTCCCCTTAGGTGGCTTATCAAGTCATGCTGTGCTTGTAATGTGCAGATTTTATTGTTGAAATATGAATTATTCATAATTCTTGATTGATGTTTTATTTTATTATGCGCCAGCAATGTGGAATTTTAAACATTTATTTAGCCATTTGAAATTTGTTATAGTCCTTTTTGCCTCAAGGACTTGTTTAATTTTACCTTTGAATAATGATCAGAATGTTGCAATGTAGCTACAATTGATCTTTATTTTGTTTCTCTTGAATTTATAGTTCCGTCTTGGGGAGTTTTATTAAAAATTTGGTTTATGATCTTATGTTACTCACTTTGGGGCTTTCTCCTTGTTTTCAAATTGTTGGCATGTGTGGTGTAATGTGAAATATGTAAACTGCCATATCTCGGGGGGTTCCTTGGTAGGTCATATAGGGGAGTAGATGTGCTGGGGAATTATTTTGAAAGGGGTAGTGAATGAGACCGGTATGGGACGGTCATTAATCCATTTTTCCCCTCATTCTATGATTGTTCTTATCTATATGGAGGAGTCCTTAAAGAAGGGCCTTGAGTGGTATCCAAGAATATCCATCCTTCTAAACCCCATTGTGTGAGCCTTATGTTTTAACTTATGTGACTGTATGAGGACAGACACACCCATTAGAAAGAGCATCCTTTGTATGAGGACAAGTGCATCCAATTGGGAAGAGCATCCTTGCTACTGTGTACATGTGAAATTGCAAGTAAATGTGATGTGGCATACCTGTGAACTATGTGCGAAAGTAACAAATGATGCACGGTAATATTGATTGAGACATGGTATGAGTGCGATGATTATAAGGTAAATGTTTCTTTGAGGAACATATTTGGACAAAAATATGAAGTTAACTCTTGAGATATGACTGAACATTTGAGAAAAAAAAAGCATTTTCTAATAGCATGAGTGTTAATGGCAATTAGGATTTTGAGATGTATTAAATGATGCTTATTTGTTGATATGTTGTAACTTAGTTGCAGATGGTTGCATGGGTAATAATTTATAGTTGTATGAATGGTTGTTAACTATGTGTTTTATTTATATATTGTGAACATATGGGATAAAAGTTTTATTTTTAATGATTGGATTCTAAATTCATGAAAGTACTATCTCTTATGTGTCTTTGTTTTAGTCTATCCTTGTCGTCAATTATGTGAAAATAGTTATTGTATATTGATACCTTGTACAATTTTTATGATTAGTTGGAAGTGCCTACACTTCGTGGGTTTTCCTTGGGATAATTGCTTGAGCAATATTTTGTCATTGTGACCATTGTTCTATAATTTATGCAGCTTTACAGAGTGGCTATCTAAAATTGTGTAAATCTTTCCTTGATCCAATACGAAACTAAAATGCATGTTCCTAATTTAATGTTTTGATTACCTCCATCATGAAAATAGAATCATTAGTATGGCTAATTAATTTATGGTGTGTCACTTCTAGTGGATACCTATGTACTTGTGTCATACTTGTGTACATGTTGTGATACACATATTACTTGCTAAGGCATGAGTTTTTGACTATCATCTTTTAGTTAAAATCTAGGGTGGGCACTCTACCCCTTACCAACTTCCAGGAGGAGGTTTAGTCATAAGGGGGGGAAGATGTGAGGCGCCACCTATTGTTGAGCATTTCTACACTATTTTCACATTTATTTACATATAGAGGTCTAAGTGGTGGTTAAAAAAGAATAGTATTAACATTCAATTAGTTCATTCTATGATAACATCATTATTATTGGTAAGTCTTATGTTGGGGGTAAATAATAATATTATTTAGTTGAATTTGAATTAAATGATAATATTATTATTAAATTAAAAAAAAGAAAGAGTTGATTCAATAATACCAATACTATTATGGTTTCTTAGTTGATTAAAATATAACACTCTTATGTTAAGGTCCAATAACTAGATAATTGACATATTGTTTTGTTTATCTAATTTGATGGTCATGTTAATAATAAATGAGGATATTTAGTTTGATCACTATTCTAGTTACTTTAATCTATAAAGGAATCATAAGTTTATATATATATGTATATATCATTATTAGTAATGAATGTCTAGTGTGTGGAGTGAATGCAATTATACTTACAAGGTCAACTTATTGGATGTCCCTCTATTGGGTGATCGAGTATTCAACAATAATCTGATCATTGCTTAGGTGGAAGAATGACAATAAATTATTATCGAAATATTTATTATTGATTCATTAAAATAAAATAAAATGTATATAGTATATATATATATAGGAGTAATATTACCATCGATAAAACCACAACATAATAAATGAAGGATATGTATTAAATTATGGTGCAATGCTAAGTATAAATGGGGGTCCCAATTGATAATATATTGTTAATATGACGATTTATTTATTAAGCCTAAAGGTGTTAAAGGAAAATTCCCTTATACACTAGCTATTATGGAAGAAGGAATCGTAGTGTCTAGCAGGGGGGAGTGGAAAGAAGTTTTAATGAACGTACTATGCTTTTGGTTGTTTCTCCTACAACTTGCAAGTGCTAGAGGGTTCATGTTTAAGGAATGAATCAACCAACAAGATATCTTGCCAGATTTCCATGGATAAGATGTTGCCTAGACTCAATGATCTATTTTATCTTATTAATGTGCCTGTCAGATAAATACACCTTAGCTTATTAATGTTCCTGTCAGATAAATGTGATGTATTTACTATCTTTGACACTTACTACCTAAAATCTAGATTGTGTGATTTGTTTTCGCTTCTCTCAATCAGTATTCATGCTACTTTTAGAGTAAATTTTTACATACTGAGAATGAATGGGGTCCTTGCATGTTTTATGGGGTGTTGCAACATGTATTCAAGGAGATAATTCATCAATGCCTTCCTTTCTAATAGCGCCAAATGTCTCTCTAGGCTGGATGCTATCAATATCACAAATTTGAAATGAAGGTCACTATATTTAGGGTATTGTGACACTAATGGGTGGGGAGGATGGCAGTTACATTGGTCTTTGTAGTCATGTATGTAGAAGATAAAAGCATTAGCTAATCACACAAAGTGAGGGGTGGGTAGCTCAGAGCGGGAGGTGAAAGCAAGCATAAATCGAGCAATAAAATTCATATGCAGGGATTGGAGAGAAGGGACAAAGTCTCTTGATGTTACGCGGGAAAAGGATATGTAGAAATTGAATTTGGGCCTATTTGGAGTGACGCTAGCAGAAGCAGTGGAATTTTTCTTACGCTTTCCAGTTGCACTTACCTAATGTCTTCCTTCTATAAATTATGATCTGTTTAGAGGTGATGGCATGTGCAATGGCTGATAGTGCCTATCTCAACAAACTAGTAATCTAGGTGTGGAAATAAACTCTCTTTCTCATTGTTCAAACTATTTTGCATTTGGATCAGCTAAATGAAACTCAGTATTACTGAAAATAATAAATTTATGTATTGCGTTGAAGAAATGATGTGTATATAACAAGAATGAAAGAAATTTCGATTGATTGGTTTGTAATGCTAACTCCTATATTTATCTCCCACATTAACATGCAACATAAAACCTTCCTTGTATAATTGGATTTTATACATGTCTCTAGAAGGATAGATAAATCAAAGAAGGAATAATACAAGCCTAAATTGATTAGAAGCTATACTCTTTGACATAAATTTCTGAAAATCTATCTTCTGGAATCCAGTAGAAATGAAAGCTTCTAGAGACTCTTGAGAGTAGCAGATAAATCAGATAGGTAATCTGTTATAGCACATTAATCTATACTCCTAGTTTCCAGTGTGAAATGTTTACTTACTTGTAATAAAGGGTAGTAAAGAAGAAACTATTGCTTGCACATTTATACTTGCAACAAAAAATTCCATGATACAAAGTTTGAAAAGTATCTCAAATACAAGGATCAAGCTAGCTAATTAACTACTCAAAAATTTATTAAACAAAAAAAAATGTCTTAATATTGTTATAAAACGTCTTGAAACCTACCTTTGTGTGATAGCCTCTCTTGGAATTCGTAAAGTGAACTAATGTATGAATCATCCATTGTCAAACCATGCTTGTATACTAATAAGTATTAGGTATTAAGCTAGTGAACTAACTAACCACCTGTCACAATCTATGAGCCACCTATACTATCTCGACGGACAAGCTTGATGCTAGTCAAAATCTATAAATTGAGTTGGGAGTTCGAGTGATAAGCTTTATTATTTTGTTGTTAATATAATTCTTGAGACCACATTCTCTGAGGGCATTTTATTGAACAACTCACCCTCGTGTATATGCTTCCTCATTTAGCATTCATGACTACCTACCTGAGCTATTGCAACTAAATGTGCCAAGATCCTTTATTCAGTATGTGTTAATGAAGGTACATACCCATGTTGTCTAGGTAGGGTAGAATTTGTGAGATGCTAGAGTCAGCTTGGTCAATCTATCTCTTGGTCCGTTTTACTCTAAGATTAGCATTTTTAATAATAAACACTACCATTACTTATCTCTAGTATTAGTTTTGTGGTTTACTATTTACTCATGTACTGGTAACCCTTCACTTAAAGAGCTTGATTTCTTGTTCAGTCTTATTTGAATCTGTAGTTGCTTTGTTGGGTCTTGAGTAGGGAGACATGATCCTTATACTAGATTTTGATTGTTTGAGAACTTGATTTTGGTATCAAGTGGCAACATAATGAATTATTGACTGTAGAAAACAGAGCCTCATCTGATATTTGGTAATACATTAGTTCAAAACATTCACACTCATTGACTATAGGGATCGTCAAATCAGAAAACTAGGCTAATTAGTTGGCTTTGTTTTAAAATATATTTATCATATGGTGTTAACTATTGGCTGTAGTGTTTATTCTGCACCACTATCAAATCATTTTCATGTTAATGGTGTGAGTATATTGTCATGACTAACAATTGTTTAAATGGTCTCGAATCACACAAATTGGTTGACATTTATATCTTTGATTCTTTCTTATTCACCTAATACCTTATGATTCTAATTAAGAACATTGATAAACTTTGACCTATATTAGCATTATAACATGAAAATAATTGTTAACATTCTATTCAACAATCTGTTCATGGTTGGATCACTATTACTGTGTTTTAATTTTATTATAAAACAATATGTACCCATTAAATGAAGTAGTGATTTCGGTGGTTTTTCTTGTGTTAAATCTTCACATAGAAATATTTTAGCTGTGGAATTAAATTTATGTTCATTCGGTTATTTATACAATGCCATACTGATAGTTAATACCCTTGCCATAGAGTAATGCATTACTGTACAGATTAATATTAATCCTCATGACATATTTATATCACATATTTTACTAATGAGTTTAATCCTATAGCTATCAGCAAAGGAGAATAGCATTCGTAAATTTTGTTCATACATTAATGACCGGGGAAATTAGTAACAATAATATTTTTTATAATGCAGTTATTGCATGAAATAAATTTAATCATTATAAATGAAACAAATTCACGAAGAATTTTTTTCCCGTGACTTTAATGGGAGAGGCGTTGGAAAATTCCCATTTTGGGGCTCATGTCTACCTCATTCATTTCAACTTTTAAAATCCTTCTATCTAATCCTCATGTTTAAATAATCCCTGAGGGAAACACAAAGAGAACATATCCCACTCACAATAATGTAAAATTAAATAAAGGTATGTATAGGGGTAAAGGGTAAGAAATTTTACCATTCCTTTTTTTTTTAAAAGAATTTCTTTTGTTCTTTATTTTCAGTTTTTCTTTTCAATTGAAAGTAATCTATATGAAATATATACATATAGGAAATGATTTAACTAATTCTAAAAAGTAATATTATTATTATTATAATAAATTGAAATTATTTTATAAGGGATATGAAATATATGTGTAAATAAGATAATTATATATATATATAGTTAACAATTAATCAAATAGATTTAACAATAAGTATTAGATCAAATGTTAGGTTACTTAATATTATCTAAAAGATAAATTTGGTTATTAATGTTATCAAAACTTGAGAGTTTAGGGTACTAATCCTCTTGACAACTTGAAGGTTAAAAGAAACGTATTTGTGCATTTTCGTGTTACCTAGCTATATAATAATTTGTATATTTGAGTCATTGATGAATAAAGAGCATGATAATATTAAGTTTAGTTACCTTTAATTGTGTGTAGTAGCATTAATTGTCAAGCTACCAATTTAGTACTCAATGGGATTTAAATAAATACCCACTAAATATTCTCACTATTGATTGTTAAGTTGGCTTTTGGAGCATTATATGATTAATTTGTTCTATAATTCAATAGTCGCTTAAATATCTTGTGTTGTCCATCATCACCACATCTTATCCTTGCATGTGTGGCCTTCCATTAAATTTTCATATTTCTATCAATGTTATTATTAGCCTTGGACATATTTTTTTTATATAATCTATGAAATTGTTTGGTTAATCATAATATATCATTCTCGGTTAGTTGTTATCATAATGATAATTTAAATACCCCTATACCAACTAAGTCTTGGAGTTGAATAGCCAATTTTTCATAAACCTAGATGTTCTCTTAGCAATAATTCTTATCGTTAAATTATATTATATCTTATTAGAGTATATTGTGATTGAAGTTGATGTTGAGCCATATTTTCTTAGTGATTATATTCCTTTGTTATCCAACCAAGTGCGAGATGGTTGAAGTCTTGTGTCGAACTACAATGCCTCTATGAAATATATATACGTAGGCAAGGTTGTCTGAGACGAGTCCCCGAGGACTCAATTTGGCCCCTAGGATTTGTTCTCTTATTAATATTCTTCAGAATTACCATTGAAATGTATTCTATTGGTTATCTTGTGTCTAGTATTATGTTTGTGATTTTTTGATAATTAACTAAACTATCTAAGTTTTCCTCAATGATGAGGACTCGATGTCTTCCTTTGATCCCCCATTGTTGATTGTCTACGAAGTTTAATTATCAAACTAAAATATTATAGTTTATAATTGGTTGAAAGTTGTACGCTTCCATGTAGTATAGGTTTTGGTAGAAAAAATTGAGAGTTTCACATGCATATGTGAACGAAATTTGAAAATTGTCTTGTCCTTAACTATATTTTTGTGTAAAATTTTTGGGCATTACATATATATATATAAAAACATATACTATATTGAATAAAATTCAAATTGAAAAACATTTAAATTTAATAAAAACTCGAAATGCTTTTGAAGACTAGTGGACAAAGAACTGAGAAAAGTTCAAAGCTTGTATTAAATAGTCTCCATACATCATTCAAAGCCAAAGGTATGGGAGGTGGTGGTGTGGGGAGGAGTCGATTGGCTACTTCGCACAGTCAACCCCTGTATGGGGCGGTGGTTGTGGGAATAGCGACCATCCCTCCCCCAATACACAAGTTTTATTCACATATCAATATAAACAAAGAACTTCATTAAAACCCAACATTCCACATATGGGTCATACGAATATTTTTTGATTTTACAATATTAAAAAAATTCTACAGTTATATACCAAATATAAATATGTATGTATATATATGTATGTGTGTGTGTGTATAAGTGTATATATATAAATATATAATTTCATCTCAAAAAGTGTTTCAATTAGGTAAAATATTTTCCCTCGAAACAAATTTCACAAATAGCTTCTACAATATTGTTTCAACTTTAAAACAAAAGGTTTCCAAAATTTTAGCCAAATTTAAACTAAATTGGAAAACAAATTTAAAGTACAGACAATATAAATATAAGGTTTCCCCAAATTTCTTGATAGGAAGATTTTCCAATCTATTTCTACAGAGATTTCTAATATCTCTATTATATCCTTTGGAATTTTCTATTGTTTAAAATCAATTCCCTATAGAGGTTTTCAACAATTTTCACCACCAAAGCTTTCAATAATTTCCACATAGAATCTTTCAATAAATTTTCTAAATCTTATAATGTTTCCCTCCGAGTTTTTCCTTTTTTTAAAATGTCAAATTCACATAGGCTCTCTAATTTCACTATAAAATTTCCTTACACGGCACTAAATTAATCATGATGAATCTACAAATACAAATGCCCTACAATTTTTTCCAAAACTACTAAAAGCTTCTACTACAAACAAAAATTCTTCTTAGACAACAATCTTTACATGTCTTTTTAAATCAATTCAAACAAGGCTTCCACATAATAGAGTTTTGTACAAGCAATATTTTCTAAATCAACCAAATAAATAAACAATTAAAAGAACTTGTTTTCTTGAATCTTGAAGAAATGAAGGTTGGAGTAGAGCCTCTTCTTCATAATTCAATTTCCAAAGCCTTTTCCAAAATCAACACTTCTAGAAAAAAGAAAAATTACAGAACCCACAATATTTTCTGAGAACCTCTTTTAAATTTTTAACAAACAACCTAAGAATTCAAAATCTCCACAAATTTCTACAGCCAAAAATATTTTCATACTTTCCATGGCAAGCAAATCTTCTCTTCCCAAATTTTCAACCTCCCAAAATATCTTGTGCTTTGCCATGAAGAATCTTTTTGCTTCCTCACCCAAAGCCAAGATTCACTCCTGGGAATTAATTTTCCCAACAACCTAATTAATTTTCTAAAACTTGCTAGAAATTCAAAAATATCTTTCAACAACCCACAAATATTTCCTCTAAGCCTTTTTTCTTTTTTAATAATTTCAAATTGCAATTTAATTTCCAAATAAATTTAATTCCATTAATCTATTTTCTTAATACATAATTTAGTCAATTAATATATTTACTTAATAAACAAATTTAATCGCATGGATTAAATTGCTTTACTAAATAAATTAAATTTAATTAATTAAATTAAATAAAAAACTTCCAAAAATATTATTTAAAATTGGTTAAATAAATACTCAAATCATTTAAAGCATTAATGTAACATTAATTTCCATAAAATAAACCTTGCATAGTTAAATAATAATAGTTAAGGAAAATGTACACAAGTTGAACAAACATACCGAACATGGACTGATGACACACTGTGGCTAGGGTGTAGACCTGACATAAGTAATCTAGCTACTATATCCCAATCAACTTACCATTGGGTCGACATGCTCAAACCTGTGAAGCCAGGTGGAGTCGATGTCATGTACCTACAAGCCTGCAATCGAGGCATCATTAGCATAAGCATATAAAATCATCATAAATCGCATCGTGAAGAGGAAATTGTGGAATCGAAGGGCGCTCACAAGCGAGTGATGCTATCCTTCACCAATACACTTATCACAAACTAACAGTTTTGATCATAAATAAAATACTCATGTGCAATATTCATGTTACAACAAACCAACATTATTCTAATCAAAGCATATCAAGTAAACATCAAGGAAAGTACATCTCATCACACATAAAGTTTGCATCGCTCTATAAATAATGATCAAAATATCAAAGCATTGTAATCTAATCATAAGAGAAAAATAGAGGGGTGTTACATGGAGACCTAAAATATTGAATAACCTAAAATTTACGCCTACTAGGACTCATATGAAATTTTGGGCATATAAGTATTAGATCTGGTTTCTATGTAGG
Source organism: Sequoiadendron giganteum (assembly GCA_007115665.2). Classification (NCBI taxonomy): domain Eukaryota; kingdom Viridiplantae; phylum Streptophyta; class Pinopsida; order Cupressales; family Cupressaceae; genus Sequoiadendron; species Sequoiadendron giganteum. Next base: position 273,252,135 of record CM021104.1, on the reverse strand, counting down.
AACTGGTTTTTGGAAAAAGGGTATCTAAAACTAGAAAAATATGGAAAATGACCTAAACTAAGATTTGTATGCCAAGACTAGCATATGAGTCTAGGTAGGGTTTTATGGAAGTTCAAAGTCTGAATCTGGTCTTCAATGTCCACTCTTTCTGTTCCACTTTATTTCTAGATCTGGAACCCTGATTTCAGGGTTGTAGGTGACTTTTTAGCGAATATTACAACCTTGTGATGTGTCGAAAGCTTTTCTCAACTTTGAAACCTACTTTTCATTGGATCCTCAATTCTTCCAAGCACCTAGATCTCCAATCAAACAAAGAGAGAGAAAATGTGTTGATTGTTAAGGAATAGGGGTTTGCCTTGGTCAAACCCATTACAGGTAATTAAACCAAATGATGACATAATGAAATGAAGGCATGGAACATGAAAAAAAGGACATAAATCATGGACAATGATACCTTGAATGATGCCTTGTAAATTATGTCTTTTAAATCTAAAACTCAACATGAAATGGCCATGAAGGATGCAGATCTTGATCTTGACAATAGGTGTAGAACAATGCTTGATCTTGGATATTCAATGCTACATCACAACACTAGCTCAATAACATGTTTGATGCTTTATATCTTTGAAATGATGATGGATATGGAATTGTAGAAAAAATTGATGAAGAATTCTACCATTGAATATCTTACAAAGTGATCTTGAATGCTCTCTAGATGATCTTGTGAAGCCTTCAAATGCTGAACTCTTGAATGCTTTAATTGGTAACATGTATGCATGCTTATATGAAATAGTAGTTTAAAAGCTCATTTTTATATGCAAGCCATCTAATATTCCATGTATTAGATCTCAAAGGCTGACATACATGAAATTTAAACTTAAAACCTAGTTTTTCCTACTCAAAAACTTAAAAATAGGCCAAATGGGACTCATACGCCACCAGTGATAGGTGGGTCACACCTAGATGGGAATCATACACCCAAGGTTGTGTATGGATCCCATAGGGCCTATTTGAAGAGAGATAATGTTAGGGAGTGATGAAATTAAGTTTATATGAGGTCTATGTCATGATTTTGGTTAATATATGCCTTGGGATGCATAATATAGGGTCATATGGGCCTATTAATGATGTTATTAAGGTACTAAATGCAATAGGGCCCAAAATCGAATGTGAAAGTGTGAATAAATACACTTTACAACATTAAGTCAAGGTAAAATTATGTCTATTTAGCTAAAAAGGGCCCCAAATCCAATGTGAAAGTGTTCAACACATTACAACACTAGATTACATCCACTTTATTTTATAAGTCTCCTAAAATTAATGTGAGTGTGTAAATAAATAAACTTTAAAACTTTTAATTAAGGAAAAGGTTAGGCTTATTTAGCCTTAAAAGAGCTCAAAACCTAATGTGGAAGTTTAAAACACATCACAACACTAGATCAAGGTGATATCAAATCCCATTTATCATTATTTTTTCCCAAATCAAGCAAGGAAAAGGTGCACCTTTTATGTTGCCAGAGTCATATACGCCATTATATAAGAAATAATGAAAGATATTATAAAATTCTAATCATCATCCATAACTAAAATATCATGGTAATGTCCATAACATATGGTCTCTCGCAACAGTAAGTCAAAATTTTGCAACTTTCTACATAAATAAAAGATGGCCTCATAAAGTCATGCTCATCACCTTAAAGGTTTAATTGTTGCTTTATTTGATTTTATTTAATCACCTACAATTGTTTGTACACATAAGAAAAATGCATACTAAACATGTTGTAAAGTTACATAACATATGACATGATGCTTAAATGATGAAATGTTGCAATAATAGTGATAATTATGCTCTTGACTACTCTTGAATACTTTTAGGAATATTGATTGATTCTCCAAAAATTATAGTTCATTCAAATGGTAAAAACACTATTTGTTTATATTCAATACTTTTAATTTCCTAAAAACACAAATATCCATAGCCAACAATTGAAATTGGAAATTAAAATAATAAATTACCAACAATGACATATTTGAATTTGGAGCCAAAGTAGCTCGTCTAGGGTGCAATACACCCTATACTAGATCCACCTTTTTTCTGATTTAGAATGTTAATGGAAAATTAATAACTACAATTTTATTTCTATTGTTTGATTTTACAAGAATGGTTATAAAAATGGGAAATTAATGCACAATAGGTCCAAGCACATAGGGGGGAGCATAACCTAGTTTGAAATTATCAGGGGTGACAATTTTCAATGCTACAGTCACAATGTTAAAACATATGTTTGATCTTGATGTTAGGTGTTGAATCTTCTCCAAATTTACTTCAAATCTATAACTTGCAAGAAAGAGAGGAGACGAAGGGTTGTGCCATATAGGGTCTTTCCAAAGTCAAACCCCATTCCGTTGTTTCCACCTACACAAGAACTATGATGATGTTAGATAAAGATTTCTTACCTTAGGTTAGATAGAGGAAAATAGATAAATCACAATGCTACAACCTATAATTTAAATTTATATTCCTTTATGGATTGATGTTGTGATGTACATCTCATATACGAATAATTTTCTAATTGATTGAATGCCCTACAATTGTTAGAACTTACAATGATATTAGACATAAAATCTGAGACAATATTACTTTTGTTGTGACGTGAATTAAATGATACATTACAAGCATAATCTTGAATAATGAAAGAGCTATAAAAATAATACATAATTTTCTCTCGAATTTTCTTTTAGGATGATCAATTGATAGTCAAAATGCTCAAATATCCTAGGTGTTCAAATGGTGAACAAGACATATTCATATTAATTTCAATATTTCCCACAATAGTTATTTTGAAAGGACAACAATTGAATTTAAAATTGCAAACATATTAATTCTAAAAATAAAATATTCAAATTTAAACCAAAATACAGTGTTGAAGGGCAAGGGTATTTTTTATTTTTGATGCTTATTAAATAAATAATTAAATTTAATGTTTGAAATATATGCTTCACTTAGGGGTCGGATTCCCACTTAGAGAAAAAATAATTTATAAAAAGCATTGAGCTCATATAAAGAAAATACTAAAATTTATAATATCTAGAATGAGTAGGTTGGTGTAAAATATATTTCTCTCTATAGAATTAAAATAAACTAGTATTAGTATATTGTTCCCATAAGAGAATAAACTCTTGCTAAAGAATAACTTTCTAATTTTTTAGAATTTTGACTTGCTTGAAAAGGAAAATTATATTATTTTTTTGTATTCTATCCATCTATAATAGAATACTAAGCATGTAACACATCAAAACCTAAGACTTAGAGAATTTGATAGACTTTTTCATTATCATAAAAGTAACAATAAAAGAAAAATGAAAATAAAGAGAGGGGATCCCCATTTTTCTAAAGAAAAAATGAGGAATGTTATGAGACTATACATCACTCATGTTACAAGAAATGTGAACCTTTTGTAGCATACACACTTACTCTAACATAATAATTTCTAATTAATGATTCTCTTATTTTTTAGATTTTCTTTCCACCCTAAGGTGTTTTCTCGATGTTTATGTCATTTATTGAGCCCCAATCATAGATTCACTTATTTTGAGAAAAAAACATTAAATAAAAATATTAATATGTTGATTGAAGGTCCATTTAATGAGGGGTGGGGGCCCTAGCTCGATTGGCTAAACCTTTCCTATTGTAGGAGGTTGATCACGAGCTCTAGTCCCCCCACCCCTGTGGCACTAGAGGGCATGTTTCGCCAACATCGCCGGTCACGTTAAAATGTTTTCCAGGCACACTGCAGTTTATAGGGATTCGTGCTACCTGATTCCTGTAGTCTAAAAAAAAGGTCCATTTGATGAAAAAGAAACCTTAGGACTATTTTTTTTAAAAAATTTATTCAGGGTTAATTAACATTTTTCTTATAATTTTCAATCTAATGGTGCATATGCTCTTGCCTTATACAATAATCTTATATTAGGAATTAGAAGAATCCCTGGCTCATATTTGCTTTTATATCTCACTTTTGTATTTTCACAATAATATAACATTATTGCTCCCGTTGTATGATATAAGGGTGTGTATTCTCTTTCCTTGCTCTATGATGTGATATTTGGAAATTAAAAAACCCCTTTATTCACATTTTATTTCTTTAGAAGGTGAAAATTATGTATTCTCTTTCCTCATGACATATAGTGATGTTGAAAATTAAAAGTGGTTAGTCTTTACTTTATTTATTTTTAGTGATCCTATCTTGGATTAGGTCACCAAGTGATGACCTAAACCCATGTTTCTATTAGGGTATATAAATTAGAAGGATAATCAAAACATTCCTCCCTTCGAGGTTTTTTTCACACTAATCTTGCAAGGAAATTTCTGTTTAGAAAAGTTAAGGAGGACACTGATTTAACCTCTTTTATTAGGCCAATAAACATACAACACCATTTTAAATACCTGGTCCTCATTTGGGTAATTCATTAAAATATCCTTCAAATCCCTATACAAACCTATCATAGTGAACACTTCAGTTGTTTATGCAAACTAGATTTGTTGTTGATTTCAAACATTAAATTCCATTGGAGTGCAATTTTATGCACTAAATTATGGTTTGTAGTAATGAAAAAAGCTGCATTTTTCTTGGTTGCTTGAATAATTGACCTTAAAGCTAAACTTATGGTGTCTTGGAGTGGTCTTGTAATGATTTTTGCACATTCACACTATTCTAGGATGTTTATTTAACTAAAAAATTGTTTAATTGGTTCTTCAAAAAGGTGTTGTAAAGTGTTGTAACACACTTTCACACTTTTCTAGGACTTATTTGCTTAATTAAGCCTGATTTGCCCTTTTTCAATAAAAATATACATAATGTATGCCTTTCTTAAGTGTTGTAAAGTGTTTCAAAGAATTTTCACACTTATCTAGGTGGTCTTAATTCATTGTGGTTAATTGGAATTATTAACCCTCTTTTGATTCAAACTTAGGCCTTAATTTTGACACCCCCAAAGATCGTCCCTGATAATCATAAATTAAATATCAAATTATTTCATTGGGAAAATTTTTGTCCTACTAATTTGACCGAGGACCCATTCACCCTTAATGGTGAATGGGTCCTCCCTTATTAGGACCTCTCTTTATCAATTGATCTAAAATGGGTTTTTGGCATTTATTCAACTCCCTAAAGCTTGGTCCTGGAAACTTAGCTAGGACCCATTCACCTTTGGTGATGAATTGGTCCTCCCTTAATAAGACCTTAATTCTTGAATTTCATTCTAGCAGGAATTTAATTATCTTTCTTTCTAGATCTGGTTTCGGCCTTAATTCTTTGAATTTCAAGGTTAATCTTCTAATTTAGTATAAATAAGGAGTTAATTCACTTTTTCTCATCCTAAGACTTTCAAGCATTCAAGAATTAAAGTGATAAAATATTGTAGAGAATTTCAAAGGCATTAATAAGGCATTTCAAGGTAAATTTCATGTCTTTATTGCAACAATTCAAGGTCATATCATCATTTCAAGGGTTTGATGGATGTATTCATGTTGTTGAGCTAAAGAAGTGGATGTAGCATTGATGATCAACTTGCCACTATTTTTTACATCACTTTTAAGGATCCTAGATCTACATTCTTCATGGCCACTAAATGATAGTTTGAATATTTTCTTCATGAGAAAACTTCTAAGGTTACATCATTTACATTATTCCATGTTCACGCTTCATTTCTTCATTTAATCATTTGGTTTGATTACCTACAAGGGGTTTGACTGAGGCAAACCCCCATTCACAAATTTTAAAAAAAAAATTTCTTGCCCTTGACTATGTTGTTATAGATTTATAGGTTCAAGATCAAGTTGAGCAAGATTTGGAGCAAAGTTGTAAAAGTTACAAATTTGCAAAAGCTATCATCTACATTGTAAGATCACAAAAAGAGCTCTATTGAATTGCATACAGGCTTCCAAAACATGATAATTAGGATTTCAAGAGTGCAAACATCAAGGCACAAGATCCTGAAATCAATTTTCTAAATCCCTAAAAGGACCCATTTTCCATTGAAGGAAAATGAGTCCTCCATAGCTCAAAAACAACTTTTTGGCCAAGTACACATCCTTTTATGCTCTAAAAACATTCCTCATAGTTACTATAATAGTTAGGTAGCCTTTATAGTTGTTACTAGAATCATATTTTACATAGTTTGAAGCCATTTGGTCCTTGAAAAATCAATGATCCATCTCCTTGTTCACTCATTTGATTGGATCCTATTTTTCAACATTTCATTTTTTGGTGAACCCGATTCATTCAACATTGTAATATTCTGATTTTTGGTCTCTCTCATTGCATATTAAGTTAAAATATTGCATTCATTGTATTTAGATTTTCATTGAGTTAGGGTTTCTTATTTTGTATCGAAATATTTCATATCATATATGGTTTAGATTTGCATTATTTTGCACTTCTTAAATATGAAAATTACAAAAAAAAATTAGTAATTTTTCATCTCATTCAAAATTGTATTTCAACCTAGTTCTTGCATTTCATCTTTCTATTGCATTTTTACATTGAATATCTAGAAAATATGAAGCTGCATTTCACTGTCGACAACCTGGAACTAAAAGATATATCTGAGAGATTGCAAATCATTAAAAAATAGTATTGCAAGACCTAATTAGGACCCATTTTCATTTGCTAGAAAATAAGTATTTGATCAGGTCTGATCTGTACCTTCTGGCATCTGAAAAGGCACTAAAATTGACTATAAAATCAACTGAAAAATCCTAGAAACACCTAACCAGGACCCATTCTTCCTTATTGGTGAATGAATCCTAGTAAGCTATAGAGTTGCAGTTTTAGGACATTAAAATCTCAATTTTTAGCTTCTATTTGGTGCTTTTATCTTCCTGCTTCAGTTTCCTCATTTGTTGTTTCATCAATTTATTTGCATTTAGCTTAAATTGCTTCATTTCAGTGCATTGTTAAAAGTTCAAAACTGCATCAAAAAAATTCATTTTCAGCTTATTGCATTGTTTAATTAGTAAATTATATTGCTTATATGCTGAAAATTTGCATTTCATTCTAGGATATTGTATTTCCATTCTAGGGTAAATACACACTAGGGTTGTAAGAATTGTATAATATTTACAACTTGGTGTCCTATTCGCAATACTATTATAAGATGTAGTTTGAGACTTATTTCATCTCACGATATCTCACTCATCGTGGATCTTGGGTTTCCTAACTCTCTTTTTGATAGTGTTGATAATCAACCCTTCATGGCTCATAGTTTGCATACCTCATTTCCCATGGCTTCACCTCCTATAATCAATGTGCATGATGTTAATGACAAAATAGATTAACAAATATACAAATTATAATCCCATATCCTTAGTGAATTATTTGACATTACCTTGGTTCCTATAATACAAAATCTAAGGAAAGTGCTTAAAACTCGAAACAAAAAACAAATCATCTATAGGACCTTAGTCACTTCCTTCAGGAATACTTGAAAAAAATAAAAAATAGCAACATACATACCACAACCAATCCTCCTACTAAAACTAAGAATAATTTTAACATGGATCATGATCATATGCAATTACCTCCCATGGAGAACGTGGTAGCATTTATCGAAGATAGATCTTGTAAGGGCTTGAATAAACAACCTCTTGAAATTGCTTTCTCACAAAGTGGCATACCTAAACATCACCTGATGGTCCTCTTTACATAGCTGGCCGAATCAATAATAAGCCCACTAATGAGATATTGATTGATCCCATTTGTGGAGAGAATTTTATCATAGAATAATTTGTATATGTGGATGAGCTATATTAAGGTACATATGACAAGCCGAAAGCATGGATCAAGACACAATGGATTTGATTTCCGTAAGATAGGCTCAATAGATCTCAATTTAAAAGTGGAACCTATAAAATTAATAGTCTCATTCTCCATCATTCCATAATTGAACCAATTATGTGTGAAGCTAGGCTATCCATGGCTTCCCTCCATGAGTGTCATCCCTCTAGTTCTGCATAAATGTCTAAAGTTTCCATTTGGAAATGATATTTTCACTTTGCATCATAGTAGATTCCATCTTGCCTCGTAAAAAGGGAATTTTTCACTAGATTACTTTTGGCCCAAGCCTATGGAACCTATCAAGCCTTGTGAAGATTTATTTTTCAAATTATATCAAAAATTCGAGGAAAATAAAATATCATAACCATCCCTCCACAACACGCCTCAACCTATGACTGAACCAACCATCCTTGATGAGACAATGATTGAACTAAAAAAACTCCCAAACATGCAAGAAGAAACCATAAGAAAACCTCTTTAAATTTCATACAAGATACCATATGATAATATAAACAATCCCCTTGTCCCTCCTAGATTCAAACAAGTTTACAAATTCCAAGAGAAACTAGTTGAGAGACCTATTGTTATTCCCTCTAGTCCTCCCAAGGAAGAGAAGGAAGCTATGATTAACAAACCTCTCTTACACAAAAGTAAATTGACAATAAACTGAAAATAAATTGAAGTGCTAGAGATAATAGACGTAGACATCATGATATTGCTCGTAGATCGCAAACACAAGAAAACAACAATAACATAGAAAATCAGAATCCAAACCTACCTAAAGCAATGCATGATGACACTCAACCCTCACCGCAACATAAAAAATAAAATTGTATGCACATTATTATTTTACCTCTTGTTGTGATTAATTTAGATTATGACATTGGCATTGCAAATATTGATGGGGGTGATCCCACAATAGTGGTTTACAATTTTAGGCCAAACTGGACACTGAAATTATTATTTTTGACTAAATCTTCGCATTCAGGCACCTATAGTGACTAAAACATGAGGAATTTGAAGATGATGAAAACTAGAGTCTCATCACTTTTTTTCTGTAGATTCTAAAAAAAAAAAATCATTTTTTTGGAATAATATTGCACTTTTTTTCCATCTCCCATGAAAACTGGTTTTTTTCAGAAAACAACATTTTTAAAAAGTGACGCTCACCATATACAACATAAATTTTTTTGTATGAAGGACAAAATTATATTTTTTTTGAATTTAGATGTTTTACTGGGATATCTAGCACTTTCATTTGGTCTCATAGTTTTTTATTGAATATTTTTTCCTTAATAGAGTTTCGAAGTCAAACCAATTGCAATTCAGACATAGGTGGACTATATACAGCATAACTTTTTTTGTATGTATCAAAATTAAATTTTATTTTTTTTAATGGATCAAGGACATCAATATCCAGCACGAACATATTTTAAAAAAATAATTTTGATAATTTTATATTTTTCCACATGTGCAAAACAGAGACCTTGATTTTCGGTGAAAAACCTATGTTTAATAAAACTAAAAAAACACATACATAATAAAACCAAAACATATTAAAATTATATTCGTCAGATAGCTCATTTTGAGGAATACTATAATAATTTGAAATACATTTTAAATGAATTCATTTGATCCCCAAAAAGGTAACTCAAAACTGTTTTTTTATCAACATTTTGATACGTGTAAAGGAGACTCATTTATAGGTATGGTTTAAAACTAGTGAGGGTCTATCCAAGGGGGTTTGATCTAAGGTGGTTTGATCAAAGCCTCTTCAATTGGAATCCTTAAAATGGAACTTTTAAAGGCTTAAATCATTATATTTTCTAAAAATATGTGATTTCAGCAAAAATCAGTTCCTCTCAGAAATTGTAAACCAACTTTGTGGGATCACCCATGGACAAGTGCATGATGAGTTGAATGCATTCTTTTCTTCTTCCATGAGCTTAAATGAAAAATCTCCTAGAAATATTGTTGAACTTGGTGCATCTCCAATGCTGAGAATGGAGGGGTATCACTAACAATCACAATTCAAACAATTTGGAACAATCTTTCCATCTTCAAAATCCCAATTCGGTCTTTATCTCAATTCCACAAAATTGCCTTATGGCAATCCAAACTAGAAATCTAAGAATATATTTCAAAATACCTATCAAACCCACAAAAGGCTTAGCATTTTAGATACCCATTATGGCATTCTTTAACATACCTAGTTTTTGTATACACTTCTTTCGAACCATCATCTCTAAAAATTGACTGTCTCGCTATCCTAAGGGCAAATTAGCCTTGTTTTCCAAAGCACCTATGAGATATTCATTCAAAAAATTGACAAAATCCACTCCAAAGGTCTTTTCACATCACATAATTACCACCATTCATGCAAATTTTACCTCCACCTCTTGTCACAAATATGTTGCCCCACCATTTCTCAGTCCTTCCTAGTCCTCTTTAAGCTTGTTCACATAGGGGTTTATTGAATCTCTTTATTCCAGACCTCAAAAAACTTCACAAACACCTTAGACACATCATATTAGATTTTCACATTCTTACTAAATCAACTCCCATCATTTTTCAATGCATTTTCAGCATACCCTAACTTCTAGCCATCATTCTTGCTTGAAATATGAATAAAACTCAAATAGGGCAGCAACCAAAAGGCTCTAAATCCAATCTTGTACACCTGCCACTTTTTATAATAAAATTACACCTAAAAAAATTCCATTTTACCAATTTTTAAGAGTTTCTATTGGTGGGATGAAAATTTATGCATTTTTTCAAATCACTGCTTGCCCTAGCTAGGGTTTTCAGCAGTTTTAGCTAAAAACACTATAACTTGTTCAATTCTTCATGAAATCACACGAGAGAAAAAAAAAATTCTCCTGAAACAAAATAATATGACATTCAATCACTTTAATCACACCATGAATGGTTTACATTCCATAAAATTCACCGCAACAACAAAGTAATGTTTAGATTTTACAAAATTAGTGAACTTCATTGCTTCAAATTATCACCGAACGACCTACAACACTTGGATAAACCTTAAAAAAGAATATTTAAACATAACATAATTTTTCCCAACAACCTAACCAACTTCTACATGAATTTTCAATAAATGACTCTTCATATTATCATATTTTGCATTTTTGCAATAAATGGCAACTTTACAAGATTTGACAACTTTTAACCAAAATTACAAAATGACCCAACCAATAAATCCTAGGACCTAAAATAGACTCATACAAGTCTAACATGGTCTAAATATTACCTTATTAAAAACAAAAACACTCAAAACACCTTAAACCAAACTTAAGTTCCCATATTTACATAACTTGACATGGTGCCCCTACACCATACACCCAAATTGAAAAAGAACTCAAGCCTCTTGAAGACTATATTGCTGTAGATCATGCTTGATCACTTTACCTTTTTTTTCTCTAAATAATCCTTCATTTGGTAATCCTTTCCACTGGACTAAGTATTTGAAATAGGCACTACTCCTTTCCTTTATGAACTCTTGGTACCTAGAAAATACCCCAACTACATAGGTTCATTGGATGGATGATCTTTGGCTCCTTCCTCACTTGAAAACATCATTGAATCTTCATGAATATTATACTTCATATTGAATCTAGGTTTACCCTTCCTTAAGGCTGCAATCACAACAAGAAAATAGTGTATTCCATCCTCCTTCTTCCCATTAAATGCATGCTTAAACTTATCCACCTTCCTTAGTAAATCATCCTTAATCTTTTCACCTTTTTTTCCCATATTTTTTATCTGATATTTTTCCCCTATGACTGCTACTTTATCAGGTTCACTAACCTTTGATGTGACAAAAACTGAAATACCATTATCCTCTTTAGAAAACATGAAGAAAATGCCATTTCAACATACCTTTGAAGCCAACCTTGATCCTCCAAAATAAATTCATCCTTGACCTTCAAAATATCAACTCTTGACACCAACTAAACATCATTTCCTTCCAAAATCAAATCATTCTTCAAGTTTGTTGTCTTGGTGCCTTCAAATTATTGAATGGCTACAACCTCTATGCATTCCTCTTCTTGTACCATCATCACCTCAGCTTGCTTGGTTTTTTCAACATCTTCCTTCATCAACAAATATTTTATTTTCTTCACATCTAGTTTTAATTCTTCCACTTGGCTTCTTCTTTGAATAATCCTTTGAATACGCCATGAGATCTTCTTCTTGATAGGTAGATGCCAACTTGACTCTTGGTTTTCTAATTTCTACAACTCAACCTTCCATCTAATTTTCATCCTTTCTCTCATCTCTTTTAGTTTTTCCATAGCTAGCCTTAGCTCTTTTATCTCTTGGTCAATTTCCATTTGTTTTGCCTTTTCTTTTTCCTTCTTCATCTCTTTTTCCTCTTTTTTCCTTTCTTGTTTCTTCTTTTGTGAATGCTCAACCTGCAAGTATCTCTTCAAAAAATCCATTCTTCTCTCTTTTCCAAGAAATTCTCTTTCACCTTGCTTCTCTTTGTCTTTCTGACACATGACCTAGGTTTCCTCTCTTCTTCACTACCTAGTCTCTTGGCATCTAGGTTCCTTCTTCAACCTGCAAAAAGACAACACACAAAAACACACAACTTTCCTTTCCCAGAGTCTTCTATCTCTCATACCAATTGATTTAAAGCATTGAGGGATATCACTAACAATCAAAATTCAAACAATTTGGAACAATATTTCCATCTTCAAAATCCCAATTTGGTCTTTATCTCATAATTCCACAAAACTGCCTTGTAGCACTCCAAACAGAGAAATCTAAGCATATCTTTCAAAATACTTGTCAAACCCACAAAATTATTACCATTTCAAATACCCATTATTTCCTTCTTTAACATACCTAATTTTTGTATACACTTCTTTTGGAACATCATCTCCAAAAATTGGCTATCTCGTTGTCCTCAAGGAAAATTAGCCCTGTTTTCCAAAGCACCTATGAGAAATTCAACCTAAAAACTTACAAAATCCACTCCAAATGGATTTTTACATCACATAATGACCATTCATTAATATTTTACCTCAACCTCTTGTCACAAATTTTCTGACCCACCATTTCTCAGGCCTTCCTAGTCCTCTTTAAGCTTGTTCACACAGGGGTTTATTGAATCAATTTATTTTAATAACTCAACCCACTTCAAAAACACCTCATAAACATCACATTATATCTTACCATGCTTAATAAATCAACTCCCATTATTTTTCAATGCATTTTCATCATACCCTAACTTCTAGCCATCATTCTAGCTTGAAATATGAATAAAACTCAACTAGGGCAGCAACAAAAAGGCTCGAAATCCAGTCGTCTAATCCTACCACTTTGTAGAATAAAAGTACACCTAAAAAAATTCCATTTTACCAATTTAGAGGAGTTTCCATCAATGGGATGAAAATTTATGCATTTTTTCAACTCATTGCTTGCCCTAGCCAAGGTTTTTAGCAATTTTCACTAAAAACATCACAACTTGCTTAATTCTTCATGAAATCACATGAGACAAGAAAAAAAAATCTCTAGAAAAATAATAATATTACATGAAATCACTCTAATTATTCCATGAGTGTCGTACAAGCCATACAATTCACTGCAATAGAAAAGTAATGTTCAGATTTTGCAAAATTAGTGAACTTCATAGCTTCAAATTATCACCAAATGGCCTCCAAACCTTGGATCGACCTTAAAAAAAATTATTTAAACATAACATAGCATTTCCAAACCAACTATCCAACTTCTACATGACCTTTCAACAAATGACTTCATATTCTCATATTTTTCATTTTTGCAATAAATGGCAACATTACAAGATTTGACAACTTTTAACCAAAATTGCAAAATGAACCAACCAAAAACACCTAGGAGCTAAAATAGACTCATACAAGTCCAACATGGTCTAAATATGAACTTATTACAAATCAAAAAACTCAAAAAACCTTAAACCAAACTTAAGACCATATTTGCATAACTTGACATGGTGCCCATGCACAAGTGTCCTAGTTTGTCACTTTCTCTTGTCTCTTAGGCTAGTTGCCTACCTTCCATTTATACCGAATAGGATTGGGATGTGCACGAAATGCTTTAGGTTGATTGCATGTGCATAATTTTATCCTTGTGATGTTTCATTTGTTGTTTCTCTCTTTTGTGCAATCTTCTATATGTATCTTCATTCTTCTCCATGTTGTAATATTTTTTCATTTGTCTTGTATTTTACTTTTGGGGACAATGCAAGGTGTCGAGACATTCATGTCTCTTCCATGTTGAACCAAAATATTTTCCTTTTTCATTTTCATATGTCTTGTGTTTTCCTTTTGGGGTTGATACAAGGCATAAACACATTCATTTCTCTTCCATGTTGACCAAAAACCTTTTCCTTTTTATTTTCCATTTATCTTGTTTTTTCCTTTTGGGGATAACGTAAGGCATCGATACATTCTTGTCTCTTCCATGTTGACCCAAAATATTTTCCTTTTTTATTTTCCATTTATCTTGTGGTTTCCTTTTGGGGATGATGCAAGGCGTCGAAACATTCATGTTTCTTCCATGTTGACTCGAAAGGCTTTTTATTTATTTTTGATCTCTTTATGTCATTCTTCCAATTCTATGAGTGTTTTGGGGATGATTATAGGTTCATGCTTTATGAAAAAATTGTAGCATAGACATACTGACTCCAAATCCAAAGATCCCTTATATTTTTGTGGGGGCAACCCTTCCTATTTCATGACATAGCCTACTTTGGAAACATATGACTTGGCATAGTGTTTTTCAAGGAAAGCTCACATGTCTTAGGATCAAAAAGATTGGCTACATTAAAGAAATTGCTCATAGTGATGGTGTAGCAACCTATAATGTATAAAAATGTATCCTTGACATTTTCACACTCATTTGGGCCTTTCTTATGGATTTGGCCTAATTTTGCCTAGATTTAATGTTGTAATGTGACCAAAACATTCACATTAGGTCTTGAATGCTTGTAAATCAATAAAAACCTTAGGATGTCTTGTAAAGGTGTTGTGAAGTGTTCTAACCCACTTTCACACTTTTCTAGGACCTTTCTAATACATTAAATTACCTAAACAACCTCTTTTTATCACTTACCAAGCCTTATTTAAAAGTGTTGTAAGGAATTGTAACAAACTCTCATACTTTCCTAGGCTTTTCATTAATAATTTGACCCTTTATTATGTGTAAATGGCCTCTTAATGCACTTACAGGTCATACTTAAGTATGTTTTAGAGAATAATCTCGTTAAACATCATTAAATACACTTTTTATTTTTGACACCAAATAAAATTTCCCCGATGGGACCAAGTCGCCACCTTGGGAAAATTAGTCCCATCTGGCTTAAAAATCAAAATTATTTTATTTTTCTAGTGGGATATTGTTCTCTAGACCTTGAGGTCAGCTTGTGATGAGGTATTTTTAGGAATTAGGGAAAATCATGTATAAATAAAGGTTTTTCCCCTCATTTTCATCTCTCCTCATTGTCTCGTTATCAAGCTATCTATCTTCCCCAACAATCCAAGCATTCAAGCACTCTAGGAATTTTCAAGCATTCATCCATTGGAGTTGTTACTTGCATATCTTTAGATTTCTACATCAAGGGTTTGGTGAGTTGTAGCATTTTAATGTTGTTCATTCATCATTATCTTTCCATTTCATTTTATTTTCAAGGGTTTGATTACCAAAATGGGGTTTGACTAAGGAAAACCCCTATTCTCTAATCCTTAACCCTTTTTCCCTCTTTGCATGGGTGTTTTGTAGGTCTTGTATATAGATTTTTCAAAGAGAAATGTTTTGAAAGGTTTCAACATCCCATCAACATCATTCAAAGTCAACAAAACCCTAAAAGAAGGTTGGAAACAACCTACAGGTCAAAGTTTACAGATTCGGACTTCAATCCTTGTAAGAAGTTAAAGTACAAGTTGAAAGATATAGATTGTACATTTGATATTATCAAAAGTTGAAGGTGGAATAAGTTATCATCATTGGTGAATTAGTCCCACTTTTGGGCCTGGAAAGTGTTTTTTGTAGTTTTGGATACCCAATTTCTCAAAACCTGTTGTGGTAGAATCTCCCTAAAATAGGACTAAGTCACCCAACTTGGTGTAAGTGTCCCAATTGGCCTCAACAAAAAAATATACAAGGTTCCACAACCCTTCTCCATCACAGTTTAGTTTCTAGGTGCACCTCTCCAATCTCTTTAATTTTTGTTATAGTTTACATGCATTCTTAGGTCATTTTACATTGTGTTTTCAAACATCTTGTATTTCATTAGTTTCAGATTAATAGTTTGTCCCTTTTTATCAGCTCTTTTCATATAGGACATTCCCCTTTGACATATTTCTATCATATTAGCATTATTCTTGAATGAACCCTTAGATCCGTTTTGGTGGAAAGACCTTTCCCCTTTTAGGTCAAAAACCATAGAAGTGTAAGAGGATCCCCCTTTCCCCAAAAATCTATGGTTCACAACCACTTTAAAGTGGGGGAATCCAATGATGACATCTTTTAGAAAAAAATCATGGCATGATTTTTATTTCTTCTTGTGATGTGTCCTCTTCTTGGTGGTGTCATTTGGTTTGATGTTTCCTAAGAGTGTATGATCTGTTTTCATGGCCTAATGTGAATGAGGCATCCCATGGGAAATAATTTGACACTTTTGAATTGTCCTCTCTCGGAGACATTAGGCACAATTCTCCCTAAGTGGAAGACCATTACATGAACAAAGAAAAATCACCTTTAAACAAATTTTTTACATGACATTCAAAAGCATTTACAAAATCATTTACATTGTGGTGCCTTATCAAAGTTGTCAGGAGATTAACTTTGGTATGGTATGAGAGGCTAATTCAATTCTCTCATGTGCCACTTCATTGGGATAACTCACCTAGTGGATAGACTGAGGTTCCACTACCCTAGAGTGAGCATGCATATTTTGGGACAACTCACCTAGTGGGCAGACTGAGGTTCCACTACCCCAAAGTGAGTAGTGTGTGTTATGGAGAAACAACCACCACCTCACATCACATTGAATCGGTTGTGCTTGATCCTTTGTTTTTGTTTATTTTTCTTAGCCTTTGATAGGGTATGATCATGTATCTTTGTTAATTTTTCATACTTAAGTGTCGTTGATGTCTACTTTATTTTGAGTTTGACATGCAGTCATCCTCTCACTAAAGTTGGGACAAAATGTAGTAACAGAAAAAGTAACCTTTTTCTTGCGTGCTTCAATAATTGACCTTAAATATAAACTAATGGTGTCTTAGAATGGTGATGTAATGTGTTGTACACATTCACACTATTCTAGGACCTTTATTTACCTAAACAATGCTTTAATTTGTCCTTTTTAAAGGTTTTGTAAAGTGTTACATAACACACTTTCACACTTTTCTAGGACTTATTTGCTCAATTAAACCTAATGGGCCCCTTTTCAATAAAAATATATATAAGGTATGCCTTGTTTAAGTGTTGTAAAGTATTTTAAAGAAATTTCACACTTATGTAGGTGGTGTTAATTCATTATGGTTAATTGGAGTTATTAACCCTCTTTTGATTCAAATTTATTGACACCTCCCGAGGATCTTTCCCGACAACTATAAATTAAATATCAAATTATTTCATTGGGAAAAATTTGGTCCTGGTAAGTTGATCTAGGACCCATTAGCCCTTAATGGTGAATGGCTCCTTCCTTAATAGGACCCCCTTTCTTATTTGATCTAGAATGGGTTTTTTGCCTTCTTTCAACTCCCCGAAGCTTTGTCTTGGAAACTTCGCCAAGACCCGTTTTCCTTTGGTGGTGAATGGGTCCTCTCTTAAATGAGAATAATTTTTAAATTTTATTTTGGTGAGAATTTAATTATCTTTCTTTCCAAATCTCGTGTCGACCTTAATTCTTTGAATTTCGAGGTTAATTCTCATTGTTTCATCCTAAGAATTTCAAGCATTCAAGCATTCAAGTGTTCAATAATTCTAGAGAATTTCAAAGGCATCCATAAGGAATTTCAAGGCATATTTCAAGTCTTTTTTGTAGCAATTCAAGATCATATCATCATTTCAAGGGTTGATGCATGCATTCATGTTGTTGAGCTAAAGAGGTGGATGTAGCATTGAAGATCTACTTGAAACTATTGTTTAAATCATTCTCAAGGATCCTAGATCTATATTCTTCATGGCTACTACATGATAGTTTTCAGATTTGCTTCACAAGACAACTTCCAAGGTGACATCATTTACATTATTTTATGTTCATGCTTCATTTCTTCATTTCATCATTTGGTTAGATTACCTACAAGGGGTTTGACTAAGGCAAACCCCCATTCACTAAAAAAAGTTAAAAAAATTCTTTCCCTTGAGTGTGTTGTTGCAGATTTAGATGTTGAAGATCAAGTTGAGAAAGATTTAGAGCAAAGTTCTCAAAGTTTCAAAATTTGTAATCTACATTGCAAGATCATGGAAAGAGCTCTAAAAAATTGTATACAAGCTTACAAAACTTGATAATCGGGATTTCAAGAGTGCACACATCGAGGTAAAGGATCATGAAATCAATTTTTTGAAACCCTAAAAGGACCCATTCTTCACTGAAGGCGAACAAGTCCTCCATAGCTCAAAAATAGCAACATTTTGGCTAGGTACACAAATTTTTATGCTCTAAAACCATTCCTCATAATTGCTATAATAGCTATGTAGCATTTTTGGTTGTTATTAGCATCATATTTTATATACTTTGAAGTGATTTGGTCCTTGAAAAATCAATGATCCATCCTCTTGTTCACTCATTTGGGTGGATCCTATTTTTCACCATTTCATGGTTAAACTAAAATGAGGAATGAGCATGCAATATAAATCAAATTTTTTTTATAGATTATTAATAGATTATTTTTAGCATATAATGAACTAAGTTACTCAAGATTATAAAAAAGAACTACATGGTAATAAGAGTTCAAAAATGGAGTACAAAAATAGTATTATAGTATTAAAGGAAGAATAGTCGATAGAAAACAATGAACAAGTGAAGTATTCAAATGGAAGGAAAATATAGTTAACTCTAAGAATAAGGTAAAATCATCCAAAATGAAATAATTCCTCAACAAAGAATTAAATCTTTGTAATAGGATAAAGTGATATATGATATCCTAAGGGATGGAGTGAAGGAATTCAACTAGAAATATGTTAAGAGAAAAGCACATGGTAATCAATGTAAATAATAAAATAATAATGCACAATCAAGAATATGTATATAAGGACCAAGTAGAAAGTCATGATAAAAAACCTAGATTTATTCTAGGATTTAACAATAAAAAATTACTTAGAAGGATGAAATTAAACTCTCATCACATGTAAAAAATAAATTAATTGTTACATCTGAAACCTTAATGTAGATGGAGCAAATATTGAAGATAAACCCTAGGTGGTGCAAGAAAAAATAGATTCATGAAAATGTGAGAGAAAATTAAACAACCCTCATGAATGTCCTAGTCTATATATTAATTAGTTTATAATGCTAAATAAATTTTCCCTAGAATATGTATTTTAGATTGATATTCCTAACTAAATTTGATAATATAGGCATCTAATTTAAGTAAAAAAATTAAATGCAATTATAACTATTTTCATGCAAAGTTGATTATGATGTCACTAGCACCAAATTATTCACCATAGATTTAAGATTCTAGGATGTGGCAAACAAGTATTCTGAAAATTAAAAATTAAATGTTTAATTTTTTAGGTCAATTTAATGCCTTGAAAACAGTTTGCCACAATAGTACCCAACATAGTTGATTTGCATAATGTAAACTCATGTTTCAGTGCATGAAATTGATCTTTGAGGTTGTGTAATTTGAAAAATAGTTCATCGTACATTTTAATATTGGAATTTATTATATTTATTATATGAATTTATAATTTTTTATTGATTGTAGTAATAAATTTAAGATTTTTGCATTTATTACTATTAGTTATTATTTTTGACAATTTATATTTCTCTTAAAACATCAAATGAAAGCTTCTTGATCTCAAATAACTTGTGCAATTTTCACAATTATATATTTTCATACTCTAATAAATGAAAAGTGTTTGCAAGTTTGTAAAATTTAATTATAATTTTATTTACATACAGATTATTCTTGGAAGGAAGATGATAGCAACAAAATTTTGTACACTCACGAATAGGAGAGACATTCATACACGACCCAATATAGAGTGGGTATTTAAGTATTAATATAATTAATGCTATTGAAGTATAGAGTGGCTATTTTTTATGTAGACATTCATCGTGGAATGCTCAAGTAACTGGCCATACAATCATGGTTGAACAATCCCTGTAGGGTTTCAACCTGAGTCGTCATGATGGCATGCTCCCACCTTGCCAATGTTTTCTAGCCAAATCCTGTCTGTATAGCCCTCCTTATGGTTAAATCATCTTTCTTCCAACGTAAGGCTTTTTTCAAGTCACTAGTTAATTAAGAATTTGAAACTGTAATGACCATGTAGTTAAAAATGGTGGGTATTGGTTTATTGTTAAACATCGAGGGCTTCGAATGATGGGAAATTTGTGGTTAGTTATTAGATAAAGGGCATTACGGACCTTTTGTAAAACTTACATATGATAACCTGTTTCAACATCAGTGACAGAGTCCTTTATGCCAGGAACCTCAATGGCCCCTGCCATCCCTTGAGGTTTGTGTGTTCTTCTCATGTTAACTACCTTAGCATATAACATGTCCTCAATACTTGGAAGTCGCTGACATCCATTCCCCGGCTCTGGCATATTTTGTGGAAGCTTCTTGATTCTTTAAACTAACACTTTTTTTTAATTCTTCATAGAATTCGTGTTAGTTTGAGTTTTGAAAGTCTTGACATATTTGTTTGACTTGCAGCAATAAAATAACAAAAGACAAAAATAAAATAAAATAATTTATATTAAATATTAATTTGAAATAATATATGCATATTTGATATTAGATCTTATTTGAAAGTCAAGTGAGAATCGTTTTATAATGGTGAAATTAGCATTTGCATACCAATTACCTCATAGACATTATACATGTTATTCCTTACATAAAAAACTATTACTATATTTTTCAAAGTTAACATAAAAGTAAAAAATATAAATAAACTAAACAATATAAATAAAATAAAATAAATAGTTCTAAAGTAAAATAAAATAAAATAACTCCTATCATAATACTTTGATTCAACTTTACTGAATACTAACTTCCAATCTACTATCTTCTTAGAAGAAATATAGTTGTTTTACATTTCAACTCACACACAATAAATCATGAAAAGATCAAATAAATAAATGAAAGATAAAAAATCAAAATCACATAGATAAAAATAAAAATAAAAAAAATCAAAGAGCTTTGATTAAACAATAATATTAAAAGCAAATAGATTTGACCAAACTAAAAAATTCAAAATAAAAAAGATTTGATTAAAAAAAATCAAAATCAAAGAGATTTGCTCAAATAAATATATCAAAATAAAAGACATTTGAACTAACAAAAAAATATCAAAGAGATTTCATGCAACAAAAAAATCAAAATGAAGGAGGTTTCATGAAAAAAAAATCAAAACAAAGAGATTTGATGAAACAAGAAAATTAAAACAAAGAGATTTGATGAAAAAAAAGTTCAAATCAAAGAGATTTGTTTATAATACATTAACATACTCAAGACATATATAGAAAAAAAAATCTACATTTATTTAAAACTATACAATCACAAAAAATCATACATGCCCAAACTATGAATTGATATATGTAAAATTTAAAATTAGAAATTAGTGATACTTTCTAAAATCATGAGAATAAATCATTTAAAAGCCTCATCATGGTCCTCATGCAAATCCTAATGTTCAAATTATAAAAAAATTTAGAAACTTTCATTTTACACTTCACTTGTGATCTTATCTATTCTTTTGATACCTTACATGGCAACTAAATATATTTTTTATCCTATCAAATCCATATTTAATTATGCTTTTCAAGCTCCCTCTAATACAACAACTTGTATATATTTTACAAATTGTCAATAAATTTGTTAACTTCATTAACAACCAAATAATAATTACAAATTACCAAATTAAATTACAGGTAACATTAAAATAGAATCTATCTGAAAAAATAGCTAGAAATGGAGCGGTTGACCTTTTCAAAATTTTGAAATGGGCTTTCCATGAGATAAAGGATATCAATCTGAAAAACAAGGCATTCACTAGCAAACTGGAGTTGTTGGAAACTAAAGTGGCTTCTCAAAATTCAATGGAGGTCTTATGGACTATGGAAGAGAAGATGGCTATGCCAAAATGCTTTCAAAGAGCGGTTGCACTCACTGAAAATCTGAGGAAGGATAATGAGGACAAGATCAAGAACCTAGAAAAGGAAATTGGTAAGATCAGGGAGACAATGAAAAAAACCCTTGAGCATAACCACATAATTGTCAAAAACAATGCCACTATCCTGAGTGCTTAGGTGGATAAAATGGAAAACACCCAGCAAGGGTCGTTGATTGTGGATCTTGAAGCTGATAAGAACAAAAAAAAGGAGGATTCTTGCCCTTCGAAGAGAACTAGAGCCAACCTGAAGAAAAAAGTGGATTCTTCACCTCTAGAGATTGAGGACCTGAAGAAGGTGACCCAGGAAATGTGCAACCTGGAAGCTGAGTTGCTGAGACATTAAAGTCTCTTGGTTAGTTTTGGTTGTTTTTTTTTGTTGCTCGCTTCTCGCTATCTTTTTTCTAGCTTTTTGTGGATGGTTGTTGTCCTTTTCTATTTATTTTTGTTTCACGGCCTTCCTACCTCTAGGTACTCTAATGATCTATTTTATTATGGATTTTAAACTCTGTGGTTTTGGGTTCCTGTAAAACCTATTTTTTTCCTCTATAAAAAACATTAAAATACAATTAAACAATTCCAACAATTATATCATTTTTAGGCGTACAGGTACTATAAATTGAATTATACAATTAATTGTGATTCCTCCATTTCACAGGCTCTGAGCATGTTGCACAACGTTAGTAGTAAATAAAACTAACTAGTATATTATTGGAGTTGCAATGTACTTGTTGGTGTTTTAATTTTCCCACTAAGGCTTTGTAATTCTCTAAGTGGTTGCCAACCTCTATATTCAAGAATTCACAAAGTTAGTTGGCAACTGAAGAGATTTAGTCAAATACTAAGATCTTCTACACTTTAGGCTCTGTGAGACCAAGCAGGGTGTTCCATATATGTTCATAATCATGATTTATGTCTCAATAACACTTCTATACATAGATATATTCCTATCAATGCAAGTAGACAACATCTATCTGGGTTTTTGCAAACCAAAGAATAAGAACAACTATCTAAAGCTAGGAAAGAAGATTTAGTATAAGATTTGCATCTCAAGAGAGCTAGAATTTGATTTTTAAATGTTCAAATCTTCAACCTTTACACTTACAGCTACCATCTTGTACTTCTAAACAGGATCTTGAATGAACTACCCAGTGCCTCATCCAACCGGGCGGGAGTCACATAAAACATAACCCTGATATTATGGAACTTATCATTATAATGCTTTACATTATGAGATTTTCCAGTATTTAAAACAATACTCCTTAGTAAATCCTAAGCACATTATCATAGACCTATAATTCCTTTTCAAGCATTTTATTAACTCATTAAGTTAAAGTAGGAAAAATGAATTACACATCTAAATACACCATTAAAGCTGAATGACAAAACCATTGATAAATCCATTCACAATCCATGATATGTACACAGGAGAGGAATTGTCTTAATTTTTTTTCTTTAAATTTGTTGATATCAATCATTAAAAAAGCATAGCATGCTTATCTTATACAATACCAAACCTGGAATGATTTCCTAGCTAGAACCTTCTAGATATCACAATATTACTTTAACTGTATATAGCCTAAGCCTCAGGATACAAAAAATCTGACCCCAGCAATGAGCTATGAAATATCCTTTATAGAATAGGAAAGAAACAAGCATCAGGCTCCATTGTTCATTTCAAAATGAATTAATCCTAACCAAATGAAATTCAGATTCCTTTCAAAAACTCCTCATCGTTGGAAAAAACTATAATGGAATAGAGGAATAAAAAATGGTTACACCCCTCTAACTAGTTGAAAAGGACAAAAAAACCACACCACCCTTGTGCATGTTTGCATCAGATCCGAACCACTGAAACAATACCAAAAGGGAAAAAGAACCACCCCAACAACACCAATCATTTCCCGACACCCCAAATAAACAGGCGGGTTCGATACAGGTGACCGCTCCTAGTTCTCAATTTAGTATGAAGTGAGACCATTACCTCACTCTTGCTTGTACCAATACTAAACCCAACAACATCACACAGTGCCACCACAACAATTAGAGAAACTACAAGGACCTCCTCATCCACTCCCACAAGCTTAGTCAAGGCCATGAGGTAACTATGGTAGTCTAAATCGATTTTGAACTCTTCACCACCAAAGCTCAAAGAGAGCTCAATAGGTGATATGCAACGTCCAGACCTCTTATCCACCCTTTTTGCAACTGTCCTATAACTACCAGGAATAGTTTGTTTCTCCTTTTGTCATGAATTCGATGCACCCATCCTGGTGCTTCGTCGTACTACTGACTTATCCATTGAATTCGTGAGCTCAAACTTAGTAAGAAAATCAATCACCGGCAAACAAACAAACTCAAAATGCAATGATACTAATGAGAAAATTAGGGAGAATTTATCGAGCAAGCTGGTGTAGGGAACATTAATTGCTCAAATTTCAGTATGAGCAAGCGAGCGATTAGTGGTTGACATTGCTACCATAGAATAATTATGAGCTCATGGAAAATGGTGTACAACCCATCATTGCATTATTAGGTAGAGACCACTCGCACACAAGGAAATTAGGATGAGATCCATTGAAATATGTGCGCCATTAATGAGAATAACTTGCAGAGCGCAAATAATCCTCACATGGGTGAATTTTAATTTTTTGAATTTAGATCATCTATGTGAAAAGACCTGGCATGTCGGATGACTCAAATTAAGTCAAATATCATTGAAGAATCCACATCGCCACTTGGGAAACCTAGCAACCAATCACAACCCTCACAATCAGAAACCCGTGACTGAGCAGTAGGCCCCATCTAGCCACCTCGTTTCACGGAGCCAAGCAATGTGTCACCAACTCGTACACCTCGCGGAATTTTTGAGAAAATTAATCAGATTGTGCAAGGCTTGTGACGAACGTTCATTTTTAATCCATGTCATTAAACATCCACCGTTGAAATGACATCCACTTGTCACTATTGGCGCATTAGGACAGGCCCCACCCCACCATACTCAACAGATGGTGCAATCTCGCATAGCTCACACCACTTTAATAATGTCAGTAGGAAACCTTGTGAGGTCTGTGAGGAATGGTCCAGATCTCTACCCTGTGATCCAATGGCCCTTCAAACTATATATGGAAAATTTATTTATGACAGTGGGGCCGACTAGGAAAATGGGAAAAGAAAACCCCCAGAGGCACAAATTTTTAGGCCCAAGTCTAAACATATGGAAAAACCACCCATTTTAGGCAAAATAATAATAACAACTGAATGGAAAGAAAAGACTGATAGGTCAGGTGAAGGGGTCGGTAACAGTAAAAAAGAGAAGGCTAAGTCAGTTGACATAAGAGATCAGTAACCCCCAATAACAAGTCAACACAAAATATAATGTAAGGGTTTTTTTTAGTAAAATCAATTTCAATATGCGTAAAAAAACCCTAAACCCTGAACATTAGACCCCCCATATACCAAAGATGAATAGGCATGCCCTAAACCAAACAAAATTTTGACAATTTTTTAAAAGTCCCATGAGTGGCTTTGATTGGGGATGTATACCCCCATGTGGCTATAGCAAGAACCTAGATCTTTGGGAAGCAGACCCAACATTGAATCAAATAGGTACCCTGACGAATTCTCCACCATGCTACCATTAGAAGATTTCTCACATCCAGCTTGGTGGTCCCAGGCCCCCAAACAAAGGAAACAAGAATTTACCCCTATCAAAAACAAAATTCTTTGCTACCTGGAGTAAACCAAATTTGCAAATTTTACCTCTTAGTGCCCATATGTTATTTAAGTAATCAGCATGCTCAAAATCATCATAATTCTTTCTAATATTCTTGTGCATTCAATCAGTCAACATTTTGTATCCAAACACTAACTGCAACTTACGACTACCAAGACACCTTACCTTGGGCTACTCCTGATCGTGTTTCATTAAATGCTTATTGACTTGAACTGAGAAACAAAAACATTTGTAATCTATCTAATCTTTGACATCACACAACTTGGCATAAAAAAACATGGCATCAAAATCAGTTTGCATATCAAACTGAAAACTCTCATAGAAAACTTTGTGCATGTTGTACAAATGATTGTTGCATAAAATAGAAGAGGCACATTTTTGGGAATCCTCGCCCTAATGATTACAATATAAGCCTCATTGCCAACATCTATGTTCAAATGTCCTAGAACACTTCCTGATATTATAAAGGTGGGAAACATAAGTTACATCTTGCTCCAGGAAATGTGTGAATACATTAATCTCAGGCCTCTCACAATGTACTCCTCCTGCATCCCTTCACCTAATTCCAAATTAAAAACCTCAAAGGCAGGCTCTAGAAAACCAACTTCAACAAGAGTAATAGATAAACAGTTATGTGCACTAGTCTTCTTTTGTTCAACACCACCTATTGTATGTGTTAATTGATAAGTGAAAATTTCAGCACAAGCTGAAAATTTTTCACCAACAATATCAATGACACTTTTATTATAAGCTGCATAAAAGCTCATCTCAAAAGGTGACAACAATTCCATCTTAGCTTCATACAAACAGTCAAGATCATCAATGACATCAATACACTCATCAATGTGTTGGTTACCTTCAATATTGTTCTTTAGATCACAATATTGAACACACACCTCATTGTCTTCAAATTCCTCATCATTTACACAACAAACATGTTGCATTACTAGCATATCTAGAGTATTATCCAAATATTCATCATTTGAAATTTGTCTCCTCACCTGTAAGCGAATGACATCATGAGGCTCTGTATTACCACAAAAATCTGGTAAGGGAACTATTTCCACTTCATCCTTAGAAAGGTAATCATCACTGCTAAATTCACAATCACTAGCCTATAGCAAAACCTCGACAACATGTGTATTGTAATCATGACATAGAAGGGAACTTGGTGTCTCATTTAATCCTTCATCACCTTGATCCTCAAGATTTAGTATAGTTGTCCAACACTCTTCAAAAGGGCAAGTGTCATCCTCATTTTGTTCATATATGTACTTGGCTGATTCTGCAATCTCTATCCATTTAAGGACTTGGGAAAGGTTACCAAGTTTCAATTCTTCTTTAAAAGCTCTCAACCCAGGTTCATAAATTTCACAAAACAAATCAATACATAAAAAATCATCAAGTTTGAAATCTCTGGGAACTTCTATCAAAGCATCCAAAAACCTCAAAAGAATATTATATGGTGATTCTCCCTCTTGTCTCTTCATCTCATACAATTCTTGCACAAAAGAGTTTTGATCATCACTACTCAAATCGACCTGGTTTCAACTTGGGTTTCATCATTATCTTCATAGTGTAATGATGGATATATTACTATTTCCAAAGGATTCTTATCATAACAAGTGTTCCTTATAGCCAACTTCAGAATTTTACTAGTATAAGTTGTGCCAGGGTCACCAACACTTGCAACTAGATACCCTTTCATCATTGAGTATTTCATTGTGTTCTCAATGTCCATAACCATTAGATATGCCTGATATAAGGTTGTAGGTTCCTTATCTCTTAATACGTAACCCATATTTTTGTCAAAAGCACTAAGATATACAACCAGGCATTCAACCTCATTTGGTCTTATTTCTTTAGGAATTTCTCTTACAACTTTTGAAAACTTGAGATTAAAATATGGAACAAGCTCATCTTTTATGATGTGGATTCCCATAAAACCCTTTCTTACTATGCTTGGGTTTACTCTTTCACTAAATTGTTCAATAAAAACTATCACCAACTGATTCCATGAGTTAATAGAACATGAAGTCAAATATGAGAGCCAATCCCTAGCGTCATTCTTCAAGGATTGCACAAAAACCTTCATAACAACATCCTCATGGCTAACTTCATAATCCCCCATCACATCTATTAAATTTTGCAGATGCTTAGAGGCAGATTCTGCACTTTTCCTTGTGTATTTAGGAACACATTTCCTAATCTTCTTAGGAATTAGATAAGGGAAACCCTTAATACCATTGAAAATAAATGGCATATACCTTTGAATTACAAGATCCCCTAAAAGGCTTAGTGAAACCTGTTCCCTTTCCATATTTGTGTCTGAAATCTCAGACGAAAACTTTCTTATACCCATTGAATCACTATCAACTTTATACATGGTTATCAAATACATCATTTACTAATTCAACCATGATTCTAAAAATTGACTGAAATACTTATGCCTTGAGCTTTTAGAGGCATAATACAACATAAACATACTTCTAAGATCATATTGCATATTGCACTATTAGAATTATGGAGAGACTAACCACTATTCCTTTCTTAATGCTTAGAACATCTAACTAGGAACCATTAATCACCCCTAGTTTTGTGAGTGCAGGATCATCATGGAAAAAATAGGTCCCTAAGTGGCAATAAAATTCAAAAAATCAGAGTTAGGCAACTTGACATAAAAATTTGAATAAGTTATCTATATTATTTCAAAAATATGTAAGAATAGAATTTGTAGAAAATTAAATGTAGTTTCTAAACTACTAGGTTTATTTATTTATTTTTAAATCTATTTGGTGAAATTTTGAAATTTCAATGCACTAGTACTTAAATTTCAGGGAAAAATAAGAAGTAGGTGTCTGTCTGACCACCCTAACCACAATAAAATAATAATATTTTTTTATATGATTTTAGATATAAGTAGGAGACTCATGTCCCGATGTGATGCATATATTTTAATAATTTTTTTCCAAGTAAATAATTAATTATGATTTTTTTATTAGAAATTTTAAAAAATATAAAAAATCATATGTCTAACCACCTTAACTTGGTCAAAACTTCATGAAATTAAGTTTTTTATTTTTAATCCTACAGTATGTGATGCATGTTTTGGATTCAAAAATTGTGATACTGTTTGAAAGTTATAGATGTTTTTCAATCTGTAATGCCCTGCCTTGCAACCCTAAAGGAAGTTGTAATTAACAACTTAAGTGAACAAATTTTTTTTTATAAACTGTAGTTAACATACAGATTCACTTACTAATTAACAAAAACCTCTAAGGCTACAAGGTTAGGATTATTTAAACCCACACATACATATTACATATAACCATAGCATTATAACTTTATGAAATAAACATCATACATCATAAGAATACCACATAACATAATAAGATAATCAACCAAGATACAATCTCATAAACATTATCTTAATCCAATAGTTACATCACTCATTCCTAGAATGAGGCAATAGTACATAAGACTACAATTACAGAATTCCACCTCATAAACATAAGAGGGGTAAAATAACTTATACAAGTTAAAATATTACAATGCAAGTAATTACAACAAGAACCGCGAGTTGTCGATCTGGATGTCTCACCACCAAGTACTGAAGATAGACGGGGACCCAATGGTTTTGATGCATGTTCCACCCTACAAATGTGGTACCCGAAGGCCCACCCCCCATGCTAGGAGATAGTATCAAAGTAACATGGACAAAGATTCTACTACCTCTAACCAAAAGCAGACTCAAACTGACTCATACTATTATAACCAACCAAATGAATTAACAAGTACAACTCATTCACCATACAAGTATGAATCAAGTACAACTCAAGTACAATACAAGTACAAATCAAATACAATACAAGTACAACTCCAACATCACTGACATAGGTCACATTGCTTCCAGACATAAAGTAGATTGAGTATGTTCACAGAACCATACACATAAAACAATTAACAACAGTTGTCCTAGATAGAGTGTCATCACAAGGTTTGTCATGAGATCTCTTCTGGGCATTCGTCATAAGCTCTGGCACAAGTAATCCTGGTGGCCTCAACCGAATCCCAGCACTCATACTCACTCAAGCGGAATCAACTACCTCTCGTAAGAACAAGATAGTTGATCTTGCCATTCCAAGCCTTCTCACTCATCCCAAGTCTAAACGAGCCCTTCTGTCTATGAGTGAGGATTAAATTATCTTGATTAGTGTGAACTGCATCCTAATCATCTAAGTACATTAATTTAATTATCACTTGATTAACTCACTTTTGAATGTTACCTGGTTTACCACTTTGGGCTCCGGCCCCTATCAAAAGCCACTCTTCTAATGGACAACACACTCAGAACCAATCACCAAGGGAAACACAAGTGCATACAAACTAGGCATCATAACCACTCCAATTCAAGGAAGATACAAATAATAGAAACTCACTCCAAACATCTTGGAGGCAACAACACATAGTCCACTCCTTTCATAGGAGACAACAAGATGAAACCACATCACAAGGTCACTCCATACAAGGAGACATGGATCCCATAATCCGCTCCTAAACGAAGGAGGTGCAAACATCCCCGTTCATGAAAATCGGGTAAAACTGAAAAGACACCATGCACTACCCGATGGAAAACAACTGGATGGCATAAAGATTCAACAACCCTTATCCTCTAAGATCTTCTGGAAGACTTATAATTTAGGACCAACACTAAATCCCAAAACCAACCATGCAACTTGACGACATAGCAACAAAAGCATTCAAATCATTAATCAAATCTAATATTTGGATTTCCTAAATCCATACTCATTCAATAGGTAGTGTTGACAAAGTCAAAGACATGATAACTAGATCATCTAAAATAATCATAACCCCTATTTCCCTTTTCATTATTGAAAATCTAAAACAAATAAACTTACTTCCCTTTACCGAACACAGAGAATTAGATCCTTTAAGATAATCATGAGGAATTTACTACCTTTGGATATACTAAATCCATATCTCTTTCATAATCCAATCACAATGATTCAATTAATCTAAATAGAAATTAATAAATAACATAATTGATTGCCTTATCAATAAAACAATTTCTTAATTTACTTTTAAATCGACACAAATCCATGCAAGTAAAACCCTTTCCATTTCCTAACCAAATCTTACGTCTCATTCAATTTAATATAATAACATATTGTTTCTCTATCCATTTTCCATCTATACTAATCAATCCATTTTTAAATCTCTATTCAATAATATATTGCATGCATCTCATTAGAATAAAATACGATAATGAATTTTGCACAATATATATATATGCTCCATATTATATAGACACCAAATATATATATTAATAAATTTAATTACATATATTCTTTAATATTCCATTCACAATAACTAGATTACTCTATGGAACTAAATAAAACATAATAAATATTTGTCTTTTTCAATATAGATAGTTCCTAAATTTACTTCTAATGCAACCTAACACTATTGCAAACAATCTTTTCAATTTTCTATCCGGAGTCTATGTCTCTTCAACTATCTATTTAAAAAAAAATGCAATTTCATCAATGTATAAAAATATCTTTTGGCTTATCTATTTGACCACGCATTCATATTGTTTCTAATTAAATCCCATTAATTAAAACAAACATTTAAATATAAATATTTCTATAATTTTTCAATATATTTAAATGTCTTTTTTCCTTATCAATTTTGACCATACATTCAAAACTTATCTTTTAAACTCTTCATGCAAAGCTAAATTACACGCACTTAAATAAAACAAGGTAAATACTGATTCAAAATACTCATGGATATATATATACATTTTGATATATTTTCTTCAATCATATTAACAAAATAAATATATTTTTTTAAACCAAGTAATTATTTTTATTAAAAAATATCTTTCTCTATACATTTTCTACACATACCAATTATTTCTTTTAGAACACTAATAATACCTAATTTGCAAACAACAGAATAAAATAAGATAAAATATTATTTATTCTCTCAAATGGATATATGCCTTCAATATATACTAAATATAAATTAATATATTTAAATATATTTGATCATTAACATATCTTCTATTCTTTACAGAATATCCTTATCATCAATTTCCAAAATATAAATATATTTTTCCAATTAAATCAAATTAATAATTGGACCTTTTACACATGAATTTAAATTCCATAATTAAATTTTAACATGTCATTTTAAAATAAACAATAATTTCCCCATACGTTTACAATTTTAATTCCACTAATCTAATATACAAATTTTATTTAAAATAATATGAATAAATATAATACTTTAATATTATAAATTATAATATAAAATATTATAATAACAATAAATAAAATATTAATATTTATAAATATCAATTTATTATTATTTTATATTCAGAGTAGCCATGAGAAAATAACTTAATAGCAGTCTCATGTTTCAAGCATAACTCAAAAACTACAATCGGGGTATTTGCGATTTCTTGACAGGGATAAGAAAATTTCAACTTGAAAAAACCCTTTAAATTTCCTGACAACCCAGTTTGTGAAAGTGAAGTTATAGGCGACGCAACTAGACCATTTTACCATGAAAATATAACTATACTGTAGATTTTAAAATCCATTTTTTAATAATAAACAAAAGGTTTCATTTTTTAAAAACATTCTAAATGCATTGTTCAATCCCTATCTTTGATTTCAATAACAACAAAATCGATTTACCAAATAATTTAAATTCAACTAAAGTTTTCACAATTTTCACTCAAGAATTTTCACAAGCAAAGGCTGTAAATTTATTTAATTCTTTTTTTCTAATATCAAATTTATTTTCTAAAACAGATTTAACAAACAAATCTTTAATCATTACTATTTTAAAGAAAAACAATCAAGAACAATAAAACACAAAGAGGAAAACCTAGTACAAGAAGCTACAGGAAGAGATGAATTTTTGATGCAAGCCTCCTCCAAGGATTTCCTAAATTTTCTTCAATCCTCCAATGAATCAATCCAAAATCGAACAAATGCAAACAATCTTTCGTTCAATCAATTCTACCATCAAATTTTCTTCAAACCCTTGTGCAAATTTCCAAAATTTCTTCCCTGCTATAAAAATGTATTTTTTCCTTAATCCCTTTTTGTTGCCCTTAAATTAAAACATGTATTCTTTATAAATCAAAAATACCTAATACAACCCTAATTCACATTACATGCAAATTAGATATTTCAATTTCAATTTCAATTTTAATTTCAATTTCAATTTTTACAACCCTAATTCACATTACATGCAAATTAGATATTTCAATTTCAATTTCAATTTCAATTCTATAAAACCCACTTTCAATTTAAAATGCAATTTGAAATAATAAATTAATTTCCAAAGTTGCAACTAATTTCTCAAATAAACATTTAATTACAATTCCCAATTTAATTCCCACACGTCTAAATTAAATTCCAAAATTAATTTCAATTCTTTTATTTCCTTTCCTTCTCTTGCATCATGTTTAATTAATTAATTTAATTATTTAATAACTAAATTCAACCCCCATTAATTAAATATAATTAATTAATTTAAATATAAAATTTTATCCACATTGCATTATTTAAATTAAATAACCATCAACATGATTTAAATGCAATTATTCTAAATATCTATTTCCAAATCAAGAATGCTTCAGAATTAAATAACATCAAAGCAAGACAGACAATGACTCGACACACACAACTGACGACACACTAAGGCTAGGGTGTAAACTTGACACATGTTACCTAGCTACTATCTCCCGTTCAGCTTAACTGTTGGATCGACACGCTCAAACTTGTGAAACCAGGTGGAATCGATTGCATGTACCTGTAATCTTGCAACCAAGCAAACAACATCATACAATATATCCAGCATATAATACACACCGTGAAGAAGAAATTACGGATTCGCAGGGCGCTCGCTAGCGAGTGATGCAAAACCATCCTCTTCACCAATACACTCATCGAAACTGACACTTCCATCATAATCTAGGAATCTCATAATCACATCTCATGTTAACTCTACAACATCATTAATCCATAATGCATGTGAAACAATAATCAGATAACTACATCTCACAATAATAGTTGTCGCTCAATAGTAGCGATCGAAACATCATAACAAAATGTATCTAGTCTCAAAGTAACTGAAACCAAACATAGCATAAAGCAACTTGAACCAGAAGCAAAACGGAGGGGTATTACACAATCAGCCTATCAATCAAGACTTTAATCGTAATTCAAATAAAAAATGAATAATAATTATTTATTAAATTCAAAGTAAAGCATAATTTGTATTGGTGGAAAGTTGAGAATCTCCTTTAAAAAAAAAATCATTTCATCAAGTTTGGGTAAAAAAAAATTCGTCAGCCACATGGGCCATCATATCACTTAAATATCGCCAATTTTTGGCCCATCATAATCGTACACATACCCAATTACGAATGCCTCTCATAATCAAATATTGACCTGTTTAGATTAATGATAAATTAAGCAACACTTGTTAACCCTCTCTCCCTGACTGTAAATGTTATAGATCTAGGACATTTCCTTGTATATCAACTGGTTCTTCAGACAAAGTGGCCACCTCTCTAATAGAGGACTGAATTTCAAAAGAATATGAAATTCCTTTTCAAAAACTAATCACGATCTGGATCTTCATCCACAACAGAGTCACACTCAAATACTCTGACGTCTTAAAGCTACCAATATTTTCCAAATCCATAACCTCTTACCATCCAAACTTAAATTTTAGATCCACCAAACAAATGACTTTGGAAGGCCACCACCTACTTATGTGGTTTCTCTTTTTTTTTTAATTTCTTAGAAGTTCTCCCCAATGAAATCACCACTCAGCTAGTGACTTAGGCAGAAAAATAATTCAATAATTTTAAACCTCTGGTTACAACAATAATTCAAAACTTTAATGATTTTATAACAGCACCGTCTGCAACCAAAACTTTTGATTTTGCCTCTAGCAAAGTCACCATTTTGTTGGTGTTTTAATTTTCCCACTAAGGCTTTGCAATTCTCTAAGGGGTTGCCAAGCTCTATATTCAAGAATTCACAAAGTTAGTGGCCAACTGAAGAGATTCAATCAAAGACTGAGATCTCCTACACTTTCGGCTCTATCAGACCAAGGAGGGTGTTCCTATATGTGTTCATAATCATGCTTTATGCCTCAAGAAAATTTCTATACACAGATATATTCCTATCAATGCAACTAGACAACATCTATCCGGGTTTGGACAAACCAAAGAATAATAACAACTATCTAAAGCTAGTAAAGCAGATTTAATATAAGATTTGTATCTCAAGAGAGATAGAATTTGATTTTTAAATGTTCATATCTTGAACCTTTACACTTAGAGCTACCATCTTGTACTTCTAAAAAGGATCTTGAATGAACTACTAGTGCCTCATCCAACCGGGCGGGAGTCACATAAAACATAACCCCGATATTATGGAACTTATCATTATAATGCTTTACATTATGGGATTTTTCAGTATTTAAAACAGTACTCCTTAGTAAATCCTAAGAACATTATCACAAACCTATAACTCCTTTTCAAGAATTTGATTAACTCAATAAGTTAAAGTAGGAAAAAAAAACTACACATTCAAATACACCATTGAAGTTGAATGAAAAAACCATTGATAAATCCATTCACAATCCATGATATGTACACAGGAGAGCAATTTTCTTCATTGTTTTTCTTTAAATTTGTTCATATCAGTCATTATAAAAGCATAGCATGCTTATCTTATACAATACCCAGCCTGGAATGATTTCCTAGCTAAAACCTTCCAGATACCACAATATGACTTTAACTGTACATAGCCTAAGCCTCAGGATACAAAAAATATGACCCCAACAATGAGCCGTGAAATCTCCTTTATAGAATAGGAGAGCAACAAGCATCGCGCTACATTATAGAATACCACAATATGACTTTAATTGTACATAGCATAAGCCTCAAGATACAAAAAATATGACCCCAAGAATGAGCCGTGAAATCTCCTTTTTAGAATAGGAGACAAAAAAGCATCGCGCTCCATTGTTCATTTCAAAATAAATTTCATCCTAACCAAATAAAATTCAGATTCATTTCAAAAAATCCTCATCATTAGAAAAAAATATAATCGAATAGAGGAATAAAAAATGGTTACACCCTTGTAACTAGCTAAAAGGGACAAAAAACACTACGCCACCCATGCACACATCCGCATCACATTTGAACCATTGAAACAACACCAAAAGGAAAAAAGCACCACCCCAGCAACACTAATCATTTCCCTACACCTCGAGTAACCACGCGGCCCTGATATAGGTGATTGCTCTTGGTTCTCGCTTCGGTATGAAGTGAGGCCATTACCTTACTCTTTCTTATACCAATACGAGACCCAACAAAATCACATGGTGCCACCGTAACAATTGGAGAAATTGTGAGGAACTCCTCGTCCACTCCCACGAGCTCAGTCAGGGCCACAAGGTAACTACAGTAGTCCAAATTGGTTTCAAACCCTTCTCCACTAGATCCCAAAGAGAGCTCAACAGGTGACATACAATGTCCAAACCTCTTATCCACCCTTTATGCAGCTGTCCTAGAAGTACCAAGAATAGTTTTTTTCTCCTTCTATCGCAAATTCGCTACACCCATCCTGGCACTTCATCATACTACTGACGTATCCATTGAATTTGTGAGCTTAAACTCAACAATAAAATCAATCACCTGCAAACAAAAAAACTCAAAATGCAATGATACTAATGCGAAAATTAGCGAGCATTTATCGAGCTAGCCAGTGTAGGGAACATTAATTGCTCAAATTACAGTACGAGCAAGTGAGTGATTAGTGGCTGATGTTGCCAGCATAGAATAATTCCGAGCTCATGGAAAATGGCGTACAACCCATCATTGCATTATTAGGTGGATATCACTTGCACGCAAGGAAATCAGGATGAGATCCACTGGAAGACTTGCTCCATTAATGTGAATAGCTTGGAGAGTGCAAATAATCCTCACATTGATGAATTGTAATTTTTTGAATTGAGATCGTCGATGTGAAAAGACCTGGCATTGAGATCGTCATAGTCAGAAACCCGCGACCGAGTAGTAGGCCCCATCTAGCCACCACATACCGCAAAGCCAAGCAATGTGTCACCAACTCAAACACATCCCAGCATTTTAGAGAACATTAATCTGATTGTGCAAGGCTTGCGAGTGATGGTCATCATTAATCCCTTTCATTAAACATCCACCATTGAAATGACATCCACTTGTCATTGTTGGCATATCGGTACAGGCCCCACCCCACCATACTTGACAGATGGCAGCATCTCGCATACCTCACACCACTTTCGTGACATCAGTAGGAAACCTTGCGATGTCTGCGAGGAGCAGTCCAGATCTCTACCCTGTGATCTGACGACTTGCCAAACTATATATGGAAAACTTATTTATGACAGTGGGGCCGACTAGGAAAACAGGAAAAGAAAACCCCTAGAAGCACAAATTTTTAGGCCCAAGTCTAAACATAGGGAAAAACCACCTATTTTAGGTAAAATAATAATAACACCCAAATGAAAAGAAAAGACCGATAGGTCTAGTGAAGGGGCCAGTAATAGTACGAAAGACAAGGCTCAGTCAGTTGACATAAGAGACCGGTAACCCCCAATAAAAGGTCAACACAAAAATATAATGTAAGGGTTTAATTAGTAAAATCAATTATAATATGGGTAACAAAACCCTAAACCTTGAACATTAGACCCCCCATTTACCAATGATGAACATACATGCCCTAAACCAAACAAAATTTTGACAAATTTTTAAAAGTCCCATTAGTACTAAGGGTGTTATTAATTAATAAAACAAGAATTATTTAAGAAAGAAATCAAATTCTATGGTGTCCATGGTTTTTTTTATCAATCCTAATAAGGTTCTTTTTTTAGTGAATTAAATTCTATTCGTTTCATAATTTTCAAACATTATTATTTTTAAATATTTATGATAGTAAAAAATAAGGGAAAGCATTCTATGTGTTTGAATAATCTATTTGATACTAAAAAATATATTAATAAATTTTATATTTATGCAAGAATTATGGGATATATGATTGATTATTTATATTTGATATAATAAATGAGAATATTTGTTTTTTTATATAGTTCAAATAGAAAAAATTATTTTCAAAGAAAATTGAAGAAAAATGTGATAATAAATATTATTAATTTTCCTTTATACTATCTTCTTTTATATCATGGAAAATATTTTGGCTTTCTAATCAATTATATTATTTAAAATTTTTAGGAACATTAAATTGTTCATCCATTGATAGTTAACATGACACTAATATATAATATCTTTTGTAATTTATTTTTCAATAATTTTTTTAAATTTAATTTCTTAGATCTAAATGTGATGGATTGGAAAGTGTATATATAATTTTGATTGACAATTTACAATATATTAAATATATTGAAGATATTATTTTCTTAAATAAAGAATAAAGAATACACATATAGATAAAGATATAATTTTATATATACACATTTACATAAAGATATGTATATCTACATATAGATATATAGATATATATACATTTATAAATGTATTTATATATTGAAATACATATTAATTGAATTTTAACATTAAATAAATTTATCAAAGGGTTTTTGGTTTATCAATGAAAAGTGAATGACTATCACTAAAAAATATTAAAAAGATAGAAATAAATACTTCAAATTGACAAATTAATAGTTAGAAGGGTTCATTATACTCAACAATTTATTTATTTTATTAAAATTCTTAGAAATTTCTAAATATTTATATTCAATTATTTCAAGAAAAATTAATTGTATTTTCGGATACAAAATCAATAGAAAGAAATCTATTTAGTTTTTCTTCATCATATTCCTTTTTGAAATAAATTTAGTTATTTGAAATTATTGATTAATGATGAAAAAGTTATGTGCTAATAATTATTTTTAGATAATTACTTTTCCAAACAAGGTCTACAAGGTTATAATTTCTATTCATAGTAAGGAAAAAGTAAGATCCTTTTATATTAGAATATTTGGATGGTCAAAACTATTTTAGCAGCATTTATGTAAATTTTGATATCATGAATTTGAATAGTTACAACTGAAATCATAAATTTGTGATTTTAAAAAAAATATATGTAAAAATAGTCTTATTATCTTTCAACATGTATGATTTATTAAAAACATATAGAACTTAAAAAGATATAAAATTTAATTTCTTTTACTAATGATCTAAATTAATCTTTAGAGCATGTAATATTACTCAATGCATTTGAACGAAAAGTGTGTTGCACAAAAAATTATATCTTGAATTTTTATGCATTAGTGTGTCCTTTTATAGGAATATTTACCTAGAAATTTTTGAACTAGTTTGAAGCACTCATTCTATTTTTTAATTGACAAATCGATCATGAAAGGTCTAAAAAATTCAAAAAGATATGTAACTTGTGCTAAATAATCAGCTATATGCAAGTTTTTGGTATTTGTTTAATAGAGTGAGTAGGAGAGTGAATAGGAGTGAATATATATTTTAGTTTAAACCATGAGTATATTTTCAACATTTAGTGATGCACACAACTTGCCACAAACCCTCCATACCTTTCAATTCTTCTAATTGTATTTGAATTGAAAAGAGAAATGCTTTTTTTTTTTTTTTAAAGTTAAATTCATAAAAAATTCTTGGAATTTTATAAATTTTATTATAAATTAAAACATAGAATTTTAGTTTTTTTATGATACTCTATCAAACTAAACTTGTGATGAACATAGAAATGAAAAATTATAGTTTATTTTATTTACATTAGATTCTTTGTAACACTCCTAATATATGCATTAATATAATAGATACCATTGAGAATTTAATTTTTATTAAAAAATTATCTCTTAAAATTGTAAAAATTAGAAGGGTTCATAGGATTGTAAAGTTCTTGAGCGAATAAAAGAATAATGTTTTTGATAATTTACTTGATTAATATGCATAAAAAGTTCATTGCTATGATCACACGGTAGAAATATGCTTTTTTGAATGCAATCAATAGATCTACATTTTTGTTAGTTTTAATTTCCTTACATGATCCAATGCTATTCCTAAAAAATAGCTTTTCAATATGAATTATAAATTCACTAAATATAGAGTGTAGATGATTAAATTAAATATTGTAGCACAAATTAAAGTAAAAGTAATATATAAAAAAGGCTAACTATGTAGAAGGCACATGAACTCTTTTCATAAAGGGGCTCAAAGATATGAAAAGTGTTTAACTCCATGAAAATTTTATTGGAATACATATATAATAGGATTATACATATGCACTTTGAGCTCAGTGAAATATGTGGTCTAGATTCTTTAAATTGAATCTTAGCTTGCCAAATTTATAAATTTTTAAAACATAGGAAAGCTTTTAACAAATCTATCATGTTTTCCTGTAAAAATGTAATGTGGAATATATTTGATTGTATTGAGTTTCGGATCAAGAAAATATAGAAGTGAGAAAAAATAATAAGAATATTATTATTTTATATGTAATATGTATATATTATATAAAACATGTATATTCTATAATTCATGAATATTATATGACATGTGTATTTTATATAATATATTCAAATTATTTATTTCACAAAGGATAAAATATCTCATACACACAAAAACCACAAAAATCCCATTTCTATTGTGACCAAGTATTGCATAGGAGGTGGAAAATTATTACATTCTAAATATATCAATGAAGTACCAATTTTTTTATGGATTCTATCATTCACTCCAATGTCATGTGATAGGTAAGTGGTCAATAGTTTCCTTTATTTAATCAGTTATGATTTTCTTTTTTAATATTTCAACATTTTAGAATCCATTTCTAGTTTATTCTTTTACCACCTCATCTAAACCTTGATATAGAACTAAGTTTAGATAAGGGAAAGTTTCTAAAGAGTACCTTTCACCACTTTACCCTTATATTTTAGGAAAACTCTAAAGAAGTTCAAGATGAATTATTAGGGTATTTAGAAAAAATAAATTAAAAGAAAGAATTAGTTTCAACATTAAAGGGATCTATATCAGAATACAATGATGCATCTCGTTCTTTATCATTGGAGGTAATTATGATGAATGCTAACTTAGTGAAGTGTTAAGTCTATCAATACAAAGCCCATATAATTCATTATTGTTTAACACCATATTCAATGGATGGCATTTGGTGTTTGAAACAAATATAAGGCTAAGGTATCTTTAACTTACCAACTTGAATAAATTTTAGTCTAATAACCATTTTTTGTGTCTTATTGATATTATTTATGTTATATTTTTTATGTATCTACCTTGTTCCTTTTGTATTTTTCATTGCATTTATAATGTGTTTGCATCATTTTGTGTATGTTTACATTATGTTATATTTTGTGTCCTCATCATGTATGCTTCATGTTTTTCATGTCACATTGTACCTCATAATTTTGTGTTTCTTTGTCTTCCTATATTTTCAATGTCTAGATAATTGAATCCTTATTGTCTTATCATTACTTTTGTGTGATTCTAAGGATAATTTCATACTGTCACTAGAGTGGGAACTAAATGTAGAATCATAAATTGTCACACCTAACAATTTCACACTAGGTTTAGCTCCCCCTCATCTGCCTTGACCCAATGGTTCATTTATAATTTGTCTATTTTATAATAATATTTGAAAAATCAATGGTTGAATTTGGATTAAGGAATTAATGTTCATTTAATAATCCTTAAGGCCCCAAAATAGTATAGGGCTAGGTTGTCCAACCTATTTTAGCCCAATTTGAATATGTAGATGTTGATATTTTAACATTTAGAAATCCAAAGTCATTTGTTCGTTATAAGTAATTAATTTATGAGTAATTAAATAATTGTATATAAATACAATTATTTTTCATCATTTGAAAGCCTAGCAATTTGGAGAAGGGAAATCAATCAAGAAATTGAGCATCCTTAGAGAAATCAAGAGGATAATTAGTATAGCAACATTATTCTAGTCAAGGATCATGTCACCAATGTATCATTTTTTCATGTGTTTTTGTTCATGTTTCATATCTGGGCGATCCCACAATAATGGGTTGCACTTTTTGGCCTAACTTGACATTGAAATCAACATTTTTCACCAAATCTTCATTTTATCACACCTATAGTAGATAAACCATTCAGAATTTGAAGATGAAGAAAACTAATGATTTGTGAGATTTTGTGTGTAGATTCTAATTATATTTTAAAAAATAAATAAAGAAATTGTGAATCCTTTTATGTGATTTTTAATAACTTATTTTTTCTACAAAACAACATTTAAAAAAAGTTATGATTACTATGTACGATATAAATTTTTGTATACAAAGGATGCAATTCTGATTTTTAAAATATAGATTTTTCACACCAATCTCTAGGGCATGTATATTTTTTCATTATTTTTTTGCTGATTTTTTTTTAATTAATTTTCCAAGTCACATCAATTATGACTTGGAAAAAGGTGTATTGTGTACCACATATTTTTTTTAATGCATTTGAATTAACTTATTCTATTTTTGTTGGAATAAAGACATAAATACCTAGGGAACATGTATTTTTAAGATTTTTTTCTCTATTTTCCTTTTTTTTGTATGTGTGAAACAAAGACCTTGATGTTCATTGAAAAACTACATTCATGAGAAATAAAAAATAAATATAATAATAATAATATTAAAGATATTTAAAATTATAATTTTTGGGAAGCTTATAATAAGGGAGCCCTACATACTTACAAAATATAAATTTTAAATGATTTCATTTGATCCCCCAAAAGGTAAATGAAAAGTGGTTTTTTTATCATCATTTTAATAGGTATAGAGGAGACTGCATTATAGGTATGGTTTAAAACTAGCGAGGTTCTATCCAAAGGGGTTTGATCTAAGGGGATTTGATCAAACCATATTTAATTAAAATCCTTCAAATTGAACCTTTCTATGCTTGAATCATTATATTTTCCAAAAATATGTGATCTAATGAAAAAATCAAGATGCCCCAAAAAGTGTAACCCATTATTGTGGCAACACACATCTATTTGTTTTGTTAGCATTAAGACTTATGGGAATTCAAGTAAACCATCTAATTCTCCTTAAAGGTGATGAGTAAAATGAATTTGATCCATCAAGGAATGTGGATCTAAGTGGTAAGTAGCATCAATTATTCATTTGTCACTTGTTTATCATTTAGTGTATGCCTCACTGAGGGTGGTCTCTCTTTCACATCTTCACAACCATTATGGAGGTAGAAATACCAAAATGGGGTTTGAATTAGGAAAGCCCTTATATGGTAGAAAACTTTCCCCTATTTCTTGTGTTTATTTTACAAATCTGAAGCAATATTTGTAAGGACTAAATACCTAATTGTTCATTCAAACATTTAAGCTCTAAAATTCAAAACATTAGGAAAAGTGGATTGTATCAGTGACATATGAAGTTTTGACAATGATTTAAGGGGAGGATAGATTATAGATAGAGACCAGCTAATATCTAAATTTTGATTCTGAGTAATTGTACTTGAAGGGCTATAGTGTCGTACACCCCTATCTAGTCATTTCAAGATCAAATTTATATAATAATCTCTTTTACAGTTTACACTCTAGTCTTCTAAACATTGTGTAATGATGGAAAAAATACTCCCTAACATGTCCTTGATTTAGTGTTGTAATATGTCTAACATAGTCACATTAGGTCTTGGGCCCTTGTGAACTAAACGAGCTTATTGGTGCCTTATTTAGATTGTTATAAAGTATTATAGCTCAATTTCACACTTCTCTAGGGTTTTATTAAATAATTGGGCTTATTTATACTTTAATTAGCCTTATTTTGCATCCATAAGCCTTAATTAATGCATCTTTTTGAAGATAATCACAACATAAACCAAGATCCAATCATAATTAATGTATTTTTAGGTTGTGTGGCCCAAATTTAGTGATCTATTAATCATATGCCACCTTGGGTGTATGAGTTCGACCTAGGTTTTTGGGTCCCAATTTGAATTTTGCATCATTCTAAGAAATTTTAAAAATGTGTCCCATAGTTAAGCCAAATGGGACTCTTACACCACTTCTAGCATATGAGACCCATATGGCCCAAAATAAAATTTAATTCAAATTCTTGGTGGTATTTTATCCTCCTAGATCTAATGTCGGCTTGTAGTGTTGTATTTTTTGGAAATTTGGCATAAAAAAATATAAATACAAGTTTCTTTCTATAATTTTCATTCAAAACTTTCAAGTATCCATGCATTATAGAAAATTGTGATTACAAGAGCATTCAAGGGTGGATTATCAAGTGATTTTGAGAATTATTCAAGCATCAAGAATCATGTCATAGTCACCTTGCATCATGTTTGTTTTAGAGTTATTAATTATGATGTAGGGTTTCATGATTCAAGCTAGCATTTGATTCAAGATCAATCATATTTAAGAAAGAGTCAAGATCTACATCCATTGGAGCCACTTCATACATGAACTTGCAACACTTTATTGCTAGGGTTTGGTGAGTTGCAACACTAAATTTTTTTCAATTATCATTCTATTTTCCTCTTTGATTTCATTACAAGGTTTGATTACCAAAATGTGGTTTGACCAAGGAAAACCCCTTTCTACTAACAAAACAAAAAAATCCCCTCTCTTTGGTGTGTGTTTATAGGTCTAGGTTGAAGATACATTGAAGATAAAGTTTGGAGAAATTTCTCAAAGTGTTTAAGTTTTTCAAAGTTGTTACCTTGCATTAGAGATCATTGGAAGACACCTACAAGGTGCAAATGAGAGTTTTGGATCCAAAAATCATGTGGAAAGTACAAAGAAAACATTGAAGAGTAGAATCAGACTTTGAATTTCTAGAAAATCCTAACTGGACCGATACACCAATTTTGGCATATGAGTCTCAGTATAGGAAAATTTTCAAATTTGTTTAGATCCTTAATCTACATTTCCATAAATGTGTTCCAAACTAGAAACCCTAATCT
Source organism: Sequoiadendron giganteum (assembly GCA_007115665.2). NCBI lineage: Eukaryota > Viridiplantae > Streptophyta > Pinopsida > Cupressales > Cupressaceae > Sequoiadendron > Sequoiadendron giganteum. Next base: position 273,207,155 of record CM021104.1, on the reverse strand, counting down.
AGAACTAAATCACCTAGTCTAGTGTATGATTTCCATTCAACTTTAAATTTAGTGTTTTCAGCATTTCAAAACTTCATCCAGTCCTCTTCAAGTTTCTAGGTACACACCTTTCATCTTTGAGCTTTGAATTTTTTTTACATGATTTTCTAGGTCATTTATTGAACTATTGCATTGCATTAGGTTTAAGCATTAAGTCTTGCATTTCATTAGTCTTTCCCAGCCCTATCTTGGTGGTGAACCCCTCATTAGTTTATAATTAGACCCTGGGACAACCATATTGTAGGATCTTTTTCTCCTTTGCATGCTTTAGATTGAGACCTCTAGGGTCTCCCTTCAATGGAATGATTGTGAAATGTGTTGTTCTATGTCCTAAACCATAAGGAAACCCTTTTATTTCATCTCACATTATTTTTGATTAAGTAATTAGGGATTGAAATGACCCTGATCCCTTTAATGACAAAGGATATTACAATCAAAGCATACAACTAGGTAGAATTTTCAGAATCAGGGAGCACTAAAAGGGGGCTGAATCAGTGTTATGCAAATCTTAACTTTATTAATTTGATATTAAAACCATTTCAACATTAAACCAAAGGAAAGATGCAAACACAAAAATTAATCATCCACAACACCATAACACAAGTATTTTTATGTGGAAACCTTGTTAGGGGAAAAACCACGATGGAGGTCAATCCACAATTTGAGTACTCAAATATAAGTTTTACAAAATGGCAATGCACTTGCATTAAGGCTCACTTCCTAGAGCTCACTGCTAAAAATAGGAAGGCTCAATGCATTAAATTTTTTTTAGATTAAGACCATTTGAAGGATTGAACTGAAGTAATAGAATCTACTCATGCTTGGTTATAGTTCTAATTAAGCTCATAGATAAGATTCTAGACCTTCTGTCTAGCTTTTCACTTCGCTTTGTTTTTCTCTACAATTCGCATCACAAATTCATACATAAGTGAATTCGCATTACTATCCTTCTGAATTTAGCACCACACACTATCATACTTCTCATATCCTACGATTCAATACCAAAATAATACAACCGATCACTTATATATATGTATCCACAACTTAAGATTCAATCAACCATATGTCATATTTAATTAAACATAAAATATTTTTCAACAGTCGGCTAAATCCCCAAGTAATTTTCAATGCGCACCATCCAAAGTTGGCCATAGCATAGTGAGGAAATAAATGAACATGTTTGAACACAAAAAAACCTAAGAAATTTCTCCTTAAACATCCACAATGGCTATATCCACCAAGTTGGCCTTCTAGCACTGATAAAAAAAAATTAGTACACAGGATCTCCTAATTCGTACATCAATGAATGCACACCTAGATTCTTCTTCGATAAGATAGTACTAACATAAAAATACCTTTTTCTAAGAACCACAACTCAAAATGATAATCCGGTGAAGTATACAGATCGATAGACTTTAATTTAACCGGATACTCCGTTCTTCACTCTTACAGCTAGTATGGATAAATACTGAATTGTGGACCGGATCAATGAGTTAGGTTGCCATAAATGAAAACACTAGAAGCAATATTCCAACAATCTCCCCCTTTTACATTGATGGCAACACTTAGTGAAAAATGACTAAGTGTCAAACCAATATGAGTACGTTGCCAAACTTCAAAACTTCAAAACATAGCTCCCCCTAAAATTGATAAGTCATTTTTCACTTCTCTCTCTCCCCCTTTGATAAATCAATGACAAACACATATTCAATCTCCCCTTTTTAAATATGACCAAAAACTTGTTAATTCAAAAATGTTTTCAAAATTTGAAAAGAGAACAACTGCTACTTGAGTCAAAAGATTATCTTGTGTTTTTCTTTCATCTCCAAAAGAAACTTCTTCCAAGCTTCTACTACAGTCCCAATGACTATGATCATGCTATTATTTTTAGATCTCTGATTGTAATCTCAATGAGGGATTTTGAAATTGTGACCACATCCTCTAATTTATCTCCTATCCTTATAATCTCAATTAACTACTCCAGTTTGCATTCGATTAAGTCCTTTACTTTCCAAAAGGTGTCCACAATATTTTTTTTGCTGAATTGAACTTTTGTATGCTTATAATGTAACTCTTGAATCCTTTTCTTGATTTCATTATCTCGATCCTGAAACATATCAAGACTTTTTCCAATCCTGTTTAGTTCTATTTCAATTTTCTCCAAATTTTCTTTGTATTTCCCAACAGCATGAGACCAATGAAGAGAGTAGTTATAGATGTTGTTTTCTATACTTATGCATTGCCTCAACTCATTCATATTCCTTTTTAATTTGGTAAGAGATACTTTGTACTGCTTCTTCAGATGTAAGATTACTTCTTCTTCTTCCTTATTTTGAGACTCTGAGTCCATGATTTCCTTGATGCATTCAATCATTTCTTTAGGTAAAATATTTTGCAAGCTCTCCGATTTAATCTGGTTGTGCACAATATGAGCACTTAGTACACTTAAAATCACATCCTGATCATATGAAGGTTTGATAGACCATAATTTTGGAATTTTCTACATTTTTCCTTCCTCATGAATAAGCTATAGTAGCTTCTCTTTAGTTAGGTCATATTCTTATTCACTTCCTTATAACTTTTCCTTATCTTGTTCTTGTTTGGTTGATACAAGTTCTTTTCCTTGTGTGTCCTTCGTTTCCTTATTAGATTCCTCATCTGGTATATCCACAATTTAATATCCTTTTCCTTTCCCTTCAATTTTTGGAATCTTGCATGCTAGAGGAGTACAGACAATAGTTTATTTTTCTCTTTTCTTCTTTCTCACCATCTCATCGAAAGAGGAACCAACTTCAAGTGTCCTTACCAGAAGACAAATACCAACTAATCCAAACTTTCCTAGAAAACCTTTAAATAAATTCTCATATTCTTGATCACAGTTTGTGAAAATTTTACAGTGTGTAGATTTGTTTGCACACTGGTTCATTCTCTTTCCATATCACATTGTTGTTCATTAGTAAGAAATTTAGAAAGTACATTACTAGACATATAATAAAATTACCAAACCTGAAAGGGTTATCTGTCATCTTTGCCAACTGTATATTCTCCATTAGTTGATCTTTCATCAATATGCAAAGGTCAAAATCCCAATCTTCCATTATCATTTTGTGTGAAATGAAGACCACACCTGCTGAAGTAGCACCTTCTCTATTTCTGAAGAATATTTTGTAGGATATTCCATGCACAATTATCTTGTCACAGATTTTTTAATTGTTGAGATTATTAGTTCCCTTTGATCTCCAATAACTCCAGTTAAGGATTTTACTTCTTTCTTCTAGATGGATTTTTTGACATAATCTTGTTAAATTTCCAATTACTTCTTTCGAAATAAGGTAGGGTTTGTCTAGAATTAAAGTATCATCATTCAATCTACTCAAAACAAACTTAATGACTTATGTATTCTCGAAGTAGGGAAACTCATTCCAAATGTCCAAATTTTTGTGTTTAGCTTCTTTCAACCATTTTAATTGATCGAGTGACAAAAATTTCCATACGGTTCTAATATTTTCACTGTTATACTCATCTATATTGATCATTCCTTTGATTTGTTCCATTTTTCCTTTTTTACCAAACAAGTACTTCTACTGAGCAACAAATTATATGAAAATTCAACAAACAACTAAAATACCTGATGGATTTACAGATTCACCACTGAATTATCTTCACTCCTTGGAAATTTTTCTACAAAGTGCTCTCCTTCTTCTCTTCTTCAATGCAAAGTGACAAATGAGGGTTCCAATTTCTTTTTATGACTTCACACACCTAAATTTTGTTGTAATAAATTCTTTTTTTCTAGGTGTTCTTGATACCCTTTTTTCTCATATAGTGAGAGAAAAATTCTTCTGTGGACCTATGCTTTCTATAATTTCCTTGTGAATGTTTTCCAAAGCATCTATAGATCATTAATAGAACTTTTTGATAAATGTTTGTGTTCTAGTACGAGCTTATGGATAGGGGAAAAAGGATTTTCTTGAAAAATGCCCCCTAGGCCAATGGTCTAGAATCAATTTCTGGAGGAATTATCGGAAGCAGGTTCTGCTAGAGAACTATTTCCTACATTACGCTCGATCTTTCTTACCCATGTCTTTTTCATCTGATCTCTTATTTCATCCATAGTCACTTTTCCCTTTTCTTTATCATTTTTCTGTGTATTTATGCATTTGTATGCGAGACTTCTTTTATCCATATTTTTGTTTTTATAGAATCTTGCAATGTGACTGTATTTGATGCAATTATAGCACATAGTATTTCCTTGTCCAGACCAATCATTTCATTGATTTTTTTCTTGATCTGCATTGGATAGCAATATTCCCAAATCTTCCATAGGTATAACATTCAACATTCCCTCTACTGACAGAGTTGTTTGACACATTTATACATTCAATTGACTTATGACCAAACTTTTTGCAATTGAAACACTGATCGAAGAATGCTGATCACTGGGTTTCATTTTAATTCTATATTGAGCTGCAATATGAACAAATTTATTGCAAGAAAAGCAATATCCACTAAAATTTTGAGCATTACGTTGTCTTACCAGATGCTTTTTTGCTTTCTTCATCATATTTCCTTGCCTGAAATCCCTTTGTCCAAATCTAGAACATTCTCCTTTCTCATATCCAAGGCCTCGCTTTTCATTTCCGTTCTTTTGTCCTTGAGTCCACTCATCAAGCTTAACTGAGCTAATCTTGAACTTTTCCTTGTATGCATTTGCAGTAGTAAGTTCATTCCTAAGAATAAAAAATTGTTTTTTTAAGATCTTGTTTTTGGATTGTTCACTATCCAATTGAATTAATTCTCCATTTACTCTTTTGCATTCATCATATTTTAATTTTAAGGACTGAGCAAGGTTCTCCTTATTATTCTTTCTTTCTTCAATCTCCTTAGTCATCTTCATCACCATAGATTCCATCTCATTTCTTAGGGTAGCATTGTCTCTGGCAAGCTTTTCACATTCTTTGATTATTTCCTTCAAGGTTTGATTCAGGTGAATATAATCCATGCTTCTGCTCTCTTTTTGCTCAATCTAATCACATAGATCCTTTTTCTTCTCCCTAGATTTAACAATTTGATCCTTCAATGTTTGAATGAATTTCTAAGCATCCTTAAGATTCAATCTCAATTCTCAAACATCTACTTTAGACTGATCAAGATCATCAAGTGCCACCACAAGCTATTGTTGAAGACTAATAGAGTCCATTACATTCCAAGATCCACCTCAAGCTTCTAAACTCCTTCTGATGAACAAGGCTCTGATACCAATTGTTGGAATTAGGGAACACTGAGAGAGGGGGGTGAATAAGTGTTCTGCAAATCTTAACTTTAGTAATATGATATTTAAAACATTTCAACATTAAACTAAAGGAAATATGCAAACACACAAAGTAATAATCCACAACACCATAACAAAAGGATTTTTATATGGAAACCCTATCAGGGAAAAAACCACAGCGGAGATCAATCCACAATTTGAGTACTCAAATATAAGTTTTACAAAATGGGAATGCACTTGCATTTAGGCTCACTGTCTAGAGGTCACTACTCAAAATAGGAAAGCTCATTTCCTTACAATTTTTTTAGATTAAGACCATCTGAAGGATTGAACTGAAGTAATAAAATCTTCTCATGACTAGTTATAGTTCCAGTTAAGCTCATAGATAAGATTCTAGACCTTTTGTTTGATTTTACGCTTCACCTTGCTCTGCTCTACAATTCGCATCACAAATTCGTACATAAGTGAATTTGCATTACTATCCTTCTGAATTTCACACCACACACTAACTTACTTCTCATCTCCTATGCTTCAATACCAAAATGATATAACCGATCACTTGTATATATCCGCAACTTAAGATTCAATCAACCATATGTCAGCTAAATAATAAAACATAAAATAATTTTCAACTATTGGCTAAATCCACAAGTAATTTTTAATGCTCACCATCCAAATTCGGCCATAGCATAGTGAGGACCTAAATGAACATGTTCAAACAAACAAACATTTAAGGAATTTCTCCTTAAATATTCACAATGACTATATCCACCAAGTCGGCCTTCTAGCATTGATAAATAGAAAATCAGTACATTGGATGTCGTAATTCATACATCAGTGAATGCACACCTAGACTCTTCTTGGATAAGATAGGTCTAACAAAAAAATACCTTTCTTTGAGATCCACAACTGAAAATGATAATCTGGTGAAGTATATAGATCGATAGACTTAACTTTAACCAGATACCTTGTTCTTCACTCTTACTGCTAGTATGGATAGATACTGAAGTGTGGACCAGATCAATGACTTAGGTTGCCATCAATGACAATACTAGAATCCATTTGCCAACAAGAACAACCCTATAAAACAAACTAGCCAAGCACAACAACTAGTCAAGAATAGTAAGATAAAATAGACTAGTAGAAAGAACATGACCACCAAAAAAATAGAGACAACTAAACAGGTTAAGCACCAGAGCTTGAAACCAACAACTTAACTTTCAAATTCAACTCATCATAGGTTTTTTTAGGAGTACATTTCTTTTTCCTTTTCACAACCGTCCAAGGAGTATCAAAAACTAAATTAGAAACAAAATCAGGAGGAGTCTCAAGGAGGCATCACTCACCATAGAGGGAACAACTAAGTGTTGAATAGGAAAAATAGAAGCCATTGGAGATACAACGCCATCAGCAACAAGAGTTGAAGAGGTAGGGGCCTCAGAGGAGGAATCACATAGAACAAATGGAACATTCATATTTTGAGCGAGAGCAGCAGAATCCACTAGAGAAGTTAAAAACCAGACCACAAAGCAAAACCAATTTCAAATTTTAAAAATATATTAAAAAATCAGTTTTTATGATTTTACAAAATGGGATCCCATTTTGAAAATTGCCAAAAATCCAAAAAATTTCAATTTTAGAAAGTTTTCAAAATCCATTTTGAAAACTTTCCAAAATCGGAAACTTTTCAAAACCAGATCCCATTTTGAAAAGTTGCCAAAAATGGAAATTTTTTAAATACGGGATCCTATTTTTTTATTTTAGGCTCTGGATCCCGTTTTTGCATTGCCGATTTCATTTTATTGGCTAAGGCAAAAACTTCCACGTTTTGTGGACTCAACTTCTTGCACTTACCCAGTGCTAAGGTGGATGAGGTAATCAATTTCAATTGGCCAAGTGATGAAGAATACCAGCAATGGGTGGATACATATTTGACTGAGGAAGAGTAAAAGTAGTAGTAACTACTAACAGTTAATTAATTAACTGTTGCAATCATAACAATTTCAAATAATATATTTTGGTGACAATTTAAAGGCGCGTGCTCTTGAAGATTCGTTGCTATGTCAAACCATCCTCAACGGGAAAAATGGGAAGAAACAAGAAGATTCTCTGGGTGAATTTCTATTGTAATTGAATTTTGAAATGTCACAAAGTGATCCAATTGGCTGGTGACATGTGTACTTTCTGGCCCGATGCTTGTTTGCTCCTTCATTTTCTATAAGTAGGATTTCAAGGCCAAAAGTATGGGGTTAGCAAGTTAGAAATTTTTGGGTCGAGTCTACATGAAGTTGCAGAGAAAATTGTAAAGTCCAGTAGTTACTGAGAAAATGCACATTAGGTTCTGAGCAGTTTTGTTATAGGTTTTGAATTCATGGAAATATAATGTTTTATAATAGTAATAGCATTTGAGTTAGAATGATAAATTTGAGCTTATGTCTCTCCTGTGTACAAGCATATTTGAATTTTGAATAAAGTGAGCAAGGGTTATTTTGTTCATCTCACTGTTGTGGTGTGTGCAATTCTTATTTTAGCTTTAATTCAAGGAATTAATTAAAATGCTTAAATGAGATTGTAGGTTGAGATGTTCTGTCTAAGGATCTGTTAAGTAGTATTGAGTTAGGGTTACATATTGGTGATATTGTAAGGCAATATAATCAAAGATATTATATGTTATGTGTTGCATCTATTATAAACCCTTAGGTATTCATGAATTTGACTCCCCCAATGGAAGTAAGGCACTGATCTAAGTTGCATTTGTTCTTTGTGATTCAATATTTGTTTGTGTTCACCTAGAGCTTGCTACAAATTGAAAATTAATGACTATCTTTTACTATGAAGTATTGTTGTAATTATCTCACACTCCAAATGGTTGATATTATTCATTAATAGTCAATTCTATTTAGTTTTATCCCATTCTATTGAGCTATTGAGTGAGATTATCTGTTACTGTTAATGTTGTTTATGATAATGGTGCAAAGGTTGTAAACACATTAAGGGATTACCCTCCCAAGTCTTGCAGAGCTCAAAGTGTAGGAGGTATTTATAATCCTCGTTAGTTGGTCCAATTCCTTCGAGCTGCCTTTGATTGGAATTGGCAATTCCATAGGTAGATTAGAAGATCAACCTAGTTATAGTAAAACAAACCAATACACTACATGGAAATCATACAACAATTAATGTTGATGTCATTCACCATTTAATTTCATTGGCCTTCTCTATTGATGTGCCAAACACTTTTAATTAAAAAATAAAAAAAACATCCACCACCTTTTTCTCGACCGCCAACACGACGCTGAAAAGATTAAAAATCGGGAAGGTTGACAAATTTTTTGACCAAAATTCACACATATATCCTATTGGCTAATTATTATCTAGCAAGTGAAATTAGAAAGAGAAATCAAGCTCAAAAGTTCAAAGTAGCCTACTTCAACCTTCTTAGAAATGAACATAAATAAAGTAGAATTAATATATTTAAGCATCCATTTATTATTCTAGTATTCATGAATATCCTCTAATAGAGTATCAAAAAAAATGGATGACTCTAGTAGGGTAGCCATCAAGTCCAAGAGTCTTAATTTTCTTCATTTGAAAAGAAAACTTTCTTAATTCATCAATATTTATAGGTTTCATGAGCATATCATTCATTTCTATTAAAACTAAAGAATGAATACAATATAAGATAACCCATTCCTCCTTCATAACATGATAACATTCCAAAATTCCAAAATAAAGAAAAAAATTATGTACTTCTTCCCTATCAATATCATCAAATGAAGAAAACTTAAATCCATCAAAAGAGTCGATTAAGTAATAACATTATCACTATAATTAAATTTAACAAAATTATGGAAGACAAAACTATTTTGTTCACCCTCTTGTACCTAGGTAATTCTAATATTTGCTTCCAAAAATCTCTTCATGAACATCACATTCGTGGATATCTCTAGACATATAAGATTCTTCCAAGAGATATTGCCCGGTCATTCCAAATTATTTCATTTGAAAAATAAGAATATTTATTTTTTCTTACACTTATTTCTTCTAGTAGAAAGTGACCAAAACTTTTTTTTTTCTTCCACTTTTTAGTTTGAAATCTATATATTGGAGCCTTTAAAAAATGTATAACGATTACAAAGGAAGGATTTATTACAATCCACCACACTACATTTTTTCATGTAAGTATTGATCATGAAGCCATAATAATTAAAACTTGAAAGGTGCCTACTTTATAACTAGAAATAACAGAAAAAAATAAATTAATGGGCTAACGCTTAAAACCATACCACTAAAATTTTTTGAAGACATAATCCGACTATCACCAATCCAAAATTTAAAATAATTTTTTTATAATTTTATAGTTGATTCATATGTTTCTTTATATGAAATATTAAGATTAATACATTGACAAAATAAATATTGTGTAGAATATTTTTTGACTTACACATATTCAGTTTGCAATTTCTAAGTTGTGCTTTAATATTTCTATTTTTTTATAGATAATTTAAAAATTTAATTGTCACTAAAACTTGCATGAAATATTTATGTATATTGGGTCAAGACATACTTAAATATCATGATTGAAAAAAATGGAATACTATATATATATATATCCACTGACCTTGTGAAATCGTAGAAAATAGACCTTCATACAAGATATAATATTGGTGAAAGTTAAAGGATTACTCTATGAAATTAACATAGAATAGTAGTTCGATGTCTTGTCTTCAGGGTGGAACCTTCGAGTCAGCGCCATCAATATGTATGACTAATCGATCAATTTTCTACCAGGCTATCTTATATTTGATTGTTCTCAAATTGCAATCTTTGCTAAATATCTGAGTCATTAATAAAGCAGTTGGGACTTAATGAGCAAATATTGTTGTGATCCAATAAAGATCTACAATCATATTGTGGGCTATCAACTGTAGGTATCTAGAACTTTATGTTTCTAGAATGTTGGTGGTGGTGTTCAATTCTTCCAGCTATAAATAGGGATCGGCAACATATGCAAATAAGTCTTTTTGTTTCCCTTTGTTTAAGAGATATTTTCAAAAGTTGAAAGTTTACAGAAGACTGTTATTCTCTTGCATGTTGTATTTTTAACTCAAACTATCATCGGATTGGCATCTGACCTTATTTCTTAGTTCATTTGATATAGAAGTCCAATCTATTTAGAAGAAATCTTTGAAACTGTGCATGTTATGACATTTTTCAATTTCCTTCTTTATGTTTTCATTCATGTTAAAAACATTGTGTTAAGCTTACTTTCATAATTCAACTAACCAATTTTCAGGTTATGAGCTTCTATGTTGAATGATAGCTTTCGGAAATTGGAATATATCTACTGATCTTTTCCATTTTCTTTAAGGATTGTTATTTTTCATATTATGTCGTAATTCGAGGAAGGGTTTCTACAATTTTTGGACATTTTTGTTAACTTTTGGAACTTTTTTATGTTTGATCATACCTTAATGAGTGCTTCCCACAAGAATATTTGGAATATTGCACTATGATTTTACTTAGCCTTTGTTTCTCATTGTCTTCCCAACAATCAAGGGTTTGTGGTATTCTTTGTCTATTAAATCATTCATACGAAATAAGTTGAGGTTTGAAATGTTGTAAAATCTTTGGCGCATCACCAGTTTCATGTTTTATTTACAATTCCTTCTACCTTTTCTCTAAATGCAAAGAAGAGTTGGATTTCTATGAAAATCCTAGAGGTACTTAGTGAGACACAAATGAGTCCCCCACTCACTGAATTTCCCATAAGACTGTAGGAGAGGCGCAAAATTTTATGATCAATACTTCTTTTTCTAGCACACTCGGTGGGATTGATATTTTTTGAATGCTTGATTAGAAGTTAGAAATACTTAAAAAATAAGACTAAGGAAAGAAGCTAGAAATTTCATGCCCAAAATACAAACGAGGCCATCTTTAAGATGCCATTTCCAATACTCCTAGTTACCCATATCGGTATCAAGTAGAAGAATAAGTACAGGTTCCATTTCACTTGTAAGGAGAAATAGGGCAAGAAACAAGAGCCCAATATCTAGAGCTTTATCTACCCCACCTAGAGGTTGAACTTTTCAAATTAGAATACTAATATACCTGATTCATAGGAATTTATTTGCAATGGACCATATAGCTACCCCTGCTCAAGGAAATTTTGTAACATGGGATACTAGTAGTCTACTAGAACCACCTATGCCCATAGATGTATGGCCTAGCATACCTGCCAATACACTTAGAGCCATCCCAAATTTTTTCGAGGGAGATTTTGAAACCCCCTCCAAAAATCTCCAAGATATAGGAGAGTTATGCAAAGTACATAACATAGTAGAAGAAAATATTTGTATTAGGTTGTTGGTCACATCTTTCAAGGGAAAATATCAAGATTGGTATATGTCTCTAGCTTCTAGTTATATCCACTCTTGGGATTAGCTCATAGAGAGGATTTTCAAATTCTTCTCAGAAAAGGGATATTGCTCCTCACTATTGCATCAATTAACCACCATCAAAAGGGCCCCGTAAGAGGCCATGAGCGACTTCAACACCAAGTTCTAAAAAAACTAGCAAAGGATTTTTATGACTACCCAACCTCCAGCAATGATGGAATTTATATTTTACCTAAAGGCTTTCAATTCAGACATCGTGATCATGATAACCTCTATGGGAGGACATATCCCGCCTGACACATACGATTTGGTTATGTGTGCAAAGAATAGTTTGATTGATGCCTTGAAGCTTCCACCACATCAATTGATGCCAATATTCATGTAAATCTCTAGTGGTCCCTGATAAGAAATTTCTTTGAGAACCTCTGCTCCATAAGAAATCATGTCAGCTACACCACCATCCATGTACATATACCCCACTTCACAACCAAGTACATCGGGTTTCTCTTCACTAGAATCGAATGTCAATGATATGAAGAGTCTCTTGCGGTCATTTTCTAATGAGCTAGTCTATAGTTGATGACATAAAGTATCACCCTCGAACAAAGCCTTATTAGCAGAATGCGTACCAGGGAACCTTGAAGGGAAGAGGTCAGAAAATGAAATCCACAAACCAGATTGTCTCGGTTACCATGCCACTTCAGGCTATCAAGAGAATTCCAAGCAAAGATTTTAGTCCCAGGACATAACAACTTGGCAGAGGATGAGAACTTATGGTGCTTCCCATGTAACGATAGTCATATGCCCCAAAATTGCTCAAGGGGAAACCTGCAATAGAAAATAGTGGATCAGAGAAGCACAAGCATATTCTCAAGTATGAAAGAATATCAATCTTTAAAAATGGAGAATTCCTACTTCCAAACGAAAACAAAAGGAATTTTTTTAGAACAAGACTTGGATATCACACCAAACCAAGTGCTTTTTTCATAGATGGAGGAAGAGGACGTAGCATTCACAAATGATGCTCTGATGACTAGTACCCCACAAGTATAGTCAAACCACAACACGACGTCTAAAAGAAGGCTCACTAGAGAATACATAGAACAAGCTATGTCATGTCTGCAATTATGTCAACCATAGTTGCAAGAAAAGAAAGCTCTGCAAGTCATTGCCCAACATTCTCAATAGTCATAAACTCTATCATTGCGAAAAAATGAGATTAACATAAATCTGAGTCTTCTCGTGTTGGATTAGCCCCTCTTGAAGACAAAAGAGATACCATTGTTCAAACCAAAGACCCCACCCATTAGAACGCTCAACATTGTCAAACAATTAAAGAAGGCACCCGCTAATGTGTCCCTATGGGACATAATATCCATTCTTGAAAAAAATACATTGCTCTAGGAAGGATTACAAAAGGAGGAATAAATATGATCGGTGGATGTTCTCCCACTATGTGATCAAGTTAAAGACAAAGGGCTCGCATCGAGACTCCAAATTTCAAAACCCATAGCTTATGTGAACATCATGGACAATGCAAAATAGAAAGAAGTAAGCAAGCCAAAGCCCATGCCCTTTTTTTAACACTTATTGTGGGAGATAAGCTTTTGCATAATAACATAATTGATCTAAGAGCTAGAAGAACACTCATGCCTAAACAAGTGGTTGATGCCCTAAAACTTGAGTATGAGCCACTCGAGAAAGGAATCATGCAATTAGATAGGAAGAAAGTTTTGATTGTCAACTGCATCAAGGATCTATCTTTGACCCTCTTCTCATATCCAAGCCAAACTGTCATGCAAGAAGTAGTTGTGATAGACATTCCCTTAGTATTTAGGATGTTCCTTTCAAGGGAATTAGTAGCTAAGATTGGTGGATATTTAGCATGCAACTGGTCTCACCTGATATTGCAAACCAAGCATGGGGAAAAGATGAAAATCCTTTATGAAACCTTGCATCTAGAACACATGGCGAATAATGCACTCTTGTGCTTTGAATCAACACATACATCATTCTCACAAAGGGAGAAGTATTGTGTAGAAATATTGGAAGATGAGGAAGATACAAGTAATTGGACCCCCGAGGAGGAGATCCTTCTTAACCAATTCATTGACTTTGATCCATATAGAAAATTTCATGCTACTAGGTTAGGCACCTATGTTATCTTCGGCAATGATCAATCTTTCCTCAAGTTGGTAAAAGAATGAGAAGAGAATAATGGTCTGGGAAATAATAGTCTTTGGACATTATATTTTGATGGCACCAAATGCAAAGTCGGTTCTAGAACAAGTGTTCAACTAGTATCCCCAAAAGGTTTAGAAAACCACAAGGATTTTTGTTTCGAATTCCCATGCTCCATTAATGAAGTAGAATATGAAGCATCGGTCCATGGTTTGTTCCTCATAGAATCAATGGGTGTAAAGAGAATAAATTCATTCATAGATTCAAAGTTAATTGTGAGCCAAATCTGTGGGTAGATGGCCACAAAAAATATAAGAATGAAGTCATATAGACACAGAATATGGGATTTGATCTAGAATTTTGAGGTTTTTAACATTCAGGTTATCTCACATTCTTAGAATGATGTTTCTAATTCGATGGCTTTGATTGGTTCATATTTTAAAATAGTTTTTGATTCAAAAAAGAAGCAGAATGCAATATAGATCATTGTCTGACTAGCGATTCCTAACAATGATTAGAACTAGTAATTATTTGGGGATGATGTTTAGATCATCGCATTTTTACAAAAATCAGGAAAGACTCCCAAGCATTCAAGTTCAAAGTCGGGACCTCTAAAGGTCAAGTAATCCAATTAAAAGGAAATAAGATTCCTCGAGGTTTAATCTCTCTTGAAAATATTTTCCATTGTGAGGATTCAAGAAATAACAAACAAAGGTTCACTATCGATGAGAAAGATTGTGAAGATCTTGATGTCAAAAATGGCAGAAAATTAAAAGTTGGAAGGGATGTTCCTCTAAAAGACAAAGAAATATTAAAAGGGCTATGTTCTAGATATGATGGGGTCATAGCTTGGACCTATGATGATCTCAAAGGATATTATCTCCACATAATTTAGTATAATATTGACTTAGATGAGGGCTCAAAGGTTGTTTGACAAAAAAAGGCCAATCAATCTGAAGGTTGAAGCATTGATGACCTAATAACTCACTAAATTAATTGAATCAAGGATCATATACCCTATTAAGAATTCCACCTCAGTGTCTAATCTAGTGCTAGTTTTAAAAAGGAATGGAAATATTTTGCACTATGTAGACTTCAGGGAATTGAACAAAGACTCACTGAAAGATCACTACCCTTTGCCATCAATGGAGTAGATTCTATAAAATGTGGCAAGATTGGAAATATTCTCTTTTATCCATGGTTTTTTGGGTTATAACTAGGTATATGTCAAAGAAGGAGACCAACACAAGACAATGTTCACCACTAAGTGGGGAATGTTTTCATACTCAAACATTCCCTTTAGAATTTCCAATGTTGGTGCGACTTTTCAGCAAGTGATGGATATCAGTTTCAAAGGTTTAATTAATCAGATTATTTTAATATATTTGGATGACCTAACGGTCTTTCCAAAATCAAAGGATGATCACTTTAATCATCTCGAGAAGGTTTTTTAGAAGTGTCAACATTTTGAGATTTCCTTGAATCACAAAAAATGTGTTTTTAGGGTACCCCAAGGCCAGCTACTTGGTTTTGTGGTATCAAATGAAGGAATAACAATAGATCCTGAAAGGGTGAAATCTATAATGGAGTTACCACTACCAGTCAAAAAAAAGGGGCTATAGTATTTTTTGGGGAAGATTAATTTTGTTATTCGATTTATTTTAGACTTCGCAAGCATCGTGAGACTCATTACACTGATGATTAAAAATAATCTAATATTCAAATGGACCCTTGAAGGAAAGACAACTTTTGAGTAAAAAAAGTAGCCATCTTCACAGCCCTGGTGTTATCTTTAGCCCAAACATCTCCAAGGATTTCCCGCTCTACATCTACAATGGCCAATACAACATAGCTTTGGTGCTCACTAAAAAGGATAAAGACAATAGCAGAGAGCATCCCATCGCATTCCACTCTAGAACTCTAAAAGGATACAAGATTAGGTACAACTTTGTTGAGAAATGGGCTTTTTTTATTGTTAAGAGCCTAAAGAAAATTTTCCACCTTGTCTCAACCAATAGAATCACCATTCTCATCACGCATCCTAGTGTTCAGGAGTATATCACTGAAGGAAAAAAATTTGAGAAAAAGGAAAACTAGATCACCAACGTCTTAGAATATGATGTGGATATTAGACAAACCAAGATAGTTCTGGGAAGAGGTCTATGTGAATACCTTGCGCAAGTGTTAAGTTCTTTGGAGAAGGAAGAAAATGGCCAGGTTTACACAAACTAATTTGAGACTGACAAATCATGGGTGGCTGACTAGAAACAATATTTGTAAAAAGGGCAATATCTGATCAACGGTTTGCATCATAAAAAGTGATACTATGAATTTCAAGGCACCACATATGTACTAATTGAAGGCATCTTGTTTAAGAGGAATTATGACAACACCGTGCTCTGATGCTGAAATAAGTCATAAGAGGAAAGAGTTTTGAATGAATTTCATAGTAGTCTTGAGGGTGGGCATTACTCTGCCAAGACTACCACTTTGAAAATAATGTGGGTAGGATATTACTACCCTTCTTGTTGAAATGCACAAAAGACAACTAAGACGGGTAGGTGAATCAGTTGTATCAAATTTTTTATTTAAACTTACACAGTTCCACTTTAACTTCAATCTATTATTAAGTATGAACATGAAATGCAAATAATAGAAAAACAACACAAGAGACACTAGATTTATACGTGGAAAACCCAATGAGGGAAAAATCATGGTGAGGACTAACTCATAATATTGTAGAATGCAAAACTGGATACACAGGCTCACTACCTAGATATGAAGGCTCACTACCCAAATTAAGGGCTCAGTGCCTTATGAATCACTATCTAGAAAAATAGGCTCGCTGCCTACAAAAATAACAAAGAAATAGATAAAGATCCATCACTAGGAGTTTCACACACTTCACAACTTGACTAGAAGAATATATATACAATGAAGTACTGTTGCCACAATTCGCTCTTCCAAACTCTGCTTTACACACTTTTTTGTACACTCTCCTCTTGCTTGAATCGAATGATGGATGGATGATCAATTCGCTTCAAATTGATTCAAATTTATACCTTCTTTAACCTTAGAAGCATTCATAAGGTCAGAAATACAACTCCAAATTACAAATTGAAACAAGGTCAACTACTCAACATTCTCATGGTGTATAAGAATTTAGGACCTATTACATAATTAGTTTAGGACCCAAACAACATCTTGGAGCACACACACACTTTCTCAAATTGATGCACAAACATAATGTAATGTGTAAACACTAGGTCATCCAAACCTAATGAAAACACTGATGAACTCTGAAGTACACACATCACCAGCAAGATAATATCACACAGATAGCTCAATGCACTTCACAAGTCATTTTACCATATCCGAGCACAAATCAGATACATCTGCAACAAATTCAACAAATTTCTTTCTTAGTGAACACTTCACTAGTCCAACCGAGACAACCAACTAAAATACCAGAGCTCTAGAGTAGGTCTTCTAGAGTTCCAAAACACATACAACTTTGTTAAAGCACATAAACCAACACAAAGAGTAATCTCCTAGATCCACAAGATTTGAAACCAAATACTACAAGACTATAGAGCCAAAATATTTCTCTCAGTCAACAACTAGATAACTCTACAAACCAGTTCTCACATTGGTGAGCATAACCTTTATTCTCCATCAACCCAAAAGCTGAAACTTAGAATATATAATCCATTTAAACTTATGAACACACCTTCAAATCTGCATAGGCATAAGATCAACGCAAACAAAATGTGGACCACATTAGCGGATCATACATAGAATACACTTTAACTCAACTTTCAAATTTTATCTAAAGAACTTGGAAAATACCAAACTTCCTCAACCTGTATAGTGTTGACATCAATGTCAAAATTAATGAGAACACCAAAAAAAACATCCATACTTGCAACAATATCCCCCTTTTTCATTGATGGGAACACACACATAGTGTGAAAAACCATCAAAGATAGCATACATGATTCTCAAGAGCGACAACCTGCCAAGCATAAAAAAATTACATGATCTCTCTCCCATATCCTATATGATTTTCAGAAGCGACAACCTGCCAAGCATGCAATTTTCACATGATCTCTCTCCCCCTTTGACATCAATGGCAAAGGAAATTCTTTCCATAAAGCTCTGTTCACTCCCTATAAGCAGTACACCCATAAAACATACTACAACAATGCACTTCTCTAGTACCCGTAAGGAGTAGACCTCAATCATCAGTCCAAAACAAAAGAGTCTATGAATCCACTTGACTGATGCACCACCACATGAACTTAGTTCAAAGAAGGAGGGGCATAAACCCCTAACTTCCCTCTGAGATACTCAAAAGCATCCCTTGGAAGGGCCTTAGTGAATATGTATACAACTTGTTCTTTGGTAGGCACATATTCAATTCTAACTTCATTCCTCAACACCTTCTCCCTCAAAAAGTGATACTTAATAGATATGTGATTTTTTCTAGAATGCATCACCGGATTCTTTGAAATTTTAATAACACTTTTATTGTCACAAAATATAGCAGTAGGTTCATCACTCACCACACCTATTTCCATCAAAGTTTTCTTCAGCCATAGTACTTGTGTACAACATGATGTTACTGCAGTATACTTTGCTTCTGCAGTGGATGAAGAAACCAAATCCTGTTTATTACTCAACCAGGAAACTAATCTTCCTCCAAGAAAGAATGGTCCTCCACTTGTACTCTTCCGATCATCTACACATCTAACCCAATCAACATTAGTGTAGTCATTCAATGTAAAATCATTGTCCTTCAAATACCATAGCCCAAAATATGCAGTTCCTTTAAGATATCTAAGTATCCTCTCACAACTGTAACATGTGCTTCCTTCGGTTCTACTTAAAATATTGCAACCAAACATACTGCATGCATAATGTGAGGTGCAGTAGCGGTAAGATAGAATGATCCACCAATCATGGATCTACACATGCTCTGATCAACTTTAGTAGATTCATCATCCTTATTCAACTTACAACCAATTACCATAGGGTTACAAACTAGTTTAGATTCATCCATTCTAAACTTCTTCAAAAGTTCCTTAACATACGGGTATGTGCAAGATCATCATGGAAAAAATAGGCCCTTAAGTGGCAAAAAATTCAGAAAATTTAGAGTCAGGCAACTTGACGTAAAAATTTGAATAAGTTATCTATATTATTTAAAAAATATGTAAGAATAGAATCTGTAGAAAATTGAATTTAGTTTCTAAAATACTAGGTTTTTTTTTTTTTTTTTTAAATCTATTTGGTGGAAATTTGAAATTTCAATGAAGTAGTACTTAAATTTCAGGGAAAAAATAAGAAATAGGTGTATGTCTAACCACCCTAACCACAATAAAATGATAATATTTTTGTATAATATTTTAGATATAACTAGAGGACTCATGCCCCAATGTGATGCATATTTTTTTGTAATTTTTTTCCAATTAAATAATCAATTATGAATTTTTTATAACAACTTTTAAAAAATATAAAAACTCGTATGTCTGCCCCAATGTGATGCATATTTTTTGTAATTTTTTTCCAATTAAATAATCAATTATGAATTTTTTATAACAAATTTTAAAAAATATAAAACCTCGTATGTCTAACCACCTTAACATGGTCAAAAATTCATGAAATTCAATTTTTTTTTTTAACTCCTATAGTATGTGATGCATAGAATGTGACACATGTTTTGGATTCAAAAGATGTGATACCATTTAAAAGCTATAGATGTTTTTCAATCAGCCTATCAATTGGGACTTTATTCGTAATTCAAATAGAAAAGGAATAATAATTATTTATTAAACTCAATGTAAAACATAATTTATATTGGTGGAAAGCTAAGAATATCCTTTAAAAACCCTTTTCGTTTCATCAATTTTGGGTAAAAAAAAAGTCATCAGACACATACCTATCATATCGCCACTTTTTGGCCCATCATGATCCTGCACATACCCATACTTAGATTGTGAAATGAATATCCCTTTGTTAGTCTGATTAACTTGAAGTCCAAGGAAGAAATTCAGTTCACCAATCATAGGCATTTCATATTCTTTTTGCATCTCATCAAAAAACTTCTTACACATACCTTCATTTCCACCAAAAATGATATCATCAATATACACCATAATTATCAACATGTTACCTTTCTCAAATTTAAAGTAAATTTTTGTGTTTGCGGACCCTTTGCTGAATCCCTACTTTGTCAAGTACTTGTCCAATCTAGCATACAAAGCTCTACGAGCTTGCTTCAAACCATATAATGCTTTATTTAACTTACAAACCATGTCCATTTATCTGAAAATGAATAAACTTCCGATTTCTCCATGTATACTTCTTCCAATTCCCAATTCAGAAATGCAGACTTGACATCCATCTAATATACCTTGAAGTCTTTATGGGCTGCAAATGCCAAGAACATCTGAATGGCCTCCATTCTTGCTATGGGTATAAAAGTTTCTTCAAAATCTATGCCTTCAACCTGTGAATATCCTAACTAATTCACCATCTTCATTCAATTTATTTTTGAACACCCATTTCGAACCAATCAGATTCTTATTTGTAGGTCTAGGGACAAGTTACCATGTCTCATTTTTCTCTATCTCCTTTAATCCCTCTTCCATTTCTCTCATCCAATTTTCATCATTTCATGCTTCATTCATAGTATTAGGTTCAATATTAGAAAGTAAACACAAGTTTACCCCAACCACTTTTCTTCTTGGCTTCACTCCTTCACTTTTGTCTCGAATTATCTGATCCTCTGAATGATTTGTCTAAACATATTTAGGGGTCTTAGTTGCAGGTTCTGGACTTTCTTCTTCTTCTTCACTCTATTCTTTCTCTTCCTTTTGTTCTTCCTGTCCCTTCTCATAGATAGGTTCATCAGGTTCAACTTCATTTATCTCCATTGGTTTATACATAGCTTCATCAACCTTCACATTAGTACTCTCAATTATTTTTCTTAGCCTCTTATTGAAACATTTGTAAGCTTTTCTATTATTAAAATAACCAAGGAAAATTCCTTCATCACATCTAGCATTTAATTTTCCAAGATTTTGTTCATCTCCTCTAATGTAACATCTACTACAAAATACCTTAAATGTACTTCATAGTAGGAGTCTTACCAGTCCATAACTCATAAGGAGTCTTAGTGTTGTTACCTCTAATTTGAACTCTGTTAAGAATGCAAAAAATAATGTGTATAGCTTCTCTCAAATACACAACATGAAAATTTGATTCTTTCACCATGGTTCTAGCTGCTTCTTGTATAATCTTGTTCTTTCTCTCTACAACTCCATTCTTCTACGAGGTTCTAGGAGCAAAATAATGTCTTTTATGCCATTCTCTTCATAGAATGCATTGGACTCACTGGATGTAAACTCTCCACCTCTATCAGATCTTAAGCACTTAATTCTCATATTTGATTCATTTTCTAATCTTTCCTTAAACACTTTTGAATATTTCAAGGGCCTATGATTTTTCTCTAAGAATTGTAACCCATGTCATCCTAGAGTAATCATCAATTAAAAGCATAAATTATTTGTCATCATTTAGGCTACATGTTCTTGTAGGACCATAGAAGTCTGTATGAATTAAATCAAGCATTCAAGTAGAAGATTGATCTTTTCCTTTCAAACCGCTTCTTGTCTTGTTTCCCATCTGACAACTTCAAAAAACTAAATTAAAAGGCTTTGTGATTCTAGGAAGATCTCTCACAACTTCTCTAGAACTGATTCTAACCATATTATCAAAATTCACATGTCTCTTTCTCCTATGCCAGAGCCAACTCTCATTAATCTGTGAAACAAAACACTGTCCATCACCACCTTTAAGCTGATAGATATTTCCATGAAATCTTCCAACTGCAACCACAGTTCTGGATCGTTTTATGATCTCACAAGTGTTATCCTAAAACACAAGGTTAAAACCTTTGCTGCACATTTTTCCAACACTTAATATATTACGTGTTAAAACTTTTATGCAGTAAACATCATTAGTATTGTGTTTTCCATCAAAGCTAATTGTTCCTTTACCAACAATCTTAGCACCAGAGTCATCTCCAAACATTACTATGCCTCCATCATACTTCTCAATTTTAGTAAACTTACTCTTATCTCCAATCATATGATTTGAACATCCGCTATCAATCACCCAAAAATATTCATCCTATCTGTCATGAAAAGTTGTCACCATAGTACCTTCTCCTTCATCTCTCTTGTTCTCTAGACCAGATTCCTTTCCACATTTATTTTCTAGGGCTAGAAACAAGCCTTCATCCTTATCTTCAAAAAGGTCAAATTCATCATCAAAAATTCTTGTATTTTCTTTGACATAGTACAACTTCTTAAACTTTTGATCCTTCTTATCCTTATAATTATTGTTATTTCCATTTGTATTCTTCTTCTGTGTAGCTCTATTAGGACACCTTGATCTATAATGACCAATATTTCCACAGTTGAAACATTTAAAAGGCAGCTTACCTTTGTATTTACCAGTACCTTTCTTCAATCTCCTTGTGAAATTTCCTTCTAGATATTTTGTATCATCATCATCATCATCATCTCCTATCTTCAAGACTTTAAAGGTTGTTTCAGTCTTCTCCTTATCTCTTGCAAATTTTATCATCTCAAATGCAGTCAAGACACCAAATAAATGTTCTTTAGTGAATGTCTTCAGATCATACTATTCTTCAAGAGAAGAAACATTGTCACTGTAATTGTTTAGTAAGGTCATCAAGATCTTCTCAATTATATCCTCATCCTTCATGGTACCACCTTGACTCTTGATTTTGGTTTCTAGAGTCTCAAATATCTGATAATAGATTGCAATGTCTTCTTCATCTTCCATTCTCAGATTCTCAAACTTTGACTTAGCAATTAGTTTCCTTGACAACTTTACTCTCTCATTTCCTTCATAAACATCTTTCAAGTTTGTCCACATTTCATTTGTTGTAGCTAAGGAAATAGCTTTTGATATTTCAATTTTAGATAGTGCACTAAAGAAAGAAAACCTTGCTCTCTCATTCTCTTCAAAAGTTGCAACCTCATCAATAGAGGAAGGACCAACTGGTGGAATCACATACTTTGTCTCCACAGCTTTCTAGGTATTGAAACTAATTGAAGTAAGGTAACTTCTCATTTGTTCTTTCCAGTCACTGTAATCAGCTCCATCAAACATAGGATGCTACAACTTGAGTGCCACCTGATCTACCTCAAGTAGTTAAGCTTCTCATTGATGAACCAAAGCTCTCATACCAATTTTTGAAATGCACATAAGACAACTAAGAAAGGGGGGGTGAATTAGTTGTATCAAAAATTTCATTTATAAACTTAAATAATTCCACGTTAACTTCAATTTGTTATTAACTATGAACATGAAATGCGAATAACAGAAACACAACACTAGAGACACCAGCTCTATGTGGAAAACCCAATGAGGGAAAAACCATGGTGAGGATTAACTCATAATATAGTATAATGCAAAACTAGATACACAGGCTCACTTCCTAGATATGAAGGCTCACTACCCAAATTAAGGGCTCACTACCTTAGGACTCATTGTCTAGAAAAAGAGGCTCACTGCCTACACAAATTATAAATAAATACATATAGATCTACCACTATAAGTTTCACACACTTCGCAACTTGATCGAAATAATATATATAATGAAGTATTGTTATCACATTTCTCTCTTCTACACTTTTTTTTTTGCATTTCTTTGCACACTCTCCTCTTGCTCGAATCAAATGATGGATGTATGATAAATTCGATTCAACTTGATTCGTATTATACCTTCGTCAACCTTAGAAACATTCATAAGGTCGACTATACAACTCCAAAATTACAAATTCAAATAAGTTCGGCTACTCGACATACGCACGGTGTATAAGAATGTGAGAGGACCAATTGCATATTTAATTTAGGATGCAAACAAGATCTTGGATCATGCACACACTTTCTCAAATCGATGCACAAACATAATGTAATGTGTAAACACTAGGTCGGCCAAATCTAATGAAAACACTGATGAACTTTGAATTACATGCATCACCAACAAGATAATCTCACATAGATAGCTCAACACACTTCAAAAGTAATTTTACCATCCCTAAGAACAACTCAGATACATCTGCAACAACTTCAACAAATTTCATTTGTAGAGAACACTCCACTAGTCAAATCGAGACAACCAGTAAAAATACCAGAGCTATAGAGAAGGTCTTCCAGAGTGCCAAAACACATACAAATTTTTCATAACATAGAAACCAACACAAAGAGTAATCTCCCATATCTAAAATATTTGAAACCAAATATCGGAGGACTGCAGAGCCAAAAAATTTCTCCCAGTCAACAACCAGTTAACACATCAGTGAACATAACCTTTATTCTCCATCAACCCAGAAGCTAAAACTCAGAATATATAATCCATTTAAGCTTATGAACACACCTTCAGATCCACATAGGCATAAGATCAACACAGAGAAAATGTAGACTACATTACCGGATCATACACAAGACACACTTTAACTCAACTTTCAAATTTTCTCAAAAGAACTTGGAAAATACACATCTTACTAAACCTGTAGAGTGTCGAAATCAATGAAAACATTAATGAAAACTCCACCAAACACATCCATACTTGCAACACTTATATGTTCTGCAAGGAACACCATTTGGTATGAAGGTGCACTTAGTGATAATATTATTTTTGCGAGCAAAAGAATTTTTCCATGCCCCTTAACCCGATTATAAATGAGGAACCCTTTGCCTAATGGGGTTTGGATTTTGTCAGAATGATAAATCCTATTTCCCACCATAGGCCATAAGTGGATACTTATAGCAACTAAATATTTCATAAGATATACGATAGCCATTCCTCTAAAAAATGCTAAAGAAACTAAAATTGTCAACTTTCTTGAAGAGCTGGTGGCAAGGTTTGGTTCACAAAAAACTATCATATTCGATGATGTGTGAGCTTTTTTGGAATCTGAAATGTCATATTTTTCTCTCAAGCATGGGGTCTACCTCAAGAATTTATCAAATTATTACCTGCAAGGAAATGGGCTAGTGAAATCAACCAACAAAAACCTAATTAGATTAATCAAGCACATTGGGTCAGAAAGACAAATGGAGCGGTACAAGAATCTATGAGCCACTCTATGAGGTGATAGAATTACACCCAAAAAAATCTTGAAGGCTTCCCCTTATGAGACATTATATGGAAAAGAGGTAGATTTACCTTTTTCTATAGAGATTTTTGCATTACAACTGATGAAGGCTTTGAAAATTGAACAAAGTAGTAGGATGGAAGTAAGGTTGGAAAAACTCTTAAACCTTGAAGAAAAGCATGAAAAAGTCTATGAAGCCATGATTGGTCGCCAACAGATAGTTAAATGATGGTTTGAGAAAAAGGCAGGTCCGACCTAGATTTTAGGGAGGGGAGCCTAGTGTTAAAGTATGATGAGTGTGCTGCAAAACCAAGGCAACATGCAAAATTTGAAGTCCTATGAAAGGGTCCCTTCCGAATTAGTGCATGCAAAAAAAAGAATGGGTATGAGCTAGAATATATGAAAGGTAATAGTTTGGATATATCATTAAATGATATTTATATCAAATTATTCCATTAAAGTGCACGTGTGTGTTTCCTTTAAAAAAAATTCACAGTTATGTACCATATGTAAAAAAAATTGTAATTTTTTTTTTTTTAAAGTTTTGTGAATATTCCATGAGCATAATGAAAAGAAAAAACAAAAGCGTTATATATATTATGTGCACTGAAAAATTTACAATATATAGTACAAGCCAGAGGCTCTAAGAAGCTTGAAGCTTTCTAGATCAAACCCAAAAAAGAATTATAGTACAAAAGGGCAGAAAGGAGTTGGCATGCTAAAATGATAGTGAAATTAAAGCCTCCAAGCCATTGCTATATAGTCAAAATGAAACTTTGTTAGGTTCTTCTTGTTCTTATTCTTCTTCTTCTCCTTTGGTAGAAAGGAAAGGGGGTCAACACAACATGGGCAAGCTTAGCATACAAAGGACCTCAGTCCTTATTCCCACAGCTGTATGACATAAAATCAAAATTCTTTTTTTAGAGTCTAGCCTCGAAACATGCTCCACGTCAAACTCCCTTAGAAGGAAGGTAGCCGCAAGATGAGACAATGAGTGATGTATCTTGAGGTCCATGGTTTGAAAATCCATAAGTAGAGGTAGCCAAACCACATCCTCCCAATAGTCAACATATCTATGAAGGTCCATGGCATTCATAATACCACAGCTAGAGATGACCACTTGAACAATTTCACCAAGCCTATATAGATACAAAGAGTCGAACATGGCATGATAGTGGAATTATCTAAGGCTTGGATATATCCAAGTAAAGAAGGGAGGCCACAAAGTGAGAAAAAACATTAGAGTTACAATGTGGCTTGTTCTCATCCTTCACATAGTCCTTTCCAAGCACCCACTTGAATGCCACAACAATGAGGTAGTCATTCTTCCTCACTAGGTGCTTAATTCAGTCATTGGTAATTTCACCCATGAAGGAGTAATGTGGCCTTTGTGATATGAGCTGAATACGAGTGTCTAGGCTAGATGACATGATAGAAAACTAGCTAAAGCTAGTAGAATTGGATATTGCAAGGAACGCTTGCTAACTAAAAGGAGATTTTTGAAGTAAATATTTCCCTAAGGTGGTATAGTTATTTATAGAAAAAGGCATGCCCGCAAGTTCAACCAATGAAAAATCTATCACTAGCCAAACGATAATGAAAAATATCAATGAAACTAGAAGGAAAGAGATAAACCATATGGAAAATCTGTCATCATGCCTAGGGAAATAAATTTGGGCATTGGGAGTAAATGCTCGTGTATGCTAATCGTTGTCATGTGTCCATTGTTTTCATTAATGCCATCTTGTTTATTTACATGAAAAGACATTGATTAACGTGCCAAGTCTTGGAAAATTCAATAAGAACATCGTTTTTAATTACCTTATAATGCTTAAGCATTTTTCCTATTGCGAAAAGTAAGCTTTCAAAAAAAAAAAATTATTTGTGAAAGAGGCGGTAAGGAGAATGTACTAATTTCATTCTCACGATGATTTTGGCATTCTCGAGGGATACAAATCCTAGATCCATACGTATCACCTTGGTGGAAGCATTTAGTAAGCTAAAGGTAATGGAATTTTTTTAATGCATGTACATGCAAGGAGTATTGAATGCACGTAAAAAAAAATTTGATGGTAGAAAAACATAAGTAGTCATTTCTCTGAGGAAGCTCTATAAAAAATTTCAAGGTACAACAATGGTGAAAGCATAAAATTTTAGAAGAAAGGTTGAACCCTAATCTAAAAATCCAGGCTATGCTAATGTCTTTGGAAGAGATTCATTCACAAATACACCAGCACTAGAAGAATGAAATTTTTCCTATACCAAACTTGTAGAGGCAGGCAATCCTATGAAGGAGGCCATATTAGACATTGCGGACAATATTTTTGACCCAAAGGTGGTGGTGAACCCAACAATCATAAGAGAGGGTGCTTTATAAAGAATGATGAAACATGGGGCAGCTGGAGGTTTTACTTCACAATTCTGGAATTATGGTTTTCCACAATTTATGTTGCCCGTTGTACACCCATGCCCAAAGCTGGTAGATGTATGTGCCAAAAAGTTTTTCAAAGAAAAAGATGCTATAATCGGTAGTAGAATAAGGGTTATGATCAATACAATAGTTATCAGGGATATGTAATGTATCCCTTCAGACAAGGTTGCCGAGAGTTTCAACTAGGAAGCTATGGAGGAGTTCTGGAACACCAAAACTAGACAATTGGCCTTTTATGAGGATACAAGCGAGGAGAAGCCAGAAGGATGTCAAATCCTCTTCCCTATATCACATGTGAAATTCAAAATAAATATTTAGGCTATTTCTGTGATCTTGGCCTATGTCTACAATCATGATTATGATGATAGAGAAGTTCATCCTTTTCAGATGAGCTTGGCCTTTATGCTAAAGAAATAAATGAGCCAAAAGTATTATTATTTTATAGAAATAATAGTAGAAAATATTTTGGAATAGTTGAGGAATTATGACACTAAATGCAAATTCAGGTACTCTTCTTTTCTAGTGCATCTGATTTTACACCAAGACTCTAAGTTCCTTGAGAGGCACGTGTCATTGTTTAGGTTTGATGTAAAGGGGTCATATCGGCCAATTTCGATCTGGACCCATGTGCTTTCAAATACATGGGATTATTATTGCTTTGTAGAGAATTTTATGAGGCCAACACTCCTAGACTTGTCCCCATGCCTTCTAGGACGTTTCTCTCCTGGGGTCCTGAAATGGATGAGGACCTTACAAACCCCAGTGGATTATTTTTTGGGAGATGAATTCACATTCATCAAATTTCAGGGTTTCATCAAGGAGCCTTTTAGGCTCCCCAAATTTATTACAAGATAGGTTTTTTCTTTGGAGGCATGTCGTCAGTTAACTATTATTGACAATATATACGATGTCAAAAGGCACAAGACAATGCTTTGCCTGAATCCTCTCATTGTTTCCAACAACTAGGTAACATTTGTGAAAATAAAGGAACATGATGTGCTTACAAATAAATTAGTACACCTGGGCCTAGTTCTAATTTGTGACAAATGGGATTACAATCCAATAAGGCACATCCTAAATTTTAGGCACAAGATTCGGGAGTATTTTGAATCAAGAAGGGACCCAATCAAAGAAAGGATTGAACTATACATCGACTTTGCCCACATACCATTCAACTGCCTACCATGGCTTGAATTTTATTTCAACATGATAGAATATTATCTGAGCCTTCTGATAGGTGGGTCCCTAAATACATAGCTAAAATGCCTAATGTGGTAGGAGAGAAAGAGGGCAGAATTCTGGAGGTTCTGATAGGAAATGAGCTGCCCCAATGCCATGTATGGAGAGCTCCAACCACATGATGAAATTTTTGATGAAATTTATGATAAAGAGGCTATCATTGAGGATAGTAATTCTAAGACTAATTAAGAGATTAAACAAGAAGAAATTATTCTCTACACTCCTCAACCTCAGAAACACAACAAAGGAAAGGGGTCGAAACGAAAGGACCCACAAGTAACACCTTCCGTCGATGCCTTAGGAAAAGGAAAGTGGACCTAAAAGTCCCCAAAGCAATCCATTGTGGGTACCAAAGGCCAAGTTTAATTCACATCAACCACCAGAGGATCAAAATCCATCAATTTTTCTCATACAAATAAGAGACAAGTCTAGGACTTAGGTGGGCTCGATCCATCTGCTAGGGGAGAAGAACTAGATTCCACTCTGCTAGGATATTCAACTTTAGTTGATCAAGTAAGCTTTTCTCCCTCTCTTCTTTATGCCTTTGCATCTTTGGTTGTTCCTATTCCCCCTTGTATTGAAAAGTGTCCTTCATTCAAGGATTTTGATCTTTTGGTACTAAACAAGCTCCCCTGCCATATTCATTAATGAGCTCCATGAGGAAGCATTGCATGCCAAGTGAGCATCATCTACATCAACTCTGATCTATTCTTTAATCACCCTATCAAGGGCCCTTATTAAAAAAGTTGAGGTGCCCATCTTGCCAATTTCATTGAATACCTCTTCTTTTGATAAAATGTTAGGTTTTTCACCCACTTCCCCTTTCAATTCGATGAGTGTTCCAACTCTACATTCCCCTTATGGTATCCCATCATTTTCAATGATAATGCTCCCCTTCCCTGCTCTACAATCCAATACAACCAAGGTTTCTCCTTCCATCACCCTATTCAATATTCCTCCAAGTGCTTCCATTGTTGCACAAAGCATTGGCGGCCCACAGAGTCTTTGAGGACATTTCAATGCAAAAATGAAGGCCCAATAGGCTAGAAAGCAGAAGTGGTAGATTAAAAGCACAACACAACTAGCTACTAAGAAGATTGAGGCTTGTTTCAATGAAGAGAAGAACTCCTTGTTAATTGCTACCATGAAGCCTCTAGTATTGAACCTAGAGAGAGAAATGCAAATGGAGGATTACAACATCAGGGCTATGGGCCTGGACTTAAATGAAACTTTCTCGTGCAACAAGGTGGTTTTGGCTAAGGCCACCTAGAAAGTGGTCTATACTGATTATGAGAAACTAGACAAGAAATTGGAGAAGCACAAGGCTAAACTGGAAAATGTAAAAGACATTGTGAGTAGGCTGTAGGGGGAAATCAAGGGAAGAATGTCAAGATGGCCTGCATAAGAAAAATACAAGATCAATAAGGAGAAGCAGCTAAATTGCTTGAGGAGGCCTAAAGTGAACAAATACAACTTTTTGTCAAGCTAGAAAAGTTAATAGTTGAGCTTGTTGTTGAGAACCAAACAAATACAAAGTACCAAAGTATTCAAGAAAACATGTAGAAGGAGCTAGATAGTGTCTAATCTCAAGCTTTTGACAGTCTAAGAAATACCCAGGAAAAAATAGAAAGGGAAAAGCAAGAGAAGTAGGAGATCAAATCCTCTTTATAGGCTCGTGATCAAGAGGTTGAAAGGTTGAGCTCCGAACTAAAAAAACCCCTCCAAGAGAAGAATCAAATGGAGGGGAATATAAGAGGAAAAGTGGCTTAGTTCTATAAGGAATTACTTGTGGTTCAAGGATCTTGGACCCTCATGATATTGAAAAGATTAATATATATGTATTGGGAAAATATCATAGTTGTTGTTTCCATTCGCAAACTAGTCCTATAGTTGGGTATGTGCAGGATCATCATGGAAAAACTAGGCCCTTAAGTGGAGATGAAAATTTAGAAAATCAGAGTTAGGCAACTTGAAGTAAAAATTTGAAAAAGTTAGCTATATTATTTCACAAATATGAAAGAATAGAATCTATAGAAAATTCAATGTAGTTTCTAAACTAATAGGTTTATATAAAAAAAAAAAACCCTATTTGGTGAAAATTTGAAATTTCAACGCAGTAGTACTTAAATTTCAGGAAAAAAATAAGAAGTAGGTGTTTGTCTGACCACCCTAACCACAATAAGGTGATAATATTGTTTTATAATATTTTAGATATAAGTAGACGACTCATGTCCTGATGTGATGCATAATTTTTTGTAATTTTTTTCCAAGTAAATATTTAATTATGATTTTTTTATTACTTTTTTTGAAAAATACAAGAACTTGTATGTCTCACCACCTTAACTTGGTCAAAACTTCATGAAATTCTTTTTTTTTTTCTAATCCTATAGTATGTGAAGCATAGAATGTGATGCATGTTTTGGATTAAAAAAAAGTGTTACTGTTTGAAAGCTATAGATTTTTTTCAATCAGCCTATCAATTAGGACTTTAGTCATAATTCAAATAGAAAATGAATAATAATTATTTATTAAATTCAAAGTAAAGCATAATTTATATTGGTGGAAAGTTGAGAAGATCTCCTTTAAAAATCCTTTTCATTTCATCAATTTTGGGTAAAAAAATAGCCGTCAGCCACATGGGCCATCATATCACTTACATATCACCACTTTTTGGCCCATTATGATCCTATACATACCCAGTTTCTAAGGGATGCTCAGAAATTAAAGGAGAAGGTTGGCTTTGTGGCTGACCAAATTCTATAGATTTATGCTCCCCGGGTTGTAGAGTCAAAAAACGTGATTTCTAGGTTATACAAAGCCACTAACAAAGCTCTAAGAGGTGCAAAAATTCTAAATTGGAGGGATTCCTCAAAAAATTCAAGTGATTTCATGAATTGATACCAAGTTACGACAAAAAGAAAAGAGCGTCGAGCAGTGTTGAATAAAGGGTCAATGAAATCAAAAAGGATTTCAATGTTCTGCTTGACTTCGGTTTGCCTTCCCTTTTCTCACCAAATGGAGAGGCACTTTTAGTCGAATAGATCATAGATGCAATTAGACAGAAGGTTCAAACTTCTATAGAAATTCCAGGTATAAGCCGGTCGCCCACTATTGAGGAAATCGAGAAGGAAATTCTTCCTCTTTCTTAGCTCTATTACCACCTTGGGATTGTTTCGTCAAGGTGGGGAGTTGTTTCTTTGAAAGAAGTTTTTGAGTTCGATCAAGCATATGAGATCCTTCGCACTCTCTTCTGACCCACTAATTCAGATTGGGAAGTACAACAGTCCACCTTCCTCAAACTTCATGAGTTTCCAGAGCTCTAGGTTCGTGCCTCTACAAGCAAAAGCCCCTAGTGAGTTGCCAGAACTATAAAGAGTTTTTTTCTTTTTAAATATTAGGTTTACAAATTTTACCTTTTTCAACTTTGAAAAGAGTCTATGCTTAATGAAAAGAAGACTTCTCCAAAAAGAACGCAATGCACCATGTGGTGGTTGTGCAACTTTTGTATATTGCTTCTCTCTTCAGGCATAAGCTTAAACATGTGTCATCTTGGCAAGGTTTTTCTCAAATCCATTCTCTTAGTTTTTGAGTTTTCCCGCCTGCTTGACACATTATCTATTCATCCATGCAGTTGTTATTTTTGTGGAAGGGTCTCTTTGGGTAGAGTTTGTCAGAAAATGGTGGATGTCTTATCTTCAGTGTGGAACCTTTGAGTTAGCACCATCATTCTGTATGACTAATCGATCAAATTTTGGTTAGGTTGTGTTAGATTCGATTAATCTCATATTGCACTTTGCTAAATATCCAAGTCATTAATAAAGCATTTGGGACTTAATGAGCAAAGATTGTTGCGATCTAATAAAAATCTAGGATTGGATCATGGGCTATAAGGTGTAGGCATCTAGTATTTTCTACTTCTAGAATGTTGGTGGCGGTGTTCTCTTCTTCTAGCTATAAATAGGGGTCGACAACATATGCAAAGAAGTTTGTTTTTGTTCCCCTTAGTTTTAGGGATATTTTCAGAATTTTAAAGTTTGCAAAAGAGTGCTATTCTTTGGTCTATTATATTTTTAACTCAAAGTATCATTAGATTGGCATCTAGCCTTTTTTTTTTAGTTCATTAGATATAGAAGTTTGATCTATTTAGAAGAAATCTTTGAAACTGTGCATGTTATGGCCTTTGTCAAGTTCATTCTTTATGTTTTCATTTATGCTAAAAACATTGTGTTAAGCTTATTTTGATAGTTTGGATAGTCAATTTTTATGTTGTAAGCTCCTATGTTGAATGATAGCTTTCAGAAATTAGATTATGGTTGTTGAATTTTTCCGTTTTCTTTAAGGGTTGTAATTTTTCATATTATGTCATAAAAAAAGGAAGCTTTTATGTAATTTTCAGATATTTCTATTAACTTTTGAAACTTTCTTATGTTTGATCAGACCTTAATGAGTGCTTCCCATGGGGAGATTTGAAATAATACATTGTTCTTTTACTTAGGCTTTGTTGTTCATTCTCTTCCCAACAATGAAGGGTTCATGGAATTTTGTATCTATTATATCATTCATAGGAAATAATTTGAGGTTTGAAATGTTGTAAAAGCTTTGGTGCATCGTCATTTTTCATGTTTTATTTACATTTCCTTCTACCTTTTCTCCCAACATAAAGAAGAGCCGAATTTTTATAAAAATCATGAAGATATTCAGTGAGGAACAAATTAGTGTAAAGAGAAAAACTCTTTAATTCCAAAACTCAACAATTCCTTAAATAAATTCATTTATATTCCAAAGAAAGTTGAAACTCCATTCATTAGATTACATAAAATCAAAAAGATTCCAATAAATTGACTTAAAGTCTACAATAAGATACATAATATATCCAATTACATTCATAAACGTGCCATCTTTCATGACATCAATAATACACAAGAATTTTCAACAAAAGTTTACAATTCAAGACCTAGGCATTTTGTTGCCTTAATTTCGACAATAATCATACAATAATGAAATATAATAGATATATGAAGAAATCTTTATTTGATCTTCAATCCAATAGCATATCCTCAAACATGAAGATGAGAACAAGGATTAGGCACTTTTTCTGCCCAACCTCGAAGCTTACGCTTCCCCAGAATTTCTTAGTCATTCAAGGAATACCCGACCCTGCACGAATCACTTAGCAAAAAGAAGTCAACAAGCAAGATGGAATCTGATATGTGCGTAGTATAACTAGTAAAAGCACAAGCATTTTTATTTTTCTAATTCATTTAAGAAACAAGCACGTTCGATACTAGGATATGGTAGACAGTGATTCATATTCCATCTATTTCAATGGTCCTTAAGTTACTTGGCCAAATAAAATGTCATGCACGACAAATAATAGTAGTTTTGGAAAAGAAAAACTACACTCTCTAAAAACCCATATTCGACACCCATCCCAGAATGTAACTTTCCAATCACATGTCATGCACATTCAATTATCAAGCATGCGTGGTTCTATTCAAACTAAAAATTATCTTTCACAAACACATGAACTGCACTTTTATTTTTCAAGAAAACATGGTTTTAATACATAATCTCAGGAATTTGAATTGCAAATAACATTAAGTTCTTATTTAAATCAAATAATAAAAGTAAAATAAAAGAAGGTGTATCTCAAGTATGTAATCTATGTACATATAAAACAAGAATAAATCAACACACATTCTTTCAGTTCATTTACTCATAAAATTCAATTACACTTCAATATAATCCCCTTCTAATTCGTTTAATTTTACTTTCTTTTCTTTTCCGTTTTTTCATATTTCCATTAAAATATTATCTTGCAAAAATATAAAACCTCTTATTTAATTTTGTTTCAAAGGAAATTTTAGAATCATTCCTAAAGATTTATCAAATTTAACTCTTACTTTCAAGCACATTTTAATACACAAAACTTATTTAATCTTATTATTCTAGGAAATTTTATTGAATCTAGTAACATTCAACTATTTAGTTATGTAATAATTTCCCTATCTTTTATGTTTCTTTTCTTGCAATTTCCAATTCTAGATTGACACAGTTTAGTGTAGTTTAGATTTTTCTAAAGCTTTTCTAAATCTAAATAGATCTAAAACAATATGTTTTATGTTTGCATCCCTTCAATTTACTAATCAAAATTTCCTAAAAATAAATAAATCTACTGTCTTTTTGTAGTTTTTTGTTCAAGTTGTTCAATAGTTTTCTGATAAAAAGACAATTTGGTGTTTTAACTTTCTCCTAAATTTGATGAAATCAGTGATATGTTTTCAATTGTTAAAGTAAAATAATAAAAGAAAAAGAATTAAACTCAGTTTTGAATTGACTGTGAATTTATTTTCATTGAATCTACTTGACAATTTTTTGTTGCTCTGTGTTTCTTGAATCTGGCAATGAATATTTGTCTTTCTCTGTCAATTTCCTGCTAGGTGTTTCCCAATTCTTCTTCTTTTATCTCTGCTATGAATTCCCTCTATGAATCTTCTGTAGCTGTTTGGATTTCTCCCTTCTCTTCTCTGGCCGCACCCTCTCCTCTTTCTTCTGTTGCTGCTTGTGTATGATGGAAGCCATATTTCAAACTACAAATTGTTCTAATCTAATCCTCTCTAGACTAGTCATGCCTCTTCACCTCTATTCTCCTTCAGGTTGCACTTTCCTTCCTCTTCTCCCACGCACTTCCCTTCTCTATTGTTGGCGCATGAGGTAGCAAAATAAAGTTTTAAGTGTAGAAATTATTCTCCCTCTTCCACTCACGTATGGGAGATAAGTAATCCAAAACAACAATAACCCTCTGATTTCTAAGACCTCCCTTCCTCTGGCCACGCATAGAGGATAAAGAGAATGGATAAAATAATGAAAAAACATAAACTGTTTTCAGCCTCCTCTCCAAAAACAAATTTTTATTTCCCGTCTCTGCCAAAAAATGGATTTTCTCTCTGTTTCCTATCTCATGCAAATGGTGAAGTTAACCATAAATTCATATCCACTATTCATGTTTTGATGTCAAGAACTCCTAGTTTCATTTGTGATTGCATGCAAAATTGATTGAAAGATATTTGTTTTCTAACTGTTAACTACTGTTTTGATTTCAATTTCAAATTGAAAACATATTTCATTCATGTATTATTTACTTCTCTTCATTGAAATACAAATTTTTAATATATATCTCTTCAAACATTTATTTCTATATATGGATATTCTTTAATATTTATATTTTCATAATTAAATGTCTATTCCCATAATTTAGAATAAAAGCATTATTATTTTCAACAAATAGTAAAATATTTACACAAAGAAGTAATTCTTGAATAAAAATCAAAATCCTCACAAAAATAATCAAATTGCCATTTAAAACAAATATATTCTTTTTCACAATTATGTTCAAACACAAGCATAGTCATAATAACCATTAAAATTTAAACTATTTAATCATCACGAAAATACATTATAATTAACTAAGTGGTGTGTCAGATTCCATCATCCTCATTAGCATCTAATGGCTAAAATGACTCTACCTGATCAATGTTCTCACCTTCATTCTCGTTCACCTGTTCCCGCGTTCACATGCACTCAAATTTTCATCAGCAATGACAAACCCTGAATTCCACAATAATGAATTTCAAATCATTTCATTTGCATTTAAATTTCAATTTCACTTTCATTTTCAATTTAAATAATCATCTATCAAAAATGTAAAAAATCTCATGATTAATAATTGCATTTAACTAAATGATAAAATCAGTACGTGACAATTAGTCCCCCACTCGCTGAATTTCCCATAAGGTTGTCAGAGAGGCGCAAGATTTTATGATCAACAATTATATAGTAATATCCTCCCTTTGACTCATATTAGAAGACAAATGAATAGTTTTTGTCAATACAAATCAAAACCATGCCCATAAGTTGTGTGCCTTATTTCATTCATTGTTCCTCATTCCATTAATGGAATGGGATATGAAGAATGATATAGGACATGAAAAATTCATTTTGACTTGAATTAAAATCTACTAGAACATTTAAGAAAATTCTTTCACAATATAAATTAAGATATAGTACATTTAAATCTATGGATATGCATTTTAAGTAGAGTATCTTCAACCAAAAGAAATTATAGTTTGAAAATTAGAAGATTTTATCAACAAGCATATGAAATGATGAGTTTTGTTCTTGCAAAAATCAATCAAAATACTCACCTAAAATTGTAGCTTTCATGTAATTCTTTTTCAATTTGTTCACAATTTGTATTGAACTCTAGACTAGAGAAAATGAGAATAATGAAAGTAATAGATACATTGGAAATCTCTAGGTCTATATATTTAAAACATGATTACATTGAAGAAAAATGTCATGATCAAAATATGAATAATTACCCATGTTGTTAGTCTAGCCATTCATCGTGATATAATATATTATGTTCAATGTATACTAAAATCATGATATGATGTCTTGTAATATTATTCTTAAACATAATTTAATTCAACGAAAAAAAAGTCAATTTTAAACAATAAAAATATGACATTTATTCACAACTTTTTGAAATAAATGATAAGTAAAATTATTATTAACTATTTAACCATTGAAGAAAAAGGACATTTAAATAGAGTCTTTTGCCTACAATTTTATATGAAGAATAGTTACTCCAGCAATTTTCACCTTTAGATATATTACCATATGATTATATTCAATTGCGTTTTCGTTTACATAAGTCATACATTTTTAGTTGGAAGGGAAAACTAGCATCTAGAAATTATTCAATGGATAATTCCATTAGTCAAGACTCAAGGTTATTCACATTTACTAATTAAACACACAATGATCCGTAATCTTAGCAGATAACCACATTGGCCAAGGTCATTTATATACCAATTAGACACGCAATGATCTGTAACACATGATGATAGCCGCCATTGACTAGACCCAGAGAAAATTAGGTTACCCTAGACCCTATTGTATTCTATATATACTCACTCGCAATCTTTAACATTCACAAATTCTAGCTCTTTTGTTCTTGCGGAGTAAGAGAATTGAGCAAGAGAATCACAGAGCTTTAGGAGACAATGGCAGGTGGAGGTGTTTGTAGCTTGTGGCGGGTTGTGTTCGTGATGAGTTTTATATGGGGCTGGTATTGTTGACGGGCAAGTAGGGAACGGCCACATTTTACACTCCTCCATATGTCCGTAAGTATATTTTTAATTGTTATCGAATTTAAGGACGAGTAGTCTCATTTATGAATGATGTAGCTGTGATCGCTTGAACATTTTGATCACTCTTTGTTGTGGGAATTGCTATTTATGATTAGTTTAAAAGTGAGTGATTGCTTTGACAACATAGGCCTACTATGGATACGACCCATCGCAATTTCCAATAGGATATTTGTGTTGGAGTTTCACTCCACTCCCGCCTTCATTTCCTACCTTAACCATGCCCCCGCACCCTCAATTTCTACTACTCATGGTTTGGCGATGACTATCGGGCTACCGCGCCCACTCTCTCTCCTATTCACAGCTTCGCGGCCAAGCTATCCACAATCTACCGCTTTACCGTGGTCATCCTCTTCATGCTGGGTGGTTACACAGTGGCAATCTTCAATGCTTACCTCGCTACCGTGGTCTAACTGCATGTTGCCTATGGCAATGTAGTTAATCACTAGACAACCATAACCACACTCTCATGGTCATCAGTCTAACTGCATGCGGTCCCATGATGATCATCATCTCTGTCTGTTTAAGCCATTACCGCTCTACCACGGTCTGTCTGCTAACCGTCGACGGTAATGCGGTGTGCTTCCTTTGTTGTTCATAGACCATGTTTGCGCGATTAGCGTGACCACCATGGTCTATTTCTTAATCGCCGTGGTATAGCAGTAGACCATTCGTTGTCTACCGTTTCGCCACCACCACACTGCGATTGACCTCCCCACTCACCATGGTGATGTGGGATTGCATTTTTTGTTGGTTACCGTGACCACCGCAACTTCTTCATAAGCCGCAACAGTAGTGCAGTGGTTGACTATGTTTTACCTTTCTTGGCAGCATTGTTTTGTATGGTGTGCGTTGGTGGACAAATAGGATAAAGGACGTATATTTAATATGATAGGACTTTTGTTTTATATGGTTGGACGAATGCTTGCTGGCATTTTAATTGCCATTTATTTTTTACTGGACCGCATTCGTATATAGTGGTATGGTTTTATTTTTTGATTAGACAAAAGTTTTAAAATAGAAAATTGCTTTGAAGTAGAGAAGAATTTTAATGGCTATTTTGTGTTGAATATGTATCAAAGTTAAATTCTTCCTGTGTATGTTTGTATTATCTCTGCCATTTCCTTCACGTGGTATCAGAGCTTAAGGTTATTTTGTAGAAGAGTATGCAAATCATAGCAGCAAGCACAAGCTTGAGTAATCCCCAAATTCCATAGTTGAATGGAAATAATTATGACTACTGGTCAATAACAATGAGAGCATTGTTCTGTTCACAAGATTTATGGGAGTATGTAGAGAATGGGTTTCCAGAACCGGCAGATGCAGCAGCATATAATGCCTTGACACAAGCAAAGAAATATTTGTTGAAGGATAACAAGAAGAAGGATTCAAAGGCTCACTTCTTCATTCTACAAGGTGTACATGAAAGTATTTTTCCCATAATTTCAGCCACTACCAAGTCCAAGCAAGCTTGGGACATTTTATAGATTGCATATCAAGGAATGGAAAAAGTCAAAACTGCAAAGTTACAAATACTAAGAAGAGAGTTTGAGACTTTGTTTATGAAAGAAAATGAATCTGTAGATTCATATTTTACTCAAATAATGGGACTAGTAAACCAGTTGAGAACACATGGATAGACACTAGAAGATGTCAAAGGTATACAAAATATTTTAAGAAGCTTACCCACAAGATTTGAGTCAATTGCAGTCACAATAGAAGAGACAAAGGATCTCACACAATATTTAGTTGATGAGCTATATGCTTCACTAATTTCTCATGAGCACAGACTCAGCAAAACAACAAATTTCACTGGAGCATGCACTCAAGTCACAAGCTTCAATTAACCAAGGAAGAGGTAGAGGTAAAACGAATTTCAGAGCAAGAGGAAGAGGCTTCAAAAAAGGTGGAAGAAATAACTAGTCAAGTTCAAGTGGAAGGGGCAGTAGCCAAAACCCATCTCAAAATTTTCCTCAAGGACAAAGGTATGATAAATCTCAGGTCCAATGTCATTATTGTAAAAAATTTGGCCATTACATGAATGAGTGTAGAAAGAAACAGAATGATATGAGTGGACAAAATGCAAAATTTTCTAGAGAAAGTCAAGATCATAGGTTTAATAAGAGCACAATGTTTTTAGCCTGTAATGTAGCTCAAGCTAGTGAGAAAGAAGTATGGTTTTTAGATTCAGGTTGTAGTAATCATATGATAGGGAATTTAGAGTTGCTTACAAGTTTAGATGAGAATATTAAGTTAGATGTCACCCTGGGTAATGACAACAAAGTGTCAGTTAAAGGAAAAGGGAATGTTAATATTCTAACCAAGCAAGGGGAGAAAAAATATATTTATGATGTTTATTTTGTGCCTAGTCTTAAACATAACTTGATGAGTGTAGGACAGTTAATTCAAAAGGGTTGTAGAGTGTCTTTCAAGAATGGGTTGTGCACTATTTTAGACAAATACCCAAGTGGCCAGTTGATTGCAAAAATTCAAATGACAAACAATAGAAAATTTCCTTTGATAATTCAGCCAACATTAAG
Organism: Sequoiadendron giganteum; assembly: GCA_007115665.2. Taxonomy (NCBI): domain Eukaryota; kingdom Viridiplantae; phylum Streptophyta; class Pinopsida; order Cupressales; family Cupressaceae; genus Sequoiadendron; species Sequoiadendron giganteum. The sequence goes on along the minus strand of CM021104.1, from coordinate 273,166,648 downwards.
TACAAATTTTGCACAAGCACAAGAGGTATCAACTGTTATTCAGTCTATCTTTTAGGAAAAGGTAAAGGATGAAAACTGGCTCTAGCATTTAAGATTCGGTCATTTAAATTTTGGAGGTTTGAATTTGCTCCATAGGAAGAACATGGTAAAGGGAATTCCATTAATTTAAAAACTCGAAAGAGTTTGTGAAGGTTGCATACTTGGAAAGCAACATAGAGAATCTTTCCTAGCAGGGAAATCCACAAGAGCAAAAGCCCCATTGGAAATAGTTCATTCAGATTTATGTGGTCCAATGTAGACACCTTCAATAGGTGGTAGTTTTTATTTTTTGAATTTCATAAATGATTGTTCAAGGAAGACATGGGTGTATTTTCTGAAACATAAAAGTGAAGTGTTTAATTTCTTTTGTCAATTCAAGTCTTTAGCTGAAAAATAGAGTGGTTGTTTCATCGAAGTGTTGAGAATAGATAGAGGAGGTGAATACATATCAAGAGAGTTCTTAAATTTCTGCAAATAACATGGAATACACAAATAGTTCACAACAAGATACACACTTCAACAGAACGGTGTAGCTGAAAGAAAAAACAGAACCATAATGGAGATGGCTAGAAGTATGTTAAAAGCCAAGCATTTAACAAATGAATTTTGGGCTAAAGCTGTATCTTGTGCAACATATATCATGAACAAATTCCCAACAAAAACTGTGATGAATATTATCCCTAGAGAAGCATGGATAGGTAAAAAGCACAGTGTGTCTCACATGAGAGTTTTCGAATGTGTTTCATATGCACATGTACCTAATCAGTTGAGAAGAAAACTTGACAACAAAGGAGAAAAATGCATTTTTGTTGGATATAGTGAAGAATCCAAAGCATATAAATTGTTTAATCCATCAACCAAGAAAGTTATAATCAGCAAGGACATTCAATTTATTGAAGATGAAGCATGGGATGGAAGTAAAGAAAGCACTGTCAATGGCATAGTCAATATCCCTCAAGAAGAGACTAAAATTATAGTTCCAGCTAATGTACCTACTATCCCAATTCAACCTCAAGCAAGTGGTCAACAATTGACACCAGCAAGTAATACAATAGCAATAGCAAGGAGACTGCAGACGCCAGCCATAGGAAGAACTTCTGGTGCAGGACCTTCAAGTCCACATTCTGCAGATTCGAGTGATCTTTCAAACCCAACCTTGGCTAGCATGAGAAGGCAGAAAATCAGAAGCATGTCTGATATTTATAATCAAAATGAAGGTGAGAACAATTCCGAGTAGTTTACACTTTTTGCATTTTACTCGCAAGCTGAAGATCCAATTCATTATGAAGATGCAATCAAGGAAGAAAAGTGGTTAACAACAATGGATGATGAGATAGATTCAATAGAAAACAATCAGACATGGGAATTGCAGAGTCTTCCAAAAGACAAAGATGTCATAGGTGTTAAATGGATTTATAAGACTAAATTGAATGCAAATGGAGAAGTGCAAAAGAACAAAGAAAGATTGGTGGTAAAAGGTTATGCACAACAACCTGGAATAGATTACAATGAAAATTTTTCACTAGTTGCACCTCCTGACATAGTCAGAATGTTATTGGCTTTAGCAGCACAAAACAATTGGTTAGTTCATCAGATGGATGTGAAGTCAGCATTTCTCAATGGCTATCTAGAAGAGGAAGTCTATATTGAACAGCCACCATGATATGAGATATCAGGACAAGAGGACAAAGTCTATAAACTGAAGAAGGCATTGTATGGTTTGAAACAAGCCCCAAGAGAATGGTATAGTAGAATTGACAATTATTTCACAAATAATGGATTTACTAGATGTGATAGTGAACCAACACTGTATACTAAAGTGAATGATGAAGGTAAAATTCTGATCATATGCATGTATGTTGATGATTTGATCTTAACTAGAAATTTCTCAATTGAAATGTTCAAAGCAATAATGATGAAAGAATTTGAGATGACAGACATGGGACTGATCAATTATTTTCTGGGCATTGAGGTAAATCAAAATAAAGATGGTATTTTTATTTCACAGTCTAAATATGCAAAGGATGTTTTAAAGAGATTTAATATGTTAAATTGTAAGTCCGCACCTACTCCAATGGTGACTGGACTGAAATTGAGCAAAGAAGACAAAGGATCAGATGTTAATCCAACTTTGTATAAACAACTAGTAGGAAGCTTAATGTACTTAACAACCACAAGGCCTAACGTCATGTATTCAGTCAGTTTAATTTCCAGATTCATGGAAGCACCAAAAGAATCACAATGGATGGCTAGAAAGAGAATTTTAAGATACATCAATGGAACTAAGAACTATGGCATTCAATATACAAGAACAGATGAATTCAAATTGATAGGCTTTATTGATAGTGACTGTGTTGGAAGTGTTGATGATAGGAAAAGCACCTCTGGCTATTTTTTTCACTTTGGTAGTGGAATAGTCGCATGGGCTTCAAAGAAACAACCAATTGTTACATTATCTTTGGCTGAAGCTAAGTATGTTGCAGCCACAAGTGCATCTTGCCAAGTAGTATGGATGAGATGAGTTTTAAAGGAAATTCAAAATGAATAGATAGGAGCCACAACAATTTTCTGTGATAACAACTCTACCATAGCTCTGTCAAAAAATTTGGTCTTCCACAAGTAGAGCAAGCATATAGACACAAGGTTTCATTTCATTCGGGAGCTGATCACAAAAGGTGAAATCATTCTGGAGTATTGCAGGATGAATGACCAACAGGCATACATTTTTACCAAGCCACTAGGCCGAGATGAGCTCATACACCAAAGAGCCAGACTGGGCGTCATTGACCACATGAGTTCCATTCAATAGGGAGTGTTGGAGTTTCACTCCACTCCTACCTTCATTTCTTGCCTTAATCACGCCCCTGTGCCCTCAATTTCTATTGCTCATGGTTTGGTGATGACCATCGGGATACCGCACCCACTCTCTCTCATGTTTGCGGCTTTGTGGATGAGCTCTCTGCAGTCTATAGCTTTACTATAGTCATCCTTTTCATGCTAGGCCATAACACGGTGGTAGTCTTCAATGCTTACCTCACTACCATGGTCTAACTGCATGTTGTCTGTGGCAATACGGTTAACCACTAGACAACTTTTATTGCAATCTCGTGGTCTTCAGTCTAACTACATGTGGTCCCATGGTGATCATCATCTCTGTCCGTTCAAGCTGTTACCACTCTACCGTGGTCTATCCGTTAATCATCAGTGGTAACGCGGTGTGCTTCCTTTGCTATTCATAGACTGTGTCTGGACATTACTGTGAACATCGTGGTGTATTTCTTAACCACCACAGTACAGCGGTAGACCATTCGTTGTCTATCATTTCGCCACCGCCACACCGCAACCGACCTCCCCACTCACCGTGGTGATGTAGGATTGCATTTTCTTTTGGTTATCATGACCACCACAGCTTCTTCGTAAACTACAGTGGTAGTGCGGTGGTTGACTATGTTTGATCTTTCTTGGCAATGTTGTTTTTTATGGTGTGCGTTGGCAAACAGAGAGGATAAAGGATGTATATTTAATATGATAAGACTTTTGTTTTATATGGTTGGATGAATGCTTGCTAGCATTTTAATTGCCATTTATTTTTGACGAGACTGTATTCATATATAGTGGTATGGTTGTAATTTTTGATTAGATAGAAGTTTTAAAATAGAAAATTGCTCTGAAGTAGCAAAGAATTTTAATGGTTGTTCTATGTTGAATATATATCAAAGTTAAATTCTTCCTATGTATGTTTGTATTATCTCTACCATTTCCTTCAATTTGTTCATGGTGGCAAGTGACACAATCTGGGGCAATGGGGTAGCCTGCGAAAGACAATACAGAATCACATCCACGAGCGCAACAATTCAAGGCATTCCCATGTGATGCAAGAGTTGATTCATTGTCGTGAAGATTGTTGATTGTTGCCCCACTAGATGCGCTGGCACCTTCGATTTATCCCAACATGCCTTTGCCAATATTGCCAATCCTGATGATGGCAAAGTTTACATCAACTATGAACAGTAAGTTTGTGGTTGATTTCCTCTTTTTTCTCTTGTTCCACATAAGATGAATTGATATAATCATTTAATTACTCTTCCTTGTTTCTCAGGGTCTAATCATGCTGAGCAGCTTGAATAAAACCCACATCAACTTTAGCGGACATAATAAACCTTTCCACCTCTGGTATTGCTGTTGCAACTGTGTTGTATGAAGTAGGGTGCTTTGAATATGCATCCTTTTAATAAGTAGAATTAAGAATATTTTTCCATCGGATTTATCTCAATTCAAATCAATTCCAATTTTCAGTTCATCAAATTCCAATCTATTCTTAATTTAAACATGAAGGTTAATAGGACATTTCCAAGCGTCTTTATAATGTTTGCTTACTTCTCCCTAAAATAAATAACTGTTTATAATGTTTTCTTACTTCTCCCTAAAATAAATAATTGTTTATAATGTTTGCTTACTTTTCCCTAAAATTGATAATTGTTTAATCTTTCAAAATTATTATTTTTTCCAATGCTTCACGAGTATATTATAGTTTTCATCTAGAGGTGAAACAACTAATATCGATAGTTTCAAATAGTAAGATAAATTTTTTTTAACACTATGCTAAACCTTAGTTTGCAGGGGTCCAAAATCCACAAGAGATTAAAAGAAAAAAAAAATTCCAAACACTCATACTGTAGTTGGAGACTTAAAATTGAAATTATAAATGTTATATTCAAACTTTAAAACAAAAGGAGAACATAAGCTAAACGCACACACAAGTTAGGTGAACCAACCAAGACTATATATCACCAACTAGGACCATCCTTATTAAGAAAAATTTCCTTCACCCTAGGCTAATCTATTGGCAATATTTTTTCAACTATGTCTAAAGTATTAATAAAATTTGTTGTTTGTTTGTGCCAAAAAATTGTCTAAATGGGTAATCTATACAAAGATTAATTTTTAGCATTCTATATAAATCCGTCTAAATTATTTCATATCTTTTCTATTACCAATAAAATCCCTTATAAATTATATCTTAGAAGCATTGTATATCAACTTGGATACTAGTCAGATTATAATCCCTCAAGCTAACATCCAATAAAGAGCAATCACTATGTTAGTATCACATGCTTATCCTACAAAGAAAACTAATTAACCATATCATATAATAATAGTATCCATTAAATAAAAAGGAGCAGATGACTACTATTTGTGTATTTTCCAATTGATTCCTTCAATTCTCTATGTAATAACCATATCTAATGATCAAGAACTCTAGAATGTTGGTCAACGAACAAGAATTTAGAATCCTATACTACAATCTTTGTAGACTGACGTTGGTATCACTATTAGAAGTAGCACCAAATAACAAACAATCTTAACTATATATTACCTTAGTAGATTAGCTCTCATATATTATCACAAGGATTTATACAATCGATCACCAAAATTGGCTCAATTCCTTGTGTGTCTTGATATCCAAGCATGAAAACATAAAATAATCAATAATAATCTATGGGCTTGTAGAGATTTATCATTTTAGAGTTATATTTTAAACCTTGAAAGGATTTAATCTCTTAATATTGGTGTGTATCCTTACCTACAGAGACAAATAATCATAAAAAATATTTTCCTAACAATAATTTAAACATATATTATTGTTTTTTTTCTATAAATGTGATCAGGGCCCTTCCCGACTTTTTAATCATTTTTTTTTACATATTTTAGTGGATAATTAATATTATTGACTTGCAATAAAATATCCTACAAATGGTATCCAAATTTTATTCTACTAAATTATCCTTATACAACATGATAGCCCCTATATTTTATGAAAATTACTTACTATATTCCTTGAATAGCAAAGAAATCACAAAATACTTGACCTTTAAGTTGTGAAAATGAACTCAACAATCCTTGATCATCTTATTCATAAGAATAAATTATATTAACATTTGGAGACATTTTCCTTTGAATGGTAGTATATTTTTAAATAACATCAACTAAAAATATATATTAATGCTTTAGAAATATGCATTCATATACTACCTTTCTCTCATGCTAAAACCTAAACTTGATATCTCTAGACTAAGTTTGACTCAAAAATATTTAGAACACTTTACAAAGAGGCTCAAATCCCATGTTAAAAAAGTGAGAATGGAGGATCTTTAGCCAAGTCACATGTGTCCCATTTTATTTTTAATACCTTTTACATTTATTTTAGGATATAATGGGGAAAAATACCATTGTAAAAAAATATCACCTTTTCCCAATTGACTTCAAAATGAGAACTTAGTTCCAAGAAATTTTCTCTATAGACTTATATCAGATCTATCTTTAAAGTTGGAGGTGGTGGAAATGGCCTGCACATTATTCATACCTGAGATTTTAGTTGGGTTGAATGTGGTGATGTATGTTACCTCCTCTAGTATTTGCATACCCAAGCCCCGTGACTTGGAGCGTATTTTGGTTTTGAGCGAGGAAGTGACCTCTACCCCTGCATATAAGATATTGAAGGTGAGACATTGCATGAACATAGAGAGTGGGTGGAGGTGGAAGTAAGCTTCATGAAGAAAATAGTACATGTTGAGTCGATCCAAGAATTTGAATGGGTTGGAAATTTTCTAAACTCTATACAAGAAGTTGGTAATGTATAGTCCAACTTAATCTACAAGGTTTGCACTCTATTCTTTTTGTCCATATGAATACAATGTTTTGACATAGATTGTAATTTTATTTGATTGTAAGATTTTGAAGATACTTCTAAGCGGTTGGGTGTTTGGGTTTTCAAACTCCTAAAGATAATTTCAATTTTTGATGGATGTTTGAGTACCATGCATTTTGAGAATTTGTTGTAGATTGTATGTTAGGGAGGAGAGGGGGATTTTTATAGATGTTTCTCTAGTTTTTCCTTCAATGTGTCATGGTTGCAAAAATTTTTTTTTTGAATTTCAAGTTAAACTTGTAGTCCAGTAGGATAAACATTCTCCCTTGGCGCACACTCTCTGAACTTATAAGTGTGTATTTTATCTTTAAGATTAATATAAATAGTTTAGGCCTTTGGCCTTCTATAAAAAAATGACTTCAAAAGCTATAAAGGCCATTTCAAGTTGAGGGTTAATAATTGACGATGACACTAAAGCCAAAAAGTTGAAACCAAATGTTAGGGACTAGTCGAAATAATTTTGAAGATAGAAAAATATCACCTACTTTATTACCTATCTTATTGGGATGGTATCACTAAAATAAAATGACCAATTGAAAACCCAACACTCCACTTATTCACAAAATAATTCTAGCCAAGAAGAAAACATCCTCTTTATTGGGCATTAGAATTATAACACATTTATGATTTTACTGAAGTGTATAGTATACCTAGCATCCAATATTTCTTTACCATGTTTATTTAAACTATCATGGAAGAATTCTAGCCCTATAAGCTCATCCATTGTGTTGTTTAAGAATGATGAATTTGGTTCTCCATAGCACAAATAAATGAACATAGAAAAGGAATGATTGTGTAAATTCACTCTTCTATTGGTTAAATTTTCTTGATGATTACATGATTATCTAACATTCTTGGCATGGTTTTCTCCTCCATGTCTTCTAACATTTTAAGCTTTCCTTTCAAATTTTTCTCCAACCTTGATTGGTAAGATGTAGTTTATCCTAATAGACCAACTATTTCATTTGTACTAACAAGAAATTTTAGGCCAAATCTTGAATATTTTTAGACTTGTTGTATTAACCACATGATGGGAGTCCACTTTCCTGAAACATTCTTCAAAATTTCTTGATGTTGCAAGTATGTAATGCATTCATTTTCAAGTTATTATACACCTCACAAGTATCTTTTTTTTTTATTTTTTTATTTTTATTTTTATTTTTTATTAGACTGCAGGAATCGGGTAGCACGACCCCCTATAAACTGTAGTGCACCTAGTAAAAATTTTTAACGTGACCAATGGCACTGGTGTGACATGCCCTTCAGTACCATGGGGGTGGGGGAGACTAGACCTCGTGACCAACCTCCTGCAACAGGAAAGATTTAGCCAACCGAGCTAGGGCCCCAACCCTACCTCACAAGTATCTTGAATCCTATTAATAATTTTAGATAATCTATGCAAAATAAGGTCATATACCATATCATTCACCTTTTTTCTATGTCCTCCTTTCCCTCCTTCAATTATTTTCTAAGTTATTTACTTTTTAATGACACACTCTCACTATCTTGAGCTAATTTATCTATACAATTGGGAGGATTGGTGACAATAAACACATCAACAACATGAGAGAATGGTAGCAAGTATTCTATCTTATTATACTCCTACATAAGTATTAGGCAATCTTTTTATAGCTTATCAAAACCAACTTGTAATTTTCTTGTCGTAGAATTACTAAATATATTAGTGTTCACAACAAGGAAAGTTTCTTGGGGAGATAAGGTGTGAGTTAAACTCTTGACATAGTTTATGCTTCAATTTAATTCCTTTATTCTCCTTGTCATCTATAGATTATTTATTGTTGAAGCAATGGACCAAATAGAAAAAGTTTCATACTTGGTGCTGAAGCTAGAGCCAAAATGTACTTATTATGTTTTATCCCTTGTAGTAAATCCTTCTTCATCCTAATTTATCATTTTATCTCCTGCAATCAAAAATGCAATAGACCATTCATGAAGTAGAAGAAACCTAGTATTTTTTTGTATCTTCCTACCATATTTTTGAGTAATATCGGCTACCCTAAAGTTAACCTCATGCATAATATTTTTTGCGATTTCCTTCATTTGGATGATATTGCTTCTCATTTAGCCTTACTCATCTTTCTTTGAAATTATTCCCTTTCCAAACTTATTAGATAATACTTGGATACTTTAGATTTCACAAATTGATCATCAGACATGAATTTTATGCATGCAAAGATTCTTATGTCATTTATCTCATCTTCTCCACCCTTGATATTTATACTAAATCTATCTTGGTATATATAAATAATTTAGTCTCTTTGGGGGTGATTCTTTGATTTTATTCACTTCTTCTTTCACCATTACATTTTTTCTATTTCTTAGATAATTGTCGAATATTTATTGAATATGCAACTAATGGTTGCAGAAGTTTCATCTTCTTCTTGGGATGTTCAATAAGAGATGCAATTTAATTTGCAGGTTCCTCATATTTATTTAGTTGTGATAGGAATATTGGTCATTTTTCTAGGCATATATACCTTTTTCATTCTTTATGGATCCTCATAATCATGTGGCCTTACTTCAAGCTTATTTTCTAGTTCTACTAAATTCTTATATGTAAGGGTTCTAACACTATCCATCATGACCCTAATGTTGGTGATAAATTTTCCAATCTCATGAAAGGCCCCTAAATAATTGGGGTCCTCTTTCTTTACCTTGTCTTATACTTTAATTAATGTAACCCATTTCCTTTTTGATCTTTGTTTCTTTATCAAATAATAAATTTCTTATTACATCTTCTGCATATATACCTTTGTGATAAAAAAAATGATATCTTGATACTTATCCTTACTTGATTTATGAAGCATTGTGGGTCAAAATCACTTTTGATATCTAAAACTATCTTTCAAGCCTATAATATAGGATATAATGCTTCTAATCCTTCCTTTATAGTCATACAATATAAGAACTTGATAGAAGAAGGGATGAATGATCCTTTATTTTGATTCTTCAAATGAGTTTTGCTAAACTGATTGAGCTTCTAGATAATTTCCAATATGCCATCATTTTTGGCACATGCCTTGGTAGAATATGTGGTCTAACTAGAGATCCATATAATCTTGTCACTATGATGTTTGAGTGGAGGTACCAATATCCCCAATTATGTTAGATTCTTAACTCACCTACCTTAACCTTTGGCCTCAAAATATCCATGGTTTCTTTTGGAAACATATTTAGTTCAATACCTAGGTGCTAATAATTTTTCTTCATAAAGCATTCCTCAAGCACCAGATAGTTTGATTTTTTTCCCTCCATGTGCCAAATGTAAGTCCAACAATGTATAGGTAGTGGGAAATTACTATTATAAAAAAATATCAATTGCAAGCCTGTATCTAAAATTACCATCCCTCCATATAAAAAAGATGGCATAATAAGGAATATAATTTTAAATGAACTACCTTGCCATCAATTTTAATTTCCTTGAACTATTTATGAATATCTTCTTCTACAGAAGTGGAAAAATAAAAATAACTATTAGTGATTGTATTTTAAATATTTATATTCATCATCATCATCTTCATCATCATCTTCATCATCATCATCATCATCATCGTCATCATCATTCGTACACTATTCTTTTCGGGGCTGCTTTTGTTGTTGAAGCAAAAAATTGGAAGGTTGTTCTCAATAAGTATGTTAATTCTTCTATCCAATTCATAAATTATAACAAGAGCAAGCTATATATTTTTAATATCACACAATAAGTGAAAGATAAAATTCTAAGAATCCTTAGATTTCAAGAAACTAGTTTTCTTGATGTTTATCTAGGGCTCCCCTTTGCACTAGGAAACCTCCTAATTCCTTTTGGAACGACATCATTGAAAGAATAGAACAAAAATTCACCGGATGGAAAGGAAAAATACTCAATCAAGATAGAAAACTCTAGCTTATGAAATATTCTCTTCAAAATTTCCAGGTCTTCTAATTATCCCTCTTTAAGATGCTAGCTTTCATCATGAAAAAAATTGAATAGATCTAAAAAAAAATTGGACTAGGATGGAAGAGAGATCTAGAATTTCTATTGTTAGCTAGTGTGCTCCCCAAAGTAGTTAAGGGGGCTCGAGCTTAGAATATTAAAGGTGTTCAATAAGGCCTTCTTAACCAAAATGGGTTGGCTCATTATTCAAGAAAAAAAAGACTCATCTTCTATCCTTAGTATTAAATATATGAGGAATGACCCTCCTGGTAGCCTTTTATCTTCTCAAGTTTTGCAAAATGGGTTTACCTTTTGGAACAATATCCTCAAAACTAGGAACATTTTGTAGCAAGGGATAAGAAGGAAAGTGGGGAATGTGAAATCTATTTTTTTCTAGGATAAGGTATGGGGGAATGGTATAGCTCTATCTTTAGTTGTATAATTAAGTCCCCTAAAACATGAGTTAGCAATACTTTATGGTACCTATCTCTATGGTTATGTTAACTAGTCGAAGGATAATCCTATATGGAGAAACTTTGAGTAGGTTGTCATTAATCTAAGGTTAAGAAGAGGTAGCAATGTGTTGCCTCACCCTGAGTTGTTTTCTACTCTTAGCTCACTTTTGGGAGATTTTTGTTTGGCAATTAAAGGTGGTACTGATGACTAGATATGGAGTGATAACCCATCTAGATATTTTTCTAGTAAATATATTCTTACAATACATTGGATGAAGCATCTGCTAATGACCAAAACTTTAATTTCAAATTGATTTGGCATGCCAATCTCATCCCAAAAGTGAACTACTTTTGGTGGGTTGTAATGCATGGGAGAATCCTTACTATTGATGTTATCGATAGGAAAGGATTCCAATTTTTCAATAGTTACTCCCTTTGTCTTCCTACTGAGGAGTCAATTTTTCATTTACTTATCCATTGTTCTTTTGTTATGGAAGTCTGGTCTCTAGCCCTCCAAAATATCTTTTCTGATTGTGTGTTTTCTAGGGATCTAGAGGAGCTCATTATGTAATGGAGCTCAAGTCCATTATGTCACCCTACCATTAAGGTGCTTTGGGTGCAAGTTCCCCCTTAGTTTGTTGGCAATCATGGAAAGAGAGAAATAATAAAAATTTTAGGGAAAATTAGAGGTGTCGTAGTGAGGTATTTTGGTGCATAAAGAAACAAATCATGGAGAATCTGAATTCTTAATTCTTTGGTTTAGATCTAAAACAAGGAATTAATACTCAAACAGCTTTGGGGTCTAAACCAAGATCTAATGAAGATCAACTAGGCTAATATCCAAAGTAGGTGTTCAAATTTTTGGATGCCTCTTCCTACTAACTAGGTTAAATTAAATATTGATGGTTGTTCTAAAGGAAATCTAGGGTTAGCTACTACTGAAGGCCTAATCAGAGATCATAAAGGGAGATGTATTGAAGCCTATGCTAAGTGTATTGGTAACACTACTAGTGTGGACGTGAATGCTATGGCTCCTTGGAGAGGCATAAGGAGGTTGAAATATCTAGGATTTAATAGTTATAATTGAGCAAGACTCCAAATTGATTATTGATTTCCTCAAGGGAAAGGTTGAACCACCCTTAAAGATCAAGAATTTGATTTAGGATGCTAAATGGGTGATCAACTCTATAAAAAATTACTCTTTGATTAATACCTATAGAGAAAGAAATTTTGTTGTGGAAGCAATCTCCAATGTGGGAATTTTTATTCCCCAATGGCAGTTCTTGAAGTTTAAGGATATCTCACTTCAAATTAAAGAATAGATTTCTAAGGACTGATCAAGAGGGTCTTCTCCAACTAATCCATGATGATTTGTTATTCTCTAGTTGAGCGGATATTCCCTATTCAGAGAGTTGGGAAAATTCTTTTATTTTCCTACCACTTTCTAAATTTAAATTCAAAAGATCCAACTTAGATAGTGATGTGTGAGGTGGTGAACAAAGTGGAATTGTTGATGTTAGATTTCTTTTATCTTTTAAGAATATTCTTTTATATGATGTGGTAGAGAATTAAGTATCAAATGATTAAGAAAGGTTCCCATGATGAAAATTATCCCTTCGTTTGAATGGCTCATAATGTTCCTGTGATCTTAGACTAGATTTAGATTAATGAAAAGATTAATCTTTTCAAGACTTACATAATAAATTTATCCCCCTCAAAGGTTATTATTTAATTCATAATGAGTATTATGAGGGGGTTCTTGTTAACAAGATAGTGGATCCTAGTTCTCCTTTGCAAATTATTTGGGACTTTTTTCAATTATGATATTGGGGTTACATAGATCTTTTAAAAAGGCTTTTTGCATATTTCCTATGCCTCTGGCTATCAGTTGTAACTTCAAAATTTGCTTGAGTTGCAAATGGATATTAATATCCATTAATACTATTTGTAGATTCCTTGGTCGCACAAAATTTGGGTACCGGAATATGATTGTGGACATCTAGTGAAAGACTAATCTTGCTATAAACTATGAAAAGACCATGATCAGGGATATTAATATTTTTTTTTAGAATGTTAGAGACATTAGCATAGATGTGTTAGTGAATGTTGTTAGCTCTAATATTTTCCTATTTTTTTGTGAGGCCTATATTATTATGCAAGCTATTAATTTTTTACTCATTGTTGCTATTGCAAATGTCAGTAAAAATTCAATCTTTTGTCACTCTAAAATTAATTTCATTGGGAGCCTAAGGAATTGATTAGAGCATCTTTCTTGTGTGCCTCTTTTCTAGAAGGAAGAGCTTTGGAGGCTCTCCAAGACCATTAGAATGACCCCTTTTTTCATGGCTATGAGGGGTTACAACAACGATGCCATTACTCAATTCTATAATTTTTGGTGTCAAGACAAAGTGAAAATTGGTAGTATAAGTTTTGAGGTGTCTCCTAGACTAATTGTAGTGATGACTAGCTTGTAGTATAACGGTCTGAAGGTGGCTAAAATCAGTAATGATAATTATCAAAGATTCATTGACAGTTTCTTTGAAGGGTAGGAGAAGTTTGAAAGGTGTGAGACTGGTTATGATAGGGAAGGGCTCCTAGCTCCTTACAAGTTGGTCATTGTTTGAATAATGAAATATTTCACACAAGAAGGTAGCTATACCACTATGCATGGCTATCACATCACTTTCTCTTGTCATATTAGGAGAAATGATAAAATATATATTCCTTTTTTTTATCCTCTCTCAAGTAATCTAAGGCCAAAGGGGCTTTACCACCCCTTCACCTAGGCCTTATTCGGTGCCTCTATAACTAATTTTCGTCTATCATGCCCCTTCCTATCCCCTCTTTGGCGTTGAACCCCAATGTGAATTATACTTAATTTAACTAGTCGGACCCCCACCCTCTTCCTCATTCTAGAAACACTCTTGGTGAGGGTAACTCCTTGGCAAAGACTCCTCTACAAAAGCCCCTAGGATCCCCCTCAATGTTGAAACAATCCTCAAGTAAAGGAGTACTAATTAAATGAGACCTGATTGTCTCTACTACTAAAGGTAAGGAGTGTATAAGCAACCCTCATGATAATCCATCAAGTTCTAAAAGGAATGGTCATGATTTTCTTTAGCATAAAACAACTAAAAAGGTTACCATTGAAATAAAGGATGGGGAAGAAAAGGGAAAAGAGGAGGAGACTAGCAGTGGGAAAGGTGGTAGGAGGTTAGCTAGGTTAGCCAGACAATTTGCCAAGGGAAAGAAGCAAAGGTATGATGAACTAGAAGATGACCCTATTTTTGAGGGTGTAGCTCCCTTAAATATCAAAAAGAAGTAATTTTTTATGGTTTTAGCGGAGGAACTTTCAAAGGATACCATTAGCAGTGAAGATGATGAAGGGGAGGAGAGTGTTAATCATGTGGTGGTTAAAGATTTAGTGGATAATGAGGATGAGGAGGAAAAATATATTACAAAATAAATTAAGGATGAGGTCATGAAAGCCATGGAGGATGTGAGTAGGTAGACAATGGAGGATAGAAAACTAGAAATGGATCTAGAAGAAAGGCCCTATATGGGTTTTATCTCACTCAATTCTATGAGCTTTAAGATAAAGTGAATAGAATGGATAGGGTGTTTAAAAAATTGATGTCCATTACTCTAAGCATTATGAGAAGGAATATTTTTAGTACTATGAATGGATTGTCAAAAGTTAAGAAATCTCATAGGAAAACAAGCTCCTCTTAGGAAATGGAGATGAAAAATGAAGATGGAACTATCAAGGTGATCGAGAAGTGCAATGAGGAAATAGAGCATTTGATTAAAGAATGGGACTTGATCTACAATCCTAGAAAGAAATTTCTATGTTTTTTTCCTTTGTTTTGGCCTCTATGCATTAATACTCTCTATTTTTATATTCCCTCTCATTTTTGTGGTTTAGGTACTATGCTTTTTTGGTCTTTTGCTTGCCTTTTTTTGGAATTTGCTTCGTCGTTTGGCTTGGTTCTTTTTTCTGTTTGGTAGTGTTGATTTTTTGGTGTGGGCTCTTGGTCCATAGTTTTTGTTTTTGTATTTTATGGTGGTATTTTTTCTAGTTGAATGACCTATTGATTTCTCTTTACTTGGGTTCAGGGGCCCTTTCCGCTACTTTTGTAATAATAAACATTTAGGTTTTAACATCATCATCTAAAATTTAATACAAATCATAATAGGCTTTAATAAAATAGTCTTCAATGATTTCACAATAGAGGGCTCTATATTTATTAGATAAAAACATACAAGTCTTCTATCCAAACCCTTAAAAATGTGAAAATGATTTTATCATTTTGATATTCCTTGGTTAGGGAATTGAAATCAATAGGACTATTGGTTGCTAGATTTAATTAAAGGTCTCTAGAATGCATTCCTTCTAAATTTTTAATAGTTACCACCATTTATGGCTATGAAAACCCTAGTACTAGCATTATATATGTCTACAATAAAACTTTTAAATTCCAAATCTATAAATACATTTTCAATAAATTTCTAAACATTTGAACTAATTATTTTTTATTATCTTCTCTTATATGAATGTTTGAAAAGTGACCATCTAATTTTGAAAATGTAGGCATCCTTATAATCCCTAACACAATCCAATGACATATATATTAGAATAGTAAACCCTTGGGAATGCATTTCCTTTCATGAAGACATTGGGGGTTGAATCATAAGGTCATCATCTATTTCTCTTTTAAGTTGTGTAGGTTGAGAATTGGTTTTACTTATTGTGTAGGGTTTCAAACAACTCAAGTTTTTGAAATGTAACTAGGATTTTAAAATTTAATACAATGAAAGCCTTTGATATGCTTTCAATGTAATAATTAAAACATCAAGCTTTGATGAAAAATAAAATTGGTAAGAATTTTACAAATTCGGATAAAAATCAAAGACTTACCCATAAAATGCTTTGAACCCTAATTTGATTTTCAAACACTAGAGATCTTTGAATTTATTTAACTCCTCATGTTATCCAATTTCAAAGACACTTTCTAACTTGAATAAATATGTTTAATTAAACAATCAATGAAATTACAACAAATACTAGTCAATTTTCCATTAAGTCTCATATGCACAAAAAAAATGTTCATAGTTAGCCATTTCTCACTTTTGAATATCAATCTTTGGATGATATGGGATGAATTAATTTTGATAGCTACCTTTTAGTTTATTTTAAAATTTCTCATATTATAGTTGTAACATATTAAAAATTTTGACCAACGAGAAGTTTCAAAACAGACGATAACTTTACATGTCATTTTATTGGCTCCATATTCAAAAAGAAAGCCTCCAAGGAAAAAGGATAAATAGACCTTCATGGCACTAAAAATCATAGGTGTGATAATTTCATAGCATCAAAAATTCAATGGATTTTCTTTGTACATATTACAATATGTAATGGGAATGTGATATAATGCTATATGGAAGTGACTGAACAAATGATCACTTAGAGGAATTTAATGAAACACTAAGTCCACATAATCTCATAGATACATATCACAATAGCACAACATCGAACCCATGACCTTTCAAAAATTTAAGAGGATGTGATGAATTAAAACAACATGACACGAATAAGAATGAAAATTAAGGACCATGGTGGCTCACACGTGGTTAATAACCAAGCACTAAGAATGATATATGATAGCAAAGTGAATAATTGCAACTTATAAATTTATGTTAAACAATAATTAATAATGTATAAGAGAATGGGTGATGCAATAAGAGAAAGATATATGGAAATAATAGGGATTAACAAAGAGGGTCACTAACAAGCACACAAAAATATAGCTTAAGTTAATTTAAACACACACACATTATTTGTCAATAATAAGTTACTATGAAAAGTGGGTTGTTCAATGAAAAAAAGGACTTACATAGAATAACTTAAAATATTAGATACAAATTGACTAATTCATCAACAAAATAGAAGAAAAATATAAACTAGACTCCAGGGGAACTTTAGGTTTCAAGGTTTAAGGCATGGAATACATCAAATTTTCATAGAAAAGTTCTAAAAATTACAATTCCAAACAATTAAATTACATGAAATCCCTATATATTATATGCATTTGTAGACACTAAGTTCATATTACATACATCTCATATAAAGAAAAATATTATAAAAATAACATGATCATAACACCATATATGTAAAAGCAAAAGAATTTATACATAAATAAATATAAATTATAAAATTGCCTATATAGAAGGTGTTATGATATTTGTTGGAAATAAATATTAAAGTGAAGGAAATAGGGGTCAAAGGAAGTAAGATGGGATCCCTCCTATCCTATTTTTCTTGAGTTCATTCAAGGAGACCCTAGAAGTCTCAACCTATGGATCCAATTGAGGGAAGGGGTTGTTACAAGGTTTCCTTGGGTGTGATTTTTTCACAACTAAGCAAAGGCTTAGAAAGAAGGAAATGCAAGTGACATAAAAATCTGACTATGTAACCTAACAAATGAAACTTAAAATAAAAATAATGAATTGATCTCAAAATTATCACTTTTAATGCACACTAGGACTCATATTCTAGTTGGGGATATTTTTTCCTAGTTTAGGGTTTTAGGCTAGATCTGGAATATACAACTAGTAAATCAGGATCTATAGAAAATGTTTTAAAATTGATATATTGGACTCATATTCCCAAGGTGTAAATTTAGTCTCAATATGAGGGTTTTGTTGGAACTTTGATATCCTCTAGTGATATTTTGTAGCTTCTCTCCTCTCTGATCTTCGAGTCTAAAAATTTGAATTCTAGATTGTAGGTGCTTTCTATGAAGACAACAACTTCTTGACAACTTTGACAACTTTCTTCAATCTTTCAACTTAGTCTTGAAAGGATCTTCAAGTCTAAAACACCTAGATCTACAATCACACATGTAGAGAAGAGAAAAATGTTATTTCAATGCTAGTGGATAGGGTTTTTCCTTGTTCAAACCTAGTTTTTGTAATCAAACCTCAAAATGAAATGAAATAACATGAAGAAATGATGAATGAACAATATACAATGTTGCAACTCACCAAAACCTTATAAAAAAGGTTGAAATATTATGTGAAATAGATATCATGAATGTAGGTCTTGACACTTGATTATATGCTTAAAACTTGACTTGAATGCTTGCTTGAATCATGACAACATATTTCATGTATCTCCTAGGTCCTTGGAAACTGTTTCCCAGCACTAGGATTAGAAAGAGATTAAATTTGAATGAAATGAACATGTAAATTGACATTTGTGGTTATTCCTAAATAATAGGAACATGTGGGGATGTCCAAGAAGATATCATACAAGATAGGAGCACAAGGGGTGCCCACATAGAAGGTGGAACCCACCTTGATTGAGTTAATTGTTTGGAGGATTAATAACACTTCAGTAATGCATGTCTTGTTCCTACAAAATAGGGATTTATATTTACAAGAGTGGAGTTGCACTATCAGTTCACTATCAGTTAAGTATCAGTTTAGTATCATTTCAGTTCACTTCAATTCAATTTAGTTGAGTTCAATTATGGTTTAGTTATCTTCAGTTGCATGTAGTTATTTTGAGTTGTATGCTAGTTGACTTGAGTTGCATGCAGTTATTTTGAGTTGCATGCTAGTTTACTTGATTTCCATGACTAATGACTTCACTTGCATGACAAATAATAGGTAGATACTTTCAGTTAAGTGAGGATGATCAATCATGCATGTTGTTGCCTAAATTGATGGAGAGATATATTTCAGTTAACTAAGATTGACTTGGGTATACCTTGGGTGCCCAAGTTGGCATCTTTTAGTTCACACCTTTTGTAGGAAAATATATTTTCATGGTTCAATTAAGTGGGCCCATTCTTGGGCACAAATTTTGAGGTGATGCTTGCAATATATTTTTTTGACCAACAATCAGTTAAGTGTTCAGTTTGGGGCACCTAAATTGAGGAGACTTTTGTTTTGACTTCATGTTATAGTATGGAACTCTACTTACACAATCTAGGCATGGTTTTTTGTGAGGAGCTTTATGCTCTTGTATTTGATAACTCTTATAAGTTTACATGCTCATTAATTGTCTATTTATTGCAGCAATTGCATGAAACTTTGCAGTAGGTTAGTACGTTCAGCTTGTGCATGTGTGAGGGTTTGAAGCATGGCATGGGATGTGTGGATTCATGCTTGGTCACATGGAATACATGGATAGCTTGTTCTGCAAAAAGTGTGAGAGAGTTTATTGCAGGTTTTGAAGAAGCATTGTTGAAGAAAAAGGAATCATATCAATCAAGGATTGATATAGTGTTATTGTAATCTTATTCTAAGGTTAAATAATACAAGAAATATTTATTCTGGTGGAGTTTTTTTCTTGAAATGGCTTCTACACGTATATGTTGTGTCACTTCTATCTTTTGTCTCATTCTTCTACAATCTTTTTCCTATTTGTACAAATGATAAAATTGATTTAAACAGAATAATCATACACAAATAATTGATCTAAACAAATTAATCTTGTACAAAGAATTGAGCAAAAGAAAACATAATTACATCTACAATCACATAGGTTTACAAGTTTTAAGATACAAAATTTACCTTCATTTTCAACATTTGGTATCAGAGCTAACAATTGGGTAGAGTTTGGGACACCTTTCTCTTAAAAGTTTGAAGGTTTTTTTTGGCTGTAGTGGGAGCTTGTACTATTGTGATATTACAAATATGTAAAAGAAGTGTGTTTTAATCTTCTTGGTAAGAGGATCATGGTTTTACTTTTCCTTTTGAGAGTTATTGTTACATTTGAGTTCTTTGATTGTGTAAGGGCCTTTGGTTGATCTTCATGAGGATATTGTTATCACGATGTCATGGATAGCTTGGTTACATGTTTCAGTGAGATTTTTTGATAGTGATGGTTTGATGTTTATCTTGTTTCCATGTATAGCTCAGTATCACAATTCAGTGGGAGCTTTGGTAGGATATGGTTATCTTCATGTAATTTGAAGAGGTTTTAACATATTTTTTCATGGAGGATGCTTAGAGTCTTTGATAAAGGTGTTATTGTTCTTCCTTTAGAGAGGATGTAGATCTTTCTGATTTTGAGTATTAATCATTTCCTTGGAGCTTCATGATTATGTAGGTTTCATTTGATGTTGGTATTTATTGATTGGTGGGTGCTCATGGGTACTAAAAAGACTTGGGTTAGGTTGGATATTTCTTCTATTAAGAGATATATGTTGGAATGGTTACTTGTAATAAAAAAAAATTCAACAGTAAAGACCAAGGAGCCTACACCTAGAAATGGATGTGATTCCATCATAGAGCTGATGAGAAGGTTGTCTTTATTGAAAGCCTATATTACTTGGCGTTCTATGCATGGGATAATATTGTATCACACTCTTGTTCTAGTCAACAAGTAAATGATCTAAGAGGTGTTGCATGCCTGATTATTAGAAGCATTATTTATATGTATCTTGACTTCTCTTAAGCATTAGTCTTGAAAATTGAGTTCTAAGGAATTGTTGTGAAGTAGATGCATGATTTTATATATTTCCATTTTTCTCCTTGCAATCTTTAACCTTAGTTAGTGTTCAGGATTTGGGAAGGAGAGGTATAGGAGATAGTTAGTGGCTTTGGGCATATTCCTTTTTTGTTGTGGGAATATTTGGTTAAGTTTTATCAACTTTATGTGAGAGGTTTACATCTAATTTCTGCCATGTTTTTGTTGGCATATGGATTTTAAGTGTTGTCATTGATGGCAACCTAAGTCATGCATCTAATATATAGTATAGTTTTGGTCTCCACTAGCAGAAAAGAGTAAAGAAGAGGGCATCTGATTACAGGCATAAAAGTTGATCTGATTACCTCACCGGATAGGTATTTTGTGTTGTGGACCTCATACAAAGGATTTTTTTGATGCACATTCACTGGTACGTGATCTAGGAAGATTCAGTACATTAATCTATTGGTTATCTATGGCTAAAAGCTAACCCATCAAGTATAGCAATCACAGATGTATAAGGGGTTATTAGTTTAATGTTTTTATGTTTGAAATATGTGTACTTTAGTCTTGTCTATGTCCTAACCAAATTTGGAGGATACACAGAAAGATTTAAATAAGGATCTAGCCTGCAAGTTGAGAAGAACTTAACATTTTGTGAAGCTGACTTATGAATGATTAAATCCTTGTTAGCGGGTATATATATGAGATCGATTCTATCATCTTGGTAGATGTAGGAAGTGGATATGAGTGAATGTGAAGTATATTAGTGTGTGGTGCAAAATTCAGTAGAATAATAGTGTGAACCCATCTTAGTATGATGTGAAGAGAAGATAAGGGTAGAGCAGAGCAAAGTGAAGTAAAGAGTCAGATAAAGGACTCAAAATATAATCTATGAGCTTCACTGGAACTGTAACCTGGCATACATATATACTACTAACTTAGTTCGAACTTCAGATGGTTTTAATCTAAACTTTTTTAAGGTAGTGAGCCTTTCCTTTTGAGCAGTGAGCTCTAGATAGTGTGCCCAAATGCAACTGTATTCGCCTTTGTAAACAATTATATTTGAGTACTCAAATTTTGGATTAACCTCCACCATGGTTTTTCCCCTAATAGGGTTTCCATGCAAAAAAACTTGTGCTATGGTGTTGTGAATGATTTCTTTGAATGCTTTCATCTTTCCTTTAATGTAATGTTGAAAATGGTTTCAATTTTTAGATTAATAAAGTTAGAGTTTGTAGAACACAGATTCACCCCCCCCCCCCTCTCAGTTTTCCCTTGAGTCCAAAAATTGGTATCAGAGCCTAGTTCCTCTAAACAAGTTTAGCAGATTGAGGTGGATCTTGGAATGTAATGGAATTTGATTGTCTTCAGTAGAAACTTCTGGTGGCACTTGATGACCTTGATAAGTCTAAAGCAGAATTTAGGGAATTGAGAGTGAACCTTAAAGATGCAGAGAAATTCATTTAGTTATTGAAGGATCAAAATGTAAAATCCAGGGAAAAGAGAAAGGATCTTTGTGATCAGATACAATAGAAGGAGAATGAAAATATGGATGATGCTCACTTTAATTAGACCCTAAAGGAAATAATTGAAGAATGTGAAAAGCTTGCCAGAGACAATACAAACCTAAAACATGAAATGGAATCTATGATGCTGAAGATGACTAAAGAGATTGAAGAAAGGAAGAAAAATGAGGAAAACCTTACTCAAGTATTGAAAGAGAAATTTGTTGAATGCAATAGAATAAATGGAGAATTTACTCAGTTGGAAAGTGACTTACAAAGATCCTGAAACCATGAAGAAGAACTAGGTAAGAAGATTTCTACTCTCAGGAATGATCTTATCATTGTAAATGAATATAAAGAAAAGTTCAAGATCAGTTCAGTGAAGCTTGATGAGCTAAATCAAGCATAGAAGAGTGGAAATGATAATAGAGGTCTTGGATATGAAACGAGAGAAAGTTCGAGATCAGGACAAAGGAATTTCAAACAAGGTAACCAGATGAACAAAAATGGAAGATATCTAGTAAGACAACCTAATGCTCAAAAGTTTAATGGATATTGTTTTTCTTGTAATAAATTCAGTCATATGGTTGCTTAGTTTAGAAATAATATGAAGTCAAGAATTTTATCATTTTTTGGTCAACGTTTCAATTGCAAAAAGTTTGGTCATAAAAAAATTGACTGAAGAAATGTGTCAAGTTACTCTATTGATAGAAGGATTGTTGAATGTTATACATGTGGGAAATTTGGGCATATTGCTAATCACTGTGAATCAAGAAGAAACCATTTAAATGATTGAGCAGGACAAGAAAGTACTATGTGCTACAACTGCAATAAGTACGGTCACAAATTATGAGATAATGTAGAAACAAAAAGGTGGAAAAAAGAGGTCTGGTATATAGAGGTAGAAATATAGAGAAAAATGATAAAGGGAAAGAAAAAGTGACTACAGATGAAATCATAGATCAGATGAAGAAGACATGGGTAAGAAAGAATGATTCTGATGTTGGAAATGGTTTTGCACCAAAACCTTGTTGGACTCAAGGGAAAACTAAGACGGGGGGGGGGGGGTGAATCGGTGTTCAACAGATCTTAACTTTAATAATCTAAATCTTAATTAATACATTAAAGGAAAGATGCAAACATTCAAGAGAAAATATATGACACCATAACACAGATTTTTGCGTGGAAACCCTACTAGGGGAAAAACCATGGTGGAGGTTAATCCATAATTTGAGTACTCAAATATAATTGTTTACAAAAGAATGCACTTGCATTTAGGCGCACTGCCTAGAGCTCACTGCCTTACAAAATTTATATTAAGACAATTTGAAGTGTGAACTAAGATAGTAGAATCTATTTATGCCAAGTTACAATTCTGGTAAAGCTCATAGATTTGATTGTGGATCTGCTCTCTAATTCCATACTTCGCTCTCTTATGCTCTACTCTACATTTCCCTTATCTTCTCTTCTCATTAATTCATGTCATTACTCTACTAAATTTTGAATCCCACTTATTTGCGTATACTTCACATACTTCATATCATGCTCCTACTATCTCAAAATGATACAGACAATCTCTTATATATATTCGTTAACAAGGATTAAACATTCTTATGTCGGCTTGATAAAACATTCAGTTACTTTCATCTTGTCGGCCATATCCACCACTAAATCTTTATGTGCATCCTCCAAAGTTGGTTAAGACATAAAGAGCACCAAAAAAAAAATCATCGATCATGAGAACATTTAATCAATTACTCCTTATACATCCATGATTACTATATCTGTCGAGTCAGCCTTCTAGCATAGATAATAAGAAAATTAGTGCTCGAGATCTTCCAGATCATGTGCCATTGAGTGCACATCAAAAAATTCCTTCACCAAGGTATTAAAAACATTGACAGACCTTCCTCAAAGATCCTCAACTCAATATATTTGTCTAGTAGGGTGTTCAGATCAACTTTTATGTCTGTAATCAGATGCCTCGTTCTTTACTTTGTTCTATCGGTAGAAGCCAAACCTATACTACATATCGGATATGTTTAGGATTCTATTTAGGTTGCTTAGGTTTCCATCAATGACAAAAATTGCAAGCCATATTCTGACAATATCCCCCTTTGGCATTGATGGCAACACCTAGTGAAAAATTACTAAGTGTCAGAATCATTGTAGGTATATTGTCAAATGTTTACTGCACTTTTGCCCCCTAAGATTTATAAAGCATTTTTCACTGCATTTTCTCTCCCTTTGACATCAATGACAAAGCATAGGATCCATATACCAAAAAGAGAAAACATATGTTTAAAATTTCAAAAATTTGAGTCAGTTTTATGATCTTATGATTTTCCTTCATTTCTGGAAGGAACTTCTACCAAGCATCTATTATGATTCCAATGATTATGATCAAGTTTTTATTCTTGGATGTCTTGTTAATAATCTCAATTAGATATTTTGGGATTGTAATTGCTTCCTCGTGTTTCATACCTTTCTTCAGAATCTCCATCATCTGCTCTAGTCTGCACTTGGTTTGATCCTTAACCTTCTAGAAAGTATCTACAAGAGTGTTCTTGGTAGATTGAACTTTAGTGTGCTTAGACTATAGTTTTCAAATAATTTTCCTGATGGCTCCATCGTGATCTTGAACCATGTCAAATTTCTTTCCAAATTCACTCAATTCTGCCTCAATTTTCTCTAACTTTTCTTTGTACTTACCAACTCGAAGGGGCCAACGGATCCAACAGTTGTAGATCTTATTAGTTGAATTGATGCATTTTCTTAATTCATTCATTTTCTTCTTCAATGTTTTAAGAGATATCCTGAAATACTCCTTTAGGTGTAAGATAAATTCACCTTCTTTTTCTTTATATTCAGAGCTCATTGAATCTTTGTTTTACTCAATCATTTCCCCCGATAGAATATTTTGTAGGCTTTCCAATCTGATCTTGCAGTTCTCAACATAAGCTTACAGTACTTCCAGAATCATGTCCTGATCATATGATGGTTTGGCTGACCATAACCCCACAATTTTCCGCATGCCACTTTCTTCCTAGATAAGTTGTTGTTCCCTTTGTTAGATCAATATCTTCTTCACCAACTTTTTCTGGTTCTGATTCATTATTCTGTGCATCCTCATTTTCTTCATTATATTCTTCATCTGGAACATCCATAATTTCCTTTCCTTTCCTTTTCCTTTTCCCTCAATTCTCGGAATCTTGCTTTCCAGAGGGTTGTATTCAACAATTTCCTTACCTCTTTTCTGCCCTTTATCAAAGTTAATAGAAGAGGAACCAACCTCAATTGTTCTCAGTGGGAGGGAAGCATTTACTGAACCCCACTTTCCAAGCATATTCTTGAATATATTTTCAAATTCTCGATACCAATCAACTAAATTCCTAGAATATGAGAATATTTGTTTGCATACTAGTTCGTTTGTTTTCCACACTACATTATCAATTTTTGGAAAAAAAATCAAGAAATAAATCAACAAGCATACAATAAATGTACCAAACCTGAAAGGGTAGCCTATTTCCATGGTTAGCTTCACATTTTCTATCAATTGATCTTTAAGCAATCCGCACAGGTCAAAGTCCTGACCTTCAATTATCATTTTATGAGTAATGTAAACTACACCAACCGATGTCGCTCCTTCTTGATTTCTTAAAGACTTTGTATGAAATTTCATGCATAAAAAACTTTGTAATGGAATTCTTGATCATTGAAATGATCAGTGCTCTCTTATCTCTTATTATTCTAGTTAGGGTTTTGACTTCTCTGTTCTGGATTGATTTCTTCCGGGATATCTTCAATTTGGCATAATCCAGTCAAATTCTCGATTACCTCTTTTGAAATGATGTAAGGCTTTTCCAAGGTTAGAACATCATCATGTAATTTTATCAAAATAAATTTCATGAATTTTTCATTCTCAAAGTACGGAAACTCACTCCACATATCCAAATTCCCATGTTTATCTTCACTCAATTGCTTTAATTCATTAGGAAGTAACAAATTCCTCATAGACCTAATCTTTGCAATTTTATATTCATATAGAGTTATCGACCATTTTATTTTTGTATTTTAGGGTTTGCAACTGTACACCTAATTGTATGAATATTTTGAGAATAATTTGAAATACCTGATAAGTTTCGAGATTTGTCAATGAATCGATTTTGCTGCTTCATAATTTGTTTATTGAGTTCTCTCCTTATTCTTTCTTTCGATGAAAATTGACAAATGAGAGTCACAACTTCATTTTTATAGTTTGCACACTTGCAATAAATGTATTTGCCCTAATTTTCTGGATTACTTTGTTTTTTGAGACAGTGAGAGAAAAATTCTTCTCCAGACCTAGGAACTTTTTGCAAATTTTCACCAAAACTTTTGCATATCATTGATACATCCTTTTAACCATCCTTCATGTTCCATAGCTAGCTATGAATAGGGGAGGAAATATTTTCTTTAATAGCTCCTCCTAGGCTAGTGGCCTGAGATCAATTTTTGGAAGAGTTACTAGAAGCAGGTTTTGGTGTAGAGCCATTTCTAGATTCAAATTCGCTCTTCTTCACCCATGTCTTCTTCATCTAGTCTCTCATTTTATCTACAATCATTTTTCCCTTTTCTTTGTCATCTTTCTACATATTTTTGTTTCTATGCACCAGAGCTCTATGTCATCTTTCTACATATTTTTGTTTCTATGTACCAGAGCTCTATGTCAACATTCTTTTTTTTGCAAAATCTTGCAATGTGACCATACTTATTGCAGTTGTAGCACACAATGATTTCTTGTCCTGAACAATCATTCCAATGAATATTTCTTGGTTTGGATTGATTTGTAACATGTCCAAATCTTCCACATGTATAGCATTCAACTTTTCTTTTACTGATAGAATGGTTTGACACATTTATGGACTCAATTGATTTATGACCAAACTTTTTACAATTGAAACATTAACTAGTGAATGATGGATTACTTGATTTCATTTTACTTCTACATTGAGCAGCCATATGATCAAACTTATTGCAATGAAAATAATATCCATTAAATTTTTTAGCATTAGGTTGTCTTACCGAATACCTTCCACCTTTGTTCATTTGATTTTTTTGTCTGAAGTTCTTTTGTCTAGATCCAAAACTTTTTGCTTCCTCATATCCAAGGCCTCACTTGTCTTTAGCATTCTTCTATCCTTGATCCAGCTCATCAAATCTAACATAACTGATCTTAAACTTCTCCTTGTATTCATTTGCATTAGTTAGTTCATTTTTGAGAATAATAAGTTGTTTTCCAAGTTCTTCTTCATTGCTTCTAGATTGTTATAATTCACCTTCTAACTGAATGAATTCTCCAATTATTCTTTTGCATTCATCTAATCTTTCTTTTAAGGATTGGGCAAGGTTTTCTTCATTCTTCTTCCTTCCTTCAATTTCCTTAGTCAGTTTCATCACCATGGATTCCATCTCATGTTTCAAAGAAGCATTGTCTCTGGAAATCTTTTCACATTTCTTCAGTTATTTCCTTCAAGGTTTGATTCAGGTGAGCATTATCTATTTTTTTCTTTCATGTTGCTTAATCTGATTACAGAGATCCTTTCTCTTCACCCTGGATTTAACAATCTGATTGTTCAATGACTGAACGAACTTCTCAACATCCTCTAGATTTTCTTTCAATTCCTAAACTTCTGCTTTAGACTGATCAAAGTCATCAAGTGCCACCAAAAGCTGCTATTGAAGACTACCAGATTTGATTACATTGCAAGATCCACCTCAAGCTGCTAAAATTATTCAAAGGAACCAAAATCTCTAATACCAATTGTTGGACTCAAGGGAACACTAAGAGGGTGGATGAATAAGTCTTCAACAAATCTGAACTTTATTAATCTGAATCTCAATTTATACATTAAAGAAAAGATGCAAACATTCAAGAGAACATTCATGACACCATAGCACAAAAATATTTACGTGGAAACCTTGTTAGGGGAAAAACCATGGTGGAGGTTAATCAACAATTTGAGTACTCAAATATAATTGTTTACAAAAGAATGCACTTGCAACTAGTCACACTTCCTAGAGCTCGCTACTCAAGAGAAAGGCTCAATGCCTTAGAAAATTCTTATTAATACCATCTAAAGTGTGAAATGAGATAGTAGCATCTATTTAGGCCAAGTTATAGTTCCATTGAAGCTCATAGATATGATTTTGGATCATCTCTCTGATTCTATACTGCACTTTGTTCTTCTCTACTCTGCTTTGCCCTTATCTGCTCTTCTCATTAATTCACACCATTACTTTGCTAAATTTTGTATCCCACTTATTCGTGTATACTTCACATAATTCATATCATGCTCCTACTATCTTAAAATGATAGATATGATCTCTTATATATATCTGCTAACAAGGATTAAACATTCTTATGTCAGCTTGATAAAACATTAAGTTACTTTCATCTTGTCGGCCAAATCCACTAGTAAATATTTTTGTGCATCCTCCAAATTCAGTTAAGACATTTAGATAACCAAAACAAACATCATTGAGCATGATAACATTTAATCAATTACTCCTTATACATCCACGATTACTATATCCAATGTGCCAAACTTCTAGCATAGATAATCAACAAATTGGTGCACTGGATCTTCCAAATCACTTACCAGTGAGTGCGTGTCAGAACAGTCCTTCACCAAGATATTACAAACATTGACAGACCTTCCTCAAAGATCCTCAACTCAAGATATATGTCCAATAGGATGTTATGATAAGCTTTTGCGTCTATAACTGGATGCCCTATTCTTTACTTTGTTCTGTTAGTAGAAGCCAAAACTATATTGTAGACATGATATGTTTAGGATGCCATTTAGGCTTCTTAGGTTGTCATCAATGACAACACTTATAAGCCATATGCCAACAAACCTGCTTCCGGTAACTCTTTTGGTAATTGATTTCAGGCTACTGGCCTAGGGGAGTTTTCCAAGAAAATATTTCCTCCCCTATCTATGGATGGTATGATAATGCGTAGAATAGTAAAGAAGGTGTATTTATTGTGTACAGAGGTTTTGGAGAAATTTTGCAAAGATAATTTAGAGAATTCATAGGTCCATAGAAGGATTTTTCTCTCACTCTGTGAAAATAGAGTATCCAAAATTATTAGGCCAAAAACATTTATTGCAAGTGTGTGAACTATAAAAGTGAAGTTTTGACTCTCATTTGTCACTTGACATCAAAGAAAAGAAGCAGGAGAGCACCTGGTAGCAAAATTTAAAAGTACAGAAGCTAATTCATCGACAAAACTCGAAATCTAGCAGGTAATTTAATTGCTTTTGGAATCTTCATACAATTTGGTGTGCGGTTGTAAACCCTATGAATGAGAAGGAAAAATGGATCAAATCAAAGGGTTAATCATTTTGGATGAATACAATAGTGCTAAGATTAGGTCCATGAGAAATTTTTTGTTTTCCAACGAATTGAATTAGTTGAATGAAGCAGAGCACAAAAATTTGGATTTTTGGAATGAGTTTCCGCACTTCGAGAATGCAAAATTCATGAAATTGATTTTGAGTAGATTGTACAATGACACTTTAACTCTGGACAAACCCTACATTATCTCGAAGGAAACAATTGAGAATTTGACTGGATTATGCAAATTGAGAGATATACCAAGGAATAAATTCATCCGAAACAAAGAAGTTGAAACCCTAACTGAAATAATTAGAGATTAGAGGGTACTTATAATTGTGACAATCAAGAATCCTATTACAATGTATATTGCACCTAGGATTACATATAAAATATTTTACAGAAATTGGGAAGGAGTGACATTGGCTAGCGTAGTCTACATTTCTAACAAGATCATAATTGAAGGTCAAGACTTTGACCTATGTGGATTTTTAAAGGATAAAATGATGGAAAATGGGCATTTAACCAAGGAAACAGGATACCCTTTCAGGTTCAGTACTTTGATTATATGTTTAGTAATGTATTTCTTGAATTGTTTTCCAAAAATCGACAATGTGGTGTGGAAAACAAACGAACTAGTATGCAAACAAATATATTCATATTCTAGGAGCTTGGCTGATTGGGATCTAGAATTTGAAAATTTCATTAAGAATATGCTGGAAAGTTTGGTTCAGTAAATTTTTTCCTTCCGGTAAGAACAATTTAAGTTGGATCCTATTCTGGTGGCATGGATAAAAGACATAAAAGAGAAAAAGAAATTGTTGAATACAACCCTCTTGAAAGAAAAGTTCCCGAAATTGAGGGAAAAGGAAAAGAAAAGGAGATTGTGGATATTCCATATGAAGAATCTCATGAAGAAACTAAGAACCTACAAAAAAATGAATTGGAAAAGGAAATATCAGAGGCTAGTGAAGAAGATGATGATCTAACCAAGGAGAAGCTACAACAGCTTAGTCAAAAAGAAGGTGGAATGCAGAGAATAGAAAAGTTATGGTCGGTTAGACCATCATATGATCAAGATATGAATTTGAGTGTGTTGAATTCTCATGTTGATCAATACAAAATTAAATTGGAAAGTTTGCAAAACATTTTTCCTAATGAAATGATTGAATGCAACAAAGAAACAATAAAGTCTGAGGTACAATACAAAGAGAAGGTTAAGTTATCTCTCACTTGAAGGATCTATTCAAGTTATCTCTCACCAAACTGAAGAATAAAATAAATGAGTTAAGACAATGCATCAATGCAACCAATAATATCTACAACTATTGCATTTGTTGACCCCATGATGTCAGTAATTACAAAGAGAGATTGGAACACATTGAAACAGAGTTGAATGGAATTGGATAAAGCTTTGACATGTTTTAGGATCAAGATAGAATCATCATAAAAAAAAATCAGGAGCTACAGTCTGAACACACAAAAAATCAATTCTCTAAAAGAACACACTTGTGGACACCTTTTGGAAGGTAAAGGACTTAACTGAATGCAGGTTGGAGCAGATGGTTGAGATTCTAAGGAAAGGATAAAAACTAAAGGAAGCAATCACAATTCCAGAATCTCTCATTGAAATTATCAACAAGACATCCAAGAACAACAGTTTCATCATAATCATTGGCATCACAATAGATGCTTGGAAGAAATTCCTTCTGGAAATGAATGAAAAACATAAGATAATCTTCTAAAGTTGTAGTTGCTTGTTTTGAAAATTGAATCTAAATTTTGAAGTTTTGGTCAAAGGAGGAGAACTATCAGCATACACATTTTGAAGTTTTGGAGATTTTAAACATGTGTTTTATCACTATTTTTTCACTATTTTGTCACTTTTTGGCATATGGTTTCTCTGCTTTGTCATTGATGTCAAAGGGGGAGACAATGCTATGAAAACTACCTTATAAATCTTAGAGGGAGAAAGTGCAGTAAAAGTTTGGTAGCATACCTATAATGATTCTGACATTTAGTCATTTTCCACTAAGTTTTGCCATCAATGCCAAAGGGGGAGATTTTTGGAATATGGCTTGTAAGTTTTTTCATTGATGGAAACCTAATTCATGCATTCGATCTATAGTATATTTTTGGTCTCCACCAGCAGAACAAAGTAAAGAATAGGGCATCCGGTTACAGGCATAAAAGTTGATATGATTACCTCACCGGATAGGTATTTTGTGTTGTGGGCCTCATACAAAGGATTGTTGATTTTTCGAATACCTTACTGAAGGATTTTTTTCATGCACATTCATTGGTACATGATGTAAGAAGATCTGATACATTAATCTGTTGGTTATCTATGGTTAAAATCTGACCCGTCAAGTATAGCAATCGTGATTGTATAAGGGGTTATTAATTAATTGTTTTTATGTTTGAAATATGTTTACTTGGGTCCTCTCTATGTCTTAACTGACTTTGGAGGATACACATAAAGATTTAGATAAGGATCTAGCTGACAATTTGAGAAGAACTTAACATTCTATGAAGTCGACTTATGAATGATTAAATCCTTTTTAGCGAGTATATATATGAGATCGGTTCTATCATCTTGGTAGATTAGTATGATGCAAAGAGCTGATAAGGGAAGAGCAGAGCAGAGCACAGTACAAAGTCAGATAAAGGACTCAAAATATAATCTATGAGCTTCACCATAATTGTAACCTGGCATAAATAGATGCTACTATCTTAGTTTGACCTTCAAATGGTTTTAATTTGAACTTTTGTAAGGTAGTGAGCCTTTCCTTTTGAGTAGTGAGATCTAGGAAGTGTGCCCGAATGCAAGTGCATTCCCCTTTGTAAGCAATTATATTTGAGTAATCAAATTTTGGATTAACCTCCATCGTGGTTTTTCCCCTAATAGGTTTCCATGCCAAAATCCTTGTACTATGGTGTTGTGAATGATTTCTTTGAATGCTTGCATCTTTTCTTTAATGTAATGTTGAAATGGTTTCAAGTTTTAGACTAATAAAGTTAGAGTTTACAGAACACTCATTCACCCCCCCCTCTCAGTGTTCCCTTGAGTCCAACAGTTTCATTAAAAGTTTAATACTTAGATGTTGATATCCTTTTCAGTTTAGGAGTGTTGAAGGAGATCTTACTTTACATAGTTTGAAACATGTTAGCATGGTATAAGGACATGGTTTGATTTGCATGTTCTCTTTTTTTGGGTATATTGTCCTCTTCTTGAAGGTTCTTATGTTTATGGAGTTGAGGTTCATGAATGGAGTTATGTGTTGTTGTTCGTACTTATTTTTTTGCAACAATCTGGTAACTCCTTGATCTATTTCTTCATTGGTTGGAGGAATTGGGAGAGTTATTTGGATTGGTAATGACAGATGTAAGTTTCAATATCATTAAATGTCTCTTTGACACTATGATAGAGAAGTAAGCCACATCCTCTATGTGGAGTGCTATAGGAGGACATTTTAATGTTGTGATCTTATTTTTAGATTTGGCATTACCTATGTAGTGGGTGTTCCAGAAGGTATATGTCTTTTGTATGAGAGGGGCACCTCTCTTGGACTGGTTACACTTTACTATAGTGAGTTACTTCAGAGGTTTTTTCATCACAAGTCTATGTGTGTTATTACCTTGAAGTCTTAATTTTTAGGATAGTGAATATACAAGGACTTGTTTACTGATTTTCATTGTTATGTTGATAGCATGAAGTTCTACCTATGATAGTTTGGTTGCAAAGACTTGGGAAAGGTATTGATTGAGAAAGTTGACACTTTAATCAATGTTGCAAATAAGTTCTCTTGGTGTAGGAAGGCCATTGGCCTTGAGTCCTGTACTTGAATTATAATAATGATTCCTTATTTAGAATAATTACAATGTATAATGTCAAGTGGGAGAATCTTGGGAATAGGATGTCATTTAATTGTAATCCTAAACAATTTTTCGTGTATCTCCTAAGTCCTTGGAAAGTGTTTCCCAACACTAGGATTAGAAAGAGATTAAATTCGAATGAAATGAACATGTAAATTGACATTTGTGATTATTCCTAAATAATAGGAACATGTGGGGACATCCAACAAGAGATCCTACATGATAGGAGCACATGGGGCGCCCACATGAAAGGTGGAACCCACCTTTCTTCATTTAATTGTTTGGACAATTAATAACACTTCAATAATGCATTTCTTATTCCTACAAAGTAGGGATTGATATTTACAAGACTATAGTGGCAATATCAATTTATTATTAGTTTAGTATTAGTTCAATTCAATTCAATTTAGTTCAATTCAATTCAGTTCAGTTATGGTTCAATTACATTCAGTTGCATGTAGTTATTTTGAGTTACATTCTAGTTGACGTGAGTTGCATGCTAGTTGAATTGAGTTGCATTCTAGTTGAATTGAGTTGCATGCAGTTATTTTGAGTTGAATTCTAGTTGACTTGAGTTGCATGTTAGTTGAACTGAGTTGCATTACTAATGACTTCAATTGAATGACACATCATAGGTAGATATTTTCAATTAAATGATGATGATCAATCATGCATGTTGCTTGCATGAATTGATGGAGAGATATGTTTCAGTTAACTAAGATTGACATGGGTCCACCTTGGGCGCCCAATTTGGCATTTTTAATTAACACCTTTTGCATGAAATTATATTTAAAAAGGTTCAGTTAAGTGGGCCCACTCTTGGGTGCCAACTTTGAGGTGATGCTTGTAAGATATTTTCTTGACCAACGATCAGTTAAGTGTTCAGTTTGGGGTGCCTAAATTGTGGAGACTTTGGTTTTGACTTCATGTTATAGTGTGGAACTCTACTTGCATAATATAGGTGTGGTATTGTGTGAGGATTTTTATGCTCTTGTGTTTGATAACTATTATAAGATTACATGCTCATTAATTGTCTATTTATTGCAACAATTGTATCAATGTTTTCAGTAGGTTAGCAGGTTGAGCTTGTGCATGTGTGAGGGTTTTAAGCATGGTATGGGATGTGTGGATTCCTTCTTGGTCACATGGAATGCATGGATAGCTTGTGCTACAAAAAGTGTAAGAGAGTTTATTGCAGGTTGTGAAGAAGCATTGTTGAAGAATAAGGAATTATATTAATCAAGGATTGATATAGTGCTATTGTAGTATTATTATAAGGTTAAATAATACAAGCACTATTGGTTATGGTTGAGTTTTTTCCTTAAATTTTTTCTCAACGTAAATGATGTGTCACTTCTATCTTCTATCTCATTCTTCTACAATCTTCTATCTATTTTTACAAATAATAAAATTGATTTTAATAGAATAATCATACACAAATAATTGATCTAAACAAATTAATCTTGCACAAATAATTGTAACAAAGAACACTTATTTAAATCTACAGTCACATAGCCTTACAAGTTTTAAGCTATAATTTTACCTTCACTTTCAACAATGAAAACCATACATCACAAATGTTAAATCAAAAATGCACATGATGCATGGTTACTTTGATATGATGCTTGATTCGTAAATATAGCTCTAAAACACT
The DNA here is from genome assembly GCA_007115665.2 of Sequoiadendron giganteum. Lineage (NCBI taxonomy): Eukaryota > Viridiplantae > Streptophyta > Pinopsida > Cupressales > Cupressaceae > Sequoiadendron > Sequoiadendron giganteum. The sequence goes on along the minus strand of CM021104.1, from coordinate 273,131,606 downwards.
TGGTAATCAGCTCTTAAATTATTTTTTAATGCTCTCTTGAATCATAATATGATCACTTACATTGATAGGAGACAATATGTGAAATAACCTTGTATTTATACTTATTTATGCCAAGTTTCCAAAAATTTCAACACTACAAGATGACATTAGATCTAGGAGAATAAAATCCCACCAAGAATTGAATTCAAAATAGGTTCAAGCTAAGATGAGACTCATATGCTAGTTGTGGCGTATGAGTCCCTATAGCCTAGCCTTGGGACACAAATTTCAAGAAATTTTAAGTTTAATGTCAAATTCAGTATCAAGCCACGAAACTTAAGTGGGGCCCATATGCCAAAGGTGGCATATGAGTCCCATATAAAAAAATTAGTGACACATAACACAAAATCATGAAATATGATCAGTCAATGGATAAGTTTTGGGATTATCCCCAAAAAGATGCATTAAATAAGGCTAGTGGATTCCAAATAGGACCAAAAAAGGCATAAAGAAGCCCATTTTTAATAGGGAGGGCCCAAACAAATGTGAAAATGTAGAGGGATACATTTTTATACACTACATTTAGACCCCACTTTAGTGAGAGGAGGAACTTGCTTCAAACTCACACTAAAGTAGAAAAACTCACATCAAGAGGGTTCCAAATGTACCAATGCTAGTGAGATAGGATGACAATGATTAAGAGGGTTGTGGAAGCCCAGAAGATCGATATCCTATGGAAAACAAACATAGGCACAAGAGAACACACATGTAAATGATATAAGGAGCAAAAAAAATGTACACTCATACACTTCCAAAGACATGAAGAAGAAAGAAAAACAAAAACAAAAGTGTTGGATCAATCCTCGACCGTTTGTCCAATACAAAGTGGATCTGATCTAATTTGTTTGTCCAAATATGTGTACAAGTGTAATACAATGTACACTATGTAAACCAAATGCATGCTCACAAGGGCTAGTGGAACCTCAAGTCTTCTAGTAGGTGAGCCCCCAATGAGACACATACACATGTGGCTAGTATGTGCTCACACAAACAAGCAAGTGGCTATGGGAAATTCACACCTATGTTTGGCTCCCATACAGTAACCATACCAAAGTTATACCTCTTGATAACTTTAATAAGGTTCCACACAACATGAATAGAAAGATCCATGAGGCAATAAAAACTTCATATGATTTAATGCTCATGAACAAACAAGATGCCTCCACAAGCAAGCAAAGTGTGTTATGCAAGGTGGAAATATAATAAATATTGTAAATGCAAAATTGTGTAAGGTAAGTTCAAAGGAGTTTTTCTTAGTTCATGTAAGGTCTTAAATTAGGGAACATTTTGCCTAATGTCTCCAAGATAGGACCAATCGAAGAATAGAAGATCCATAACTTAGGGGATATAGTTTGTTGCATCAAGCCACTAAGAGGAATATAATATGCTAAGAGAGATCACGCTCTTGAAGGACATCACACCCAATGTCACCATAAAGAGAAAGATGCATCACATGAAGTAAGAAGACTACACAATGAAACATGAGTTGAAAAATAATAATGCAAATGTATTCCTCCACATTAAATAAATTTCTAATCACCATGATGTGAGTAATTACTTTAAAGTAGCAAATGATAAATGTTAAAAATAAAGTAGACATCCCTATGCCCAGTCATTTGTTTCCATGTAAAGCTCCATCATGAAAGGGGGTTGCCCCCAAAATGAAACTAAAAACACATGAGGGATCCATGGATTCAGGGTCAGTATGTATTTGCTACAATGGTTTAGAGAGCTCGAAATTGTCATCATTCCCCAAATATTGATGGTATAGGAAGAATGATACAAAGAGAGAAAAAACAAAGAAAAGTTTTGGTTCAACATGGAAGAGACCTAAATGTCTCGATGCCTTGTGTCATCCCCAAAAGGAAAACAGAAGACAAAGAAAGGATAAAGGAAAATATTCTGGGCCAACATGGAAGATACCTAAATGTCTCAATACCTTGTGTCATCCCCAAAAGAACAACATAAGACAAATAAAGGATAAAATTTTATGAAATAGGGAAGAATGTGGGTACAAATAAAGGAATGCCACAAAGAGAGAGGTACATCAAATAGAATGGTACAAGAGATCAAATTATGCACATGTAATCACACACATGACATGAAAAATAAAATAATCCAAAAGACTAGTAAGGAACATTCAATTCAACCTATTAGTAGGTCATCCACATCCTAATCTTGTTCATTGTATATGAAAGGCAAACAACTAACCAAAAGGACAAGAAAAGTGTTGAACTATGTGTATCACCAAGTTCAGCAATCTTCCTAGGATAATTATCATTTAAGCTCATAGAAAAGGAAAATAATGTATTTAATTCATTATGCACTTCTTCATTAATTTTAGCAACTTCATCATCATTTTCTATGTTGATCACAACATGAGGTCAAATATAATGTCTAAAGAAGAGTTAATGGACCAGCTAACTAGTGGTAACAACTATCATTGCATGGGAAGCACCATGCATTCTCATCTTTCGCCATGTTGTCTTGGCCCGAGATTATCTCTTTGCTTTGGTTGTCCTTGATTGTCTACAATGGCATGGTGATTGAAACTATCTAGTTTGTGGGTTCCACTTGTTGACCTCCCTAACTCTAGGGTCCTTTATATATGTTCTTGAACCATAAATTTTAGGGGAAAAGGGGATTTCTCTTACACTTATATGGTTTTCCACCTAAAAGGAGAGAGTTCTTTCTACCCAAAACTTGGAGGGTTCATTCAAGAATTAATGTAAAATGTGGTTTTAAATGTGTTTAATTGCTAAAAACTAATGAAAAAAACTAACTATTGAATGCAAACTAATGAAATGAAAAATTATTTGAGAACATAATGTGGTATGCAAGAATGACCTAAGAATGCAAGAAAACTATAACCAAAAATGAAGTAGATTGGAGAGGTACACCTGGAAACAGGAATGTGATGAAGGGAAGATTTGGAATCTTAAAAATTCTATTGTTGAGGCTAATTGGGACACTTATGCCAAGCTAATTGAATTAGTCCACCTAGAGCTTTCGAGAATCTTGAAGATGAAATTTGTACCTTTCAACCTGTACTTCTACTCCTGACAGAAATCTGGATCCGAATCTACAGAATTTGACCTATAGATTGTCTCCAAGCTTCTTTTAGGGTTTTCTTGAATTTGAATGATGTTGATGGGATGTTGACATATTTTAACACCTTTCTCTTTGACAAATCTGCATACAAGATGTGAAAAACACGTATGCAAGGAGGGGAAAAGGGGTTATGGTTAGAGAATAGGGGTTTGCCTTAGTCAAACCCCATTTTAGTAATCAAACCATGGAAAATGAAATGGAAAGGGAAAGATGATTGAACAACATGCAAGAGCTACAACTCACCAAACCCTTGATGTAGAAGTTTGAAGATATGCAAGTAATAGCTCCAATGGATGAATGCTTGATGATGTCTAGAATGCTTGAATGCTTGAAGATTGCTTGATTGCTTGATTACTTGATTAGGAAGTTGTCGACCTTATGGTTTAGAGAATAATAGCCTGCTAGAATATTAAAATAATTTTGATTTTTAAGCTAGATGGGATGAAGTCGCCCAAGATGGATACTTGGTCCCACCATGAAAATTTTTCTAAGCATCAAGAATTAAAGTGTATTTAATGATGTTTAACAAGATTTTTCGTTGAAACACACTTAATAAAGGCCTATAAGTCAATTAAGGGGCCATTTAAACATAATAAAGGGTAAAATTGTTGACAACAAGCCTAGAAAAGTTTGAGAGTTTATTACAACACCTTGTAACACTTTGAAATAATGCTTGGTAAGAGGTTGTTAGGTGAATTATTATTAAAGGGTCCTAGAAAAGTGTGAAATTTGGTTGCAACACTTCACAACACCTTTTTAAGACATTGTTATATTTTTATTGATTTACAAGCATTCAAGGCCTAATGTGATTGTGTTAGCCACATTATAACATTAAATCTAAGAAAAATCAGTCCAAAATCCATAGGAAAGACCCAAATGAGCATGAAAATTTCAATGATACACTTTTTTATGACACAATTAGCCCCTACTTTAGTGAGAGGATGAACTTGCTTCAAATTTACACTAGAGTAGCTCAACAAGAATATCGAGAGGGATCCAAATGCACCCATGATGGAAAGATGATATAACAATAATCAAGTGGGATGATCAAGCCCCTAGGCTCAAGATCCCATGGAAAACCAAGCATTATCAGAAAGGAACACACAAGAGAGTGATTTGAAAGAATGAAAAGAAAGGGAGAGAGAAAGTTGGATCAAGCTTCGACTATTTTTCAAGCTAGTTATGGATAAGATCTAGGTTGTTTTATCCAGAAAGATTTATACTCACTCTAAGGTGATAGAACTCATGGTTGTGTGTTGGGTGAGAAGGCCAAAAAGGTGAGAAACATACACCCATAGATGGTATGCACTCACACATATCTAGATGGCTATGGGGAAACTAATGTCACTGGTTGGGCTTCCCGCTTAACCATACCAAATTTATACCTCCTAATAACATTAATAAGGTGCCACAAAAGAAAAGTGACATTTTGAGCTTCATGAGACAAGTAGAAACTTGTATTCTTAGAGCCCATGAACAAACACAAGATGGCACCATAGGCATGCAAGCCATGTTATACAAGGTGGCCATATATGTAAAATGAAAAATGTAAAATACTAAAGAATGTTCAAAGGAGTCCTTCTTAGTTAATGTGAGGTATTTAACTTAGGGAGCATAGTGTCTAATGTATCCAATAGAGGACCAATCAAAGAATAGAAAATTCATAACTTAGAGGATGTAGTGTGTCACATCGGGCCACTAAGAGGAATGTAATATGCTAAGATAGATCACACTTATGAAGGACATTACACTCAATGTCATCCACAAAGTGGAAAACACATCATATGAAGTAACAAGGCTACACTACGAACCAAGAGAAAGGAAAAATGTAAAAGGAAATAATGCCAATGTATGCCCCAACTTTAAAAGAATTGCTAAACATCATACTATGATAAATTAGTTTAAAGTAGTAAAAATGAAAAATGAAAAGTAAAAGAAAATACATGAGAGCCAACTTGGAAAGCCCCTATGCCAAGTCATCTATTTTTGAGGGAGGTTGTGTCATGCAAAGGAAAAGGAAAAGAAAAGGGAAGGGGTTTCCCCCAAAAGGAAAACACCAAAACACATCAGGGATATATGGATTTGGGGTCAGTATGTTCATTGTTGCAATGTTTATGTAGAGAGTTCAAAATTGTCATCATCCCCCAAATACATAGAACTAGAAGAATGATAGAAATAAATCGAAAACAAAGAAAAAAAAAGATCCTTCTGGGTCAACATGGAAGAGACATAGGGTGTTCTGATTCTTTGCATCATCCCCAAAACTAAAACATGAGAGAAAAGTCAAAATAAAAGAGGCCTTTTGGGTGAACATGAAAGGGAAATTTTGGTCTCAATGCCTTGCATCATCCCCAAAAGGAAGGAAAAATAAAAGATAAAGGCAAAGAAAAATAGCCTTTTGGGTCAACATGAAGGAGACATTGTGATCTCAATGCCTTGCATCATCCCCAAAAAGAAGGAAAAATCCAAAGAGAAAAGAGAAAAAGAAAAAGATATGCATGCCATATAGAAGAATGAAGGTACAAATAGAGGAATGGCACAAAGAGAGAGAACATCAAACATAATAGCATGGGGGATACACAAAAGAAAAAGGAAATTGAAAATACTAGTAAATAAAATGCCATTCAACTCTCGAGCAAGTCATCCACCTCCCAATCTTGTTCAGTGTATAGTGAGGGTGGGCGACTGGCTAGAGGGACAATAAAAATTGTAGAACTAGTATCAAGGTCAATTCTCATCCTAGGAGAATTGTCATGCAACCTCATGGAAGAGGAAAATAATTTGTTCAAATTATTATGCACCTCTTCATCTATTTTAGCAATCTCATCATCATCATCATCATCATCATCATCATCATCATCATCATCATCATCATCATCCAGATTAATCACAATAGGAGGACGAATGATGATGTTGGTTGAAGAATGTAACTCTAGTTGTGATTGTTTTATAGGATTAATTTTTTATGGTTGGGGAGGAGGATCATCATGCATTTCTTTTTTCAAGTGTGGATTATGGATTTCTCTATTTTGTTCTTCATGTGACTTGTGAGCAAGGGAACGATGTATATGCCTATGCTCCCTAGCTTCTTTGTTTCTTTTGAATCTGTTATCAAGTTTATTTTGTGAAGGAGTAGGCTGATCAACCATAGGTTGTGTTTCATCCCTAAGGGGAGGAACAAAAGAAACCATGGAAGGTGGTTCATCCACTTTCTCTTTTCCTTTGTAAACTTGTTTTATGCGAGGAGGCATGACAAATTTACTTTCACAGTCTCATGGTCTCTTCGACAATGTAGGTGAAGTGTCAGGTGTTTATTGAGATTTTTTTTGTTGTTCTTCTTCAAGTTGAAGCATGGTTTCATCTAGTATGGGAATATCAAATGTACATGGGGACATGTTGTGGAGAGACAATTCAGAAATTTTCTTTGCTTTAATTTTTTTGTAAGAAATGAAAAAGAAATTTTTTCGAGGCGTTATGGGTTCTATGGGCTCGGGCCAAAAGGATCTTAAGGAAAATTTTCCTTTGAAAGACAAGGGGTTAAAACTGCTATGATGGACAGTGAATATTTCATTGTCAAATGAAAACTTTAAGCATTTGTGAAGAACTAAAGGGACAACTTCATTGAGTGAATCTATGGATGGCCTAGTCTCAAACAAAACTAGTCCGACTGTGAGATGATGGAGAATGTCACATCCAATATTTTAGGTCCTATTTATAATGGAAAGAAAATTGATCCTATCATAGGGCAAGGAAAACTATTGTGCTTTTTGATCCATGCTTTAGGTTTATCATAGTCATCTTGATAAAGATCATGTAATACCAAAAATTCCTTTATGATCACGTTCTTGCCACAAGCAAGATCTATTAGTATCCTATTAGTGGGCTTGTCATAGATATGACCAACTATGCAGAGAGGACCATCAAGGAGATTTTGATGTCTTGAGAGGAGAAATTAATATCAAGAGAGTGCTTAGGTTGGTCATTACGAGGGATGACATCTATCACACCAACCATTTCATTCATAGGATTAACATGGGTCACATATGGGATAGGATCAGAATGTTCATCATTTGTAGTAGCATTCATCACATCACTCTTTGTAGTTTCACTAGCTTTGACAAATGAAATATTATGATTAGGCATTGGATTAGTGAAAATTTATAAGTTTTGATTTGGAGGGGCAAAAATCTTATTTCCTTGATCATTAACACGTACAATGGATAGACGATCAGAATCAATGAGATCCTGAACAAGATGCTTAAGGTGCTTGCATTATTCTGTGTCATGCCTATTTTGTCCAATGGAAATAAGCTTTGGAGTTAAATTTTGGAGGTAAAGGCTTAGTAGGATAAGGTGCGTGGTTGATAGGTAAGGTAATAATTTGTTGTTATAAAAGTTGAGACATTGTGTTATGAAGGGTATCTCGTAAAGGTGTGAAGTGTATTTTCAGATCTCCATAACTAAAAGGTGTTGTGCCTTTTTTGCACACACGCCCCATTCAGAACGGGGACCCTCTCTTCCCTCTTTGGATTGTCAGGCCCTTTTTGCTTTTCCTTGTTTTGCATGCCCAATTTTGTGCCCTAAAAAGGTCAGCACGTTCCCCAAAGTCATATTTTAAGCTTGACCAAAATTGCCCCTCTAAAAATGCTAAATCTAGGGTCAATTCGGGTTTTCCTTGTCGGAATGCCCTTTCTGGCGTCTGTGGATCCTTTCAAGCCCGAACCCCCAGGCTTCCCCTTCTGGGTTTGCTATTTCCAATGCCCGGCATCGAATGTCTTTCCAGACCTTGGACGTCGGAAGTCGGTTTTCCCCCTCCGGATTTCCACTAGAGCTTTTTCGTTTCCAATGGTTGCGGCTGGATAGCTTCCCGACCACCGAACTCTGGTCCTCCCGCCGTCGTCTACAAAATTGAACCTAACAACTATCCCTACTATCGTACAAAGGAATTGAATGCTGCATTAATGGCAAGTATGGCTATAAATTTGGATTTTTTGACTATCATAGTCAACCAATCGAGTGATAGTGAATTTTCGAGAGCTTTGAGCACCCAACATTTTCCGCCCTGCAGTCTGAATTCCTTTTTCGGCATCCTTCGTGCGATCAACAACAACCATCTTTAGAATCTTGAGGTACGCATATCAAGCACGCAACTTGCCCTCTTTTTATGAAATTCATAGCCTTAAGAGAATGTAAAATGCAAAACTAGGCTAAAATAGGGTAGGAATATGCCCTTTGCTAAAAAGCCACAAGTTAAAATATGAAAAAACAATCATTTAGGGCCTCAAATTTGAAGCCGAAACTTCACCTCACCGTGACTGTTCTTCAAAATGGTCGTTGGCATCTCTCCAGCTCAAGCCTTCCCACGGCCATCCGCAAAACTCAAACAAACTTTAAAATTCATGCGACTGAACCCACCTTGGACTCCGACCTCTGGACTTCCCCTCGTGGGATTCAATTGCACCCTCACCATTCTGAACGGCCTCACCTGAGCAGCTTCCCGAACCTCAGACCCCAACCACATGAAGTCTGTTTCCAAAATGGATAAGAAACCAACGTCTGAAATCTCTCTGCCTTTCGCTTTCCAGGAATCCATCTCCGGCAATCCATTTTCGCTTTGTTGTCCAAAATGATAGTGGCTTGGTGACTTCATGACTCCAAGGTCCTGACTATGCACCTTCCATTTCAAAATCCTAATGAATGATCTAGCATCCAAGTGCTTTCCGGACTCTGACCTCTAGAATTCCGTGTCGCTCCCACTGTTCCAAACGGCTGTCCTAGGATGTCTTCCCGACTCCCAAACCCCGGTCCGCTCCCCGCCAAAACCAAAATTTAGGCAAAAATATTGAGCCCGTTTCAGAGTTCAACCTTCGAAATTCTCCTCCCAGGATTTTGTTGCACTGGCGTCGCTCTAACGGCGAATTCGCGACAGCTTTCTGACCTCCAGGTCCCAATCCTCTATCCCCCGTCTGATTTTTTGAGTCCTTAAGCTGTCTCCAAAGATTGCCCTCCGGAATTCCTCTATCAGGATTTTGCTTCCATTTTACCATTTCAAATGGCTGACCCGTAACCACTTCCCGACAATGGTAATCTGAGACCCAGATTTTGATGCCCGGATTTCTGCCTCCCCTGCGCCATTCCCAATGGCTTTCTTGTAGATGATGCCCGAACTACCAAATGAAGGATCAAATGACCTCCAAATCCAAAATGAATTTTGACCCACTTGCTAAAATTAGGTCTTCCTTCACACCTACCTTCTAATACTCAAATTTAATGCTGAGAAATGCCTTTGGGAATTCCATCCTCAATTTTCCCTTTTAAACGACACTCTGCTAAGGGAATTCGGGCCCTGAGAACCCGGTTTGCCTGCCTTACTTTCTAATGATGAAGTATTAAGTGTTATGCACTTATTGAACATGAATAAGGATTTTAGAGCTAATCTTGATGTGTAGGGACTTGTCTGGAACTATTTTGTCATGTTTATTGTTACTAATTCACGTCCTTTATGCAGGATTTATGGAATCTAGTGCAAAAACTTCTGGTGCCTCCAAGGAAAAAGGAATAGGAATAGCCAAGACACCTCGAGGCAAGGAGGACAAGGACCTGATGAAGTACAAATTCTAGGGGGTCCCCATACAATCCAGAGTTACCTCTCTCTGGAGAGATGTCACAGATACCACCATCAACTAGGTCGATGTTGACGAATTCATACAAAGGGTCAAAATGAACCCCAAGATAGAGAATGCAAAATTGATAAAGAGCAACAGAATTGCTAAGGCTATAGGTTTATCGCCGGCCTTGGTGGCCCCAAAACTGGTAATGGCTTGTGTGAAACCATATCAAGAGGAAACCCGAACTATAGTGGACCGGGATGAAAATATCCTTGCAGACATGTCCTCATCGAGTATCATAGCAACTTTCCACATTCCTACCTTCAAGAGCATGGAGACTCCCACCATGGAGGAATGCAAGGAACTATGGGAGTAAGATCCCTTGAGATACAAGAAGCTTATCAATTAATATTGGTTAAAGGACACGCGGGGTAGTACTGGCAAGCTTCCTCAGGAGCTTTTTCACAACGATTTCTTCAAGGTTTACCATGACCTCATAAGTTTTCTTAGCCGGATAATGGGCCTTCCTGCTGTGGCCTTCTTCCAAGAGTGAATGGTCTACTTCGTAGAGTAGATTCTCCATGGCGATGGTGTCACCTTTTATTGGGGAGAGATAATTAGTGACCGCTTCCACGAGCAGTTTACAACCATGAAGAAGACCTCCTAGTTCTTCATGACCTCCTACTTGGTGTATTCCCTCACTGATCAGCGGCATTATCAGGGATTGGCGATGGTACCAGTGATCCATCAGGGGTTGAACTCAAACCGTATGATAAATACACTCAAATACAGTACTAAAATTCCAATAGGGATTACTGTCAGGTGAATGATGCATTCAGCACCCACATCATTCGGTCTCTCAGGGGCGACTTTCAAAGGAGAGTTTCTCATAGTGCTAGAGCCCTCCTTAGGAAATATGCCTTCCTTTACATACAATTCCTGAATTTTACATACATTCATGCTAAGGGATTCATGGAAAGACCAAACAAGCTACCCCGGTACCCCAACGACCGGATCATATTGCTAGAGCTAACCTGGCAGCTACGACACATCCATACAATCTTGAGTAACAAAAATCTGGTAGGCATGCCTTACCCCATTGAGCTCGGTCAAGGAATGTATAAGATTCATACCTCCTAGTGTGCGGGGTATTCAGAAAGGGAGTTGGCTAAGTATCACTTTTGATAGTACACAGCCCGGCCCCGAATGGATCCATACGGGCACATCAGGAAGGCACTAGGATGGGAGTATGCCCACCTCCATAATGTGGAGGATTTTTGGGCCAACTGCAAGGATGATCTTGAGGTGCAGCTACGGCACTAGATGCGCATGACTACCATCTACGTGTGAAGGATAAACTTGTGCCCAATTCCTAACCAGCTCAAAGAAGATGAGGACATGGTGATCGATCCAGGGTACGATATCATTGCCAATTTTCTACTGCCAGCAATTGACTGGAATGAACCAGAGCTTGATGACATCGCCATACTCACTAGGCCTGTGAAGCTCCAAATGAAAGCATGGGGTTGACCAATAGGTGGCCAAATTAAAGCAGCAAGGAGTCACCTTGACATTCAAGGAACTGGAAAGTGAACCAAGTGGCTCTGAAGGTCTAGTGCCTACTGTTACAACTGGGGAAACATCCAAAACCCCACCATCAGTCAAGACTAAGGAAAGAAAGGAGGCCAGTGAACAGTTGCACAAACCAAAGGTCTATGCCCGCAAGGCTTTCGACCCTAAGCCTTCCAAGAAGAAGAGAAAAACAACTTGAGGCATGAGGATGACTTTGATAACCAAGGGTCCACCCCTTGGGACTAGAGTTGAAGGATCTAAATCACCAAGGTCTCCGCCTACTGCTGCTACTGCTGCTGCCCCCGCCTCGCAGGCTTTGCTTGTAGTTTTCGCTTCCTCCCCACTCATGGTGGACATCTCCGTCCACCTTGCTTCCACTCCTCCAATCTTGCAAATAATTCTGGTGGATTCATCATCTGCCATGACCTCACCAGTCTGCTCTTCTTCTATGTCTCCTTCCTTGACCTTCGTTTCCACTGCTACAGTGACCGCCATTAGTCTCTTGGAGTCTTTGGTGACATACATGCAAAATGTACCATCCGAGCTCTTGGGGATGCTCACTAACCTAATGGTTTAGGCTGCAATAGCTTAGGCTATGGCCCATGCTCCAGCTCCCCTCCCCTCAACCAAACCACCAAAGATGGAGGCAACAATGCAAATATCAGATGAGCTCGAGCAACAACAGCTAGAGGCTACAAAGGCACCAGAAGTTGAAGAATTTGAGTATCACGAACATCCACTGTTCGAACACTGTGAGATAGATGAAGTTGTTTATGAGTCCTTCGATGAGAGCAGCAAGGAGCTAGATACTAATTTTATAAGAGAATCAAACGACCTTGAACTCAATGCAGAATGGGGCAAGCAACTCAAGGAGATAGAAGATAGGGAAGCCAAGGACCGGCTCGAAAGAGAAGAAGAGATTGCTTATCAAGAGACGGAGGGTAGAAAGTCTCCTACTAAAAGGCATCAATAGACCCTAGAGCATGACAAGGAAGCATCCCCCCATGAGGACAAGCAAGGGGAGAGCCCCAAAGAGCATGAATATGATCAAAACGAAGAAGAGGGGGATGTTGAAAAAGAAGATCCACCCAAAGAGCAGTTGCATACTGAGTCCCCCACTAGACATGAAACCCTTCGACAAGACTCTGAAGAGGACAAAGAAGATGCAGGGACTAAGGAGAAGGCTCTTGCTATTAGAAATATTGAGCTTGAGAAAGGGGACAGTGGAAGTCAAAGTAAACTGCCTAGCGAGGAACCCCAAGTACCTGATTGGCTGCAGAGGCAGCTAAAGCAAAAGATTCCTGCCTTGAAGGATCCCAAGGCAAGGTTGGAAGCCATTCTGGCTAGAGCACAAATAAGTGCCATGAAAGAGAAGAAACCAAAGATCAGATCAAAGGTGACCACGGATTCCTTAGGATCTAGGGCAGTGGATATAGCAACACCGATTGTTGGAGAGCAAGGTATAATTTATAACATCTGCACCATTGAATTGGGAGTGGCCACGAGGGGGCAAAAGGTTGATCACCTCTAGGAGTCGATCGCCACAATGGTACACCTTATCCAATAGGATAAGATTTCAAAGGAAGAATTAAAGGAGCAAGTGGTTGATCTAACAACCTACATTTAGCAGTGGTCATCCCCAGATGAGTGGCCCACCACGTCATCAACTCTGCCATAGTTTCTATCCCAAGAATAGATCAACAAGTTAGAAAAGAGAAGGAACTTAGACAGGACTACGAAAAATTGGTTCTGGCAGGTCTTAGACATGGGAAACATGAGTATCAATGTGTTTGTTCAGACAACAAACAAGTTCTTCGAAGTGCAGAGAACCCTTGAGAGAATGAGGTAGATCTGTGAAGAGTTCCCAACAAAGTATAGGGTGGCCTATCCCAAGATTGAGGCCATACTCATGTTGCCAAGCGAGGTCTAGGAGAAGGACCTCACCCTCAAGGATGATGACCACTGGCTAGTGGATACTTGGAAGCGATATTTCGATCACCGGAAGAGAAGGCTAGAGAAAATCTTGGAGCAGAAAGTGCCGGATATCAAATGGGCCAGGGAGACCAAGGAAGAATGCACTCGATACTTCAAACTGATGATGAGGTCTGAGCTGCCTGTGGTCGAGATCAATCCCGAGAACATAAAGCCCCACTTCTTGAAGATCATGGAAGATGGGATGTCGACTGAGGTCACCACTAAATTTATGAGCTTTGCGGTCTGTGCCTTCACGTAGTCAGAGCTGTTCAGGGATAGTGCAAGCAAATATGAAGAGGACTGGAAGAAACTTGTCAACAATTCCCATGAATGGAGCTACCAAGTGCTACGATCAGACATCATGGAGATGGATAAGCTCCAGCCACTGATCCTAAAGTTCATAGAGTATGTAGCGTTGAAGAGGTGTGAAGGCAACCGTGTCATCGATGAAGAGTTCCTCAAAGAATAGCTACAACAAAGGGCAAATAGCTAAAAGATGAAATTTCTACAGTGTTGTCACTAGAGGATGAAATAGGGAAAAGACAAAAATGAATTTATAAATGTAACATATTTGGGGGTAGGTGAAACACTATTGTAAAGTGAATCCTGGCCACATAATAGAATCAAATCTTGGCCACTCATTTTTTTTTTTGAAAACTATAAATAGGGCTCTCCGCCTCTCATTTTAAGAGAGTTGAGTTGTTGTAAAGCATGCTGCAGAAATTATAATAGAAATACAGTCATTTTCTGGTGTATTTCTGGGTTTCTCCATATGTTTCATGATTCTTCTCCCTTTAGTTAGAACTTTGCTTCAAGTTACTTTTCTGCTTCAGTATCCCTAGATTAGCTTTGGTAGTTAGTATGTTATCTCTAGTTTTGAAGATTACTATTGTGTATATGCTTTCCTTGTCCATACTTTTGGTCACTTGCTGCTGGTAGATGACCGTGTAAAGTTAGCCTGGACTTTAATTTCATTTCTACTCATTAAACTTTATCTTTATTCATATTTCCATGACGAATGAATGATGAATATCTACAGTCCTTAGAAGATAACATAGATTTCATGATATTGTGAGAATTCAGATTTAGTGAAATTCTATTTAAGGAAACTATCTACAGCAGGAACCTCCATAAACACTGTTCATTGGTAGTTGCAGGTCCTAGAACCATCCTCCTTCCTCGCCCCTTTTTCCTTTTTTTTTAAAAGATAGCTTGTGTTAAGGTTCATTGCACACTGTAAAGCCAAATCTGATGAAACAATGGAGTCCCAGACTACTTCCTGAACCTGCAGCAAGGCATAGCAATTCCAAATTCATAAAACATTATTCATTGACCCAATTCTCCTATAGCTTTGACCATGTGAGACTGCCTTGTGATTCCAACAAAATCACATTGAACAACTAATATGTTCCAAGCTCCATCATGACCTGACATCTGAGAGACCTTGGCATAGTGTTCTGCAATTTGATTGTGAAAGATTGTCTTTCAAGAGAGGTAATGCACCTATGTATTACCTATGTTGCGAAGTGCATAAAAAAACCATCAACAAAAGGAACCATGGTTTTAGCAGTTAACACTTGGCTGTTGATGGGTTGAGTGGGTTGTTGAGGAGGGTTAAATTGTAAGAACCCTTCCTTTTTTTTCTAAATGGTTGGGAATTGTTTTGGTTGGCATTTTTAGATTTCTCAATTCGACTAGAAGTGGATCGTGTATCTCAAATACTAATCAAATTGTGCTAATCACAAAGGGTTGTGCATAAATGAATGAAAGAGGGAAATTTCATGATAATGAGTTTTTCTTGAAGTTGAGTTTGCAAGCTTTCTATAAACATTTTTTGAAGATGTGGTTCAAGAATCTTGACATTGATTTGGGAATAAAGTGATTGATAGTGTGAGATAAAATTAGTTATCTTTTCATCATTGGTTTTCTTACATCGCATCAAATCAACCAAGGTCTTCTTGGGAGTCATATTTACTTGGAAATGGTTGATAAAAGCATCAACAAGTTCATTAAATGAACAAATTGAATTGTTTGGTAAAGAAGAGAACCATTCCAAGGCAATATCTTTTAAAGTCCTAGGAAACAATTTAGCTAATAGTTTATCATCAAGGACAAAGTCACTACATAATGCAGTGTAGTTATTGACATGGTTAGAAGGATCTCCCTTCCCTCCATATTTCTCAAATCTAGGCATCTATATTCCTTGTGGCATTGGTTTTTGCAAGATTTTGAAAGACAATGGGCTACTTCGAACATAGTATGTGGGTGGGCCATTCTAATTTTGGTTGATGGTAGATATTCCTTGCTGCATGGATGAGTTAGTTTTGAAAAGTTGTGTTATCAGAGGTTCAGTGTAAGAGATAAGAGGTGGAAGAGAAAGTAGTGATGGAGTGTAGGTAGTGGTAGAGCATGTGAATGGAATGTTGATGGATGGTATGGTAGAAGAGGATAAAACATGTGATTCCACGTAGGAGTTAGGAATTCTAGTAGGAATATAGATAGAAGGAATCACATAAATAACTAGTTGCATTCTGGCGGTGACATTAGGAGTTGTATAGGTAGGTATGGAGACTACTTTGTATAGGTAGATACCAAAAATTGGTCTAGGCCTACGAGTACACATTCAACATAATTTTCTATTATCCATGGTCATGATTAAATAATGTTAATTATTTAATTACCTTTTTCTAAACACATATTTCCTCTATTAATTAAATACCCCATTTAATTAATTCATAATGACCTTTATTCAACTTGATTAATTAAATAAATCATATTTGTTTAATTATGTCGCTAACTAATTAATTCTTCTTTCTTAATTAAATATTTATTATTTAATTAGCCTTTTGTCATATTTCAATGATAATTAAATATTTATCATTTAATTATTCAATTTAACCCTCTTTAACTATAATTTAATATTTATTATTTAATTATTCAATTCCATATTTACAACAATCAAATTAAATAAGTTATCCTTATTTATTTAATTAAATTCATTTCCTTTTTGAATGTTGAATTAAATTAACTTTTAATTCATTTATTAAGTATTTATGTCATACTCTTTTATCATTCAGTTATTTAAGTCATTCACTCACCTTCTGACTCGAGATCTATTTTTAGTTCTCCAGTTATCTTTGGATTCAACACCTTTTTGTCTCTGCAAGAAGACTCTCTGGTACAACTAGTCAGTTAACTAGCTCTAACTCATGTGCATGAATGCGTCTATTAATTAAATATCTTTATTTAATTAATTAATTTAATTATGCATTCAAATTCATCATCTTTGAGTTCTAACTTTGTCTTTTACATTCAAAGTCTATTTCCTCTATTTTCGAAGACTCTTAACTGAAGATAAAATCTTGAACTCTTGTTCTTCCTGTTTTCAAACAGTCTTGACACAAGATTAAGTTGTCGTTCTAGATTAATCTCTATCCTGCAGTATTTTCTGACTCATGTTCTAACTCATGTTCTATCTAACACATAACTCACATTGCATGACATTCATCAATCTCATCTGTCGATTTGTCTTTCAATCTGAGCCAATCGTTCGAAAACCCAAAATCTATAAAATGACCTATCATTATCATTATTCCTCCTCCCGAAATCATACACTTTTGAGAAGAAAATTATCTTTGATATTTTGATTAGACATTCAACAAGCTAATGCTTGCATCAATACTGAAAATCTGAGGGAAAGAATACTAACACAAAAAAATAGAGAAGAGAAATCGAGATAATTCCAAGGGGGGAATGCATATTCAGTGAGAGCTTTCCAATTGATTTGTTTAGTTTAATTATGTTTACTTGTTTCATTCTTTGTTGTTTGATTTAGATTAATATTGATTTAGATTAGGATTAACATCATTTATTCTAGTTGCAGATCATTTCCATATTTTATTCTACGTTACATTTGGTGAACCCAACGTGAATCATGCTTCAAATTCACACATCATTTTGTCTTTCCGTTCGTCTATTTTTTTTGTTTTGCAAGTTATCATACAACTCACCACATTTGTTCAAAACACTGACACATTCGTATCCGCGAGCCACATCTACTATAAACTGTGATGCATTTTCCATTCTGCACCACATCCACGAAGCCTTGAACTACATCTGACTATCAATATTTCAACCCACAACCGATTGTCAACATGAACCGCATCCATTTTTCAAACTCGTGCCACATCTATGGCTCCAAAAGCTGCATCTGTCTAGTAAAGTTTTTATTTTATTTATTTAAACTTCCATACATCCACATTTTCCTTTTTGGTTTTTCACCATATTTTCATTTTTTTTGCTAATATTTGTTTGCAGCTGTGTAAAGGGGGAATAACGTAGTATTTGTAGGATGAATCATTGAAGACAATAAAAACCAAAAACCATATCTTTTCTACAAGATGAAAGTCGAAGATAAGAACAATGAATTACTGATCAGTTTGCATGCAGGTTCGAATGCATTTGTTTTTATTTATTTAGCAAGCTTTATGTTTGGTAGATAGATAACTATCATTTGGAATAAAAAGAATAAGTGTTTTCTTTGTTTGGTGTGAAAGCACATATTTGTCACCCTTTATGATTCGGTATATCGGAGTATCCTCTCCCCTTGCGTAGTCATGCGATCCTAGGTGTAAGATAAATGGTTACTGACTCTAGAACTTGGGCCTATCTTGGTGGGAAAAAGTACTCACCCCAAGATGACTCAAACTAGTAACACGCTTCAGCTAGCGACTTCCACCTGGTATATAAAAATGGATTTCTGGGAGAAACCCAAGAAATCACGCTCACTAATCCAATGAGAAGGGCAGAAATGGTCTCTCATCAAGTTGAATAGTGCCCCATGAATGGAATTCCCTTACTAAACACCATGTTGTAGTTTGCTAAAATCCTACCTATTTGTTGGTGTAGCAAGGTTGGCCTTGTGAAACCGTCTTACATTCTTATGGTTTATGTGTGTAGATGAGATGTATGCCATGGGAGTTTCATGGGTACAGTAGCTTGGCTGCCCCGTATAAGTGAGTGTCATAGAGGGGAGCCAGTGGGGTCAAGCTACTATTCATCTGCCATAAATATGAGTAGCTAGAGAAATCCAAGTAAGAATTCAGTAAATATTGTCCAAAAAGCCTAGGTTGTAAATGTTTTCACGTCTTAATAGTTCTATCATCACAAATTAAAAATACATTGATTTTTGTGCTTGTGTTTGTTGTATTCGTCAAAAATCTTGATCAAAAAATAGAGTCAGTCAAAGAAACTTTCAGAAAACTTCCACTCTCAAAAATTGAGTTGCAACTATCAATTTTAACACCCCATCTGTCTTAGTGAGTCGCATTTGTTAGGGGAAAATCCGCATGTCTGTCAAAAAGTTCATTTTAACAAGTCTGGATATTACGAGCAGCAAGTGTCAAATTTTGAGTCGCATGTGTACATGCAAGCCACATCTGTCAATTTTCAGGCCGCAAGTGTCTGTCAGAAAGTTTAGGTTTATAGAGTCCATATTTATCACTGCATGCATATTGGAAAACTACATTTGTTATAACAAAAACCACATCTATCAGAAAAATCACATGCGTATTGCAAACTGCATCTATCAAAAATTCCAAACTCAAAATGAGGTTTCTATCAAATCACCACATGTGCATACTAAACTGCATCTTTCAAAAATAGAAACACAACTGTTAGGTGAACCGCATTTGACTGTCAACAAAAAACTTCAAAAACTGCAAACTAAGTCCGAAACATCATTGTCATTTTTAGTTCTATTTCTAAAGATCAACCTTGGACAGAAACTGAAAAAAATTGCTCAAAACCCTACATTATTAGGTGTCATATATGTCTTAGTCATAATTCATCCTAAGTTGCATGCATTTAGATACTTTCTAGGAAATTGCATATAGTCGAATAGAACAACTTTCCGCATCATTGGATATGTTCATGTTCCGATTTGTCTTCGTCATTGAGCTTAGTCACTTTGGTCCTATTAGTGAATGTTTTTAGCTCAATAGTCTAGTTTGGAAAATTCACCTTGTCAACTATCCTTGTCATACAATCAGGTTCGTTGGTCAAACACAAATCATTACATGTGTTTATTCCATAGGTGGTAGGTTATACTCGTCTTAGAATCATTTACCATCATAAGTCTACTTGATATCTTACATATTGTCTGTCCTACCATACGTCATCTTAGAATACTTCATTTTAGAAATCTTTAGCAACATCCTTAGTTTCAAAAAAATCCAAAAAACATAGATATAGGTCATATCAGTTTTTAGACAAGTCTACATTACCCTGGTTTGAGCAAATTTTCATGGTCGAAACAAGTTCTCAAAAGAAACATAAAGCAATGTCAGACCCCAACGAATTTACTAGTCCATTTGGAAATCAACCATTAGGGAGGGAGAGACCACACAAAGCTTTGCTTGAAAAACACGTCACTAGAGACACACATGGAAACTTTTTTGTTGAAGACATAGATGCCATTGTACAAGATCTTCAATTTGTATCCTTTATGGATGAGTGTTTGGCAAATGATCCCCAATGATATCTAGCAAAGTTGCTAGTAGAAGGTGCCACACTACCACCAAGATTTGATATTCATACTTTGAAACCATAGTCTACTCAAACAACGCAAACTGCAACGTCAAGTGTTTCTATTCCCCAAATTACCACAGTGATACCAACTAGCGTATCTACTCAAACATCATCAATTGTAAGAACAATCCCTTTCAACATAACACAGGGTTTACAATTTACTGCGAGGGCAACTTCCTTCAACCTCTTTGGCACCAACACTACTGGTAAGAGATCCAAAGTGGGAATAGGAATTCCTATACCAATTCAGAACATTCAGATAGGAAATATTCCTATACCAAATCAAAACATTAAGACAGGAAGGATTCCCATACCAAATCAGAACATTCAGATAGGAAATATTCCTATACCAAATCAGAATATTCTAATAGGATATATTCCTTCGCCAAATCACAACCCATCATAGAACATGGCATATCAAAACACCTACATTGATCCAAACAATGCAAAAAACATGTCCTTGACACAAGTAGATGTTCTCCAAAACCAAATGCAAATGCTTCAACAATAGATGGACAACATTTCTATGTCAAGAAAATGAACTATCTCAACACAAGATCTATGTCCATGTCCTTTCGACAAAGCACTTTACATGACACTCTTCCCCCATGGGTACATTATACTGAATTTGCCTAAGTATAATGGGAGGAAGAATCCTTTAAAACACATTAGAGAATTCTCAATGGAATGCATGGACATATCAAATGATCACACATACTTGATGAGACTATTTCCATGAACCCTTATAGCGATAGCACTAGAGTGCTTCTCGAAATTACCATATGGCATACGACCCTGCAGTGAATTAGCTGAGAAGTTTGTCGAACACTTCACCTTTAACATAGATAATGAAATAACCATAGCTACCTTGTGTCACACAACACAGGAAGACGACAAAACTTTCACCACTTTCTTCCAGAGATGGAGAAGTCTAGCTAGCAGATGTCTAGTTGAAATACCAGAAAAGAAAAAGGTCACGATATTCCTTGAAAACATCAATCCAAAACAATGAAGTGACTTAAGGGTACATTGTTGTACTTCATTCCTAGACTTGGTACAAAAGGGCATCATCCTTGAAAAAGGCCTTATAAACAAAGGATAAATTAAGGTACCAAGCAGAAATCCAGTGGTTCAACATCAAAACACACCCAATGATAGGAATAAATTTTCGCCTAGAAACAAAAATGTTTTAAATGACGGCATTGTTGATGGTAAAAAAATACATACAGGACCAGTTATCACACTTAGAGGTTACAACTCCAATCAAGACATGATGAATAGTCCAGATCAAATAGCCAAATATGTCCAAAATTCACAGCAATAATGACCACAAAGGAGATTTCCTACACATGAATTTACCCCTTTAGGACAACCAATCGAGACAGTTTTCAAAGAGTTGATTAAATATAATCTCATCAAACCTTTGGAAATAAGAGAGGATGATCCTGGATAGTTTAAAAATTCATGGGGGGATGATAATGCTTTTTGTGACTATCATCGAATGAAAGGACACAACCTACAACAATGTCGCCAACTGAAGAATATTATACAAGACTTTGTTGAAAATGGAACCATAGAGGTCAATGGGCAGAAAAATACCAAGAACAATGATCATAAGGTCTTCACAGACCCATTACATGACCACACAAAAGGAAAAGCCTCTAGTTCAGAAACCAAGAATTCTTCGTCAGCCAATTACACAAACACCAAGTATGACTATGGAAAATGAAAGACCATATATAACCTCCGAGCTGAAAATGAACATGTCGATACCATCACCATCAAGAAGCATCCTAAATGTGTTGTAAACACATGCAAAACAAAGATAACTATTCCAGGACCTTCTTCTGAGCCACCTACACAATCTTCCAAGTCTAAGTACAATCTCCTTGATCAACTAAGCAAAACCCCCACACATATATCCATCTTGGAATTGTTGACTTTATCACCTGAGCATCGAGCCATTCTTGATAAAGCCTTACAAAAAATGACTATCCCTACATACTTAGATGTCAATCATTTCGAATAAATGGTGGGATATTTAACCAACTCGCATCATGCCACATTTTCCCAACAAGATTACTCAACCAAAAAGTCTGATCATAATGACCCATTACATCTTGAAGTCCTAGTCAATCAAACCAAATTTAGACGAGTCTTGGTAGATGGAGGATCAGGTTTGAACCTATGTACCCTAAAATTGGTTAAGGCATTAGGATTCTCAGAAGAATGCATAGACACCTCTAAAATTATAGTCATCAAGGATTACAATGATGAGGAAAGATCATCCAAGGGATTTTTCACACTTCCTATCAGAATTGGCTCAACAGTCATTAACACCAGCTTCCAAGTCTTGGATCTCACCCTTCTATATAACCTATTGCTAGGTAGACCTTGGATACATGCAATGAAAGTAGTAACTTCCATGTATCACCAATGTCTTAAATTCCCATATAATGGCATCGAGATCGTGATTCATGGTGATCCAGATCCTTTTCAATACTGTACAAGCCTAAAGGAAATTCCACAATGACAAGTACCCATTAATCAAGAAGCTCCATCATCATCCACTTTATCCCTATACATTGATCCATCACATCTTACCAAGTACATCTCATTCAAACCACCATCATCCACTCCTAAGGTCGAGATCCAAGACAAGGGTTGTGGAGAGTATCACTTGGAGGCCTCCTATTGTGTCAGTCAGCTGATTTCACCTAAGGCATATGGCTTACCCATGGTAGATAGAAGACAATCAGTAGTCACATTTCATGTTCCCCCCTTAATGACATTGACCAAATGGGGAGAGTTAAGTGAAGAGGTTGTGGACGAAGGTGATATTACCTCTTGGTTGTATCGAGAAGAAAATGAATACCCCTCACTGTGTATTCAAATAGCTAAGGATCAATATGGAAAAGGCTTTAAGATAATACAAAGTGAAGGCTATGATGGACATAGTGGGTTAGGCCTACATCAAAATGGAAGGATGGAACCGATCATTGTCTCAACACAACCGAAATACCTAGGACTAGGGTTTCAATTGCTTAGAATTGGGTTTCCTAGTACTTCGTCACCATTTCAAGAAGAAGTGAGTGCTTACATAGACATCGAGAAATCTCACAAACCACTTCCCCCAGTTTACGAAAAACCCCCAGTTTACAATGAATCCCCTAACTCAAGTGATTTTGAATGGGATTCCCTTTCCTCTACCAGTACCATGAACCTAGATAGTCTATTTGGAGAACTTGACCTCATGATAAAATCATTACCAAAGTCATCTAGTCCCTGTCATAAGAAGTCCTTGTCCAAAGAAGAATGGCTTAATCACTATTATTGGGAAACCCTTGATCATGCATCTTGGACACCTGATGAACCATCTTCTCATGACTTATCCATTGCAATAGTCCCACATTAGAGTTTATCTACCCCTAGGAGAAAGAACAAGAAGGAGTTAGTCCAAAACTTCTATGACCATGTCAACCATTCTATACTCACCTTGTTGGCTTCCACCTTTGCTAACTCCGATGATGACATGCCTCTCATATATCTCGAACTTATCGACTGGGATCAACAAGGTACACCCATCTTATATACATTCAACAATGACGAAGCATTAGCTGAGTTCATGGGACTTCGAGAAGGAATATCTAGAGGGGATCATAAAGCAGGTTTTACCATAGACTTGGACGACAAAGAATATTTTGGGGAGTCTATTTACACCTCTAGTCACAAAAATGAGAATAAAAAGAAAAAAGAAAATGAAAAGAAAAATGATGAGTCCCTAGGTGAAAACTGAAAGGAACCTTTGGACGAAGAAACAGTCAAAATAAAGGACGTATCCAAGGGCGAAAACCTCTTAGAGGCACCCAAGGATAGAGGTTTAAATATTCTCCCCTTTGAATGGGAAAAGTCACTGATGCTAGTAGAAGAGTCTGTTGAAGTCAACATAGGTACAAAAGAGAATCCTCAGATGGTATATTTTGCAGCTTCTTTAAGAGAGATAGAAAAACCTAAGTTTAAGGACTTCTTCAAAAAGAGATAGATAAACTTTGCATGGTCATATGCTGAGATGCCTGGGTTGGATCCAGACCTAATATTGCACCATCTACCACTATAGCCAGGTATTAAGCTAGTCAAACAAAAGTTAAGAAACATGCATCTACAAATTTCTCTATTGGTCAAAGAAAAACTCAAGAAACTTCTAGATGTAGGATTCATAAGGACGATAGACTATGTAGACTGGATATCAAATCTTGTGCCAGTGACTAAACCAACTGGGGGCATCCGTATTTGCACAAAATTTAGAGACATCAACAAGGCATGTCCTATGAATGACTTCCCTTTTCCAAACATAGACATGATAGTAGATCTTACAGTAGGATACGAGATGCTATCCCTCATGGATGTTTTCTCTAGGTATAACCAAATCAAAATCACAGCCGAAGACCAACACAAGATATCTTTCACATGTCCATGGGGCACATACTATTGGAATGTTATGCCTTTTGGCCTTAAGAATGTAGGAGCTACCTATCAATAGGAAATGACTACTATTTTCCATGAATTTATACATACACTCATGAAAGATTATGTAGATGAAATTATAGCTAGATCAGAAACAAGGGCAGATCATTTGAAGGTTCTAGACAAGATATTCCAGAGGCTATATAATTACAACGTTAGACTAAATATGAAGAAATGTGTCTTTAGAGTGAAATCAGGGAAACTTCTAGGGTATATCATTTCTAGAAGAGGCATTGAGGTCGATTGAGAGAAGGTAAGAGCTATTATAGAAATGCCTCCTCTAGTCAGCATTGGTCAACTAAGAACACTACAAGGAAGATTACAGTCTATTAGTCATTTCATAGTACAACTGGCAGACAAAATACACCCATTTCAACATCTACTCAAGAAAGGAGTACCATTTGTGTGGACACCTAAATGTCTGAAAGCTTTCCAAAAAATCAAGGATTATTTTCTTACTCCACTTGTCTTAATGCCACCTACAGATGGAAAACCATTGATACCATATACATTTCAGCAACTCAGTCGGCATTAGGAACTCTTCTTGCACAAAACGATGATCAAGGTCATGAAAGAGCGGTACATCAATCATACCTTGGTAGGATATGAATTGAATTACAACAACATATAATGTGTCTATCTTGTAGTAGTCTTTTCTACTCAGAAACTTTGACACTATATGCTCAATCGCCAAAAGATATTGGTTGGAAAGATTGATCCCCTCAAATACCTCCTAAGTAAAGCAACATTAACAGGCTGATTGGCTAAATGGGTTATGATACTTAGTGAGTATGAAATCCAATATGTTGAGAGGAAGGCTATAAAAGGATAGGTGATTGCATATCAGTTAACGGATGCACCTATGAAGGCATACCATCCTTTAATGGAATATTTTCTTGATGAATTTCTCTTCAACATTGACATTAAAACCGAATGGAAATTATACTTTGACGGATCACATACAAATCACGGTTCAAGAGTAGGTATCCTATTTGTTACACCTCAGGGCGATACTATTCCTAAATCCTTTAGGATTGCTTTCCCTTGCACCAACAACATAGAAGAGTATGAAGCCATAGTGATAGGACTAAGAATGGCAACACAATGGAAGATTAAGAGCCTCCATCTTTTTGGCGATTCTCAACTAGTAATCCAAAAAGTAAATGATGATTATGAGACTAAGGATGAGAAGCTTGCCCCCTACAAGTGCATGGCTGATAGTTTCAAATAGTACTTTAATGACATTACTTTTCAATAGATACCACCTCTTTAGAATAGGGCTGCAAATGCTATGGTAACCGTGGGTTCCTTGTTGGATATTCCGAGTAACGTGCCTAAGTTTGAGTTTCTGGTTGAACTGTTTTTGGTCCTTGCCTATGATGTCCCCGATACTGTGATAGTGTGTACAATTGTTGGTCCTACATCCCATTGGTACAAAGACGTAGTTGACTATCTAAATGACCAAACCTTACCTCTAGACTTTTCCAATAATCAATGCAGAAATTTTATCTGTAAGTCAGCTAAATATGCCATCATCGAAGATACACTATATAGACGTACCGTAGATAACACCTTAATGAGATGTCTCGATGTTGAGGAAGCACAAACAACTTTATGAGTGGTGCACGAGGGTATATGCAGATTCCATTCGAGTGGTCCTACTTTAGCCCATAAGATTATGAGACTAGGTTATTATTGGCCTACAATGGAGAAAGACTCATATATCTTTGTAAAGAAATATAGATAGTTTCAGATACATGGAGATTGATAAGAGCACTAGCATAGGAGCTTCGGTCAATTACATCACCATGGCATTTTTCCCAATGGGGACTTGACCTCATAGGTAAGATACACCCTCCATCATCCAACGGCCATAAATTCATCATAACCACTACCGAATACTTCACCAAATGGATTGAAGCTATTCCCATGACCTACATCACCGACACGCAAATATCTAGGTTTATCTTAAACTATATCATTTTTCGGTATGGTGTACCCCAATCAATTATCACAAACAATTGTCGCCCATTCAAAAACCAAGAAGTACGCCATCTATGTGAAGAGTTTCATATAAAACATCATTTTTTCACCTCGTATTACCACAAGGTAATGGCCAGGCCGAGGCATCTAATAAAACCATTGGTAGAATCCTAAAAAAGACTCTCAATGACGCTAGTCATGACTAGCACCTACAACTTGATCCTAGCTTATGGGCTTACCTCACAAGCATCCATACTCCCACTAGCGCCACTCCATACTTCCTAGTATTCGGATCCAATGCTATCTTACCTATTGAGGTTGAAATACCTTCCCTGAGGGTATCCTTGAAGGGTCACATTGACGATGAAGAATACTGTGTATCCAAATTACAAGAGCTAGAATTACTAGATGATCGAAGACAAAATGCACTAGACCATTTGCAACCATATTAGAATCGTCTTCGTCATAGCTATAATAGGAAAGTTCTACATAGACACTTTGACATTGGAGACCTGGTTTTAATGGAGAATCCTAAGAATCAACTTGAATGAGAAAAACCAGGTAATTTTGAACCTAACTGGTTGGGGCCCTATATAGTCACATAAGCTTTTGGATCAGGAGCATACCAACTCTCTACTCTTGAAGGAGAGTCACTTTTGTCACCTATCAACAACCTTCATCTAAAGAGGTTTTATGCGTAGCTTTTGAGAATCTGTCTTAGTCTAGAAAAGAAAAAAAAAATGGTTACCTTGATGAAAACCTGGCAAACAGGCATCTTTGTAACACTGAAAAAAAAATTGATCAAAATAGTGAAGAGAAATAATTTGTCCAATAGTGAAAACTGCTTCAATGGCACTATGGATAAGTACCATAAGGGAAAACCTAGCAAATAGGCACTATGTGTAGTCAAGCTTGCTCTTTCATCTACCATCATTCCAATCAGACTTTTTCATCATCCATCATAATAAATGGTTGTCTTATCCATTGCTTGGAACGATTGACATCAAAGTCCATTCCGTCATATTCCCCACTCCATCTTGCAATTCTTATTCCCAAATGGGGGAAAATCATTGTTCTATATCCTAAGGACCTTGTACATAACATTACACCATCAAAAATGTCTTGAAAAATCCCCAAAATGTTAGAAAACTTCAAAAATCAAAAAAATCAAAACATGTCAGAATATACCAGAAACAGAGTCAAGTCAGTCATGTTAAGTCAGTCGTAGACATAGTCAAACTACATTTCCTCTATGACTAGGACGTAGGCAAGGCCATCAATTGATGTGCCCCCGAGGCATTAGGTCTGTCAGTCTGGGTTTGTCATGTATCACACATAGTAAAATCATGACTCTTTGTAAATTTAAATTCATTGGTTGTGTCAAACTATGAGGTCTTTGCATGTACAACGTAGGCAAGGCTAATCAATCGATGAGCTCCTGAGACTGCACTAGGTCAGTCCAATAGGGTTTATCATAGACATTGCATATCATCAGCTTAGGTCAGTCTTTTAGGGTATCACTCATGTCATACACTCTCTACACACACACTTGTTTATTAGTAAAGGAATCAAAATAGGTCATGCATCAACAAGGAAAAACATCTCAAAGTCATCAAGTCAATATCAAACACATTGTAAGAATGATCAACTTATGTCTTAAGCAAGATATGTCTTTCTTGTCAATAGACGTTGTCAAATTTTCATAGCCTCATGTTGTTTGTCACATCAACGTCATTAGGCTCCAACGTCTTATATGACACATGTCTTTTCTGAAACCAGGCTTTGTTATGCCTTATACAGATAGTCACCAAGTCGAAACCAGACTCAAAGTCTTATGTGGTATGTGGCATCCCTCACATTACGCTATGCCAAACAGTCCTACAAGATCAAGTTTTGGTGAATACTTTTATTTGGCTTTATGAATTTATATCTTATTTTGTCTTATCTTTCTATTGATTTGTGAATCAGTCCAGTTACTATCTTTCTCAAGGATGTCCCTTGAAGAATTTAGAGAAGCAAGGATGTCTCGGGACTCTTTTTCTTTGGCTGTTGTTTGTCAACTCTCTTTTTAACTTTGGTTTTTGAGTCATGTTACTAGTTTCCTCAAGGATGTCCTATTAAGGATTTAGAGGAGCAATGACATCTCATGACCCATCTTTTATTTGTTTGTTGTCTGTGGTTTGTCAAGACAATGATGACTGGGCCATCTTGTCCTTAGTATGAGTTAAGACATTCCTTGTTTACGATTGTCTATTTTTCGCAGATGGATGACTTTTTACAATATGGTCTATCTCATATCATGGTGTGTACTATCTATTTGTGTCATGTCCCGCCCAATGATGATAACAAGCAAGCATAGCATATTTGGCAATATATCAAAGATCATATGTTTTTTTTTTCAATCAATCAACCTTCGTTATTTCTTACTAAGATTCTAAATTCATTCATGCTAACATTTCTCTTCTTCAGCATAATAATAAAGTCCTGTGACACAACAAAAACATTAGATCATTTGCATATGTATAGATTCTATAAGCATTTCATAAAGTTACATTGCATTTTACACATATAGGAATATTACCATCTTCATTGCATATCTACGAAATCATGACATAATAGGCATTTCATCATCATAAGATACATAATGTAAACATTGCATGTACATATCACCATCACATATAAATAAGCATCATATAGAACATTACATCCATTCTCAAATAAAATCATCATAAACATCATAAACTACATAAACACATCACATGTAGAAACATTCATTCATAACACATATACATACATCATCTAGGAAACATAATCATATAGAAATAATGCATCATCCATAAAATAGAACTACATATCATATAGAAGCCACCAAAAATCATATATATATCGCTCAAAATCATGTGTCACAGTACAATACCGCGTGTATCCATAAATAAAACGAGCTCGCAGGCTCTTTGATCAAAATACAATGTCTACACATATAACAAATGTATACGTTTCCCACTGCCACTACTGTCACATGGTGAAGGTGGTGGAAAAAGCCTCAAAGGTGCTCTATATGAGGTGGAAGGCCTCTCATACGGACTTCCCCTCGGTGGTCCTACCACACCCTCTGTACTTTGTGTCCTAGTGTGACTCCTGCTCTGTGATCTCTGGCTGCAAACCTCTGAGAAGCTAGGAGCTCATCTCTCTACTGGTAGTACTACCTCATATAGATCCCTGTAATAAGTAGCTCTCTCTATTGATCTGACTAGCTCATGTACCATACCATTAGATGAAGTTTCACTGCAAAGGTGTTTTACCTCTATAAACTGGTGCTCTATCTCCTATCGTCGGGCTATGGCCTAATCCCTCTCCATGAGTGCACTATCTCTCTCCATATGAGCACTGTCTCTATCTATCCGCATAGCATCCAACTCTGCACAGGCATTGTCTCTCTCTATCCTCATGGCATCAAACTTTGTTGTCATCAATCTTAGTCTCTCCTCCAGCGCCTCCCTATCACCATCCCTAGGGTCATCATCCTCTTGTCTCCCCTCCACAATCCGATCTCTAAGCTCTCTCTCCTAATCCTCCATAGGTGCCTCCTCATCAACATATTCCTGCTCAACATCATCCTCCCCATACCTTGCCAAAATACCTAGAGGATCTATATCTATATCCATATCCTCATCCTTTGTGACATCCTCTCTGCTAATCTCTACCTATGCACGCTCCTCTACTATTGCCTCCTTGGTAGCATGCTCATCTTTGACCTGCGCATCAGCTCCACCTCCAATGTCCAACATCAGTACATCCTCTATCACTACCTCTCGGATAGGTGAAAGTCCACCTACCCGACCCCCTCTCCACCCTATCCATCCTTGTCTATCACCTTTGCCACCACCCCTCCCGCCAACTCTGCCACCTCTACCTCTCCACCATCCTCTCAGCCCTGTACCTCATCTCTCAACTGGTGCTAACTGATTTGGATCTATGTAAGGAATTGGATGATGCTCCACCCACGATGCGTCATATGCAGTTGTGGTCCTCAGATCTACTACCCTGTCTCTCCATCCCCACTGCACTAGCTATAAAGCATGAACCTCTGCCTCTATAGTAGCTACTAGAATCATGGGCCTGTAGTGTGGAACCTCTCTAGATGATTGAGCAAACTCTACTCTACCTCGAGGCTCATTCTAAACTTCTCTGAACTGTCTCAAAACTCGATCTGGAAAGTGTCTCTCTATGATGTGCATGCTCGAAACAATCCTCCTAATCAGGTACTATGTCTGTCTGCAATATGGAAAATGTCTATCCTCATCATACCACTACTCATAGTCCATGTATGGTCTCCACGTGAACTGATCTAAGATATCAAGTTCATGTCTCCAATATCCAGTATCTCCCACATGGCTCTGAGTGATGTTTCTCGTATACCGAAAAACATATAGAGATCTCGCCCGTCACTCTATAGTAACCAAAGGTTAAAAAATAGCTATCCTCTCCCATGCCCAAACCATCAGAAGAGTGGTCCCACAACTTAATGACTATGCATCTCTCTATGCAATATCATGTAAGTGGAAATATAGCATCCCTAATAGACATGGACCCCAAACATACATGGTCTCTCTCTCTAGCATACCCACCAACATCTCAACCCATCCAATAGGAAAACAATGACCCTGTCGATCTGGTAATACTATCCCACCTATTAGTGTACATAGTATATACTCAATCCTCTCGTATCTATCCACCAACACTGGCCATCTGATCTCATAATGCTCAATCCCAAGCCTACTGATATCGTCAACCTGATAAAATCTCGCTAGCTCAGCTAATCCACGTTGGGTATCATACATCACCCGCTTTCCTCTGATCGGAAGTCTAAGTATCTTTTACACATCCTCCAATGTGACAGTCACCTCCCTAGTCAACATATGAAATGATGATGTCTCAGAGTGCCATCGCTCACACAATGCGGTGAGCATCCCTCTGTTTGCCCGAATTGTGGGCATCGACAGACAATGACAAAGACCAAGTCTCCAAAAAATCTATATCTCTGCACTACTCAGACGATCTCTGATATCGAAGGTGTCTGGAAATGACTCTCGCGTGTAGATCGGATCTAAAACAACCTACATTTCAACCAACATGTCAAAAAAATTTAGGTTTTTCTTAGTAAAAAAAAAATTGGAAAATTTTACCAGCCAAATGCAGCTCAAAGTGACAAATACAGTGCATTCATACAAATGTGTTGGAAGACAAAGAATTTGCATCACCTATTTCATAGGCGTTGCACATCACCAATCCAATTTCTACCCATTTCAAATGCAATGCATAAAAGCAAATGCGATGCAGAAAAAAAATGTGGAGCATTTCCTATAACCTATCTACCTGATGCCTATGCATTTCACTTATACAATTGCAGTTCACTAACCTACATTTGTATATTCCTAATGCACATACTTTCCATAGATACATTTGTGGTGCATAGTAATGCAAATGCATTTGATGCCTA
Source organism: Sequoiadendron giganteum (assembly GCA_007115665.2). NCBI lineage: Eukaryota > Viridiplantae > Streptophyta > Pinopsida > Cupressales > Cupressaceae > Sequoiadendron > Sequoiadendron giganteum. Next base: position 273,099,707 of record CM021104.1, on the reverse strand, counting down.
AAATGCCTATCATAGCCTAGGCGTGTTTTAGCATATGCGTCGTTTCACAGTCACATGTGGTGCATACGACAACATATGCATTGATCCTAAAAGACCGCATATGATAATTAACTTTTAAAGGCCTAGAACTACATACAAAAATAACTTTCAAAAGTTCATTTTTGGGTACATACCGATGGTCCTGCATTGGCTGGCCGCCTGAAGGTCTAGATCTGATATCCTCGATGCGTAGCAAATGGAATGGGAGCCATCTTTGTCCAATAGTCAGAGCAAAATATTAGTTCTTCAAACCCAACTGGGTGCAAATGAATTAGTTTTCAACCTAATTCTTATTTATAGCCAAGGTTTGGGTGGCATTTTTTCTAACCTAGTCTATTGGCCGCTTAACCTTTCAACTTCTAATGACCCGTACACATCCGTAACATCTCCAAATTAAATTCCGTCAACTCTATAGCATTTCTAACAGTCAAATTGACTTATCGGGAATATTTCTTGATTTTTTTGAAACTTTTCCAAAATTTGTCAATTTTCCCAAGGGGGCATACCCTAACCTATTTCATACTGGGCATGATCGGGGCATATTTTCTTTGACGCAACGTTGTAACAACATTGTATCAAAGAGGGGCAAACTGTAGATACCGAAAATTGGTCTAGGCCTGTGAGTACACATTCGACATAATTTTCTATTATCCATGGTCATGATTAAATAATGTTAATTATTTAATTACCTTTTTCTAAACACATATTTCCTCTATTAATTAAATACCCCATTTAATTAATTCATAATGACCTTTATTCAACTTGATTAATTAAATAAATCATATTTTTTTAATTATGTCGCTAACTAATTAATTCTTCTTTCTTAATTAAATATTTATTATTTAATTACCCCTTTGTCATATTTCAACTATAATTAAATATTTATTATTTAATTATTCAATTCCATCTTTACAATAGTCAAATTAAATAAATTATCTTTATTTATTTAATTAAATTCATTTCATTTTCGAATGTTCAATTAAATTAACATTTAATTCATTTATTAATTATTTATGTCATATTCTTCTATCATTCAGTTATCTAAGTCATTCACTCACCTTCTAACTTGAGATCTATTTTTAGTTCTCCAGTTATCTCCAGATTCAACACCTATTTGTCTCTGCGAGAAGACTCTCTGTTACAAATAGTCAGTTAAATAGTTCTAACTCATGTCCATGAATGCGTCTATTACTTAAATATCTTTATTTAATTAATTAATTTAATTATGCATTCGAATTCTTCATCTTTGATTTCTAACTTATTCTTTGACATTCAAAGTCTATTTCTTCCATTTTCGAAGACTCTTAACTGAAGATTAAGATATTGAACTCTTGTTCTTCCTGTTTTCGAACAATCTTGACACAAGATTAAGTTGTCATTCTGACTTAATATCTATCATGTATTATTTTCTGACTCATGTTCTAACTCACATTCTATCTAACATAGAACTCACATCACATGGCATTCATCAATCTCATCCGTCGATCTCTGTTTCAATCTGAGCCAGTCGCTCGAAAACCCAAAATCTATAAAATGACCTATCATTATCATTATTCCTCCTCCCAAATCATACACTTTTGAGAAGAAACTTATCTTCGATATTTTGCTTAGAAATTCAACAAGGTTATGCTTGCATCAATACTAAAAATCTGAAGGCAAGAATACTGAAACAACAAAATGGAGAAGAGCAGTTGAGATAATTCGAAGGGGTGAACACATATTCGGTGAGAGCTTTCCAATTGATTTGTTTAGTTTAATTATGTTTACTTGTTTCATTCTTTGTTGTTTGATTTAGATTAATATTGATTTAGATTAGGATTAACATCGTTTATTCTAGTTGCAGATCATTTCTAGATTTTATTCTACATTACAGGTAGGTATTGAGACTACTTTGGAAGGAGGAGGAGTTTGAGGTCCTCCTTAGCTAACCATAGTGTTTTCTGGTTGAGAGACAATAGAAGTGGAAGGAACATGTTTTTTATATATCTCCACTATTTTCTTCATAATGTCTAGGCCTTCATCACTATAAAGCATACGATGGATGTTTTCTATAGTTGGATTGTAGTGGCTAAAATGTTGTCAAGGCTTACTTGATGTTGCAAGTGTACTAATTCCTCATGAATGTGAATAATCTTTTCTTGTGGGATATTAGCAGGTCTATGTTCACTAGGCATACTATTTGAATGAAAATATTTCTTAAAGGTATTTTCCAGGCCTGATGTACTATTATCAATACTAGGAGTGGGAGATCTAGATAACCCAAGATCTACAACAAGTGTGTTGTCGAAAGATGCCATGAGTCTCAAACTTCTTCTCACCAAGGTATCAACAATAGGGCACCAAACACTCATGCAAAGGTTTCTAAATGCAAAGTGAATGCAAATGCAATGAAAACAAAGGGCATTAAAAGGATGATAATTGAAATTATGGAAAGTAACATAGAAATACAGAAACAACAGGCAAAAATGTAGAAAATGTAGAATAAATACTAGAAAATGTAGTGATAACTATGCAACTAGACTAAGTCTCCTAGGGTGGTGAATTAGTCCCAGTAGTGCTTTTTTTAACAATTTACAAAAAAATTAAATAGAATTTTATGATTTTTAGGTTTTCCAAACGTAGATATATTATGAAATGTGATTTTTTAAATATTTTTTTTGAGAATGCAATGCAAGAATTCAAGCTATATGAGCTTTTCACTAATGCAATTTTGAAAATCCCTAGAATGCAAAACAATGCAAACCCTAATGCAACGTTGATGCAAACTATTCCTAAGATGAAAACACACTTGAAATTAGAAGTAAATTTTTTCTAAAGGTGGGTTCAACAAAATGAATCATAATTTTTTGGGGAAAAGGGAGTTCTCTTGCACTTCTAGGGTTTTCCACTTAAAAGGAGAGAGTTCTCCCAAAACTTTGAGGGTTCATTCAAGACTTAATGTAAAATGTGGTTTGAAACGTGTCTAATTGTTGAAAACTAATGAAAGAAACCAACTATTGAATGCAAACTAATAAAATGCAAAAGTGTTTGAAAATACAATGTGGTATGCAAGAATGACCTAAGAATGCAAGCAAACTGTAATAGAAATGAAGGAGATTGGAGAGGTACAACTAGAAATTGGAATGTGATGAAGGGAAGCTCTAGAATCTTACATATTTTTTTTGTTGAGGCCAACTAGGACACTTATGCCAAGTTGGGTGACTTAGTCCAGTTTCGATGAAATTCTACTAGAATAGGTTTTGGGGAAATGGGTTTCTAGAACTACAAAAATCACTGTTTAGGCATAGTAGTGGTACTAGTTTCCCAATGATGGCGACTTAGTCTACCTAGAGCTTTTGAGAATCTTGAAGATGCAATATGTAGCTTTAAACTTGTACTTCTTCTCCTGATAGAAATATGGATCCAAATCTACAGACTTTGACCTATAGGTTGTCTCCAAGCTTCTTTTAGGGTTTTGTTGACTTCGAATGATGTTGATGGGATGTTGACACATTTTAACACCTTGCATTTGACAAATCTACATACAAGACCTGAAAAAAACACATGCAAAGAGGGGAAATGGGGTTAGGGTTAGAGAATAGGGGTTTGCATTAGAAAACCCCATTTTGGTAATCAAACCATAGAAAATGAACTAAAATGGAAAGGGAAAGATGATTGAACAACATGCAAAAGATACAACTCACCAAACCCTTGATGTAGAATTCTGAAAATATGGAAGTAACAACTCAAATGGATGAATGAGTGATGATGTCTAGAATTATTGAATTCTTAAAGATTGCTTGATTGCTTGATTAGGATGTTAGGAGACTAAGAGGGATGAAAATTAGAGGAACACCCTTTATTTATACATGATTTTCCCTAATTTCAAAAAAATACCTCATCACAGGCTGACCTTAGGGTTTAGAGAACGATGTCCCGCCAAAATAATAATATAATTTTTATTTTTAAGCTAGATGGGACTAAGTCACCCAAGGTGGCGACTTGGTCCCACCAAGTAAATTTTGCTAAGTGTTGGGAATTAAAGTGTATTTAACGGGATTCTTCTCTGAAACACACTTAAGTAAGGCTTGTAAGTCCATTAAGGATCGATTTAAACATAAGAAAGGGTAAAATTGTTGATGACACACCTAGAAAAGTGTGAGAGTTTGTTACAACACCTTTCAATTCTTTGAAATAAGGCTTGGTAAGAGTTTGTTAGGTGAACTATAATGGAAGGGTCCTATAAAAGTGTGAAAGTGGGTTACAACACTTCACAACACCTTAATAAGACATAATTAGTTTTTTATTGATTTACAAGTGTTCAATGCCTAATGTGAATGTGTTGGCCATATTACAACATTAAGTCTAGTCGAAATCAGGCCAAAATCTAGAGGAAAGACCCAAATGAGCATGAAAATGTCAAGCATACATTCTTTTGCAACACAGTTTTGTTGATAGGATGGCCTTCTTCACTGATAGGTCTGAGTGGCTTGCTTCAGAGGGGCCACCTATGGCTCTTTGATGAGAACTAACTCGTTAGAAAATAACTGAATGAATCTCTTCATATCATTGATGTCCACTTCTATAGAGGAAGAACCCAACGTGCTTGGTTGTGTTGTGGGGTACACGTACATGGATTGTGGTTGACCTAAAACCGTCACTTGCATAGTGAAAGTGCTTGAAGAAGCTTCTTCTCAACGACCACTAGAAATTTATATGAATATAGGCATTAGAGGTCATGGTGGAAGATTCCTTGCATCGATTAAACTATTCTCCACACATATAGCCAAATCATATGCATCAAGTAAGATATCTCCTCCCATAAATGTTATCATCACTGCAATATCCAAATTGAAAGCCTTCAAGTAGAAGATAAATACCATCGTAGCTTGAGTTCAAGAAGTCACAAGGATCCTAAGCTAGGTTCTGTGAAACTTGGAATTGAAGTCACTCATGGCTTCATGTAGATCTCTTTTGATGGTGATTAATTGATGTAACTATGAGGAGCGATCTCCTTTCCCTAAAAAGTGCTTGAACAACCTTTCTCCAAGTTGATCCCATGAGCTGATAGAACGAAAAGTCAAAGATCGATACCAATCTTGAGCCTTATCTTTGAAGGAGGTTGCCAATAGTCTTAGATCAATGTTTTCCTCCGCTATGTTGTGCACCCTACATACCTCCACTATGTCTTGGAGGTGTTTGAAGGGGGTTTTGAAATCCTCCCTAGAGAATTTTGGAATAGCCTTGAGGGTATTAGTGTGTATGGTGTGCCATCCATCTGGGGGAGCAAGTGGGTGTAGCAGACTACTACTACCCTAGGTTACAAAATTTCTAGAAGCAGGAGGGGGTTACATGAGCCATGGATAAAATATTCCTATGAATGAAGTAAATTGATATTCTTATTTTGAAACTTTAGCCTCCAGATGAAGTAGATAAGGCTCTAGATTTTGGGCTCTTACTCCTTGCTCTATTACTTCTTACATGTGATATAGAACCTGTAATTTTTCTTCTCCTAGGTACCAAAGAGGGTAACTACGAGTATTGGAAATGGCCCTTTTGAAGATGCTCTTGTTTTGACTTTGGGGATGAAACTTCAAGTTTCTTTCCTTGGCTTGATTTAAGAAATATTTTAGACTTCTTATCAGACATTCAGAAAACCTGGGTCCCATCGAGCGTGCCAGAAAAAGAGCTATCGATCATCAAAGACAACACCTCTCTGATAATCTTATGAGAAATTCATTGAGTGGGGAACCAATTTGTGCCTCATTGAATACCTCTGGGATTTTTATAGAAAGTTGGCTCTTCTTTGAGTTTGGGAAAAGGGTAGAAATAAATGTAAACATAAAACATGAAAAGTGGTGATGCGCCAACACTTTTACAACATTTCAAAACCCAAATTATTTTCTATGAATGATATAGTAGACACATAATGCCACAACCCTTCATTATTGGGAAGAGAATGAACAAGAGAGGCTAGATACAAGTATAGTGCAATATTTCAAATGTACCTAAAAGAAGTGCTCATTAAGGTCTGATCAAGCATAAAAGTTTGAATAGTTAAAAGAAAACATTTAGGAAGTTGCATAAACTCTTCCTCTTAATATAGCATGATACGAATAAATAATAACCCTTAAAAAAAAAAAGAAGTCTAATGACATAATCCAATTTATATAGGTTATAACTTTATCATATAAGCTTACAACATGGAATTTAAATAATCAAACTATTTGAATTAAGCTAGAAACAGTGTTCTATTTTGAATGAAGATATAAAGAAGGAAACATTGACAGAGGCCATATTATTGAAAGTTTTAAATATTTCTCCCAAATAGTTTGTACTTAAATATCAAATAAACTTTAAAATAGAGGTCAAATTCCAATCCGATAATAGTTTGAGTTAAAGAAAATATAACATTCCAGAGTGAAGTAGTGTTCTACAAACTTTAATGGAAATAGTTCCTATAACTAAGGAAAACTAAATAATTTCTTTCCAAAATGGAAAACTTTAGGAACTCTTTTCTTTAGTTTCCACCTCAAATTTATAGACAAAAGGAGAGAGAAACACCACCTCTACCCAGAATTAATTACCACCAGATGTCTACACCTGATAGCTCACAATCCTATCATAGATCTTTAATTAGGTCATGACAATATTTTCTCATCAACTCTCAATTGCTGCATTAATATCCCTCTGATATTTAGCAACATTTCCCTCCATAAATGCTTAGATCCTATAAAATATCCTGACAAAAATTCTTCTTGACCATGTTGAAAAGCACAAGACAACTAAGAGGGGGAGGTTGAATCAGTTACACAAAATTCTTACTTCCTAACATAATTAATTCCACTTAAACTTTTGTTTGTTATTAATTATGAAAATGAAATATAAATAACAAAAAAACAACACCAGAGACACTAGATTTACATGGAAAACCCTAATGAGGGAAAAACCATGGTGAGGATTAACTCACAATATAGTAGTAATGTAATACTAGATACATAGGCTCACTGCCCAAGTACAAAGGCTGACTACCCAGATTAAGGGCTCACTTCCTTAGGACTCACTATCCAAAAGAGACTCATTGCCAATATAGAAATACAGAGAAATAGATAGAGATCCACCACTAGGAGTTACACACACTTCACAACTTGATCAGAAGATTGTGAATACAATGAAGTTCTATTGGCATAATTCACTCTTCTACACTCTAATATTTGCACTTGTTTGCACACTGTACCCTTACTGAGATTGAATGATGGATGTATGTTGAATTTTCCACAACTTAACTTGACTTTATACTATATTTAACCTTAGAAATATTCACCAAGGTCAGCTACTCAAATTCAAATTAAAAATTCAAACTAGGTCGGCTACTCAACATTCTCACGGTAGATAAGAATGTGAGGGGACCAAATACATATTTAATTCAGGATCCAAACAATATCTTGGATCAGTCACACACTTTATTAAATCGATGCAAAAAATGAATGTACCATGTCAACACTAAGTTAGCCAAACCCAATAAAAACACCGATGATATTTGAAGTACATGCATCACCAACAAGATAATCATATATGGATTGCTCATCACACTTCACTAGTGATTTTACAATCCCTAAGAATAACTCAGATATTGTAGACATGGAAAATTGACCAACATACTTGATCCTGATTACTAACATCACTTCTTCTCGAATCATACTCTTAGCTTATCAACACTTTTCATCTCTTAATTAGATAAATCATTATTTATTCAAGTAAGTCTTTCTCCCTTGTTGATTAAATTAATCAATTTAATTCAATTAATCCTCTATCTATGTTCATTTGAATAACTCATTTTATTTAAATTGAATCTCTAAAGTCCTCTTATTAAAAAGAATAAATTAAAACTTATTTTATTTAATCTAACATTATCCCCTTTAGTTAAATAAATTAAAACATTTATTTAATTAAATCCTTCCTCCCAATTTGATTTAAATAATTCATAAATTTGATTCCAAATTGTCACATCTCCTAAAACTCAAATTAAATTAATTAATCTTGATTAATTTAATCCTAAATCATGTCACATCCTCTAGAGAATGCAAATTGCACATGAAAATAGATTTAATTCATTTATTAAATCTCCTATTTCCCTCAAATGGTATAATAGGGGAATATTCCCTCAAATCTGAATTCAAATCCAAATAGATTTGTACATCCAACAAAGCATTCACTCCCCTCTTACATGTCCTTGTGTATTGAGCCAAGTGGCATTAACTTCATTCTTTTTTCCCTCTCACATGTAATTTCACTATTTTGAAATTCCACTTAATATCATTTATTGGCACTTTGATCAAAATGTGCACAACCTTCAACCATTCACATCTTGACAAGTGGCACTTGTCCATTGGATTTTGAATGATCCCAGATTGCTCAATTTCACTCTCTTTTCCAATTTGGAAATCTATAAATGATAGACTCTTCATCTCATTCAATCATCCAAAATTTGAGCAAAGTTACCCTCTTCACATTGAGAGCTAATTTTGTCTACTTCATAGCAAGTGTTCATCATTTTTATGGTTTCATAGCTAGGTTATGCCAAAATTTCATCAAGGAGCTTCAATCATCAACAAATTATCACAAAGCTTACAAAGGAGTTGGGAAAGGGCCAATTTTGGCACACCAATTGACACCAATTCCCCCATGGATCAAGTGTTTGCATTGCTTAACTAGGATTTCATTTATCTTTCATGTGTTGTTCATTTTTCTTATTATTGACATTGTAGATGGATTTCATGAGGAATCCTTGTTTTATCTTGAATGTGAGCTTACTAATGTGTTTTATTCTTGTATTTGTGTAGGTATAGGATTGGGGTTCACATTTTGGCACTAGAAGGAGGACTGAGTTGATGAAATTCATCACATTTTTTCAAAATTCTATGGTTTTTTGACATTTTTTGTGCCTATAGGAAATTGCACTGCTCAAAGTCCCACAACACCATATTGCACTGATGTCAGATAGGCGGTGCTAGATTGCACCATGCAAAACTCCATACTTTTTCGCATCTATCTACGTGCCCAGAAATTTTTAATTTCCAAACTACGTCGCCAATCTCCAAACTCCAAATTGCACCACAGGATAAAAATAGCATCGCATTTGTGCATTTTGTCCTACTGCAGAGTGCCACTATATTTCCAAACACCGCAAAATTTTGTGCTTGCACCGCCGGATGACAGTAAAAAGTTCCCATTTGATTTTTTTGAACATATGCCATTTTGCTTTCAACTTTTGAGTTATTAACTTATTTTTGTCTCTATATTTTCTAGTTTTAATCCTTTTGCAGGTTAGGGCAAGGAGGAAAGAAAAATGGAAGGATACATTATGACATCATTCTTATCCTATACCAGGTGTTTTTAAACACTTTAGTGTTCTTTAACACTCTTAGAGAGTTCTCAATCTCTCCTAAGAAATTTTTCATCTTTTATGCTCTAGGGAACACTAAATTTCTTTTTGGGCACTAAAAAGAACAATACGAATTTTCTTTCAAAGTTTGCAAACAAAAGGTTTAAAAAGAATTTTAGGACAAACTTACTAGAGTTGGTTTTCGAATTTAATAAATTGAACAAGGAAAATCCCACATTTGATTTGGTGCTATAAAAAGAACTCACTTTTGCTTTGTGGACTTAAAATGAACAAGTGTTGTTTTTGTTTTGTAATTGTTTACTCAAAGTAATACCATCAAAATGATGTATGCACTTCTCTTGCACCTCACGGCGATCTTGAGAATCAAAAGGATTTTTGGTGATCTAAAGTTGAGTAAAAAAATTACCTCCACATTTCATTTTGGGTTTAAAATTGAACAAAACATCTTGCAATTGTGGGTAAGCCTATTGCGTGTGTTATCCCTTTGTTTCTAAATGAATTTTGATTGAACTATGAATATGTTTGCTCACTTTTGTTTATCTGAGAGGGCCTTCCTTGTGGGAAAAATTAATCACCCAAGGGAATGACCTAACCGGTAACACACTAAGGACAAATGTATTTCCAGCCAGGATATAAAAGTGGGTATTGGAACAAAAGCCAGTATCACATGGTTGGCTCCGATGAGAAGGGCACCAATGGTCTCTCACTACATGGGTCAACTCCTACGAATGGAAAGTCTGAATTAAAACCCTTGTTTAGCAAAGGCCAAAATCCTTAACTATTTTGTGGTGCAAAAGGCCATGTCCTTTGAAGCCACCCCACGCATACATGTCGTTTTGTTGTAGAGATGAAAAATATGCCATGGGAGTTTCATGGGTATTGATTCTTGGTTGACCCAAGAAGTGTGTGTCATTGAGGGGAGCCAGTGTGGTCAAGCATCTAATCATCCGTACTGAATATGCACAGCTGGATTTATCCAAGTGGGAACCCAAAAAAATATCGTCTCTTCATCCTAGGGTTGTACATGTGCTTGGAATCAAATAATAAATTTCTTGGTCCTCAAAAAATTTGAAAATGAACATTCACAAAGAGCTTCAAAATTTCAAACCCTTTGGAGGAAACAAATATCCTTTGATGAATCTAAGTGCTCTTGCTTTCCCTAGGGATTATATCCTTAGAGGTTTCTAAGTGCTTGGGTTTAATCATCATTTTTTTCACTAAAGTCAACCTAGGAAACTATGCTCTTGAAGCCTTGAATTTCACATAATGGATCTTGTGGAATGAAAAGGAATTGAGGCATAGACATTTAGTTCAAAATCATAATCAATAAATTAGTTTTGATAAAAGGAACTCATTAAACAAAGACAAGGACAATTGGACCTCACACATGTGTTCTCTCAAATGATTTCCCATAAAATCAAAATCCAAAAACCAAGGTTCAAGAAGCTTAGTCCAAAGGCTCGTGAAGAGTGTCTTGAAATGCTTCCCAAAGTTAGAGAAATATTTGTATATAATTTCTACAAGAAGGCCTCAAAGAACAACCCAAGTTTGTATGAGTTCTATTATCAACAAAATCCAACTCTTTTTCAAAGGTTTTCTTTTCTCACTTAGAAGTATGGCATGTTCTTCAATACTGAGGTCTTATAAGAGTCTTGTCTAGATCAAGTTTAGGATCAAAATCAGTCACTCTCATCCATCTCTCACTCATCAAAATCAAATTTCATTTCACCAAAAAACTATTGAGAACTTTGAAACATCATTCATGCTAGACTTATAGAAAAAATCATCATCACCTTGTTTGATTTAATACACTTAGTCAAATTATCAACCCTCTTGAGGAAATTTACCTCTAGGATAACACAACTTCCTAAGGTTTACAAGTTAAAAATCACTTCATTCGGCTTAACACACTTATTCAAATCACCCTCTTGAATGAGTTTTCTCTAGGATAACATAGCTTCCTAGGGTTTGCAATTTCATTATCATCTTATTCGACTTAATACACCTAGTCAAACTATCCTTAATCAAAATTAAATAATTTCAAGCCCTAAAAAATTTAGCATCTCCCCAAAATTATTTAAGATTTTCCAATCATCCACATCATCCATCATTCTTTGATCTCATCCCCATCATCGCTTTTGATCCTTAGAATTTCCTAGTTCTTCTCTTTTGTGCCTAAAGATCAAGATGAAAATGATCTATTTTATGGTTCAAACAAGATCCCAATACAAGAAGAACATGGAAATCACTAGAGAAAAATCAACTTCAACTGACCTAAGTCAAATGACCCCTAAGAAGAATATTGTGGAATCAAGCAAACCTCCAAATGGATCCTCTCTACCATCACAAAACCCTCTAGAGGAGGGTCATATAGAGGAAATCACCAATGATGACTTGGGAATGACACAAGAGGAAATAACTGAAATGGTTGAAAATCTCGAGAATCATAGAATCGTCAATGCCATGTTGAAACTTAATCCCTCTCTATATATACATGCATTAAAAGGGGCCAAAATCCCTTCTAACATTGACATGAGTACCAATATGGAAAGGAATCTTGTGAGAATACCTGCCATATCACTCCCAAACATCACTCAAGATATTCCCCAAGTCATATCAACAATCGCTTCAACCCCACCAATTGTTAACAAGGGAAGCGACATGTTTCACGAATTACAAAAGCATCACCTTGTATACAATAGAGAGATAGACATCAACACCACATTGGATAATTTCATCCTTGTAAATTAATTACACTCATATGTTCCACTTACTTTCCATAATCATGCAAACTCATCCTCATTTCATGCAACACCAATCTATCCGTTGAATATACAAACTTCTCTCCTCATGATTTTGCAAGGAGAGAGTGGGTTATTTGGGACAGGGGGAGTCATCGATCCTTCTTCATCATCATTTTTCCAAGGGAACACACCACCATTCCCTCCATTACCTTTGACATCCATATAATCTTCTGGGTTGGGCCTTCCTCCCCTACCCACCACCAATCTACCAAACCAAAGAAATCAAAGCATCACATCAAACCCTCTCATTTTTCCGTCAACATCACAACAAATGACAACCATTCAAGCTAACCCAATAGTCAACACATCCACCATTCCCAAAATTTCTCAAAGCATGGTTTCCCAGGGACCAAGTATCTTGATCATACCATCCACAACTCAAATCCCAATCACCAACACAACTGTTTTGATCATCACAATGGTTGACACCGTTCCCAATTAGTGGTCGATTCCACCAAAAGTCAACATAAAAAACTCATTCATCACCATGATTCAAGTAGTTCAAAAAGAAACCCACCAAAGGGTACTTCAAAAAAATCAACAAGCTACACAGTTGGTTGCTCAACAAATGTAAATACAATTAGCCGCACAAGCTGCACAAGATTCCCAACAAGAATAGGCTCAAGCTCAAGCCTAGTAATAGGCTCAACAAGAAAAAGTATAGTGCCATGCACAGCTACAAGCGATCCACTAACAAGCATACCAACAAGCCCTGCAAGACTTTTAGGCACAACAACAAGCTAAACAACAAGATTTTTTGTCACAACAGCAGCTAGACCAATAACAAGCTTTGTTGGCGCAACAATAGCTAGACCAACAACAAGATTTATTGGCACAATGGAAGCTAGACAAGCAACAAGCTTTGTTGGCACAACAATAGCTAGAACAACAACAAGCTTTGTGGGAATAACAGTAGTAGGACAAACAACAACCTTTGCTAGAACAACAAAAAAAGTACCAACAACAAGTGTTGTTGGCACAGATGCAGGCATATCAGCAGGCCTCAAAAACACAACAGATTTTGTAGAAAACCCCCATCAACACCCCACCTGTCAATCAAACAAAACAAGCTCCTCGAAACACATTCATCCCACCTCCTAATCCATAAAATTATGTTGCAGCACAGATCAAAATACTATCACAGCAAGTGTTGGACCTCCAATCAGCAAAAACAAACAGAACGTTGGGCACTCTATGCCCCTATCCTTTTGATAGAAGTCTTACAATGTACTATTCCCAAAGGGATTTGAGATCCCCAAATTTGATAAATATAATGGGATTGGAAACCCTAAAAATCACGTCAGGGAGTTTCAACTGCATTGCATGGAAGTTGCATATGATGACACATATCTAATGTGACTATTCCCTTAGAGTCTAACTAGTCCTACCATGGAATGGTTCTCTCACCTACCCATAGGCATTAAAACATTCCAGGAAATGGTGGATGCATTCCTCAAAAACTATGGATTCAACATTGGAACGGATGTTAGTTTGGAAGAACTATCAGCACTAAAACAAACAAAAGGAGAGCTATTCACCTCCTCTTTTGCAAAGATGGTGACCCAAAGCCAATCATAGCAAATGGACCATGCCAGAAGAACAACAAGTTTGCACAATCATAGCCAATCTAGATGAAAACTTGTTGTTCTATTTAAAAATACAATGCATTACAACATATGATCAATTGATCCTAAAAGTGCTCAATATCGAAAGATCCCTTACTACATGAGGGGGTGCATCTACATTTCATGCATAATAGGATAACTGCCCATCCACTAGTTATAACAATAAACCTCATACGTTGTCAAGGAACAAAAATTTCACAAACAACGGGGTGGTCGATGCTAAAGTTGTCATCAGTGCTCCTAAGAAAAATATTCAAACCCATCATCAACCAAAAAATCACAACCACAACAATGTGCAAACCAATACGATAGCACAACAACAACCACCTTCGAACAACCAAATCAATAATCTGAGCAATCAAGGAGGGCCACCTCCTCGAAACAAGTATCCTTCAATGTGGAAGTTCACGGCCCTTGGGGAGCCAATTGAATCTATAATGAAGAAACTGGTTAAAGAGAACCTTATCAAAATTTCCAATTCAGAGTAATATGCAGAACCCATGACAAAACCACCATGGTACAACAAAAATCTCATTTGCGATTTTCATAAAATCAAAGGGCATACAACCGCTAATTACATGAGATTGAAAAAAATCATCCAAGATCTCATTGGGGACAATATCATAAATGTCGACCAATGTACTAGCAATCAAGATCTCAAAATGTACATGAATTCGATGCACAATCACAATCAGGGAAATAATCACAGAAATAATCAAGGCAATAATCAAGGAAATAATCAAGAAAATAGCCAAGGGAACAATAAAGGAAAACAAAAGTATTCCAGTGCAAACCTTGTATACAAAGGTGTCATCGGATGCATAGATGAAATGGTCAATGTCATTAGCATCAAAGAAGCTAACACTAAATGTGGAGTCACCACACATGGTGGTAAGGTTACTATTGCAGGGGCATTGCAGCAATCTAATACCCCCATCTCAAATATGAAAGTCATTCCCTATGATTATAACATCATTGACCAGCTAAAAAAAACCCCCGCTCAAATCTCCATCATGGAGTTACTGAAAATTTTTGCCACCCATAGGAAAATCATTGATGAAGCATTAGTTGTGTCCACTATCTCTACTAACCTTGATATGGAACAATTTTAGGCTATGTTAGGTAACATCGTCACACCAAATCTCCTCACTTTCTCCAACCAAGACTTCATCACCCAACCATCTCACAACTGTGAACTTCACCTTCAAGTCTTGGTTTAGAAGAGAAAGGTCAAAAGGGTCTTGGTGGATGGAGGCACAGGCCTCAATAATTGGTTGCTTAAACTTATAAAGAACTTGGGAATCTCAGAAGACTCCATCAACAAAAACAAAGGAATTACCATTAGAGCATATGATGACCAAGAAAGAATATCTTAAGGCACTATCAAGATCCCAATCCAAGTAGGGCCAGCTACTATGGAAACCACATGTTAGGTTCCTGACCTTGATTTTCCCTACAACATCCTCCTAGGATGCCCATGGATCCATGGAATGAAGGTGGTTCTCAATATTTCACCAATGTGTAAAATTTTCATATCAAAATGTGGAGGTCACAATACATGGTGATCTGGAGCCATTTGCCTATTGCAAAAACTTGGAATCCAAGTTTTACAAAATTCCCCAAGTGCAAAAAAATGATGAAGGCCCCTCCACTCCCTGTGTGGATCCATCTAACCTTGCCTCCACTTTTGCAACAAAGAAACCTTCCATCCCTGACATATCCGATATCAAGCTCAAGATTCAATACAATGGGTGTGGGGATTACAGAATGAGAAAAAATTCCTTTTTTGTAGGAGAGTTACCCCAATCTCCTAGGTCACATGGACAACCTCAATCATTTGAAACACTTGCCTACACTTTTAGGGAAGAACCTTCTAGATTATATTTTTGGGGGGATCTAAGTTAGGAAAATATGGACGAAGGAGACATTTAAAGAACACTATACCAAGATAAATGGCCCACACCCACCCTACCCATGGATGAAGCTTGTAGAGGACTGGAAATGATGTATGGTATGGGATACCATAAAAATGAAAGACTTGGAAGAAACAACAATGGGTGACCGGAGCCCATCATTGTAGAAAGACGAATGAGAAATCTTGGCCTTGGATGTACCCCTCTAAGTATAACCATGTGTGGCAGAGGTACCCCTAGTAGAGCAGCCAAGTCTCCTCCTTAGTTATCGGTATCCACCCTTGAACTACCTGTATCAATAGGTCTACCCCTAGAAAATTTCACCTTTGATGTAACTGAGGTCTGTAGTAGTAGTGATGATGAGGATACCACAATAGGCCTTCCCATGCTTTTTGAAAATTCCTCCTTACTCATGATTAGTGCCTCACCTATTGAGTCAGACTGCCAGCGCCAAAAAATAAATCTAGTTTACCCCCAACTCATCAACTATGACCAACGAGGACCACTGGTTCTAGACACATTCGAGAATGATGAAGCTCTCTCAGAGTTCATGGGACTAAGGGATATGGTACCATACAAAGATCATAAATTTGGATTCAACATTACGCTAGACACATAGGCTTATTATGGGGAGATGATTGAGTCCTTCAGTCGCAAAAGCAAAAGAATGAGAATAAGCTCATGGTCATTGAGTGAAAATCACATTCTGGAATTCTCTAACCATAAAATAGTAAAAATAAAGGATGCATCCAATGATGAAAAACTCTTCGAGGCACCAGAGGATGAAGGATTCAATCTCCCCGCTACTACACTTCATCAAGAGAAATCAATAGTCCTAGAAGAACGATGCAATCCTATCAATATGGGAACAAAAGCAACACCACACATCACCTTCTATGTTGAATCACTCCTCACAGAAGAGCAAGAACTCTTAGTGGAATTTTTAAGAGAAAGAAAGGTGAACTTCACATGGACCTATGTCGACATGTCAGGTCTTGATCCGGAAGTCATGGTTCATCATTTAGTTTTCTACCCAGAAGCAAAGCCAATGAGATGAAAATTGAGAAAGATGCACCCTCAAAGAGCCTTGCTAGTCAAGGTAGAATTACAGAAACTCCTGGATGCTGGTTTCATACACCCAATTGATTATTGAGAATGGGTGTCCAATCTTGTACTAGTTTCAAAGCCAAATGGGGGCATCCGTATCTGCACTAATTTTAGCGACCTATAAAAAGTGTGTCATAAGGATGATTTTCCACTACCTATCATTGATATGATAGTGGACATGATAGTTGGACACAAGATTCTATCACTGATGGATGGATTCTCAGCGCATAACTAGATTATGATCATAAAGCAAGACAAGCATAAAACAATGTGTACGTGTCCATGGAGCACCTACTGCTAGAACATGATTCCATTTGGGATAAAGAATGTGGGAGAAACATATCAAAGGGCCATGACACTAATTTTTCATGACATGCCTCACAAAATTGTGGAAGATTATGTGGATGATATACTGGCCATGTCAAGGAAAAGACAAAGATAATTTAGTAGCTCTAAGCGTCGATTGGAGAAATACAAGGTTGGACTTAACCCCAAGAAATGTGTTTTTGGTGTGCAATTAGGAAAAATCCTGGGATATAGAGTATTAATGAGAGGAATAGAAGTTGATCCCACCAAGGTTAGGGAAATCCTCGACATGGAAGCACCCAAGACACTAAAACAACCCAAAGGACTACAAGGAAGGCTCCAATCCATCCGCAGATTCATAGCATAGCTGGCGGATAAATAGATCCTGTATTCTCATATACTCCTCAAGGGAGTAGCATACAAGTGGGATGACAAGTGTGATCAGGCATTTAGTAAAATCAAAGAATATCTACTCACACCACCAGTTTTGATGCCACCAATCCCATGAAATCCATTATTCTTGTATATTTCGGCAACCATGGTAGCTCTCGATGCTTTACAAGCTCAACATGATGAAAATGGGAGAGATAAAGAAATATACTACATTAGTAGGACAATGGTAGGGCATGACCTCAACTACACACCAATAGAAAAAGCTTGCCTAGTAGTTGTGTTTGCAGCCAAAAAATTCAGACACTGCATGTTGGCTCATCAAATCAAACTAATTGCAAAGATAGATCCACTAAACTATCTGCTCTCTAAGGCCACTCTCATAGGATGAATAGTTGAGTGGATCATGATATTGAAAGAACATGATATTGAATATGTAGAGTGCAAGTTTATCAAGGGGCAGGTGATTGCAGACAAATTGGCAGAGGCTCCAATCTATTCATAGAATCCACTCATATCAGAGTTTCCAGAAGAATCAATCTTTAATCTCAGCATAGCCGATCACTAGAAAATCTACTTCAATGGCTCATATACACAACATGGATCAAGAGCCGGTGTTTACTTCATCACCCCACAAGGGGATTGTATACCTAGATCCTACAAATTGGAATTCCCCTACACTAACAACATTGTAGAGTATGAGGCTTTAACCATAGGTCTCAAGATTGCAGCATAGTGGTGGGTCATGGATCTAAAGGTTTATGGGGATTCACAGCTTATTATCAACCAAGTCAATGGTGAGTACCAAACTAAGGATGATAAGTTGACACCATACAAGAAGTTAGTAGAGATCCTCAAAGATTCATTCGTTGATATCACCTTTGAGAAGATACCAAGGGCTAACAAAAGAGCAGTCGATGCCATGGAAACAATTGAATCCTTACTGGATATCCCTCACAATGTCCCAAAACATGAATTCTTGGTAGAGCAACTTCTCATACTCGAATTCAAGGTACCCGAGTCTAAATTTGTGTGCGAAATCATTGGTCTCGGTGATCCCTAGTATCATGACATCTACACCTACTTGAGAATAGGATTCCTCCTAGCTGACATAACCCCAAACCTTAAATGATCCTTTGTCAAAAGGTCCTTACATTTTTTAATCCTAGGAGAAAATCTCCATCATAGGAGCATTGAAGGAACCCTATTTCATTGCTTAAATCCTAAGGAAGCCCTGACTAATTTGACTGAGGTTCACAATGGAACTTGCAGTTAACACTCAAGTGGTATGACCTTGGCTAAGAAGTTGCTGAGAACTAGGTACTACTGGCCAACAATGGAAAGAGAGGCACACAAATTTTTTAGAAATTGTTTACAGTGCCAGCAACATGGAGACCTTACTCA
Source organism: Sequoiadendron giganteum (assembly GCA_007115665.2). NCBI lineage: Eukaryota > Viridiplantae > Streptophyta > Pinopsida > Cupressales > Cupressaceae > Sequoiadendron > Sequoiadendron giganteum. The sequence goes on along the minus strand of CM021104.1, from coordinate 273,080,734 downwards.
TGCACCAGCTCAAGAGCTTCATCCTATTGTTACACCTTTTCCCTTTTCACAATGGGGCCTTGATCTCATCGAAAAAATCACACTCACCTCACCCAATAGCCACAAATTCATCTTCACCACCATAGAGTACTTTACAAAGTGGGTTGAAGAAATTCTCATGACCTACATAACCGAAATGCAGATATGCAAGTTCATTATGAACTATCTCATTTTTCAATACGATGTCCCTCAATCCATTATCTCTGATCATGGGACACCTTTCAAAAATCAGGATGTGCGTGACCTTTGCTACAAGTTCCATATCCAACATCACTTTTCCACTATGTACTACCCCCAAGGCAATGGCCAAGCAAAAGCCACTAATAAAACTATCTTTAAAATCCTTAAGAAAATAGTCAATGACTCCAATCATGACTGGAATTTGTAGCTAGATCCCACCTTATGGGTCTACCACACTAGCATCTGTACACCAACAAGCACCACCACATTCTCCTTGGTCTATAGATCAGAAGCCATCCTTCCAATCAAGATCAAGCTCCCATCATTAAGGATATCACTCCAAAACCTCACTACAGATAAGGAATATCGGGTTTCAAGGTTAAATGAGCTAGAGTTACTAGATGATTGATGCATGGATGCCCTCAACCATTTACAGGTCTATTGGAACCCCATAAAGCGTAGCTATAACAAGATGATCAAAAGGAAAAACTTCCAAGTCGGCGAACTTGTGCTAAAAGAAAATCATAAGAACGTGTCGAACCCAAGTGGAAAAGGTAAATTTGAGCCCAACTGGTTGGGACCTTTCATCATTATAGTAAGCTATAAATCAGGGGCATATCATTTGTCAACACCAGAAGGTGTGCCTCTACAAGAGGCCCTAAACAAATGTCATGTCAAAATGTTTTATGCCTAAAAACTTGCAAGGTATAAAACCAAAAATACAAAAAAAATAAAAAAAATGTCCTGAAAAAATGGCCAGCCTGATGAAAACCTGGCAAATAGGCATTTGGTGACAACAAAAAAAAACAAAAATACAAAAATCAGAAAAATTAGAAAAATGATTGAAAACAGTAAAGAAAAAAATCGTCCTCTAGTGAAAACCACTTTGGTGGTGTTTTGGACAAGTACCTTGGTGAAAACCTAGATAACAGGTGCCAAGTGTAAATAAAGCACTCTCCATCCACTAGGATCTTCATGGCCTTTTTCATGCACTCACTTATCCATTACATTCCATTGATCCTTCCACCATCCATTCACAACCATACCATAGCTTCATCTTGTGCTCATATCATGTTCCACCCTAGTACTACTTGGCATATTCTCAAGGTCAGTTTGTCCTGCTTGTATCGAAGTAGTCTACCACATCAAGCTAGGGGCATGTTCCTATAACTACATCAGATCAGATTCATGTATATTCGTGTGATCTTCCTAAACATCAAAAAATTCAAAAACATCCAAATCAATCAAAAAAATCCAAAACATGTCAAAAATATGAAAAATAAAAAGTGACCTCTTTAGTATGAACTACGTCATCTCTAAGCTTGAACGTAGGAAATTTTGATCTTTGATCATCCCTCGAGACACCCTAGGTCAGCCCTTTAGGCATCTGTTGTAATCTGGCAATCCATTTTCCCATCTTTCTCATCATTAAGTCAAGTGTGTCTTCAATCGAACTACGTGGTCTCTACGTATATAACGTAGGCAAAGCTAATCTCTGGATCAGCTCCCGAGACCACTAAGATAGGTCTTTAAGTTAGTCTCTTCGTTGTAAATCTTGAAAATACAAAAAACATTTGTAAAAAATCTCAAAATACCAAAAAATTGAAAAATCCAAAAATCAAAACAGCCTCAAAACATTTGAAAAAACCCAAAATGGTGCATCCATCTCATCTCGCTTTTACCCACGATTGTCTCATTCTTAATAAATCAATCATCGCTTTCATCCTTTGGTGAAGCAGTTAGAAGAAAGTCTAGCAAGTTCCAAAGTGAACACCCTAATCATCAAAGTCTCAAGCCTAGATCAGTTAGCGAGCAAGTTGATTAACTCAGAGTATGAATAGCTTATCACCAAATCAGTCTAACCAAAACCTGATCACAACATGTCTTAGGATGTATCCTTCCCATGATGGACATAAGCATCAGGTATCTCGTAGTAGTTTAGCCTTGGCTAGCGGTATGAAGAACATTAGCCTGTTTGTTTACTTTTTCCTTGGTCTTTATGAATTATATTATTTTGTAGTCATTCCAAGGACCTCTTGATGATGCCTAAGAAAAAACAAGTTTAGAGACAAAGGAATGGGGAAATGATCATTATCTTTTTTATCTATTGTGCTTGTGGGATACTCTTGTAAAATAACTTAGTCATGTGTGCTTCATTTGGTTTGTAGGAAGGGTGTTTTAGGTATCTTTTTGACCACATAGGAAGGCTTTCCTTTCTATGTTTTGGCCTGAGATGTTTAAAATATTTGAACTACATCCTAAAAAAAAAATTGTATGCTAAGTGTCAACAAGAATAATCCTATCTTATTGTCGAGTCAAAGTCCAACACACTAGGCACAATGCCATCCTGGTTCTTTATACCTTGATGCATCGTACCTACATGTGTTATCAAACATAAAGTAATTTTCCCTTTGAAAATCTTGACTCCTGGTAAGCAAATCATCATCATCTTAATGAATTGTTGGATCTCTTTCTTCTATCTTCTTTCCACACTAACATTGTACCATGACAGTTAATTAGAACATCACTAATGCATCCACCTTGCATCCATTAAATCATTAGAATAAGTGCATATCATATCATATAGATCATACCACATCATATCATCTCACATTACCATCATCTCAAGTTATGAGGAATAATATAGATTTGTTATTCTAAGATCTTAAGAAATCATTAAGAACATAATAGAAATCATTAGCATCCATTATCATTACATAATCATTTGCATATCATTTGAATCATAATCATTAGCATGCATTGTATCCATATGATTGTCATCAAAATGCATAGAAAAGTACAAAAATAAATGCATCCATAATCATTACATAGAAGATACATCATATTGCATAAGCATAGAACATTTCATAAACATCTCATTACACATAGGAAATTAAAATGCATCTTCATATCATACATTGCAAGGCATCTCATAAGTAGAACCATATTATATATATACCATCAAAATTTATAAATGTCATGGTACAAAATCGGATCAAGTGTACATCAAAATACATGATACAATAGGGGCAATAATCTGAGCCCATGAATCAAAAATGGAAAATTGCCTGTGATAAAAGGGCTAGCCCTACTAGTTGTGCCCCTCACCCTCTAGCCTATCACCACGATCCTCTGGTGGCCTCATCGATGTCTACTATGAATAGTCTGGCACCCGTCTTCTTGCTGGCACCACCTGTCTATAATGTTGCCGATAATACTCAGCCTCTCTAACTACCTCTTTGTAGGCTCGTAAGGAAACTGATCAAGCCTAGGATGATGAGGCAAGTTTCTCTATTTTCCTCCATCGACCAACCTCCTGATCCCTCTTGGATCGAGCATGGTCCCTCTCACCAGTAACTATCAAAATCTACTACCGAACATGATCTCTCTATATTGTCAATGTCTGAATCTAAACCTACAACTGATAGATCAATGCATCTCTATTATCTAGTTTCCCTCGTGGCTATTGCTGAGGGACCACTCTATCCCCGTCTCTAGTCTTTTCATCTGGTATCCCTACCCATGGAAGTGCTTGGTCGTGTAGTGGTGTTAGAGCCCATGGTGGTGCCTGGTCTCATGGTGGTGTCTGATGTTGAGGAGGGCCACCTGTCCCCTTGTCCCCATCACCACCTCTGTCATTGTCACCTCTACCTCCCCGACCCCTGACCCTACTAGCTGAGGTGCCTCTAGGCCTCCGTTGTGGGTGTGCTACACCTAAAACTGTCAATCTCAAAGGAGTTCTAAACCATGTTTTGTATGCCTCGGTCACTCCTGCATCTATCCACCCCTGATTGTATGGCCACGACCTAGCCACTAGCTATCTAAATGAGGCACTAAAATTGGTTGGCCCCATGCTATCTCTCATGATGAACAGGTGAAGATCACCACATACTGATCATCTGGCCTATCCTAGATCTTGCAATACTATTGGGCCACCCTATCTAGAAGGTAGCGCTCTATCATAGTATGCTCTTGGCCTTGCATCCATCTATCATTTTGAGTGAAAAATAACTACTTTGCATCATCATACCGTGGGCCTATGCCCATCTAGGGCCTCCAAATGAACTCCCTCATCTCATCAAGGGATTATCACCAACATGCAATGCCACCTGTGATGGTGTGGGTAAAGCAGATCTATGCCCCACCATATCGCTAGATAATGAGGTCATCAATAGCTAGCACAATCAATGTTACATATAGATGGAGCACTGGAATCCACTCCCATGCCTAGATGTGTAACAAAGTAATTACGGCTCTGAAGGACCTTCTATCAAGATATGAAAACTCATGCAAATCTTTGTATATAGAGGCCATCATCACTGGCCCCCAAGCAAAGCACTCCTAGCATAGAACCATCCGCTCCCATGCTAGTACCCAACCTCGACTGAAGTATCGGCCCCACTGATCTGGTGCCACAAGACCTAAAATAATAGCTACAACAATCAACCTATAGGTGGGCACCATACCTCGATATCTCTCCAAGTCAATCTGTCCATTAGAGAAATGGATCTCATCAACACCCATCACATCATAGTAGGAATCCCTACTAGCATCTGGATCATAAATCACTCTGGCTCCATGGATGGGTAGTCAAAGGATGTGCAAGACATCCTTGATTGTGATGGTAGCCTCACTAATAGGAAGATGGAATGAGGAGGTCTCACTGTGCCACCGCTCGGCCAAAGATGTCATCAGCCCCAAGTGGGTCCAAATAGGAGGAACATAAGAAATGAACCAAAGGCCAAGCATACCAAGTTGCTCCTTGGGGAATATGTATATACCCTATAATCTCCTAAGCACCGACCATCTATACTCCCTTGAATGAAGTCTATCAAGGTCCTCTTGCACAAGAGAAACCATCGTGTCAAGTCTCGTAAAAAAATCTACCTCCCGAGTCAGCTTTTCACATTTGAAATAGCGAAAGCGGTGCTATTTGCAAATACAGCCCAATTTGAAAAGTTCCAAACTATGTCGCCACAGTGGATTTTTCCAAATTTTAAACTCCAAAGTTTTTCACGTGGTCCAATTGGTGTATGTGGCTGAATTTGTGCCAAAACCTTAGTTTCAAATTGCATTGCATGACCAATGTTTCATATGCCATTGAGTTTGACAAGAAACCCTAATCTCCTAACTGGCCCACGACAGTGCTATTCTCATATGCGACACGGTTTTAGGCCATGTGACACTGATTGAGCATTTGTAGCTGTGCTATATAGCATCACTTGACCTAAAGTTGACCTAAACCCTATTAAATACATGTAAAACAATAAAATCAAAAGTCGAGATAGGGGTAGATACCACGGGTCCTGCGTTGACTGGCCCCTTTCGCACTCATACCCTCTTCAAAACATGCCTGCGAAGCTATTGTTGCACCATCTCAACTAGATCTCAGGGCTCAAACTACAAAAATTCTAAAGGCCAAGTGTGTAAATGAATCGAAAGCAACCTCTCAAGGTTTATTTAAGCCTGCAAATTAGGGTTTTTTAACCTACTTTGACCACCCAGCTAGGGTTTTGGTCCCCTAATCCCATTTTTTTCCAACCAAGGACCATGTTGCATCTTTTTTGGCATTTTAACATGTTTTTTGACATCCTAGGGAATTTTTGGACGTGTCAGGCACCTTGTCCTCTTTTTTCGTGAGATCATCCATACATCAAAATTTTCGTCCAATTTCTCGAGGGGGCAACATATCAGCATAATCCTTCCACTGGGGCAATAGTGGGACATTTCAAAAAATCAAGAAATTTTGAACTTTGATCATAGTAGTTTATTCTTTGTACTAATGCAACAAGTGCATTGCTTCAAAGAGGGGCAAAATGCAGACATGGAAAATTAACCAAAACACTTGATTCTGATTACTAACATCGCTTCTTCCTGAATCATACTCTCAACCCTTCAACACTTTTCATTTCTTAATTAGATAAATCATTATTTATTTAAGTAAGTCTTTCTCGCTTGTTGATTAAATTAATCAATTTAATTCAATTATTCCTCTATCTATGTTCATTTAAATAATTCATTTTATTTAAATTGAATTTCGAAAGTCCTCTTATTAAATGGAATAAATTAAACCTTATTTGATTTAATCTAACATTATCCCATTTAGTTAAATAAATTAAAACATTTATTTAATTAAATCCTTCCTCCCAATTTGATTTAAATAATTCATAAATTTGATTCAAAATTGTCACATCTCCTAAAAATCTCATTAAATTAATTAATCATGATTAATTTAATCCTAAATCATGTCACATCCTCTAGAGAATGCAACTTACACTTGAAAATAAATTTAATTCATTTATTAAATATCCTAGTTTCCCTCACATGGCATAAAAGGAGAATATTCCCTCAAATTTGAATTCAAATCCAAATAGATTTTTACATCCAACAAAGAATTAACTCCCCTCTTACATGTCCTTGTGCATTGAGCCAAGTGGCATTAACTTCATTCTTTTTTCCCTCTCACATGTCATTTCACTATTTTGAAATTCCACCTAATATCATTTATTGGCACTTTGATCAAAATGTGCACAACGTTCAACCATTCACATCTTGACAAGTGGCACTTGGCCATTGGATGTTGAATGATCCCACATTGCTCAATTTCACTCTCTTTTCCAATTTGGAAATCTATAAATGAGAGACTCTTCCTCTCATTCAATCATCCACAATTTGAACAAAGTTACTCTCTTCACATTGAGAGCTAATTTTGTCTACTTCATAGCAAGTGTTCATCATTTTTATGGTTTCATAGCTAGGTTATGCCAAAATTTCATCAAGGAGCTTCAATCGTCAACAAATTATCACAAAGCTTACAAAGGAGTTGGGAAAGGGCCAATTTCAACACACCAATTGGCACCAATTCCCCCATGGGATCAAGTGTTTGCATTGCTTAATTAGGATTTCATTTATCTTTCATGTTTGTTCTTCATTTTTCTTATTATTGAGCATTGTAGATGGATTTCATGATGAATCCTTATTTTATCTTGCATATGAGCTCACTAATGTGTTTGTTTCTTGTATTTGTGTACGTATAGGATTGGGGTTCATAAATATATCCGCAACAACTTGAACAAAATTTATTTGCAGACAACACTTCATCAGTTCAACTAATATAAACAACAAAAAGACAGGAGGTCTGGAGCAGGTCTTCCAGAGCACCAAACCTCAAGAATTTTTTTCAAAACATAGAAACCATCAAAAATAGTAATCGCCTAGATCCGCAACATCTGAAGTGAAACACAAGAGAACTACGAAGCCAAAACATTTCTCCTAGTCAAAAACTAGATAACTCTGACAAACCAATTCATACACCGGTGGATATAACTTTTACTTTCCATCGAACGAAAAGCTAAAACTCAAAATATCCAATCTATTTAAGCTCATGAACACACCTTCATAACTACATAGGCATTGGATCAACATAGAGAAAATTTGGACCACAATATACTAGAGCACACTCAAAATATAGCTTCAACACATCTTTCAGTATTTCCTAAATTTTCTCAAAAGTACTTGGCAAAAACATAACCTACTCAACCTGTAAAGTGTTGACATCAGTGAAAACACCACATAACACATCCATACTTGAAATAATCTCCCCCTTTGTCATTTATTGCAACACATGATGTGTAAAAACATCAAAGAGAGAATACATGATTCTCTCTCCCACATCCTACATGATTTTCAGAAGTGACAACCTGTCAAGGATAAAATTTTCTCATGATTTTCTCTACCCCTTTGACATCAATGGAAAAGGAATTTCTTACCATATAAAGCATAGTATACTCCCCTTAAGGAGTACATCCATAACTCATACTAAAACAATGCACTTTTCTACCCCCCCTAAGGAGTAGAGCTCAATCATCAGTCTAAAACAAAAGAGTCTGTGAAACCACTAGACTGATGCACCTCCATGTGCACTTAGTTCAAAGAAAGAGGGGTAGAAACCCCTAACTTCCCTCTGAGATACTCAAAAGTATCCTTTGGAAGAGCCTTAGTGAATATGTCTACAACTTGTTCTTTGGTAGGTACATATTCAAGTCTTACTTCATTCCTCAATACCTTCTCCCTCAAGAAGTGATACTTGATAGCTATATGCTTTGTTCTAGAATGCATCACTGGATTCTTTGAAATGTTTATAGCACTTGTATTTTCACAAAAGATAGAAGTAGGTTCATCACTCACCATTCCTATGTCCATCAAAGTTTGCTTCATCCAAAGTATCTATATACAATAGGATGCTGCTACAATATATTCTTCTTCAACAGTGGATAAAGAAAGTGAATCATGTTTCTTGCTCAACCCTGAAACTAATCTTCCTCCAAGAAAGAATGCTCCTCCACTTGTAATTTTTTGGTCATCTACACAACTAGCCCAATCAACATCAGTGTAGGAACTCAAAGTAAAATCATTCTCCTTTGGATACCGTAGCCATAGTCTGGAGTTCCTTTAAGATATCTAAGTGTCCTCTTTACAGTTGTAACATGTACTTCCTTTAGTTCTTCTTGAAATCTTGCAACTAAAAATATTCCATACATAATGTTCGGTCTAGTAGCAGTAAGATACAATATTCCACCAATCATGGACCTATACATGCTATGATCAAATTTAGCAGATTCATCATCTTTACTCAGCTTGCATACAGTTACCATAGGGGAACATACTGGTTTAGATTCATCCATTCTGAACTTCTTTAACAGTTCCTTAACATACTTGTTGTGCCTGTTTTGCACACATGCCTTGCCATGGGCAGGGACCCCCTCTTTTTGCTCCTGATGGGCTGCTTTTCTCTCATCTCATTTTATGTGCCCTTTTCCTGGAGCCTAAATTGGTCATGTGTTGTCAAATGATTGAATTCCATTGACTGAATTAACCTACCTAAGTTTTTCTAAGTCTTATGCTTTCGCGGAAGTTCCTTTGTGGGTCCGCCCTTGTGGATTGTTGTCTTTCTATTGGTTGTTTGCTTTTCATCCCATGGCTCCCGTCCTTCTAGCCTCTAGGTTCCGAACCTTCCGTTGCCATCTGAAACTTTGCTTCTGGATTGTTGTCTTTCTATTGGTTGTTTTCTTTTTGTCCACTGGCTTCCATCCTTCCGGCCTTTAGGTTCCGGACCTTCCATTGCTATCTATAGCTTTTCTTCTGAATTGTTGTCTTTTCACTGGCAGTTTTCTTTGCATCCATTGGCTTCCATCCTTCCGGCCTCTGGCTTCTAGACCTTCTCCCATCATCAAGAACTTTGCTTCTAAATTTTTTTCTTTTTGCTAGTTTTTTGCTTTCCATCCATTGGTTACTGTCCTTCTGGCCTCTAGATTCTGAAACTTCTATCGTCATCTAGAACTTTGCTTCTAGATTGTTATCTTTCTGCTGATTGTTTTCTTTCTATCTATTGGTTGTTGTCCTTTCGACCTCTGAGTTTCAAACCTTCCATCACCATCCAAAACTTTCCTTCTGGATTGTTGTCTTTCTACTGGTGGTTTGCTTTCCATCCACTGGCTTCCATCCTTCCAGCCTCTGGGCTCTAGACCTTCCATTGCCATCCATAACTTTTCTTCTTGGTTTCTATCTTTTTGCTGGCTATTTGCTTTTCATCTGCTGGCTCACGTCCTTCCTGCCTCTAGGTTTCAGACCTTCCATCATTGTCTGAATATTTTCTTTTGGATTTTTGTCTTTGTGTTGGCAGTTTGTTTTCCCTCCATTGGCTTTGTTCCTTCTAGGCTTCGGGTTTCGTACCTTTTGTCACCATCTAGAACTTTTCTTCTAAATTTCTTTCTTTCCACTAGTCATTTTCCTTTCATCCATCATCTGTCATCTTCCGTCCTTCTAGTCTTTGGGTTCTGGACCTTCCACTCGCTATCTACCTTTTGTCCGCCTTTTGTCCACCGACCGTGAAACTCTCGGGTCCCGAGCCCAAAAACTCCACCCCTGGAATTTAGTTTCATCTTTGTTGTTCCAAACAACAAACTCCTGATAGCCTCCCCTTAGTTTGACCCCAATTTCTCTAATGATGACCTAAATGACTTCCAATCTGAAAGCGAACTTTGACCCACAAGTCTTAAATTGGACCCTCTCCTACATGAACTTTTCAAATTCCAATTTGAAGCTGAGAGAAACCATCTGGATCACCCCACCCTATTCGCCCTTTCAAAGCAGCATTCTAGCAAGGGAATTCTAGCCTCTCCATCTTAGACCATCCAAAATCCCTCAAGTAAACTGCTAATGGAAATTTACACTGAATATTATGATATTTTGATGTTGCATGGGTGAATCTAACAAGGATTTCTCAATATTTGACTAACGTTCACCTTGATTTGTGTATGAAAGCACTTACAAGACTTCATGTATGCAATATTCAAGAAGCCTACCACGGGTATGTCAGGGAGACCCATTGAGAAAGCTAAACAAGGAAAGAACATAGCTCCTGTCACCATTCATTTTATGCCCACCTCTCCTCATGGAACCCATCAATAGAGCTTGCATTAGAAGAAGGCATGTTCCAAAGAAGTCAATGACAAAATGCAAGGGGGTTGACCTTGAAGAAAGCATAGGGGATTTGTCCTAATTTTCACCAGATGATGATGATCTTTAAGGGGTTGTCCACCTAAATCGAGGGCAACCAATCCATTGATGCTAGTTGTCGACAGACCCATTTGATATAATGAAGAATTTTGCAAGTTCATCAAGCAGAGGGTAGTTTCCAGGTAGTTTCAGCTACAGTAAAAGGGAAATCAACAAGAGGACAAAACTGCTACAACACCTGGGCACTAAAAGACAAAATAGAGAAAAATAAAAAATTGTATTTTAAATTACTGAATATTGTGGGGTAGGTGAAGCCCTAGTGCAATCAAATCTTGGCCACATAATGTAATTCAATCCTAGCAATTCATTTTTTGTTTTGGAAAACTATAAATAGGGGTCTCCCCCTCATTTGTAAAGGGTTGGAGAGCTAGTGTAAAAGCATTCTACAACAATAGAAAGCAACATTGCATGATTTATGGGTGTTTCCTTTTGAGCTTGCTCACTATGTGTGCATGGTTCTACTTCCCTTATTATTTTATTAGTCAGTTTCTTAAATGGAAGTGATGATGGTGTTTTTTGTTACTATATTTGATGAATTTTCGGCCCATACTTTTGGCACTTGTTGATGACAAGCTGTTGTGCAAAGTTAGCCTGGGATTCCTTACTTCATTGCTACAACCTGGTTCAGTTCCATGTTCATGATGTGTGTATGCAATCTGTAAATCTATAGTCCTTAGAACATTGCGCTGGTTTTGTGTAACTGTAGGATCCTCTTGGCTAAGTGAAACCCAGTTTAGGGAGTTTGTCTATTGTAGCAGCCTCCATGATCACTATTCATTTGAGTTTCAGGTCCAGGAACCCCCTCTCTTCCCTAATATTTTTCCTTTTTTTAACAAGTAACCTATGCTAATGTTCATTGCACATTGTAAAGCTAAATCCAATGTTGAAATGGAGTTCAAGACTATTGTTTTAACTTGCATCAAATGCACAATAACTCTCCCATCTTAGGAACTCCATTTGCAGATCCAACTTCCCCACTTTGTGACTCATCTGTAAGTCCACCTTGTGATTCCAACAAATCACATAAATCAACTAAGATGTTCCAAGCACTGTCAAGACCTAACATTAGAGACCTTGGGATAGTGTTCTGCAATTTCATTATGGAAGATTTTCTTTCAAGAGAGGTGATGCACCTATGCATTACCTATATTGAGAAGTGCATAAAAAACACATCAACAATACTTAGATTTTGAAATTGATATCCCTTTTTTAGTTTGATTAACTTGAAGTCCAAGCAAAAAATTTAGTTCACCAATCATAGACATTTCAAATAATTTCTGAATCTCTTCAAAAAAATCTTACACATACCTTCATTTCAACCAAAAGTGATGTCATCAACATATACGACAACTATCAGTATCTTGTCTTTCTCAACCTTGAAGTAGATATTATTATCTATGAACCCTTTGTTGAATCCTTGCTTTGTCAAGTATCTATCCAATCTAGCATACCAAGCTCTAGGAGCTTGCTTTAGACCATATAATTCTTTCTTTAACTTAAAACCATGTCTAGTTTGTCTGATAGTGAAAAACCTTCCGGTTTCTCCATGTATACTTCTTCCAGTTCTCCATTCAGAAATACAGATTTGACATCCATCTGATATACTTTGAAGTCTTTATGAGCTGAAAATGCCAAGAACATTTGAATGGCCTCCATTCTTGCTACAGGTGCAAAATTTTCTTCAAAATCTATGCCTTTTGTAGACACATAAAATTGACCTAGGCCTACGAACTTGATTTTCTCCATAATTCCTCTGAACATAATTGAAAAACTTGATTATGTCCTTCTATCCAAATTCAACTATTAATTAAATAATTATCAATTATTTAATTAATTCATATCTTGTATTCTTCTTCACTATTTATATAAATAAATTACAATTATTTTATTTAAATACGCCACTAATATCTAATGTCCTCTTTACTTAAATAAATCATTACCATTATTCCCTGTTAATTATTTAAATAAATAAACTTTATTTATTTATTTAAATACATCTCTAATTCTAATATCTTCTCATAATTAAATAAGTCCTCCATGATTTATTTAATTTATTGGCCCCTTTCCTTCACAATTAACTAATTGAAATTAATTATTTAATTGTTCCATTTAATTCTCCTCCAAATTTAAATAAAACCATTTATTTGAATTTCCCTCTTTCCAAGTAGATAATTTTAAATTATTATTTACTATCACATGGTCCAACCACTTTTAAATTAAAATTAATTTTTAATTTAGAAGGTTCACATCACCTCTTGTGGGAATTAATTTTAAATTTCTATTATAATTTCCCACTTTCTTCTTTTTATGTGCCACCCCTTCTTCTCACATGCATTCTCCACCTTTGATTTGATTTTTCTAAAATCAAATCTCTACCCTTCATTTCAAATTCATCCTAATGTTGCGCTAACCCTAATTGTGTGTTGTCATATTGAACCTTGTCCATTGATTCTAGGGCACTTGCAAATCTTTACTATTGGCCATTCATCAAAAATTATATTTTCTATAAAATGGAAAATTTACACTCATTTTGACATCTACATTTGGCATATCTCAAGCTTTGGCATACTTGCATACTTCTTGCTCACATTATTATTTTATAGGTTTTCTATTGCATGTAGAATTTAGCTTTGCATTTACCATAAGAATCCTTCAACATTTTCTTTTGTCTTGGCATAGTCATTGTTGCTCACACCAAATCTGAGGGCACACTACATATTGTAGCAAATAGAGAAGGTGTAATGGAGTTTAATCATGGAGGTTGAAAATTTTTGGTAAACCCTTTCCTTTTTTTTTCATGTTCTTCTCCTATGTGATTTATTATTTACTTTGGGTTTTGTTTTATAATGCTCTAACCATGCTAACCTAAAATTTTACCCTTAGTTACATTGGTGAACCCGATGATCGGTTTTTGTAGGTATAGGTACATAATGATGCAATTGTATCTTTTTGTGATGTAAATGATCTGTCGCAATGCAATAGCTTTCATAAATGACACATCTGCTCTGTCGAATTGCATTTGTTGGGTTGAACGACACATATGATCTATTGACCCGCATTCGCATACTTGAGCAACGCATTTGATTTTTAAGACACATTTTCTTTGAATAGAGACACATCTACCTATTGCACTTCCATCATTCGGTCTTGAGATGCATCTACTCTATTGCAACACATTCTCCTAAGTAAATCTTGTTTTTGCATTTTGATGTGTTTTGTTCATATTTCATTTTCTACATTTAGGTTAAGGGTTTTTGGTTACTAATCTATTTTTTACAACATGTGGCAAGTTGGGGAAGGAGTCTAACCCATTATTTGTTTATGTTTCATTTTTATTCCATAATCTTAATCAAACAAACAACTCTACAATTTTTCATTTACATTTCATGAGTTAAAATGAACATGCATTTACATTCATGGGTTTAAAAGGAACACAATCATGCATTACAACTCACTGGCTTAAAATGAACTTGAATTTCTTCATGGCATTGGCTTAAAATAAACATTTTTTTTCTCACACTAAGTTGGGTTTAAAATGAACAAGTGTCTTGTGTGTCTTGTGATATAGTGATATTCTCTTAAGTTTGTATGCAATTCTCTTGCACTTTGTATGATCTTGAGAAAGAAAAACACTAAGAGATTGTTACTTTATCACCCTTCACATTTCATTTTGGATTTAAAAATGAAAAATTCTTGCTAGTGTGAGTTAAGTATATTGTGTGTTCTCTTTCTTTCTTTACCCAAGAAAAGATTGATCGAACTACAGATGTGCTTACTTGCTATTTTTTTATTCTTAGAGGTAATTTCTAGTGGGAAAAAGTAATCACCCTACGGAATGACCCAACCGGTAACACACTAAAGCCAAGTGACTTCCAACTGGTATATAAGTGTGGGTACTTGATGAAAGTTCAAGTATCATGAGGATTGTTCTGACAAGAAGGGAAATAATGGTCTCTTTCCGTATGGATGATCCCCCATAAATGGAATGTTCGTACTAGAACCCTTGTTATAGTAAGCCAAAAACCTTTATCTATTCTTTGGTGCAGCAACGGTCATTGCCAAGGAATCCACAGTCTCGTAGTTCTTAGTAGAGGTGAAAATATTGTCATGGGAGAGTTGTGAGAGCTTGAAGCTTGGTTGACCTGAGAAGTGAGTGTCATGTCGGGGGAGCTAGTGTGGCCAAGCTTCTAAGTCACTTGCTAAGAATAAGTGTGGTTGGAGTAAAATCCACGTGTAATCCAAAAGAATATAGTCCTTGCAACACTAGGATTGTGCTTGTTTTCTATATTCTTGCTTCCACAAAATTCTATGACAATATGTTTGGCAAGTGTTTTTCAAACCAAATGAACAATTAAAACACCTTCAATCTGAAGCAATCTTCAAAAATTTGCCAAATTTTCTTAGAAACCAGCCCCTACAATGCATTTGCTAAACCTAAAATGCATTTGACTTTCTAGACTACATTTGTTTCTTTTTGCAATGTATTCGCTCTAATAAATCACATTTTCTATCTGAAACACCGCATTTGCCTATTTTGTAATGCATTTTCTTTCTTGAAAACAATAATTTCTTGAGTGAACCACATTTGTTATCTAGAACATTGCATTTTCTCATTTTGTGATGCATTTGATCCCCTGTAATGCATTTGACAGCTTAAATGATCTAATTTCCTGTGAACTGATAAAATATTATCATTTTCAAAAACCCGATACCAAACATTTGCAAACAAATTCTAGTGATCTTTTTCAACAGTCTTTGTCCACAACCAAACCAATAATTGATCAAATTCCTCCATCCTTGTATTTTAGGGTGCATTTTTTTACCATAGATCTATCATTCCATTCTCTTGGTTTCCTCCTTAGTCTTTACCATCATTTTAGGTCCTCATCATTCTAGACTTTGGAATAGGAAAACTTTCCATACTTTGCCACATCTTTTTCTTCAAAAGTAGGTTGTCATTGGACTTAATCAAACCATTTCCTTTAGTTTTTTTCCTTTCGTGAGTATTTTCCAACTCATAAGTCTAGTGTGGAAACCTCACTTTGTCACCTTTGTCATTTAGTCCTTTAAACAAATCCCTTGACACTCCAAAATTTAGACATTGCCTAAAATTGTTATGGTTGAGTGTGCCTCTCATTAAGTTTACCAATATTGAGTGCATCCTACAATCCCTCACATTTCCATTTACACACCTTTAATCTCCTTCATTTTAGTCCTCATTAGACTCATTGCACTTGAAATTCCCTTTATCATTATAAAATTTCTTATATCAAAAATCAAAAAATATAGTGTCGTATCATTTGCATATATAGGTCATCCTCCATCCTCCCTCATTTAAGAATTTTTTTATGGTGAAATAAGACTACAAAGAAAAAAAATACTAATGGATCCCTTTGGTAAAGACATTGACCCTTACCATTTCCCTAATGACATGAATGCAAATACCAAAAATTTCCCTAACAACATGAATGCAAATACCAAAATGGGGAATTCTTTTATAAATCCACTCAGTGAAATGAACATTCCACCTTCTTCACTCAACCCTTTTGAACCATTTATATGAAGAGATGTGAATGGAAAAGTTTTTGAAGAAGATATACATGTTGCTGCCCAAAATATTGAAGTGGCCTCCTTTGTGGAAGAATTAGTCCTAAATGATTTAGACAAATATCTAGCCATGCTCCTTGATCGAGGGGCTAGATTACCCAAAGGATTTGGAATTAACACCATAATAGTAGCATCTCCCGATCCTACTACTCAAACAAGTCAATCACAATCAAAACCTTCACATGATGTAAGCAGTACCTCCATGGGAGCTACAACACAAAATTCTTCACATATTGTTAATGATACCTCCATTGGTGCTACCACCACCTAAGCTACAACAAACACAACCAATGTGGTCAATACAACATCCAGTGGGGTAACATCAAAAAATTTCATATCACATTTTATTTCACACTACACATCCAAAATCCCCTCACAAACTATGGGAGTAACATTTGGGACCTAAACTTACACAATGGGAACCAAATCATCAAATCTCTTATGGGGAGCTTCATCTAATACTATAGGGACAACATCATCAAACACTTTGATTGGGTCATCAACCAATGCCATGGCAAAAAAATCATTAAATCCCTTTGGGAGAAACAAAAGATGAGTTGTCATCCAAGGACCTCAATCGAATGTCCCTAGTTCATCACAAATCAATACCAACAACAATATCCCACTAAGAAAAAACATGAACATTCCACATGGTCACATCTACCAATTTTGATAGGGAAGCCAAGTGACACAAAATATGACTCCATTTGGTCATCAACATGTTCACAGAGAGAAAGACCCATAAATTTAATCCAACATGGCTGGAACATACATTCCCACTTATGCATATCAAGTCCACACACATCAACATATACCTAATCAAAATGTTCATTATCAACAAACACCAAACCAAAACATACAATTTACACATCACCAACACATCCCAAATAAAAAAATCTCATCACAACAAGTGGGAGCTCAAGCCATACCTATCACTAACATGTATGATGCTACAACCAACCCCATTGTGGAAGCACTCACACTTAAATTTGTTTCCCTTCAAACACAACTGGAGAACTTATAAATGTCCAACAAGAAGCATCACATGTCATATGACTTATGCCTATATCCTTTTGACAACAACTTGTACATGCCACCATTCCCTCCAAGATATGTGTTGCCACACTTTCCTAAATATAAAGGAAAAACCAATCCCATCAAGCATATCAAAGAATTCACAACCAATTGCATGTACATTGCATATGAACATACTTATTTTATGAGACTCTTTTCTAAGAGTCTCACAGGTCATGCACTTGAATGGTTCACATAGTTGCCTAAATGAACTAATTCATGGGATGAATTGGCCAACAAGTTATCAAAAATTATGTCTATAACACTAATTCTAACATTTACATCACCTCATTATGTAAACTCACTCAAGAGGACATAGGCAAGATATTTATCCCATTTTTCCAAAGATGGAGAAATCTAGCAAGTTGATGTCTTATGGAGATACCAGAAAAATAAAAAATCACCATGTTTGTGCAAAACCTTCTTGGCCCACTAAAATATGGTCTACAAGTCCATTGTTGCACTACCTTTACTGACCTTGTTGAAAAAGGAGTTCAACTTGAAAAATCCCTGATTGCCAAAGGTGAAGTCAAGTATGGGAACAAAACCATCAACACTACCAAAAACACTAACCCAAGTGCTCCAACCAAAAAAAGAAAATATTGGGTCAAAAATAAACATATCGCAAATGATGGAATTATTGATATGAAAATAGTAAATGCAATAGGTCCTATTTTTACACTTAAAGGATTTTAGTACCAAAATGTACCAGTGACTACACCAACACCCACTAATAATGATATTTAAAACAATCCATCCCAATCAAATCAAAGGAAATCACTTCAAATGAGACAATTTAAAAAACACACATACACACCCTTGGGTGAGCCAATTGAAGTTGTCCTTAAGAAACTTATTCAAAGTGGTTTTGTCACATTGGAGGAACCTAAGCCATATGACCCTTGTCAATTTAAGCCATCATGGTGGGATGATAATGCATTATATTATTCCCACCGCATAAAAGGGCATAAAACTTCCTCTTTCCAACAATTAAGAAATATGGTGCAAGATCTTATTGAAAATCACACAATTGTTCTTCGTGGTTCACCATTTGCATCTAATTCAGAACATACAATTCATAAAAACCCACTGCAGGTTCATGGTTCAGGTAACCCCCCCTCATCAGGCACAAAGAATAATAACAATCAATCCAATTACACTTGTGTTGCTTTTAACTATTCTAGGGGTACTATCATTAATAACCTTTGAGTTGCTGATGAAGACAAATGAATCAATACCATTACTATCAAGAAAACTCTGGAATGAAATGTCACTACCTATAAAGGCAAGGTCACAATCCAAGGTCCTTCTGCTCATCAACCCGATATTACCATACCTGGTCCATCCACCAAGAAGACAAAATCCAATCTAGAATTTAATTTTATCGAGCAATTGAAAAAAATGTTTGCCCAAATCTCCATCCTTGAGCTGCTCTGCATTTCACCCATGCACAAGGCCATATTGGACAAACTTTTTGTAGGAGTCTTCCATCCCAACTAATATTGATGTCAACCATTTCAAAACCATGGTAAGATATTTTACTCTGCCCCATCACATTACCTTCTCTGACCTTGATTATTCTTCACCAAAGCCATCACACAATTATTCCTTGCATATATTGAAGTCTTCATCCACAAACATAAGGTTAGACAAATTTGAGTAGATGACAGAGAACGATTGAACATCTACTCTCTAAAAATGGTTAAATCTCTTGTCTTATCTAATGCTTGTGTGGATGCTACAAAGAGTATTGTGATAAAAGAATATTATGATGAAGAACGCTCCTCTAAAGGCATTATCACCCTTCCAATCCATGTGGGAATAGTCATCATAGATACAACATGCCATGTTGTGGATCATGATCTACCTTAAAATTTCTTGCTTGGTCATCCATGGATCCACACCTTAAAGGTTGTTCCCTCCACTTACCACCAATGTTTAAAGTTCCCCTTCGATGGCATTGAAATCAATCTACTAGGAGATCCAGACCCTTTCAAATATTTTACTAATTTAAGAGCTACTTTTGAACACCAAGTGCCTATCAATCATGAGGCTTCAACATCCAGATCCTCTAAATACATTGCCCGATCTATACTCACCAAGTTATTCACTTCCACTCCGTCAACCTCCATCGTGCCATCTTCCTCGGCCACCATACCAAGTACTGAACTTAAGATCTACGATGCTGGTTGTGGAGAATACAAATTGAATATGACCTACTATATTACAACAATACCCAAGCCACCAAAATTCTATGTTCGACCTCGTGTCACAATGGAGCCTAAGAAGACTTTCAAGGTCCCTCTGAAGATGGTATTCACACTATGGGGAGACATGAATGATTGACATTTTAGATTTATCTACTTGGATCTATAAATACCTAAAGGAACTACCCCCACTACTAGTATCTATATATGGAAAAGGTTATGACATATGCAAAGCACATGGTTTTGATGGAACTAGTGGAATTGGACCAAACAAAACTGGAAGGAGGGAACTTATCATCCCTTCTAAGAGACCAAAGTATCTAGGGCTAGGGTTTGAGAAACTTGGAACTGATGACCAATGTACCAATGTACTTTCAAGTGAGGACATACTGACTCCTAAAAGTGTCGATACAAATGAAGATTCCTCTACTGAAACCGACTCTCATGAATGGGAATGGGGATCTGATAACACCATTAGTGATTAGGACATTGATGAACTATTTTTAGAACCCAGTGAATGCTTGTTTGAGGAAAGGTTCAGGAAAATGTATAACATTGATCCTCTAGACTCCTGTTCTAAACATAAAGAATGGGTAAGAATTTTTTGGGACCCAAATGAAAATAAACCTAAACCCTCACTGACAACACCTAACTTATCCCACCCCATTCCTGAACCCACCCATGAGCCTAACATGTCTAATTTTATTGGCCATGCCTCTGAACTACCACCCATTGATCATGATTTTGATTCATTCATCTCGTACTATGACCATGAATATAACTCATCTGAATCTGAAGATGGTCCTTGGGTCGAATCTAACTGGGAAATTGAGGATGACAATTCTATCTTCACACTTGAGGCTTCCTTTTGCATGATTTTCACATCATCCCTACCCATCACCAACACTAATGATGGTATTTCCCTTGTCTACCCACACCTCATTGATTGGGACCAACAAGGCCCACCCACTATCGACATCTTTTAGAAGGACAAAGTTATTAAAGAATTCATGGGACTCCATGAAGGCATACCAAGTGGTGATCCCAAAACATATTTTCTATAGACCTAGATTGTGTAGCATACTTGGAGGAGACTGTGAAATCTTGTAGTCAAAAAAATATAAGAAATAAAACAAAAAAGATATTTCTCTAGGTGAAAACCTTAAGGTTCCTTCTGACAATACAAAAGTAAAAATAAAGGATGTATTCGAGGGTGAAAACCTCACTGAGGCACTTCAAGATGGAGGATTCGAAATTTTTCCCATGACATAGGAAAAATTGGCCATGCTTATTGAGGATACTATAGAGGTTAACATAGCTACATCATAGGATCCCAAAATGGTTCTCTTTGCCGCATCACTGACAAAAGAAGAAAAACCCAAATTCCAATAATTCTTCTTAGAACGTAAGGTTAACTTCACATGGTCTTATGCCAACATGCTGAGACTGGATCCAAAATTAGTATTGCATCATCTACCATTATTGCCTAAAGCAAAACCAATCAAATAAAAGTTAAGGAAAATGCACCTGCAAATAGCATTTCTTGTGAAGGCTGAACTCAAGAAGCTACTAGATGTGGGGTTTATAAGATCAATAAACTATGCAGATTGCATATCTAACCTTGTGCCTATAACTAAGCCAAATGGACAGATCTGCATCTGCATAGACTTTAGAGATTTAAACAAGGCATGTCCAAAACATGACATCCCATTATCAAGCATATACATCATTATTGATCTTATCGCGGGGTAAGAGATGATGTCCCTTATGGATGGTTTATCGAGCTACAATCAAATACGTATCGCCCCTAAGGATCATCACAAAACAAAATTCACTTGCCCATGGGGAACATACTGCTAGAATGCCATGCCTTTTGGCCTAATAAATGCAGGTACCACATACCAGCGAGCCATGACAATGATATTCCATGATCTCATGCATACACTAATGAAAGATTATGTCGATGACCTTTTGGAAAAATATTTGACACACAAGGATCACCTTAGGCTCCTGGATAAAATATTTAAGAGGATGGAAGAATACAAGGTCTGTCTGAACCTGAAGAAATGTGTTTACGGGGTTACTTCAGGAAAACTGTTGGGCTACATAGTTTATCGACGAGGCATAGAATTTGATCCTGCAAAAGTAAAAGAAATATTAGACATGCCTTCACCAAAAGGAATCAATGAGCTACAGACACTACAGGGCATATTACAGTCTATCAACCAAGTGAATTATGATTATGAGAAAAAGGATGGAAATTTGTTGCCATACAAATGCATGGTTGATAGTTTTCAATCATACTTCCACTTGTTGGCTTTTGAATAGATTCCTAGGGCACAAAACAAGGAAGCAGATGTAATGGAAATAATAGGATCTATGTTGGATATCCCTAGCAATGTGCCACAATTTGAGTTCTTAGTGGAGTAATTATTGGTTCATGCATATGATTTTCTAGATTCTAAAATGGTTTGTGACCTTTTTGGTCCCAGTTTACCTTGGTATCAAGACATATATGATTATCTCAAGTCCCAGACCCTCCCACCAAACCTATCCAATAATCAACGAAAATCATTCATCTGCAAAGATGCCCAATATACCATCATCAGTGAGACCTTATACCATTGCAAATTTGATAATTCCCTTCTTCATTGTCTCAACACTGATGAATCCCAAAAAAACTTATGCGAGGTATATGAGGGTATATGCAGATCTCATTCGAGTGGTCCAAATTTAGCTAGGAATGTTACAAGGCTTGGTAATTACTGGCTGACAATAGAAAAAGATGCTCTTCAATTTGTTAGAACATGTCGAAAATGTTAGGTGCATAGTGATCTGATTCATGCACTCGCACTGGAGCTTAGACCAATCACTTATCCTTGACCCTTCACACAATGGGGACTCAACCTCATGGGTAAAATCCATTCATCCTCCTCCAATGGCCATAAATTTATTATCACCGCCACTAAGTATTTCACTAAGTGGATCAAATCCATCCCCCTCACCTACATCACCAGTAAGAAGATTTCCAAGTTTATCCTTCATTATATCATTTTTCAACATGGTGTTCAACAATCCATCATCATAGACAATGGTCATCCATTCAAGAATCAAGACATTTGCGAACTCTATGAACACTTCCACATCCAACACCATTTTTCCACACACTATTATTCATAAGGAAATGGTCAAGTTGAGGCATCCAATAAAATAATCCTTTGAATTCTTAAGAAGACCGTAAATGGCATTGGCCATGCTTGGAATTTACAACTTAATCCTACCTTGTGGGCCTACCATACTAGCATCCACACACCCACTAGAGCCACCCCATTTTCCTTGGTCTACCGATGTGAAGCTATATTTCCCATTGAGGTCAAAATTCCTTCTCTCCAAGTCTCCTTGAAGGGAATGATTGATGACAAAGATTACATATAGCCTCACCTACATGAGCTAGAAATGTTGCAAGAAAGAAGACAAAATGCCTTGAACCACTTATAGGCATATCAAAATAACCTCTGCAGGAGCTATAACAAAAGATTAATTGTCAGAAAGTTTGAAATTGGTGATTTGGTCCTCATGCAGAATCCACAAAATCAGGTTGATCGAGAGAAACCCAAAAAATTTCAGCTTAACTGGTTGGGTTCGTACATCATTATAGCTGCATTTGGTTCTGGTGCTTATCAGCTAGCTATGCCAGATGAAGAACAATTGAAAAATCCTATCAATAGTTTGCATCTACATAAGTTGTATACATAGCATTAGAGAGCCTAGCTAAAAACCTTAAAAATGCAAAAAAAAATGTCAGCCTAATGAAAACCTAGCAAACAAGCATCTTGGTGACACCAAAAAAATGACAAAAATAGTAATGAGTAATAAATTCATCAAACAGTGAAAACTTGGTAAATAGGTGCTTTGGATAAGTACCATGGTGAACACCTAGCAAACAGGAACCATGCGTAGTCATTCTTTGTTTTACCATCTACTATCATTCCATCTACCTTCTTCCATAAATATTTAACCTTTCCACACTCGCGCCACAAGTCCTATCAGTTTTGTTTATGACTAGCATTGGTTGATGTCAAGCCTTTCATATCCCCTTCTTTTCACCACACACATGCCCATTTTTCCATGTCATCCTACTTGGATAATCCTTGACCTTCATGGAGGTAGGAACTTTAGTACATGACTCTAGTGTGTATCGCACATGGTCCTGACATTCATAAAATGTCTTGCAAAAATCTTAAAAATCAGAAAAAGTCTTGAAAAAAATCTATAAAATCTAAAAAAGTCCTGAAAAAGTCATAAAAATCATATAATGTCCTGAAGAAAATGCAAAAAAATCCAAATAACACTCAAAAATCCCAAAGCAAAGTCAAATTCAGTCATGCCAGTTAGTCTTTGTCATAGTAGAACTACGTTGTCTCTATGCATTTGCTACATAGGAAAGGCACATCTTAAATGGGCCCCCGAGACACCAGGTCCATCTGTCTAGGAGTGTCAAAATAAAATCATGACTCAATCTTGTATCCTTCAAAAAAAATCATTGGTTGTGTCGAACTATGAGGTCTCTGAGTGCATGACATGGGAAATTCCATCAATTGATGAGCCCCCGAGGTCGCACTAGGTCATTCCATTAGGGTTCATGGCACTACACTTTAATACACATGAAATATCTTCAAGTCAAGAAAATCATTCATCAATCCTAAAATAGGCAATATTACAACATTCTCTAAGAAAACACTTCAATTGGCACCTTAATCAAATAACATGTCAACGTTGGCATGTCGTCACATTTGTCATCTAGTCTATCAAAGTAGGTCAACTTGTCAAAATCTTGATTCCTTTTCCGATGTGTCTGTCTGGGGAATAGCTCTTATCATTTCTACTTTTGGTTGTGTCCTTCCTAAGCATCATCACCATCATCAAGCATTTTGAGGGATTCTCCTGACATTCAAGAATTGATCCTCTTGACATCGACATCATTCAGGATGCATCCTTCCTAAATCTGGCATCACTTGGCATTCGGCAACCCAAACCTCATTAATTATGACATCTCAATATCAAAACACCTGACATCTGAACATTTGGAAAACACTTGGCAAACACTGACTATCTTTTGATGATCATCATATTACTAGCTCCTTACGTTAGAGGAGTCACGACATACCATGCTGATTATCATTGTCCTTTTTTATCATCTTGCTGCTAGTTCCTCAAGGATGTCCTGACA
Source organism: Sequoiadendron giganteum (assembly GCA_007115665.2). Lineage (NCBI taxonomy): Eukaryota > Viridiplantae > Streptophyta > Pinopsida > Cupressales > Cupressaceae > Sequoiadendron > Sequoiadendron giganteum. Next base: position 273,055,819 of record CM021104.1, on the reverse strand, counting down.
TCAGGATTTAGAGGAGAAATGACATAGTATGATGATCGTCTTTTCTTTTATGGCTATCATGTGGCTAGTTCCTCGAGGATGTCCTGATATCAGGATTTAGAGGAGCAATGACATTTCATGACTAGTCTTGTCTATTTGCGGTTGGTTATGACAAAATGACTAGGGAAAATTTTGTTCCTTGTATGAGTCATGATCATCCTTGTTTGCAATTGTTGGTCCTATGTGATGGTTCAGCCTTACACACTATTGATTTATGTCATATCATAGTGTTTGTGGGCCATTACGATAATCTTCCCAATGATGATTAAAAGAACACCTATTAAGTACTTTGGAAAATGTTGAAGGACTTTTTTGTTGCACTAACATGCGTCTCTCTTCTCTGCACTAACATTCATCTTCTCCTGCGTCGGGTCCTATTGTGTAGTTTCACAACATGCCCAATTTTTCTCCTTGGTAAAATGTGGACCCCCCCCTTTTTATTTTGTTCCTCTTTTCTTTTTTTTTCTTTGGCATTGTTCAGTGGTTTGGTTTCTTCCAACTCTCTCTCTTGGTCTTGTTGGCCTTTTATACTTGACATATGCTTATCTCTCAGATTTTGTTTTTGGTTTTTTCATGAAGTTTGATGTTTTAACCGAAAACTAGAGTCTGAAAGTCCTATGATTTTATCTTCAATTGATTTTAACTCCACCTAGTAAATCATCGACCAAAAATTTCAATCTTGGTGATATATTTTTTTCTTGTATTGGAACCCAGTAATTTTATTTGTACCTCAGAAACCGGAAGGCCCATTTTGAAGTGCTTTACCTTTTTTTGTGAAGCCTGGTTTTTGGTCTTTTCTTTCATTCTAGTCTTTGGTGTTCCTGAATTTAAGTGAAATTTTACTGAACATCGGTATTTCTTTCAAAAGTTGATATCGAAAAGCATCAATCCCACTGATCATGAGTTGGTCACACATCTTTAATGGTCCATGCCTAATCGATGATTGAAGTGACACCATTCTACCATGTATAATCACCACACTATCTTTTCCCTATAGTAATGAGCCCGTGTGGAAATCTAGGGGTTCGTAATTTGAACCCTAATTTGTAATGATTGTACCTTTATTTTAGAGAATTAATGCATTGTAAAAGGTTATTAATGATGGTGGTGAAAAACTCATGTACTTGGCACTACAATAAGCAAAGAGATGATTTTTTAACACCCTACTTCACGTCATGTTGCAACCTCACAAAGAACATTTAAAGAATAGGATAATTTTGATGCACATAGAAAGGTAAATTTTGAGAAATCGGAAAAAAAAAAAACTATTATCAAGGGTTTTTGGAGTTTCATTTCAACAGATTATTATTAGCCAAGACTAGGTATGTGGTGAATAATTGATTTTTCATTAAGCTATTTTTATATTTAAATATCTCAAAAGTATGTTTTCCTTTAGAATGTTTGAAATTGAAAGAATGTTTATTCTCTTATTTTGAATTTAACCGAAAATCAATGAAAATTTTATGAAATTGTAATAAATTTCTGGTTAAATTTAACCCTAACTCACACACAAGGCACACACTTGAAAATTTGTAGGAAATATTGGTAAAACTGAGTACGTCTAATGCAAGAGTAAAGGATGAATTCAAGTATTACAATTCAAAATCCATAACAATCAATGTGGTAGTGACAAAAACTCATATGGGCTGGTCTCTTGATATTGAAATCCACAATCGGATACATCAAGAAAATGCTTCTCAATGTGTTGAAAACATTATAGAAAGTGGTTTATTTTCCATAGCAAGGTTTATGCCATCAATGGAGGCCCTTGAGTCAGTTACATAGTGTATGAATTACAAAAAACCTGATAAAAGAATCATTGAGAAAGAAGGGAGAATTTATGTTGATCTCACACCAGAAGGAATTGCATATACATTTGGGCTTCATGTTTTCACTCAGATGAACAATATTGATATGAAAGCCATGGCCAGGACCTATCAAAATGCTAAAGCTCATAACATAGAAATTATGAGTACCTAATGGTGCCTTGAATGAATTAAATGACAAACCAACGTACTCTAAAAGTCCATGTTCAACCAATAAATTCAAGACATTATTAATTTTCTAAGTAGGATGGATGGTTTAAGAGACACCAATAAATTTGAACCCTAGATGTTCATGATAATATCCAGATTAATGGAGAGTACCATGCAAATTCACTGGGGAAATTTTATTAGTGACAGATTATGTGAACAGATAAAGGCATTTCCCAAAACCAAGTGTTTTTATTTGTCTTCATATGTGATATATTCCTGCACCCTAAGAGCAAGTAAACAAGGTTTAAAAAGGGTTGATACTATAGGAAGGGATGTTGGAAATAGTTTGATATATGCTCATTCACACCAAATCACTATCCATGCATATATAGAGAATTAAAGGAGAGTTAATGATGTGTTTTTAATGAAGCTAGTTATAATGATGGAGGGTGATAAGGCCAAGATATTGTCCCTGGAAGCACAAAGTGTTATTAGACTAATGGGAGGCCGGTACATTCAGTTCCCTACATTTTCCTACATTAGAATGGAAGGATTTTATGGACATCCATTTATGCTACTGAGGTACCTAACAAATAAGATTGTTTTATTACAATTGGTGAGACAGTTGAAGCCATGTCATTACCTTTACAAGAAAGCTCGCAATAAGGCCTCCTATAGATTTCCTATAGTATTAGGGAATTACAAGTGTAATGCAATAAGACTATCTAACTTGTGTGAGGAAGAATTGAAAACATATAGCTTTGAGTTTCTCCACTCTAGACAATGCACTATGATCCTAAAGGAAATATTGCCAATACTATTGTTGGTAATCATGATCATGTACAATATCTAGAAGATTATTGGCTTAGTTGTGAGGATGAGCATAGAGTAAGAGTAAGAAAATATGAAAGATTGTCTTTAGTGTTTTCCCAAATTCTAATGCTTCATGATGTTCCAGATCAACTAGAAAAAGATTATGGAGAAGAATTGAATAAGGCTTACAATTAAAATAGGGTGTATGATGAACCTATTCCAGACCTAGATTATGAGGGTTAAGAAATGCAATCAATTGACGAGTTCTCTACACCAGTTTTGTTGCATACTCAACACTGGATAATTGATTTTTGTAAAGCTTTGAGGGAAAGAGGAATTGAAACCATGTTGTTAGAAGATAAGAATATAAAAAAAGAAATGAATTTGTATTTGAGAGTGGGGAATCTATTAAAAATAAAAGGAGAACTAGTAAAGTGGCTCCTGGTATAAAAATTAAAGAGAAAACCCCTAAGGTTTTAAAACCTAAAATTTCAATGATGCCATCTATTAAATGGAGGGATGCATAATCGAATAAGGATAAAGCAAAGATAAAAACTAAAGAATCATCCTCCTCCATAGTGAAACTAAGAAATGATGTGGTTATTGAAGGAGTAACAAATAATTTTGATATACAGACAAGATCTCCATCTCACAGAGAAATAAAATTATTTACTTCTCATCCCTTAGTTGATATGGATAATGTGAAACAAGCACTGGGAGGAACTCCTATCACTTTAGATGAAATTTATGAGATAGATGAGGCCATAATTAAAGAACAAATGGATAAATAGGGTTCCATGTGGGAGAAAGTAAAAGAAAAGAAGTTTAAAGATAAAACCATCATACAACCAGTAGTGGAAGAAATTCCTCATACGGGGTTTGTCCCTATAAATACTGAAGAAGATGAATTCATACAAGGAACATTCACCTCAAAAGCGGGGAATCTTGACATTATTGAGATGGAAATGCAGGAGACTGCAGAGAAGGATCCTATTAATGAAATAGTTGTTGAAGATAATTTTGATTCCCGGCCTTTGCTTGGGAATGTATTGAATGATAATGAACAATCACAAGTTTGTGAGAAATCAGATAAATATTTGGCCGAAGATGAAGTTAAAAAGAAGACTACACAAATTCAGCGTGAAGAATTTGAAGATAAAGAAAAACCTGGTGTAGCAAAAAAAAAGAAGGTAATCCTGAGGAAATTAATATTGAACATCCGGATAGACAAGAGAATATAAGTCTTGAAATAGAAGAGACTATGCCAAATCCTAATAATCCTGAATCTATTGCAAAAATTGTAGAGGAGGTTCTTGTTTCAGAAGAAACAACAAATAAAGGTAAAGAAATAAGAGATGAAATTCTTGAATCTAGTTGACATGAGGAATAGAGGAATGTTATAGAGGTAGAGCTAGATAATGATGCACTTGATTGGTTGATCAGGGAGTTAACTTCCCCAATGGAAGTAGAATATTGCCTCTAGATCTTAGCAGTTTTGTATAGGAAATAGATACTCCAAAGCCTAGGCACAGAGCTAAAACAAAGAATGTCATACAAAAGAATGTAGATGGTAACATAACTATCCATATAGCTAATCCAATAGCTGAAAAAGACAAACATGGAATAACACCTAGGGATTATAAGGTAACAAGTATCAATCTTGGACACTCCTCTTGGAAGCAAGAGTTGGATGAAATAAAATTAAATTTAGATGCCACAGTTGCTAGAGTACATAAATACAAAAATAAGAAAATAGAATTGAAATAAAGGGTTGCTACCTTAGAAAATTTTATAAAATTATTGACTTTATCAAGTCAAGCACAAACAAATTTTTCCTAACATCTAGTATTAATGTCACAAGAGCAAGTAGATGCAATTGCAGTTATCCACCACAAAATGAATGTATTTGAAGAATGGATTGAATAATAGGTAAAACAGGGAGAAGAGTTCATTATTTATGCGATAGGGAAATATAAGTAAGCTTCGAAAGTGAATGCAAAGCTTGTCAAGAACAAGTTAATATGGACAAGAAAAATGTTGAAATTCTCATAGATACTGATGTCCAGGATTTGATACAAGAAAATATAATATTAGAGCAAGAAGCTCTATTACCAAAAAAATGGAAGAAACAATTGATGTGGGAAGGTGATATGTTGATGTAATGTATTGAAGGATTTGAAAAGGTCGCCACTGAAATTGAAGGATTACTTGATGAATATCAAGGTTTTATTGAATTGTTAGCTCGTGAAAGGTGTGATCCTCAAAATTTAGGGTGGGAGGATAAGGAAGCCAAAGCCTTCAAGGAATGTATTGAAAGAATAAAAAAACATCTTGTTCAATTATTAACGTGAGAGGTTATTGATGAGATCATACAGTGCAAGAATATTATAGATAAATATGTAGCAGATAGAGTACAGAGAAATGATATAATACTTTAGCTATTAGAAGACAATAATAAGCTTAAATTCACTTGGAAAGCTATACAAGGAATTTCAAAAGATCATATGCATCAAGTATTGGGATATTTTCAAGAGTATGAAGAAAGAAAGGACAGAGAAAGAGTCTAAGCCTGAGTTTTGAGTGACAAAAAGTACCAGATACTGGAGGGTGTTGTGATAACATTTGTGTTGTGATTTTGTAGGTTGCTCACTGTCCTGGTGGTAGTATCTTGTCTGGTTTTCAGATAAAATCCAATACATGCGGAATGCTATATACAGGAGTAAGGAGTGAAGAATATTGTTGCTAAAAAAGTCAAGCCTTTGAATTCATCTGGAATGTTCTAAATGATAACTAGCGGTTACCACGCACTGCTTTTTGATTCATTGTTTTTGATTCTCTAAAAGACTTTAAGTTCAAAATTTTAGGGCCTTGTCTCTATAAAAGGCCATTTACTGCTTTATTTTCATTTAAGTTCAAAATTTGTGGATGTCACAAGAGCCAAAAATTCTTTAAGTTTTATTCTTTTTTCTTGTTTTCTGAATGATTTTGGACTAAAAAATTGTATGCACGTAGACGTTAATTAATATCAGAGCCAATTTTATAGCTACCTATCTCATGAATCTTTTTTAGTTAGTTTTTTAGTTCTGTTCAACAAGCTTGTATAATGTGTTGTTTAAGGGTGTATACAGAAACTCCTCGATGTCCAAACAAAACCCTCTCTTTAATAGCTCTCATCGTTTTGTATGTAGTTGTAAAGCAATCTGGTGAAGTATAAAGAGGTTTTCTTTGATTTAATTAATTCTTTGGGGAATGCATGGAGAATAATCAAGAGAACCTTTTAATTTTAGTATTTTTATGATTTATTTTAGAATAGATGAATGAATGGAAATTTATTGAAAATATTTCAATTTTTACATAAACATTGTTGAATGCTCAAAGCTAAATCTACTTAAGTGATAGTAAATGAAATTGTGAATGTTCATGAAATATTATAATTTCAAATCTTTCAATTTTATGATGTTATTTTTATGAATGAATTGGAAATCATTTGCAATTACTTTATCATCCTTGATAAAATCAAAATTTACGAACATATTCCCTTTGAGATTAATAGAAAATTTACATCAAACCCTAAAGTGAACCTAGTATGATCATGAACTAATTACCAGATAATTGGGATTGAACTGAGTTGATCTTTATTGTTTTGTTTAGGCAAATTCCCCCTTTCGATATTTTCTTGTTCCATATCTTTCAAGAAGAATAGGCTTCTTTGCGGTCTGTATATGGAGTTTTTTATTCGACACTGTTGATGCGAGTGAAATCATTGTCAACAGAAACTGGTGCTAGAAGGAGGCCCTTTTTGGTTCTCCTTTTTTACTTAATTAAGTATTTAAGTTGGATTTCTGTAAAGTCACTAGATCTCGATCTGGTGATCCTCGTGTGACTCTAGTTGAGCTTAGTGGTCGAACCTTGTCTAGACCTCAAAAATCTAGAAGTCTAAGTGCGATTTCGCAAAATCTAACTATTGTGACACCATTTCCTTCTATTGTGATGAAATTATTTAATGTAGATTCACCAATCCAGTTTTTCATATACAATGATTTTCCTAAAAATCTTGATAAGTTGTGTCCTAAATATTATCTTTACAAAGATGCAAAAGAAAATATCAGTATCTTTAATGATGCTTGTTTTAGAGCGAGGATTCAACATGAGGATGTTGTATGTAGATTATTCCCATACACACTAAGTGATGAATTTTATCAATGGTATATCAACTTGCCTCACAATTCTAATAGATCTTGGCCAAATATGGAAAACCAATTTTTAGCCAAATTTAGGACACCTACAAATCCTACTTTGTTATATCATCAATTTGCTCAAATCAAGAGGTTCTAAGGAGAACCTATAACTACTTTTAATAATAGGTTTCAAAAGGATTATTCTAGGTTGCAAGCATCTTATGTAGTAGATAATTTGTTAGCCATCATGGTTTATTATACAACAATAGATCCTTTGACTGCTATGTTTGTGAAGTGAAAGGCATATCCTCCTACTACTTTACCCGAAGCCTATGCTAAAGCCATCAATGTGAATTTAGAAATGAAACATATTTCAAATGCATCATCCACGAATGGAAAAAATGGATTAAATCATTACCCTACCTCAATTTTAAATGGAGTTCCTCTAATTCATTCTATAATTCCTAATGGTTATCCTTCAGTGGTCCAAAATGGGACGTTTCCTCAAAATACTTCCTTTCAGTCAAGAAATAGCCAGGCTTTAGTCCCTTACCCTAGTCCAGCTATTATAGAGTTGTGTCCTAATATAAATTCCTTTTTCTCACAGACTCAGGAAAATTAAAATGTTAAAATTTTAGAGGAAAAGGAAGACATAAAATAAATCACAACTCAACCCAAAAGATTAACCACAAAGGTTACACAATTGAGAAATCAAATTTTGTATGCTCAAAATAACAATCAGAATTCACAGATTCAAATGTATAATGCTCCTAGACTGCCTAGACCTTGGAAATCATGACCAAATAATGGAGGAGTATCCACACCTTTGGATAATCATGATTCTCAATATGAAAGATCCACATCAAAGGTAAATTTAGCTGATCTTGCGATGAATAATTGGTGTAGAATCCATAATACAAATGCACATGTTGAAGTAGACTGTTCATAGTTCAAAATTACTTTAGATATTTTCCTAGTTGCTACACATTATAATGAACAATTTTATTCTCATCCTCCTAAGGGAAATGAGTTAGTCCTAGTGGTATATGATTCTTCTTTAATCCTTGAAATCTATGAGTGTGTTAAAATACCTAACGTCTTTACAAGTTACACTCATGAGTGTAAAGGAGATAATTCAACCATGACTCTAGAAACGTACACATTTCCTCATCAAGATGAAGATGTGCCTCATGAAGAAATTGATAAAATTCATACTTTTCAACAGTATCAAAAGGGACATACTCATAATTTGAGAAGCAATCAAAACAATGAAAATAAAACCAATGGACCATTAATGACTTTATTAATGCCAAATAAATTTAATACTCCACCTGATGAAAAATCAAGTAATAACCCAAGGTTACCCAAAGTGACCTCTCATCACAATTTGTCAAATGCTTTAAAAAATGAAAAGATAGATTATACTGATCAAAACAATTTGACTACCTATTTAGTGGAAGAAATAAAAAGGTAAAGATCAATCCTTCTTTACCAGAATTACTCAAAACACCTGTAATTAAGAAAGCTTTCCTTAATTCTCTAGAAGATTTTTCAAAAGAAGGTAATCTCAAAGATACTCAATCAAGAGATAGGTTAAAACAAAAGATAAAAAATTTAATCCTATAGAGGATGTGCAAGTAGCCTTTTACAAAGGAAAGTTATATTCTCCACCATTTTTGCTTACTTTGAGAATATTTGGTAAAAATCTTCATAATTGTTTAGTAGATTTTGGAGCTTCTACTAACATGATGCCTTTGTCTACATGTCAAACACTAGGATTAACTTCGGCAAGTTCTTTAAACAAGGTTACTCATCTTGATAAAACGAAAGTAAATGTAGTTGGAGAGCTGAATAAAATTCATATGCAATTAGCGTCGGATCCTAGAGTTCAATATTATATAGATATTCAAGTCATTGAGATTCCTAACACTTATGGTATGTTATTGAGCAGGGATTGGTCTAAGGTCTTGAATGCATATATGGCTACTGACTTCTCACATTTGTGGTTACCATGGAAAGGAGTTCCTAATCAGATTAGGATTGAAAGGGAACCGTGCATGAAGTATATGATCACCGAATATAACTAAAAGAGTGAAGTTCTATACAGTGATGTAGAACTAGGAGTTTACAAAATATTAAATTTAGGAGTCAAAATCAAAGAAATATTTACAAGCAATACTCAAAGAACCAACTAATTAACTCCTCGAAGAGATGTTTTAATTGAATTAGATTGCAATTATTCTGGTGAAGAAAATAGTACCTATGATAGATTTCGGAAGAATATTATTATAGAAGCTCAAAAGAGTGACCAATCTAAAGTTTCACTAAAAAAATTGTTATTGCATGGTTAGTGTAGGTTACATGATGTTACACATTCATAAAATAGTTGCATGATGTGTCTGGAGATAGTACATAGAATAAAAAATCAATACTTTCGAGAATATAATAAAGTCAAAGGATTCAAACACAAAACGCCTATAGACAAAATTCATGCCACTCAGATTGAAAAGACCAATTGTTTATCATCTAAAGATGGTAAGTTACATGTTTCAAATGATCAATCTTGGATTCTTAAATTCAACAGATCTAAATCAAAACAAGGAATTGGAGTTGGAGTCAAACTCATCGATCCATAAGGCAAACCTTTTCTTGCTGCATATCGATTACAATTTTAGTGTACTAGCAATGTGGTAGAGTATGAAGCCATTATACATGGCCTAATCCTTGCAATTAAAAATGAAGTTAGAATCCTTAAGGTATTTTGTGATTCAAAATTGGTAGTGAGACAAGTTTGAAATAAATACATTTGTCACTACAAGCATTTGTACAGTTATTGACATAGAGAATGGGATTTGATCAAAAGTTTCGACGCGTTCAATATTACTCATATCGTGAGAAGATTTAACAAAAGAGTCGATGCTTTGGCTACTGCTGCCAGTACTTTAGAACCTTTAGATGCTTCTGATTTGAAAATATTTATAGTTGAGTTGGTACAGTTACCCTTGGTTCCTCATAACATTACTAATTTGCAAGTATTTGAAGATGACCAACATATATTGAATTTCATCACTAATTCTTGTGTTTTAGAAGCACAAATAATTGAAGAGATAAATTTCCCTGACGATGAGATTCAAGATGAAGAATTAACTCAAGTGAGAGATAATAATATTCCAAAATGAATTATTGAATTATAAAGGATATTTGATGTTGATTAGAAAATTATCTTTCCTATCATACACTTTACTTGGGTGGAAAACTTGGTTCTTGTGAGAGAAAAGAATGGAGATATCAGGCTATGTGTAGATTTTCAAAATCTCAATAAAGAATCTGAGAAAGATAATTATCATTTATCCTCATTAGAAGAAGTGCTACAAATAGTTAATGGTTCATAGATGATGTCATATTTGGATGGATTATATGGATATAATCAAGTGATGGTAGCAAGGGAAGATCGGATGAAGAGAACCTTTACCACAAAGTGGGGAATCTTTGCTTATCGAAGAATGCCATTTGGATTGATAAATTTTGGAGCTACATTTCAAATAGAATTGGATTATGCTTTTTGTGGACTGATAGGTAAGTGCATTATCGCTTACATGGAAAACTTCATAGTATTTTCAAAAGACAGAAGAGATCATATTTGAGATCTCAGATCAATATTGTTGAAGTGTGAAACTTACAGAGTTTCACTGAATCCTAAAGAATGTATTTTCAGGTAATTGAAGGAAAGTTACTGGGTCAAATTATTTCTAAACGAGGTATTTCCATAGACCTAGATAGAGTAAGTGCATTTCTTAAGTTACACCCACGAAGTTGATCCTATAACGCAAATAAATCTAAAGATCCGTACCTGGCAATTTTCCCAAGAATATATAGGATTAGATGACCAAACTGAATCTTGGTTATTGCAATTGTTGCATTTAGATGGAAAGATTACTCGAGCTGTAGATCATTTTTCTAGGCATCAATCTATAGTTAAAAGATGGTTGGATAAAAGGGCTAGATTAAAGAATTTTAAAATATCTGATTTGGTCTTGTATTGGGATAAGGCCAATGAAATGAAAAGTTATCATGGTAAGTTTGATAAGATGTGGATAGGCCCATATCAAGTTTCTAAAATTTTGGGCAATAAACTTATAGATTAAGGTCTTTGATTGGTGAAGATATCTCATTACCTAATAATGGGAAGTTTTTGAAGCATTATTTTGAGTCATAAGTAAATATCTTTTTCTTGTAAATGGTTTTTTCTTGTAAATAGTTTTTTTAGATTGTAAATAGTTTTTTCTTGCATATATTTTATTTTTCGTGTGCTTCGTATATAGTTTTGTGGCTTTTTTTTTCGGGTGTTGTGTTGTTTAGATTTTTAATGATTAGAAAATTTTGAAGGTGAACACGTTAATAGAACGTCAATTCTAGAAATTTGATCTATGCTTCAACCGAAAGTATTTTTCTAATTATATGTTATTGGAAAATTGTTTCAATCTTGGTACTCTAGTTAGCATAAATTATTCAGTAGATGTTGAGTTACAAACGTACACATTTAAGTCTTTCTACTAAAATTTGGGATATCAGTTGTTTGCATTGATTGAAAAATCAAAATACTATCTTTGCTACCACTGTAATTCCTAACCTAATAGCGTGCTTCATTTCCTACAAGTTGAAAATGAGCTATTATTGAAATATCAAAAGTGAAAATGACCTATCATTGCTATATCTAAAAAAATAAAATCAACTCTTTAGGCTATCCAAATAACTCTATCGAGGCTATAGACACCTGGCTGGCAGTAGAGCTATGTTTGGGTGAATTCCAGAGATAACCTTGTCGGGGCTATAGATGCTTGACTAGCAACAAGGCTCTATCCCTCGTTGGCTTAAAAGAAATTTTCATAATATGTAGATTAATGCAAATAATTGTTATTCTTTAAATTGTTGTAGCGGAAATAAACAATTGCATACACCTGAGCTCAGTGATACTTAATTTTGTATGCTATTCGAAGTGGAATTTGAATGTGGAATAAGGATTTAGTGATTTATAATTAGAAGATGAAAAAAATTTGATGCACTGATGTTAGGTCCCAAATTGACTCTCTATTATTTTGTTTAGTTCTATTGGTTGCTAGTTTTTGTGTCATTTCACAACATGCCCCATTTTTCTCCTTGGAAAAATATGGACCCCCTTTTTTTTTGTTCCTCTTTGCTTTTTTTTGCTTTGGTGTTGTTTTGTGGTTTGGTTGCTTCTGGCTCTCTCTCTTGGTCTTATTGGCCTTTTATAATAGACATATGCTTATCTCTTGGATTTGGTTATTGGTTATTTTATAAAGTTTGATGTCTTAATCGAAAACCAGAATCTTAGAGTCCTGTGATTATATCTTCAATTGATTTTAACCCCACTCAGTAAATTGTCGACCGAAAATGTCAATCCTGATGATATCTTTTGTTCTTGCATCAAAACCCAGTAGTTTTATTTGTACCCTAGAAACTCGAAGGTCCATTTTGAAAACTTTACTTTCTTTTCTTGAACCCGGTTTTCATTCTTTTATTTCATTTCGGTCTTTGTTCTTCCTGAAGTTAAGTGACATTTTACTTAACCCCAATATTTCTTTCAGAAGTTGATACTGGAAAGCGTCAATCCTTATGATAATGAGTTGGTCACGTATCTTTAATGGTCCATGCCTAATCAGTGAATGAATTGACACTAGTGTGCCACGTATAATCACCACATCATCTTTTCCCTCTAGTAATGAGCCTGTCCAAAAATCTAGGTGTTCATAAATTTGAACCCTAATCTATAATGATTGCACCTTTATTCGAGAGAATTAATGCATTGTAACAGGTTATTAATGAAGGTGGAAAACTAATCATGTACTTGGCACTACAATAAGAAGAGAGGTTATTTTGTAACACCCTACTTCACATCATGTTGCAACCTCACAAAGGACATTGAAAGAATCAGAGAATTTTGATGTGCAAAGAAAGGTAAATTTTGAGAAATCGGAAATAAAAAATAGTTACCAAGGGCTTTTGGAGTCTCATTTCAACATATTATTATCACCCAAGATAAGGTATGTGGTGAATAATTCATTTTTCTTTAAGGTATTTTTATATTCAAAGATCTCAAAATGATGTTTTCCTTTAGAATGTTCAAAATTGAAACAATGTTTATTCTCTGATTTTGAATTTAACCAAAAATGAATGAAAATTTTATGAAATTGTAAGAAATTTATGGTTAAATTTAACCCTAACTCGCACACAAGGAACACACTTGAAAATTTATAGGAAATATTTGTAAAAATGAGTACTTCTGACACAAGAGGAAAAGATAAATTCTAGTAAATTGCAATTCACAAGCCATACCAATGAATGCGGTAGTGACAAACACTCATATGGGGTGGTCTTCTAATATTGAAACCTGCACTCAAATACGGCAAGAAAATTCTTCTCACTGTGATGGAAACATTATAGAAAGTGGGTTATTTTCTACGGTGGAGTTTTTGCTAGCAATGGAGGCCCCTGAGTTGGTTACATAGTGTGTATGAATTACTACAATCCTGATAAAAGAATCCTTGAGAAAGAAGGGAGAATTTATGTTGATCTCACACCAAAAGGAATTACATATACATTTGGGCTTCTTGTTTTCACTAAGATGTACAATATTGATATGAAATATGTTGACGCCAAATTTTGCAGCAGGCAGCAGTCTTATTGGAAATTTAGCTATTGGGGGACATAATGCGCTTAGCTAGGTGACCTTCGGGATTTTATCAAAGTCGGTCTTTATTTTTAATGGGGAGGTAAAGGGTTAGAAAGATAGCAATTAATAGTAAAAACTACACTAAGGTGATGCGCCAAAATTATGAGAGTAATAACTGAGCATAGTGCTAAAAGAAAAGGCTCGAATAGTAACTGTTGTTTGTCAAATAGATTGTCTCAAAAGAACTTTAAACATAAGAACATCATTTTGTTGCATAGAATAATCTAGTACAACTTTGGCCAACACAGAAGAGTGAAACATGGTCTGTATTTATTAAGCTATAGAAGATTACAAAAGTTGAAGAATAGACATTCATATGGTATAGGAAAACAAAAGCATAGTCCTAATATTTTATCAAATGCATGAAAAATAGAGAGGCCAAATTGATTTGTCACAGTCTGCAAACTTCAAGTTCAATAGAAAATATTACAAAAGGCCAATTCCAAGTACTTGGGAAGTTTTTCTAATCTATGTAACAACAACCTAATAAAAGAAAATCAAGACTGCTTATATAAGCCAACCCATTGCCTGAAAGCCCCAGAGAGAAAGATGCCTCAGGAAAACATCGACGTCCAAGATCTCCTCAACCGACACCGAACAGGAAGAACAACCAACAACATGCTAGAAAACCTGTCCATAGAGAACATAAGGCCATATAGCAGAAGCAGTGAACATGCAGCAATGAAGAAGAATACGCGACAGCAAAAGATAAAATATGACACAAGCGGCAATTCCCACATAACCAGCACACAGAAACACACCACACATTGAACACATGGAGGTCGACAAAAGAAAGAAGGATGCCCCATCAAAAAGGTCCAAGAGGAAACCACATGGAAGATGCCAAGAAAAAGGTAACCATTGAGTAGGCCTGAATCAGAAAGTAGCGAGAGATAGCCACGCGTCGAACGCACGAAAATCAGTTGAGGCAAAGCAATACAGATCGATAGGAAGCTCTCATAGGAGGCCACATGGAAAATGTCAAAAAGATGCCAGCGATAATGGTCAAGGCGAAGTCACAAAGGAAAAGATAACCACGAAGGATAGCGGTTCGTGAATTAAAGTTCATAGTTTGATGACTCAAGGAACATTTTGCCTGTGGAATGAAGAACCCCAGAAAAAATGGTTCAACACCACTGTTATTGCTCATAGTTGAGAGAGGGCAGCCTGCAGGCTGACCCAGACTTCATTTGACGGTGCAGAGAGGACTCACAGATTTTCATGCACCAACTTGAGATCGATGATTGCCTTGAAAGGAAATTTTCCAGATACCTTCGCCTCCAATTCAAGTTGGAAAAAGAGTTATGACAGCTAATGTACTATTTCTTCAATATTCTTGATGATCAGAGACTGATCAAAAGATTGGAAAATAGAAAGATCATTCTTATTTTCCTCGATCCTTGCAATTATGTGCTAAACACCTGCTATCACCTAATCTATGATGAAGTGCAAAGGGAGGCCTCACTGTGTCAAGTGGGAAAACTTCGCCCACATTTCACTGGTAATTTGATTCAATCTAGCTCTGTACTCTGCTACATGTTGGACGACCTTGTGCATGGAAATGAGAATGTTCATTCCCATAGCCATCATTGTATGATCTTCAATACCCATTCCACTCAAAGCCTCATCGAAAGTTGTATACAGCTTGCCCAAAAAATGCTTGGCCTTAGGAACTTTATCCGAAGTCATCTCCTGCACCTGTTGTATTGTTTCGCTAATTGTCCCACATAGGCTAGTCACCTGCACCATAAACTTCAGAGTGGGCTACAAAGTAAGGCATAATTCCTTGACCTTATCCAAGTATGATGCATATAATTCTTTGGCAATCTCCAGTGAGCTCATTTGTGGTGTAGGAGGTTGCACCCTCACAAGGTCTAATTCTATAGCTTTGTTGCCGAGTTTTGCCCGAAGCTCCGATAGACTTCCCTCCAATATGGACAACTAACTCCTTAGAGTAGAAATTTCTTTCTCTCGCTCTTCCAAGGCCAATTCAATCTGCCTTCTCCTATCAACCTCTAATTCTAGAGTGGCATTCATCTCATTTACTTCATCATTTGTACTTTGTCAGATTTGCTTCATGCCATCACCTCTCTGCCTTAAATTAGCACAAAGGGTTTCTTTAGTCACCCGAAATTGCTCAATTTCATTTTCCAGGGCTGGAATGACATCCGTGCCAAAATATTGAAGCTCGCTCATGTTGGCCTCCAAGGCATTTCTCTCATTCAGCAAGAAATTAATTTCATTTTCCTGGTCCTTACGCTTGTTTTCCCAAATATCAACCTTAGTTCTTAGCTCTTCTAATTGTTCCTGCTTTTTCTTTGTTTGGCAACTGAACTTGAGGAAGTTGGTGGTCACCACCCTTTGAGTCTCTTTCATTAGCTTGACTTTATCCTGCAAACGAGCATGCTGCAAGTCCAACCCAATGACGTTGACAAAATAGTCGCTCGGTAGCATTTCTCCAACTGGCTTGATCACATTGGGGGTGATTTTTTCCAACATCAGTGAATTCAGAATCTCATGGAATATTGTTTGTAGAAGAGGCTCCGCCTGTCTACCCGCATCCTTTTCTCTTCTTTTCTGAATTCATCTTGCTCGGGCACTTTTTTTTGCATCCACCTACAAAAAATATTCTTGGGAAGGAATACCCAGCCCACCAGCAAAACGAAACTCCTGAGGGACTACGAGTGGGAAGGAAAGTGTGCTCAGAGCATCGGTGGACTTGCTAGGCCTCGTAATAACTAGTGGGGAGAAGGGCGAAATAAATTGCCCCCCGAAGATGATGGAAACATGGCATGAGGAAAGGTCGAGGAAGCACCAACTGACACGCTAAGCCTTGGGGATGAAAATTGTTGGCTCAAAAGGTTAGGACAAGCCACCATTTTTGTTTCACAGGTGAAAGGGAAAGCAGGAGATGCGAAGGGAAACGTGGGAGGAAAAATATTTGACTACCCTAGATATCCAGCGATAGGAATAGCTGTTGTAGATGAAAAAGTAGGGGAAACCAAGGAGAAGACTAGCGACATAGAAGAGAGAGAAGAGGAGGAAATAATACCTGAGGTTTCTGAAGAACTGTAGCCAATACCACCACTTCTTAATGTTGTGACTCTTCTCCAACGGACTCTCTCGTTCGCGGCCGCTTTTCCTAAGGAGAACTCTCAAGCTCCACAATAAATTTTGGTTGACGACTAGAACTCCTTGGCCTCTTCCTACCTGATCTAGAGGAGCTAGAAGGCTCTGAAATCTATGCATTCAAAGAGTCCTCTTGTTGTGAATGTTGTTCACTAAATATCACCTCTTGCATAGGATCCCCTTCAACAATAGGAGCATTCTGGGTTACCTCCTCTTTGAGTTTCATGGCAACACTTTTTTTCACATAGAACTTCTCAAAACCCGAAGGGTTTGGGGAGTTCTCACTGTCTGAATGCTCATGCACCTAGATGTCATCAAACCGATTGTCTGACTCCACCTCTTGGAAAATCCCGTTTGTTGTATTTCTCTCCTATCTGTACATCTAGAACTCCCTAATTCTTTCAGGCTTCCATCCGAGCTTATTTAACTAGCTGCATAGAAACTGACTCATCTTATGCTTGGGATTGGGCTTTACCACAACATGGTATAATTTCAACCATGGTGGTTGACCTTCTTTAGTAGGCAAATACTTCAAGCCAACATATAATTTCAAATTCCCCTCATCAATATTTCTCTGAAGTTCCCAGAATGGCCGAGGTTAGTGTGGATTTTTTATGCCAACCTCCAATAGATTATTCTTCAGTTTGTATTGCCAAGTGTCATTGATAACCACCAGCCCCAGATTACCCAACTTAGAGCACAAGACCTTCAAGTTGTTAACCTTTGAGATATTTTTCTTTACCAGCAATACAAAGACAAACATGATTGACAACATCAAATAGGAATTCAATTTCCTTCCTCCCCAGTAGTCATTTTTGATATTGCATAGTTGCCTAAATGCCTCCAAGGCCAACACTCTGTCAGAAATAAAATGCGGGAGCCGGGAGGGCTCCTAGACAGAACCTTGCATACAGAGCATAGTAAAATCCATACCAAAGAACCAATCACAAGGTGGCAAGAGACCACTCATCCATGATTTCTGCCTTGGCAATAATTGCACAAACATGCCGCTTCCAGAACCATCCAAAGACTGCAAATTTGGAGCTAGGAAAGAGTCTAAAAATGCATAATAATCAAAATTTCTCGACAAGACGAGAGTCCATGTTGAAACTAGCTTTCTCACGCCTCTTTCGTCGAATATGGCTAGGGCCATGAACTGCTTGAAATAATTAGGATTCTGGTGCAAAATCATGTAGGCCAGGAAAGAAGAATACTTGAACCTAGACCCTGGCTCAAATTCACATAGCAGCTGGCTCATCCCATCAATTATAACCTTTGCGAAGTCCATAAGTGAAGGTGTGTTATTCTTCTTCAACATAAAGCTGAGACTCATTTGGAATTTGAAGACCCATTTTTCTATATCTAGCCCACAAACCAGCACCAACATAGAGCAGACGGAAGCGAAACTTGAATTTAAAGCACCCAAACCAATTGGGAATCTAGGAGGTGCTAAAAAATTTGTCAGGTGAGTAGTCTCAGTGTGATAAAACTGTTGCACCATTCAGAGATTTCTCCAATAGTCCTGCATTGTGTGAATGTCCAAATTCTCAACATTATTGAGTAAGAGGAACAGAATTCATAGAATATCATGCAAGGCCTGGGGACTAATAACTACCTTCAAATTACGACCACTTATGACTTCAGTTTGGGGGTCAAAACTTGTTGTACATGCCGCCACAATTTCTGGAAAATAATGCACCAGAGGAACCATGTACTAGGGAATCCCACAATTCCGTAAATGTTTGTGGAAAGGGTCTGACATCTTCTTCATTTTCTTGTATGCAGCCTCCCTCAGGCTCTTGGGGTTTTGAGATAACTCAGGATCCAAAATATTGTCCCAATCCTCTAATACTAGGGCTCGATTTCTAGGAGAAACCGTGCCAATTGCTTTCGGGTCCGCTTGACTGGTAAAGGCCTAGGAGGGCTTTGTTGGAATACTCGGGGTAGCATAAGACTCTTGGTCATATATGTTCACAAAGGGTGTCATCAACCTTTCTCATCAATGCTTTCTATAACCACGACCTGTGTTGAACTTCCCGCAATTTTAGCCAATTCTCTATATTCGCAAGAGGCTTCGTAAACTCTATAAATTTTAGCTTCTAAAAATGCTTTCTCTTCTTTGAAAATGACTTGAATAGTTATACACTTTGATAAATTTTCACAATAAATATCTTTTGCGCACTTAACCTTCTTTTTTATTTTCATGAAAAACGGCTTAGCAAGTGTACATACCAGCTTTTCACATCAGTTACCGCATGCACCACCAACCTTTTTTGTGCTTGTGAAGAGATCGTCAGCCTGCCAAAAATAATCGTCACATTTAAGAGACATGACCTCACATAAGGTGGCGCCTGATTTTCTTGGACAATGTGCCCAGACAACCTTACCATATATTTTGCAAGCCCTTTTGCATTTACTAATTTTCATGATCATTCTTGGGCACATCACCCAATGGCCTTACCAAAAGATTTTCCTGGATTCAAACCGGATGACAACACATCATTCTAACAACTGGCTTATTCTTATTCAATTCAGCAACTCAAATGAAGCAACTTGCAATTGTACTTGATTACTCACATCACTTCACATGATCCAACACTAAAAAACAAGGCTCTCTAGCATCATTTGCTCCTGACGTAAACCTAGCTTGCCTCAGTAGGTGAACCCTGACTATTTATAAATAGGACCCTTGGCAACCTTGCTAATCACAATTACCTTTAGCATTCTCACTTATTAGGCCCTAGTTTATCTTATCACTTTTATCATTTAGCTAGAGTAGCAAGCAACTATGGAGATACCAATTAGATTAGTTTGCAAAAAGACCCAGGCCACATTTCTAGGAAAGGTTAGGTGCAGGTGCCTGAAGCGCATGAAAGGTGTTAAAAACTTGTTATATGTAAAGGAAATCAAATGGGTCATAGGCCAAGACTGTGTCAAGTACAAGGACCAACATAAGGTAAATTTCAGCATTTTCTCTCACTTTGTCGCTTCACTCCTAGACATCAGCATTTCCAAACGCAAAATTCTGAAGTTGACCAAGCGAGTCTTCCCTTGGCACTACCTTGGAGGATTGCAGTATATAGTGCGGGCCGCCCAATTTGATCATGGGATCCCTTCTATCCACAACCTACATTGGTTGCTACTGCATGGAGGACCCGTGCCAACCAGGCCCTTTTTGTTCGGCTTTGAGCTGGAAACCCATGAAGAACACTACTCCAAGGCTCATGTTGGCTGCTATTTCTTGATGTGGATACATAATATTGAACCCTTCCAAAATATGCAGTGGTCCAAGGACTTCAAGAGGATGGTATTTCCTCACCTTGTGCTACCTGTTGCTACTATTGGTCCTTCTTCTGTTTAAGAGTTGAGAAAAGATAATCCCAATTTTTTCTTTTTGCTTATTTTTACCAACCTCTATCCCCCATAGCGGATATATATATGTATATTTTGATGCATGGCCACTGGCCTTCACTGTATATAATGTAAATGTTCCAGAAATAATATAATATACAATTTTTTCATATCTGGGCTCATTGTTCATTTTATCTCAATTTTTCAATACTGTTGTTGTTATTCAAAAAGCACTAAGAAAACCCAAAACTTAAAGCATGAAAAATATTTACATATTTACAAATTTACAAACTTATTTTCCTAAGTAGAACTAATTAAACTTTTTAAGGTGTATTCCATTAACTAGAATACCCAAAGCATCACCTTCCATAGTGTCTAACTCAAAAGAGTTATACTGTTTGCACTGGATGATTTTGAAAGCCCCTTCCCAAAGACTATCGAATTTGTTGTACTATCTCGGATTTGCTCCACGTTCGTTGAACTTGAGCACCAATTCTCCACATTGTAACCCCTGGTCAGATGCATTTTTATCAAACCACCTCTTCACCACCTTTTGGTAGTTGTTCATGGCCTCGAGATCATGGTCTCTTTTCTCTTGTACCTCTAGCAACTCAGAAAACCATACCTCCATAGCTTCGTTTTGCTCGATTTCAAGAGATTTGGGTAATTGAAGGGTAAGGATTTCCATAGCAATAGGCAACAATGCTTCTTTCCCATACACCATATCATAAGGGGATGTCTTCAATATCTACTTGGGCATGATATGGTCTTCCCATAGCATTGTTCAGAGGTTTTTATGCCACTCCCCCTAGTGTTCTGAGCCTATCCTTTTGATTAACCTGATGAGGTTTTTGTTTGTGGATTCTATGAGGCCATTCCCCTGAGGGTAATAAGAAGAGGTTTTCAAGAAAACCCCATATTTCAATGAAAATTGGCTCATCTTAGAGCCAAGGAAAGCTTTAGCATTGTTAGAAATAATTGTTTTAAGTGAGCCCAATCTAGCTACCAATTCTTCCAAGAAGTTAACAATCTCTACTTCCATTGCATTTTTTAATGGCACAGCCTTTGCCAATCTGGTGAAGTAATCAGTCGCTATCAGAATCCACCTGTGTCTAGCTGATGAAACAAGGTTAATCATCCCAATAAATTCAAGACCCCATTGAGAAAAAGGTTCCTCCACTACTATGGTTCTTAGTGGCATAGAAGCATTCTTTCTTTTCCCAACATAAAATTCACACTCACTGCAAGACCTTACTAATGAAAATGAGTCATTGAATAGTGTAAGCCAAAAATAACCAACACGTGATTTTAATTGCAATAGTTCTTACAGAAAAGTGCCCTTTGATAGGGCCACTATGATATTGATCTAATATCCTTTTGGCTTGTTCCTCATTCACATATCTTAAGAGGACACCATTAAAATTTCTTTTTAAAATCACTCCTTCTAAGAGAACATAACTAATATTTTGCAATCAATAGAAACGTCTCTTAAATGAAGGGAGATTGGTTAGGTACCTTCTTGTTTGCATGAAATTTATGTTGTCTTCTAGCCAATCGCTCTCGGAGCTTTCCTCATTCAGTAGCATAGGTTCTGAGACTTCGAACTCTACTACTCGTTCATTAATCTCGGCTAGGTACTCACACAATCCTTTTCCCTTAATAGTCTTGATAGGTCTAATCTCAATATCATACTCTAGGATCTTAGTGATCCAGTTAGCTCTTTTATCGGTGATTTCCCCTTCCGTTATATATTCTCGCACACTAGGATGCGACACACAAGAAATCACTTTATTGTATGATATGAGGTGTTAGAACTTCTTTAGCCCTTTTACAATAGCAAAGGCCTGATTTTCTACAAAATTATAATTTACCTCATATTCCTTTAGGGTGAGTGAGTAAAAAGAAATAGGTGATTCCTTCTTATCTTTATCATAATTTTGCATTAGCACTGTGGCAATACTGTTGCCACCACCAAAAACATACATAATAAAATCCCTAGATAGGTCTGGATTAATCAATAAAGGAACTGAATAAACAACCTATTTTATTAGCTCAAAATATTTTCTGGCTTCTGTCATCCACTCGAAAGTCTGGTCCTTTTTCAGCATTAGGGTAATTGGCTGAACTATCCCTACAAAGTACACAATGAATCGACTTATGAAATTGACCTTACCCAAAAAAGATTTCATTCCCTTTTTCACGAGTAAGGGGAGCTCCCTGATTGCATCAACTCTTTCTAGATCCATGGAAATGCCCTGCTTCAAGACAACATATCCCAATAGCTTCCCCTGAGGGACTCCAAATACACATTTCTTTGGGTTTAAAGAAATCTTGAATTCCTGGCATTTCTAGAAGACAAGCTCAAGATGATCAAAATGATCATTAACAGATTTAGAAAACACTCTCAGGTCATCCAGATATATAAGTATAATCTTATGTATTAAATCCCTAAAGGAAATATCCATAGCTCTTTGAAAGGTGGCTCTCACATTTGAAATTCTAAAGGGAATTTTAGCATATGCATATGTTCCCCACTTAGTGGTGAATGTTGTTTTGTGTTGGTCCTCATCCTTTACTCGAATATTATTGTAGCCTATAAAACCATCCAACATAGAAAAAATTTCAAAACCAACAATGGTTTGTAGAATTACCTCCATAGAAGGTAGGGGGTAATGATCCTTCAGGGATGCTCTATTCAAGTCTCAGAAGTCCACACACAACCATATGTTGCCATTCTTCTTCTGAACTGGCACCAAGTTAGACACCCAAGTGCTATGCTTGATTGGGAACACTATTTGGGATGCAATCAATTTATTCAACTCTTGTGACATGAGTGATTCAATCTTCAGATTCACTGGCCTCTGTCTCTGATGAACTGGATTTGCTCCTTCCAATAGCTCAATTGTATGTTGAATAATCCCAAGATCATATCCCTTAAGATCATCATATGACTAGGCTACTACACTCGGATATTCCTCATAGAAGTGCTTTAGCGTGTCTTTATTCTTCTCAGATACTCCTTTACCGACCTTGAGCTTTAAGTCTTCTCCAATATGCAAATCGGTTTAGTCGCCTTTGTCAACTACAAGCTTTCTTTTATCTTTCCTTGCATCATTGGAATCAAAGAGACTCTCCAGAGTAACTAGGCCTCTAGGAAGCTTATTGGATTTCAACTAGATTACTTGATCCCTGTAGGCTTCGACGATCTTTGGTTGCAATTGGTTAGAAAATTCCCCAGATGACTAGAGAACTGATGCAATATGAGCATCACTATCGAACACTTTCCAGTCTTGATCATTGTTCGGAACAACAGGTCGTACAATTACTCTCACTGCATGTTTATTTTTTAACAACTCGGAAGCTAGCTCAAATTGAGCCATGACAGTTGCCATCTGGTCAGCTTCAAAATTCTGCTCTCTTGGTATGGCCTGATTGTTGAATGCCTCAAAGCCTTCAATGAGATCCCAGACCCTATGCCCGTATGACCGCATACAGACATTCTTTGCTGCAGATAGTCCTCGGAATTGGTTAACCACCAATTCTAAATCTTTGAACACTTTTATATGCTTTGTGCCCATTTATTCTAGAAGGCCTTCATATTTTTCTTCATTATTTGAGCATGTGAACTGGAAGCGATAAGACCTCAAGGTCTTTTCTTCGGATGGAGATGTTAAACATATTCCTATTCTAGCTCCTACTCTGCATCTTTCTCCGTTAAAGTGCAAAGAACATAACTCTAAGGATGTTTTGCCTCTAGACTCTTTAGTAACTCTGGGCATAATCTGTCCTTCCTCATATATGAGATAGGTTCCGAGCCCAGTTGCATGATAATTTCCAAATGGGTCCGTGTCTATAAACTCATTCAACAGAGCTTCTTAACTCTCCGTTCGGAAGCTACTTACTTCCTCTTCCTCTAGAAATTCAACATTGAACCTTTCTTCTCGGGTGATTGAAGTATGTGCTGCTTCAAAGTTGATCAGAGCTTCATCAACAACCTGTTCAGAATGAAAATATTTTTAATAATAGTTTCATCTCAGCTCCATGCTTGGTTCTCAATATCAGGTGTGACCAGTCCAGTGCTAGAGAGCCTCCAACATTTGCAGTGAACTCTCAGGACAAACATATCTTGAATAGAGCATGAACATCTATGAGTATAGTGTCTTGGTTCATAGTGATACTAGGGCAGGCAAACAATGCAATAAGCAATCCCTTGATTACCCCAACGGTATCAAATTTATTTCTATCAAGCTACATGACTCCCTTGTTAAGAGGATCATATTTTAGCCACTTTCTTAGGCATGATAGTGGTGCTAGCACCAGAATTGATCATACAATTATGTAATAATTTGTTGCCAATAATAAGCATTAGAAAGAAAGGATTAGGTTTAGGCTTACTCTCTTTTACAACTTTGAGCTTTTCTTTCAGTTGATTCGTTAGTACTTTATCCAGGTTCGGCTTGGATATCTCTTCATTGGGCTAACTAGGCATGTTCACATATTCTCCTCCCGACAATTCTTTCTATAATAGAGTCTTTTGCTCTAGAATAGCCAAGATATCCCACAAAGAAACATTAGCAGAGGATTTCTTTATTTGTTCCACCACATTGAACTACATTCATGACTGATGAGTCACAGTTTCTTTCTCCTTTGGCTTCACAGCTAGTGCATCTGGTTGTTTGACAATAACCAGGATGATCATGGGGGATTTTTCTTTCTGGGGAGATGGATTCGGAGAACTAGGAGAAGCCTCCTTGGACTGCTATGGAACTAAGGACAGATCTTCCAACGGACTAGGTGTTGACTTGGATGGACCACCAATCGGTGGAGATGTGAATTCTCTGCTAAGTCTCCACTTTGAATGCATGTTATAGTTTGATTACACTTAGGGCACTTGAGTTACAGGAATATCATTCATAAATGTTGACTCTTCTCCTTCCATCCATGAAAAGAGCGCTTGATCTAGAACTATATCTAACTCCTGCTATATGGACATCCCTTGCTTTGAGTAGCGAGGACTATATTATCCATCTACTGAGAGGCATATGACTGGTTTCTGGGATTAGGTATGGTGCCTTGGCTACATTGCTTTGCAATCTTTTGTTTAAAATTTCCTCGTGGATGATTTCGGGGCATGTGTGCATCATTACAAGGAAAGCACCATCAATTAGTATCTTTGGCAAGGTTATTTTGTCCTTCTACTAGCTCGTTACTTGAAATAGGATGGATAGTCTGCATTGGCAAACTCACAAGAACAACTTGATTGTTCAGTTGAGCTTGGGTATTTTTGCATGATCTATCCTGGCACTGATTTGACTGGTAAGGAGTTTTTCCACCTTGATAATTTTGGTAAGCTAGTTTCTAGTATGTATACTGCTACCACTGCATATTTTTCAATTCATTTTTCATAGTCTGCATCTACTCCTTCATCTCATTCATTTCAGCCGTTAGGGGGTTAGGCACTGGAACTACACTCAGTGTCATTCTTAGGTACACATACATAGACTATGGAGGACTTGTATGAGTGTTGGTCAAAGCTGCTTCAACTTTCGTGGTGTTGAATTCTGGGAACAATGCCATAATGTGTCTTGGCACCAACTTCCTAGCAACAATAAGGTTATTCTCTACAATGACAGCAAGACTGTAAGCATCGAGTACAGTATTTCTACCAAGGGCCTTTAGCATCATGGAAATATCAGAATTAATAGACTTAAAATAGAATATGAACGTCGAATCTGGATGTGGCTGACTACCAACAGGAACTCTCTACCAAGTTGAATGAAACCGTGTGTTGAAATCAGGTAGAGCTTCATGAGGAGCTTGCTTTATGCTAGCTAGCTGATAATATAGTGAAGACTTGTCACGAGCATTTGAAAAACACTCATAGAATGGATCTCCAAGGCCATCCCAAGTAGTAATTGAATTAGTCGAAAGAGTGCGATACTAGTTAAAATCCTTGCCTTGGAAAGAGGTGACAAGCAATATTAGAGCTACATTTTCATTAGAAACACCATGCACTAGACACACGTCTGCCACATCTTGCAAGTGCTGTGTTGGTGTATTTGATTCATCCCCAGAAAACTTAGGGATAGCTTTTAAAGCATAAGCCAGAATCGGAGCCCATACTGCAGGAGGCACAGGCGCTATTAAAGGACAACCAGCATTGCAGGCTACATAATTTCTAGTGGCCATTTGTGCAGGAGATGGAGGAGAAGGGGGAGGTGAAGGACTACCTTGCTGACCTCTCAGATGGACAGAAACTAATGGTGGTATGAGTAGGCCAGGGAATCTTGTAGTTTGTGACCTAGTTACGGGCCTATGGCTCATACACTCTTATATCAAGCAAATGTGCTACTTCGCGTCCCACCGAGCATGCCAGAAAAAGAACTGTTGATGCCATTGTTTGCAGGGGGTAGTAGTCTAATGGGAAACTTAGCTACTGGGGGAAATAGCGTGCATAGCTAAGTGACATTCGAGATTCTATCAAAGCTGGCTCTTCATCTTTAATGGGGGAGGTAAAGGGTTAGAAAGATAGCAAGTAATAGTAAAAACTACACTAAGCCGATGTGCCAAAATTATGAGAGTAATAACTGAGCATAGTGTTGAAAGCAAAGGCTTGAATAGTAACTATTGTTTTTCAAATAGATTATCTCAAAAGCACTTTAAACATAAGAACATCATTTTATTGCATAGCATAATCTAGTACAACTTCGGCCAACACATAAGAGTGAAACATGGTCTGTATTTATTAATTTGTAGAAGATTACAAAAGTTGAAGAACAAACATTCATACGCTATAGGAAAATAAAAGCACGGTCCTAATATTTTATCAAATGCATGAAAAATAGAGAGGCCAAATTAATTTGGCATAGTTTGCAAACTTCAAGTTTAATAGAAAATATTACAAAAGGCCAATTCCCAGTGCTCGAGAAGTTTATCTAATCTATCTAACAACAACCTAATATAAGAAAAGCAAGGCTACTTATATTAGCCAGCCCACCGCCTGAAAGCCCTAGAGAGAAAGATGCATCAGCCAAACATCAACGTCCCAAATCTCCTTGATCCAACACAAAATAGGAAGATCGACCAACAATGTTCCAGCAAACCTGTCCAAAGAGAACATAAGTCCATGCAGCAGAAGTAGTGAACAAGTGGCAACGAAGAAGAATACGTGGCAGAAAAAGAGAAAAAATTGCATAGGCGGCAACTCCCACATAACCGGCGCACAAAAACACGCCACGCATCGAACACACAGAGGCTGGAAAAAGAAAGAGGGATGCCCCAACAAAAAGCTCTGAGAGGAAGCCACGTGGAAGATGCCGAGCAAAAGGTAACCATTGAGTGGGCCCAACTCAGAAAGTAGCAAGAGACAACCATGTGTTGAACGCACAAAACTTGATAGAGGCAAAGAAATGGGTTCGGCATGAAGCTCCGATAGGAGGCCACGTGGTAGACACCAAAACCTGCTAGTGATAATGGTCAAAGTGAAGCCACGAAGGAAAAGTTAATCATGAAGGATAGCGGTTCATGAATAAAAGTTCAGAAAATCCATTGCCAAGACCTATCAAAATTTTGAATCTCATACCATAGAAATTATGAGTACCCAATGGTGCCTTGAAAAAATTACACCACCACAAACCAAGGTACTCGAAAGGTCCATGTTCAACCAAGAAATTTAAGACATTATTACTTTGCTAAGCAGGATGGTTTGTTTAAAAGATGCCAAAAATTTGAACCCTGGATGTTAATGATAATATCCAAATTAATGGAAAGTCCCATGCAAATGTAGTAGGGAAATTTGATTAGTGACCGATTATGTGAACAGATAAAGGCTTTTCCCAAAACTAGGTTCTTTTTATTTGTCTTCATATGTTATTTATTCCTGCACCCTAAGAGCAAGTAAACAAGGGTTAAAAAGGGTTGGTACTCTAGGTAGGGATGTTGGAAATAGTTTGATATATGCTCATTTACCCCAAATCACTATCCATGGATATAAAGAGAATTATAGGAGATTTAATCATGTGTTCTCCATGAAGCTGGTCAGAACAATGGAGGATGATAAATCCAAGAGATTGTACCTGGAAGCACAAAGTGTTATTAGATCGATGGGAGGATGGTACATTCACTTCCCTACATTTTCTTACATCACAATGGAAGGATTTGATGGAAATCCATTTATGTTGCCCAAGTACCCAACAAGTAAGATTTTTTTATTAGAATTGGTGAGACAGTTGAAGCCATGTCATGCCCTTTATGAGAAAGCTCACAAGAAGGCATCCTACAAATTTCCTATAGTATTAGGGAATTACGAGTGTAATGCAATAAGACTATCTGAATCTTGTGAGGAAAAATTGAAAACATATAACTTTGAGTTTGTTCCACTCTATAGAATTCACTATGATCCTAAAGGAAATATTTCCAAGACTATTTCTAGTAACCGTGCTCATCTACAACATCTAGAATATTATTGGCTTAATTGTGAGGATGGCCACAAAGTAAGAGTAAGAAAATATGAAATATTTTCTTTAGAGTTGGTCAGGATTCTAATGCTTCATGATGTTCCAGATCAACTAGAAAAGGATGATGGACAAGTGTTGAATAAGGCTTACAATGAAAATAGGGTGTATGATGAACCTATTCTAGACCCAGATTATGAGGGTGAAAAAATGACATCAATTGATGAGTTCTCTACACTAGTTTTGCTGCATACTCAACACTGGATTAATTATTTTTGTGAAGCTTTGATGGAAAGAGGAATTGAACCCACATTCTTAGAAGATGAGAAGAGAAAACAAAGAAATGAAGTTGCATTTGAGAGTGGGGAATCTATTAGAAAGAAAATGAGAACTAGTAAAGTGGCTCCTCGTATAAGAATTGAAGAAGAAACCCATGAGGTTTTAATACCTAAAATTTCAATGAAACCATATATTATAATGATGGGATGTAGAATCGAATAAGGATAAAGCAAAGAAAAAAACTAAAGGTGCATCATCCTCCATAGTGAAACCAAGAAATTATGTTTTTTATTGAAGAAGAAGAAGTAGGAGTAAAAGTTAATGTTGATACATAGACAAGGTCTGCATCAAATAAACTTGTAGAATTATTTACTTCTTCTCCCTCATTTAATATGGCTACTGTTAAAAAAGAACTGAGAGGAACTCCTGTTGCTTTAGATTAAATTTTTGAGACATATGAGGCCAAAATTAAAGAACAAATGGATAAATGGGGTGACATGTGGGAGAAAGTAAAAGAAAATAAGTTTAAATATAAACCCATGGTACAACTAGTAGTGGAATAAATTCCTCATACAAGGTATGTCCCTATCAACATTCAAGAACAAGAATTCATACAAGGAATGCTCACCTCAGAAGTGGGGAATCCTGACATTCTTGAGATGGAAACCCAGGAGACTGTAGAGTAGGATCCTATTGATGAAATAGTTGCTGAAGATAATTTTGATTCCCAACCTTCACTTGGGAATGTATTGAATGATAATGAACAATCACAAGTTTTTGAGAAATCAGATAAATATTTGGCTGAAGATGAAGTTGAAAAGAAGACTACACAAATTCAAGGTGAAGAAGTTGAAGATAAAGAAAAACCTGGTGTAGTAGGAAAAAAAGAAGGTAATCCTCAAGAAATTAATATTAAACATCTAGATAGATAGGATAATATAAGTCTTCAAAGAAAAGAGATAGTTCCAAATCCTAGTAATCTCGACTCTAGTCTAGAAATTGCAGAGGAGATTATTATTTTAGAAGAAACAATAAATAAAGGTAAAGAAATAAGAGGAGAAATTCCTGAATCTAGTGGACATCAGGAACAGAGGAATGTTACAGAGGTAGAGATAGATAATGATGCACCTGATTGGTTGATTAGGGAGTTAACTTTCCCAATGGAAGTAGAAATATTGCCTCTGGATCTTAGATGTTTTGTATAGGAAATAGATACTCCAAAGCCTAGGCATAGAGCTAAAACAAAGCATGTCATACCAAAGAATGTAGATGGTAACAAAATTGTCCATATAGCTACTCCAATAGTTGACAAGGACAAACATGAAATAAAACCTAGGGAGGATAAGGTAACAAGTATCAATCTTGGACACTCCTCTTGGAAGAAAGAGTTGAATGAAATAAAAGTAAATTTAGATGGCTTTGTTCCTAGATTACAAAAAAACAAAAATAAGAAAAGAGAATTGAAAGAAAGGGTTGCTACCTTAGAACATTTCATAAAATTGTTGACTCTATCAAGTCAAGGACAAACAAAATTGCCCCAACATCCAATATTAATGTCACAAGAGCAGGTAGATGCAATTGCAGTTGTCTGCCACAAAAGGAATGTATTTGAAGAATGCATTGAATACTGGGTAAAATAGGGAGAAGAGTTCATTATTGATGCAATAGGGGAAAATAAGGAAGTGTACAACTGGTTTGGAAAATATGAAAGCTTCGAAAGTGAATGCAAAGCTCATCAAGAACAAGTTAATATGGAGAAGCAAAATGTTGAAATTCTCATACATACTAATGTCCAGGATTTGATAGAAGATAATATAATATTAGAGCAAGAAGCTCTATTACCAAAAAAAATGGAAGAAACAATTGAAGTGGGAAGGTGATATGTTGATGCAATGTATTGAAGGATTTGAAAAGGTCACCACTAGAAGTAAAGGATTACTTCATGAATATCAAGGTTTTATTGAATTGTTAGCATGTCAAAGGTGTGATCTTCAAAATTTAGGGTAGGAGGATAAGGAAGCCAAAGTTTTCAAGGAATGTATTGAAAGAATAAACACATATCCTATTCAGTTATTAACCCGAGAGGTTATTGATGAGATCATACAGTGCAGGAACATTATAGATAAGTATGTAGTAGACAAAGTACGAAGAAATGATATAATGCTTTGGGTATCAGAAGACTATAATAATTTTAAATTCACTTGGAAAGCTAAAGAAGGAATTTAAAAATATCATATGCATCAAGTATTGGGAGATTTTTGAGAGTGTCAAGAAAGAAAGCATAGAGAAAGAGTATAAGCCCGAGTTTTGAGTGATGAAAAGTACCGAATACCGAAGGGTGTTGTGATAACATTTGTTTTGTGATTTTGTAGGTTGATCCCGGTCCGAGTGGAAGTATCTTGTCTAGTATTCAGATGAATGTCAATAGATTCAGAATGTTATATATCAGAGTAAGGAGTGAAGAGTATTGTTGCTGACAAAGTCAAGCCTTTAAATTCATCTAAAATGTTCTAAATGATAGTTGGAAGTTGCCACGTGCTACTTTTTGATTTGTTTTTTTTTATTCTCTAAAAGACTTTAAGTTCAAAATTTTAGGGCCTTGTCTCTATAAAATACCATTTACTTCTTTATTTTCATTTAAGTTCAGAATTTTTGGATGTCAGAAGAGCCAAAACTTTTTAAATTTTTGTTCTTTTTTCCTGATTTTTGAATCATTCAGGACTAAAAATTTGTATGCACATAGACATTAATTAATATTAGATCCAATTTGATAGCTACCTATCTCATGAATCTTTTGTAGATGGTTTTTTTAGTTCCACTGAACAAGCCTGTATACTACATCATTTAAGAGTGTATACAAAAACTACTCGGTATCCAAATGGAACCCTCTCTTTAAAAGCTCACAACATTTTGTATGTAGTTGTGAAGCAATCTGGTGAAGTTTAAAGTTGTTTTCTTTGATTTAATTAATTATTTGGCGCATACATGGAGAATAACCAAGAGAACCTTTTAATTTCAGTATTTTTATGCTTTATTTTAGAATATATCTTTAAATTCTTTGCAAATGCGTAAAAAAAAAAAAGATTAATGAATGGAAATTTATTGAAAATCTTTCATTTTACATAAAAATTGTTGAATGCTTAAAGCTAAATCTACTTAAGTGATAGTAAATGAAATTATGGATCTTCATGAAATATTATTTCAAATCTTTAAATTTCATGATGTTATTTTTATGAATGAATTAGAAATATTTTTGCAATTACTTTATGATCCTTGATAAAATCAAAATTTACGAACATATTTCCTTTGAGATTAAAAAAAAATTACATTAAACCCTAAAGTGAACCTAGTATGATCATGACCTGATTACCAGAGACTTGGGATTGAATTGAGTTGATCTTGATTGTTCTGTTTAGGTAGATTTCCCCTTTCGATATTTTGTTGTTCCATATCTTTCAGCAAGAATAGGCTTGTTTGCAGTTTGTCTGTGGAGTTTTTTATTCAACACTACTGATGTGAGTGAAATCATTGTCAACATGTCCCTTCTCTTCTCTTGTCCCCTGGTGATATATGTGACATACAAAAACATAAATGCATACATGATCATATAAATATTGCATTAGCACATTTCAAATTTACATAAATTCATACACATAAAAGCATTTACATTAATATTGCATTCACATGACATATAATTCCATCATTTACATTTATCCATATTGCATACATAAAAACATTATTCAGATATAATAATTTGCATAACATATTGACATCACAACCATCTATATCATTAATTCATACATATAGGATCAATAGCATAAGAACGTGGTACAAAACATAATCCATACATATATGAACATCCATAAATGCATCCATAATCATACATCAATGCATCCATCATAGATCTCATCATATAGAGTAACATCATCATCAACATATAAACATAGAATCATCATGGCACATAATCATAAGGTAACCATCATCAATGCATCATCATATCATAACATAAAGAACATCACATCACCTAAAGTATAATAATATCATAACATACAAATGCAAAGAATGTAGTCTACATCAAAATAATCTCATACATATCTCAAAAAATAAATGT
This sequence comes from Sequoiadendron giganteum, assembly GCA_007115665.2. NCBI lineage: Eukaryota > Viridiplantae > Streptophyta > Pinopsida > Cupressales > Cupressaceae > Sequoiadendron > Sequoiadendron giganteum. Next base: position 273,022,739 of record CM021104.1, on the reverse strand, counting down.
CATAGGATAGAGTCACGTGGAATCCAAAAAATGGAGCTCGCAGGCTCGAAAGCCAATATATCAAAAGTCTCATCATGACAATAAATAATACATAAGCCCTAGGTTGTGCCCTCTCCATCCTATTAAGGTGAGATGTGAGGCGATTGCTACTCACTCATAAGCTCAACTGTAAACTAAATGGATGATGTGGCCTAACTCTAGGAGGTTGATACATCAATCACCGAAGGAGGTTGGCTATGCTTTGATCTGTGCTCTGACCCAAATGATCCATGACTGTGACCCAACTTGTGGCTAGAGGAATGCCTATGATGCAACCTATGACCTAATGTATGCCCTGATGAGTGGACCCACTTTCACTACTATGGCTTCGACTATAGCTATGAGTTTGACTACCATTGTTTGTCCTACTATATGACTTGGATAGCCCAAGATCCTGTCTCTTAGGTGGTACGGTCTACTCATAGAGTATTCTATATCAGCCCCAACTCCCTAGCCATGTCCTTTATGGGTCCTAAAAAACACTCTGCAAACTCCCTCACCCACCTCTCTGCCTCCTATTGTTGGATCACTACCTAATCCCTCTCCACCCGTACCACCTCCAACTCTGCTGATAATGCCTTATTTAGAGACAAGGCAACATCTAGTATGCTTTGGAGGTCTACCAACCTCTGGTAAAATGTGGCATCTTAGGGAAAATTGATAGCCTATCACCCTCATCCTCTCCCTCAATCATCCTCTACCAGAGCTGCCTCTCTGCCTCACCCATCTCACCAATAATTTCTAGCTCCTCCTCATTATCAATGGTATCCTCCCCATCCCCAACTCCCTCCTCTCCTCCCCTGACATCTAGGGCCTCCTCTACTGCATGCACCTCCACCTCTGCCTCTTGTCTCTCCTCCCTCTACATTACCACCTCTGCCTCCTATCTCTCCTCCCTTAGCATATACTCATGTCTCCTCTCCACCTCTATCTCCCTCTCATCCTCCTTGGCTAACTTAGGGGTTACCTTTAGTGGCACCCTCTCAACATGTTGCCGAACTCTCCTACCCTGTCTCCCACCATCTCCTCCCCTCGTCCTTTTCCCTCCCCTACCATCTCCCTCATCATCACCACCACCATCTTCGCCACCCCTCCCACCATCTCCCTAGCCTCTATCTCTACCTTTCCCCCTACCCCACTGGCCTCCTCATTGTACCTTCGGTTTAATAGATCTATGATCCAGAAGTGTTGGCCCATTAGGATCTATCAAAGGAATCAGTTTATGTGTCTTCTACCACAAGTCAAAATCTGCAGTCATCTCTGGATCTGCAAAACCCCCACTCCAACCCCATGGTTGCACCACTAATCCATCTATGTGCTACTTAGAAAATGGCATTGATATGGCAGAACCCCATGCAGGCTCTCATGGCAATCTAGTATACTCAATAGTCCCCATAGGCACACCCTACTACTCCCTGAACTGACGTAGTATGCATTAGGGTAGGTACATCTCTATAATCATCTGAGACTATACTATCTAGCTAATCAAATATCTAAACTGTCTACAAAATTTCAAATGATCACCATCTCTGACCCAATGCACACAATCCTTGTATGGCCTCTAGAAAAATGAGGTCATCGTGTCAATCCTATGTTGCCAATATCTTGTCTCCCCCACTCAAGTCTACTAAAGAGAACCCACATACAAATAAACATATGGCATCCCCTCTACTAATTATGGCCTCTGAATAGGTGTTTGAAAGACAAGAATATGCTCCCAGGCCTAGATCATAAGTAGTGTCATGCCAAAGCTGACGTTGCTCCCACCCCTATATGCTACCTCATGCAACTGATGATATAGCATATCGACTAGACAAGGCCTCCATAAAAATGCTATCTTATCCCACTACATCTATACTAATAAATATCCCCATCCAATCGATAACCCATGTCCCTAGTGATCTAGAATCAGGACCCCCACAATCAACGTGCATAAGATGACATCCCATTGTGGGTAGTACTCTGCTATATAATCCCATCGAATCTCATACCTATCAACACCAAGTCCTATGCCATCATTTTACTCATATAACTCTCTCATGGCCTGTACATGGCAATGTGGATCATACACCACCCGCTCTCGTCTGATCGAAATATGTAAAATCTGGTAAACATCCTCCAAGGTAATAGTGGCCTCTCCCATTGGCAAGTTGAAAGAGTGGGTCTTCAAGTTCCATCTCTTGGCCATGCTAACAAAAGTCCCTTGTTTGCTCAGATAATGGGCATATAGGTGATGTAATACAACCTCGGTCACATTAGTCATCTCTCCTCCTGGTCTGTCAACTGATCTCGGAATGCGTAGGTCGATGGCCTAAACTCGCGTGTAGATCGGTGGTAGTCGTCTCGGCACACATAGAGGCGAGCATTACCAAATTATTAAATATCATTATTACCATCTATCTAACTAAGCATAAGTCAACACTGGTCAAAGTCAAATGCATCGCGTTGACTTCATTTGCATCACGGTTTAGTGCATGTGTCATTTCATACGACGATTGTGTCGCACTATGGCACTTGCACTGATTTGACAAAAAAAAGTGTCATCTTCAATCAAATGCATCATTGTCAAAACAAATACATTTCTTGTCTTCACACATGCATCTCAATCTTGCGAATGCGTTGCCATACTTGGCATTTGTGTTGCAAAACAGAGAATGTGTCTCAACATTTGGCAAATGTGTTGCACTAAATTGGAAACATAATGAGATATTTGAGTTTGCATCATGACGCATCAATTACGTTGAATGTGACTGAATGTGACTTATGTGAACGCATATGAATCACAATGCATTTGATGAACTTCCTAAAAACCCTAGAAATGCGTGAAAAATGATAAAATGACAAAGTGGGTACGAGGCACATACCACTGGATCCACATCCTCTGGCCACTTGAAGGTCCTCACAATGTATCCGCGATGCTCAGTCATAGGAATCACCATCTTTGCGCAAAGTCTCCTAGCTATGAAATCTCTAAAATTGCAAGTGTGAAAGTGAAAATGAATTGACTTTTACCCATTTTCAACCTATTTATAGTGTCAAAATGGGATTTTTCTTCAAAATCTTATTACTGAAGGTTCTTTTGACCAACTTTGATTGACCTTTTGATTTCCTTAACATCGCCCAATCTTGAAAAAAATCATGCCATTGATTTTTTGATCATCAAATTGATTGGTCGGGACACTTTCCAAATTTTTTTGACCCTTGGCCAAAATTCAAAAAATTTCTTGAGGGGGGCATAGCTACTCCATACCTTCGCTGGGGCATGTATTGAACTGAATTTTCTTTGCCACAATGCGACGAGCTGAATTATGACAAAGAGGGGCAAAATTTAGACACATAAAATAGACCTAGGCCTATGAACTTGATTTTCTCCATAATTCCTCTAAACATAATTCAAAAACTTGATTATTGTCCTATCCAAATTCAACTATTAATTAAATAATTCTCAATTATTTAATTAATTCATATCTTGTATTCTTCTTGACTATTTAAATAAATAAATTACATTTATTTTATTTAAATACACCACTAATGTCTAATCTCCTCTTTAATTAAATAAATCATTAAATTTATTTAATAATCTCTTATTCCCTCTTGATTATTTAAATAAATAAACATTATTTATTTATTTAAATACATCTCTAATTCTAATATCTTCTCATAATTAAATAAATCCTCCATAATTTATTTAATTATTGGCCCCTTTCCTTCACAATTAAATAATTGAAATTAATTATTTAATTGTCCCATTTAATTCTCCTCCAAATTTAAATAAAACCATTTTTTGAATTTCCCTCTTCCAAGTAAATAATTTTAAATTATTATTTAATGTGACATGGTCCCACAACTTTTAAATTAAAATTAATTTTTAATTTAGAAGGTCCACATCACCTCTTGTGGGAATTAATTTTAAATTTCTATTTTAATTTCCCACTTTCCTCTTTTTATGTGCCACCTCTTCTTGTCACATGCATTCGACACCTTTGATTTGATTTTTCCAAAATCAAATCTCTTCCCTTCATTTCAAATTCACCCTAATGTTTCCCTAACCCTAATTTTGGGTTGTCATGTTGAACCTTGTTCATTGATTCTAGGGCACTTGCAAATCTTTAATCTTGGCCATTCATCAGAAATTGCATTTTCTATAAAATGGCAATTTTACCCTCATTTTGACATCTACATCTGGCATATCTCAAGCTTTGGCATACTTGCATACTTCTTGATAACATTTCTATTTTGCAGGTTTTCTATTTCATGTAGAATTTAGATTTCCATTTAGCATAAGAATCCTTTAGAATTTGATTTGCTCTTTGCATAGTCATTGTTGCTCACACCAAATCTAAGGGCACACTACATATTGCAGAAAATAGAGAAGGTGTGATGGAGGTTAATCATGGAGGTTGAAAACTTTTGGTAAACCCTTTCCTTTTGTTTTCATGTTCTTCTCCTATGTGCTTCATTATTTACTTTGGGTTTTGTTTTATTATGCTCTAACCATGATAACTTGAAATTTTATTTACATATCATTTACATACAATTCTTGCTTTATTCCTTACCACTTCACCATATTCATTCAATTTGTTTGTGTATACCCATTTTGAACCTATTACATTCTTCTTTGTAGGTCTAGGGACTAATTTCCATGTCTCATTCTTTTCTATCTGCTAAAGTTCTTCTTCCATTTCTCTCATCTAGCTTTCATCATTACATGCTTCATTCATAGTCTTTGATTCAACCTTAGAAAGTAAACACAAGTTTACTTCAACCACTTTTCTTCTTGTCTTTACTCCTTTACTCCTTTACTTTTGTCTCCAATTATTTGCTCGTCCGGGTGATTTCTTCGAACATATTTTGGAGTCTTAGGTGCAAGTTCTAGAGTCCCTTCTTCTTCTTCACCTTGTTATTTTTCTTCCTTTTCTTCTTCTTGTATTTGTATACAAATAGGCTCATCAGGTTCAACTTCACTTATTTCCACTAGTCTATACATAGCTTCATCAACCTTCACATTAGTACTTTGAATGATTTTTCTTAGTCTTTTATTAAAGCATCTGTAAGCCTCATTGTTATTAGAGTACCCAAGAAAAATTCCTTCATCAAATCTGGCATCAAACTTTCCAAGCTTTTCTTCATCCTTTTTAATATAAAATCTACCACCAAATACCTTAAAGTATTTTACAGTACGATTCTTACCAGTCCATAACTCATAAGGAGTCTTAGTGTTGTTACCTCTGATTTGAACTTTGTTAAGAATTTGAATAGTAGTATGAATAGCTTCTCTCCAATACACATCAGGAACATTTTGATTATCTCATCATGCTTCTATCTACCTCGTGCACAATCTGGTTCTTTCTTTCTATAGCACCATTCTGTTGCAAAGTTCTAAGAGCAAAAAAATGTCCTTTTATGTCATGCTCTTCACAAAATGTATTGAACTCACTAGATGTAACCCATTAGATCTTAAGCATTCAATCCTCAAGTTTTCTTCATTTTATACTCTTTCTATAGCTCCATTCTCCATCTCTATTAGATCTTAAGCATTTAATCCTCAAGTTTGCTTCATTTTCTACTCTTTCCTTAAACACTTTGAATCTATCAAGAGCCTAAGAATTTTCTCCAAGAAATGTAACCCATGTCATCCTAGAGTCATCATCAATTAAAAGCATAAAGTACCTATCACCATTCAGGATTTTTATTCTTGTAGGACCACAAAGGTGTGTATGGATTAAGTCAAGCATTCTAGTAGAAGATTGATCCTTTCCTTTAAAATTGGTTCTTGTTTTTTTTCCAATTTGACAACTTCTATAGATCGAGTTTGAAGGCTTTATGATTCTAGGAAAATCTCTCACAACCTCTCTAGAATTGATCTTAACTAGATTATCAAAGTGCACATGTCCCATTCTCTGGTGCTAGAGCCAACTTTCACTAATCTAAGAAAAAAGAACTGATTATCACCACCTTTAAGTTGATAGATGTTTCCATGAGTTCTTCTTCTACCCGCAACCACAGTTCCAAATCCTTTTCTGATCTCACAAGTGTTATCCTAAAACACAAGCTTAAAACATTTTTTTCACATTTTTCCAACACTTAAGAGATTATTCCTTAAACCCGTTACATAATAAACATCATCACTATTATGTTTTCCATCAAAGCTAATTTCTCCTTTACCAACAATATTAGCACCAAAATCATCTCCAAACATGACTATACCTCCATCATACTTCTCAAGTTTAGTAAACTTACTCTTATCTCCAGTCATATGATTTGAAAATCCACTGTCAATTACCCAAAGGTCTTCATCTTGTCTAGCATGGAAAGAATTCATCAGAGTACCTTTTGTTTCATCCTTCTTGTTGTCCAGACCAGATTCCTTTCCACATTTATTTTGTAGAGCTAGAAACAAACATTTATCTTTCTCTTCCTCAAGGTCGGATTCATCATCAAAAATTCCTACATGTTGATTGACATAATACAACTTATTAAACTTCCTATCCCTATTATCCTTGTAATTATTTCTATTATCCTTTTTATTCTTTTGTGTAGCTCTATTAGGACATCTTGATGCATAATGATCGATATTTCCACAACTAAAACATTTAAAAGATAACTTACCTTTGTATTTACCAGTACCTTTCTTCAACCTCCTTATGAAATTTGCTTCCAAATATTTTGCATCAGTATCATCATCATCATTGTCTGCTATAATCATGGCTTTAAAGGTTGTTTTAGTCTTATCCTTATCCCTTACAAATTTTCTCATCTGAAATGCAGTCAAGACACCAAATATATGTTCCTTAGTAAATGTCTTCGGATCATAATGTTCTTCAAGAGAAGATACTTTTTCACTATAGTTGTTTGGTAGGGTCATCAAGATCCTCTCAATTATATCTTCATCCTTCATAGTACCTCCTTGATTCTTGATTTTAGTTGCTATAGTTTTAACTCTCTAATAGTAGCTTGCAATGTCTTCTCCTTCCATTTTTTTATTCTTAAATTTTTTCTTAGCAATTAGCTTCCTTGACAACTTAACTCTCTCATTTCCTCCATAGATTTCTTTCAATTTTGTCAACAATTTCATTTGTTGTAGTCAAAGAAAGAACTTTTGATCTTTCATTTTTAGATAATGCACTAAATATAGCAAACCTTTCTCTTTCATTATCTTCAAAGGTTTCCACCTCATTAGTAATGGAGGGTCTAGCTACTGGAATCACATACTTTATCTCCATAGCTTTCCAGATATTGGCGTTAAGTGAAATTAAGTAACTTCTCATCTATTATTTCTAGTCACTATAGTCAGATCCATCAAACATAGGACGCTCCAACTTGTGTGCCATTTGATCTACCTCAAGTGATTAAGCTTTTCACTAAGGAATCAGAGCTCTAATACCAATTGTTGAAAAGCATAAGACAATTGGGAGAGGGGGTGAATCATTTGTACCAAATTCTTCCTTCCTAAATTAATTAATTCCACTTAAACTTCTGTCTGTTATTAAGTATTAACATGAAATCCAAATAACAAAAACACAATAGTAGAGACACCGGATTTACGTGGAAAACCCTAATGAGGGAAAAATCAGGGTGAGGATTAACTCACAATATAGTAGTAATGCAATACTGGATACACAGGCTCAATGCCAGAGGGCTCACTACTCAAATACAAAGGCTCACTACCCAAATTAAGTGTTCACTGCCTTAGGACTCACTGTCCAAAAGAAAGGCTCACTTCCTATAGAGAAATACAAAGAAATAGATAAAGATCCACCACTAGGAGTTACACACACTTCATAACTTGATCAGAAGATTGTGAGCACAATGAATTTTTGTTTCCACAATTCTCTCTTTTTTGCACTTTGTTTTTTGCACTTGTTCGCACACTCTACCCTTGCTCAAATCAAATGATGGATGTATGTTAAATTTCCCACAACTTAACTTGCTTTTATACCATCTTCAATCTTAGAAACATTCAGCAAGGTCGACTACTCAAATTCAAATTACAAATTCAAACTAGCTAGGTGGCCTACTCAACATTCCTATAGTGCATAAGAATGTGAGGGAACCAAATGCATATTTAATTTAGGGTTTGAACAACATCTTCGATCATGCACATGCTTTATTAAATCTATGCAAAAACAAAATGTAAGGTGTCAACACCAGGTCGACCAAACCTAATGAAAACATTGATGATCTTTGAAGTACACAAATCACCAACAATATAATCACATGTGGATTTCTCAATATGCTTCACGAGTCATTTTACCATCCCTAAGAACAACTCAGATGCATCCGCAACAACTTCAACAAACTTTATTTGTAGAGAACACTTCATCAGTTCAACAAGTATAACCAAAAAAAACATAGGAGGTCTAAAGCGGGTCTTCTAGAGCATGAAACCTCAAGAAATTTTGTCAAAACATAAAAACCATCGGAAATAGTAATCTCCTAGATATGCAAGATTTGAAATCAAACACAAGAGGAATTCGGAGCCAAAAAAATTCTCCCATTCAACAACTAGATAACTTTGACAAACCAATTCATACACTGGTGGACATAACTTTTACTTTCCATCAAACCAAAATCTGAAACTCTGAATATAAAATATATTTAAGCTCATGAACACACCTTCATAACTTCATAGGCATTGGATCAACACAAAGAAAGTGTGGACTACAATACTGGAGCATGCTCTGAACACAGCTTCAACACAACTTTCATTATTTCCCAATTTTTCTCAAAAGAACTTGGAAAACACATAACCTACTCAACCTATAAACTATTGACATCAATGAGAACACCACAAAACACATCCATACTTGGAACAAACTAATCACATGTCTTGGTGGTACCAATTCAGGTCTACCTCCTGAAAACCAAAGAAAAGTACACTCTGATATACTCCAAAGAGAAAACTCCTTAAAGCACAACTTCGCAGTGAAGAGATGACGTGTCAAGTAGGAGGGTATTCTCAGATTTGTGAAAATTATTCTTAATAGACTCTTCATCGAGCTAACACATGTCCCAAATTTCTCATGAAAGGAAAGTGATAAAGAAAACCCGCACAACCACCATATGGCACATTGTGTGCCTTTTGGAAATAAACTTTCTTTTGTGTGCAGATCCTCTCAAAGCCAAAAATATAAATCCAAAAATAAAAAGATAGTAAAAATTTGTTTCACAGCTCTGGAGACTCATAGAGGGCCTTCACTTGCGGAGGCATGAATCTAGACCTCTGTAAATTCCTAGAGTTTGAGGAAAGAAATTTTTTGCGTCTCCCAATCAATACTAGTCAATTGAACAAGGCTCTAGATAACCTTGTACGCCTGATCTATCTCAAAGACTTCTTCGAAGGAAACAAATCCGCATCTTTTCAAAACAACTCCCAAGTGATATGAGAGATGAGAAATTATCTCACACTTGACATCGTCGATGGTGGGCATTGCACTTGAACCTGGGATATCTGTAGAAGTTTGGACCTTATGCTTAATTTCATATGTAATATGCTCAACTAATAGCACATCTACATTTAGTTAAAGGAAGGGGGGCAATCTGAAGCTATGAAAGACACTGGGATCTTTCTTGATTTCATCAACCCTGTTGTGACAATGGGTGAATTTTATTGCTTTGCTAGAGGTGGTCGTACAATTAGGAATTCTTTCACTTCTTAGAGCCTCATCAATGGCTACACATAACATGGAAATCAAACTTTGGGAGTCTACTACTCGAAGAGCATACTCTTGTAAAATCTATTCAGCCAATGGGCCAACCCTTTTATTTAACTCTTGAGCATGCTTCAGAAATTGTAGAGCTAGTTTGAGGATAGCGGGCACAAGTATGATTCGCTTCCCATATGTGGATATCAGTTTTTTCAACACAGGGAGGGTCACAAATCTTTGTGCAACCGTTATTTCTTGATGTAACCAAGCCTCCTTTGCTCTTGCATTCTCCTTCATTTGATTCTTCTCCTTGAGGAAATTCACTAGCTCGAAGCCTAATTTTCTGATCTCCAATTCATGAGCCTACAAAGTGGATTCAACTTCTCGCTTGTCATGTCCTAATTTTTCTACTTTCACCTAGGTCCTTTGCAAATTTTTGGAAGCATGAGATAGGACATTTTCCATCTCTCTCTTTATGCTTTCTTGAGTACACTGGTACTCTACGTTTGATTGGTGCTCAACAACAAGCGCAACCTTCAACCTATCAATCTCAACATATAGTTGAACCTGTTCACCTTGGGTCTTTATGAGAAATCTTGTTTATTTCTCCTATTGGTCCTATATTTTCCTTATGTAGGCCATTTCAACGTCTCAAACTTTGATTTATGTCTACATCCTATTCATTATTTCCTTTACATTCATTACCTTCACCTCTCGCTTCTTCAATTTTCAGTCCAACCTCTCATAATCCGTATATACCACCTTTTGGGTGTTCTTGGCTAGATCCACCTTGTGATGAGGGAAAATTTCATTCAAATCCAGACCCATGGCCTTGATGTCTTAGTCCTCCATCTTCATTTTTCCTTTGGGTTGGGATACGAGTGGCTTCATGATAGTAATCCACAAAGAATTCCTCTCCTCATTGAAGTAGGTTTCAATCTTCTTGGTGGCTAGCAGTTCAATGTTCTTTAACAACCATTTCTACTTCTTGGCTTGTCGAGCCCACTTAGTTGCTTCAAAATGCACTTGAAATTTTTTTGGGGTGTAAATGTTTTGTGCTGCAATGGAAGCACCAGGAGGAAGACTAAAAAGAGTAACAAAAGGAGAGATTTCAAATGTATGAGCATGTGGGGAGGAAAATGGGAACCTAATCATTAAAAATGAAGGGATGCCAAATTGAAATTGGATTGGGGAAAAATCAGTTGGAGTAAAGAGGAAAACAAGAGAAATGAGATATTTTGGCCCAGATGAGGGTGAACCTAGGTTAATGGTCAACATGGATGATTTGGATTTTTCAATAGGGAGCCTAGATAGGGTGATGAAAGAATCAACAATGGCCAAAGTGTATGCTACTTGTTCGACATGCGGGGGTACATCATAGGGTGTATTTAAAATAGCAGGGGGTTCATTAAGGACCAAAATCTCAGGGTCTGTGGATGGAGGATTCTCTTCAATAGATGGGAGAAAAGGAGTAACTAGAGATGCAAATGTAGGAATAAGAGGGGGAGAAAGACTTACCTAGACCATGGCAGTTGAAACATTTTATAGTTCAACGGACTCTATTTTCTTCTTCTCCCATGACTGCTACCTTAGGTGCAACCAGGTCTTGGACTCACCTTCACTTTGTGTGACCCAAAAAGGCATGTTTCGATCCTTTAGTGAATGATCCCACTAAAGCTTGGCCCTTGTCAATCAGAATGTACCTTCTTGGGGACCATCAGACTCTATTTACCTTGCTTTAGACACTAGTAGAGGATGTGGCTTGTGAGTCCTGTTGCTTTGAGCTTCTTCTTCTATCAGACTCTTGGGGTTAGGAAGTACGACACAAAATCCACTCCTCTTCAATCTCATGACTAGTCTCTAGGTTGCTATTATTGGTTTCGGCCTCTTGGGTATAAATTTATTTGAAAATTTTATCATGTGGCTGAAAATCTCTGAGCAACTTATTTGGGCATCTCATCTCTTGTCGGAACCTCCAAAAATCTATCTTCTTTCTTTCTGACCATCCCTAGTGCTTCATTTTATTGTTGAGGGTTTTAATTTATCAAGAGATTCCTGTTGATAATCCACCTGTGGTGCATAGAAACTCAACCATTTTGATTGTCAGATTGGTATGTCGGCCAAGTCAATGTATACCTCTACCCTTTCTTGAGTCAGATTCCTCCTGGACTCCAAATACTCCCAAATCTCATGTTTCAAAGTGAAGTGCCTTGTCATATTGTAGTATCATGTGCCACAGATGAGGACTAAGCCTAGGGCTGCTAGTAGATTTGTAAGTTCCTTCTCTACCTTCCACTTATCCAATGCATGTGACTATTTGCAATGGAAAGGGGAAGTGCATATAACTTTGTCTTGTTTCTTTCGAAGCCATAGGAATTGTCATTAAGGGTTGCTTGAAGACATTCCTCCAACATGAAAATGCTATCTATTACAAATCTAGGGAGTTGTAAAGGTTCTCTAATGAATGCATGGAATCTGATAAACATGAAATCCTCTCCTAGGAAATAATCCATTGGGGTTTGCATAGTTTTCATCCATTGAAAAACCTCAGGAGAAAAATGGCCCACAAGACGTGGCAATAATTCTTGAGCACCGGTCTTAGAAAATGGTTTGCAAACCAATAGTAATTACATTTTTTTAACAACACACAAGTCCACACATAAACTAGTTGATAGAGACCAGTTTCATTTAGCTTAGACACTGGAAAATTTCTCTCTTGAAACTCATAATTTTGACAAAAAATCAAGTGAGCCAAGAAAGAAGAGTACATGAATTTGTACTTGATATGGTAATTCCTCAATTTCTCCAACATGCTTTCAACTACTAGATTAGAAAAGTCATAATATTTCTAACCTCTCTCCCTTTTGAGGATTAAGGCCATGCCTATCTAGAAAGGATGGACTTCCCCATCATTATCAAAACCAAAAATCCAAGCCAACATCGAGAAAACATCCTATGTATTGATCTTGAACTTTTTGTGTGCAAGAGGAAAAGAAAAACGATGATCGACTTATGTGAGAATTTACTCCCAACGTCCGAATTTATTTTTTGGGACCTTATGTCAGATCCTACATATGACTTATCCCCTGACCTTTGGTTTCTTTGATATTTTTCCCTTTGTCATTTGGCCAAAAATAGAATTTCCACTGATTGGGTTTGTTGGCACCTATTTTCTATAAATATCTATGCCACCTTAATGCAATACTCATTTGAAAATATAGCTTTTCCTTCATTTAGCAAGTTTTTTTGCTATCTCTATTCCACCTTCACTCTACTACTTTTAGCTATGTCTGTTGGCCTAGGCACTCTTGCTCATCTACTACCATGAAGGCCACAATACAGGAGATCACTATTCATAGAATTAAGCATCTAGTGAAGAATTGAGACCATCTTGGGGTTATTGCCCAAGACTTTATCAAGGACAAGAACTAGATGAGAAGCAATTTCAATTTTGTAGCTTGCTTCATGACCTCTCTCCTAGACTTGAACATTAACAAACCCATGATTGTTGACCTATGTTGCTTGATGTTTGATGCCTCTCTGCTAGAAGGTCTCGGTGAAATTATGCAAGTTACTATCCTGGGTGTCAACATTTCAAGTGCAATGGACCTCTATAGACATGTTAATCATGGAATGGGCATTCCCTGGTTACCCTTTCTAACCAAATTTTGTGCTACTGACCTTGAAAGTCATCACTCATTATCTCTCATGGCTTATTCTTAAAACTAAAACGTATTTACAATTTTTTTACATATGGTACATAACTATTAAACTTTTAAAAGAAAAATGTACTTTAATGGAATATTTTTAAATAAATACTCTTCATTGGTATATCTAAAGAATTTCCTTCTATATCTTCAAGTTCATACACATTTTTTTGTTTCCACATGCTAATTCAAAAGGGTACCTTCCACATCACTTCAAATTTGGTATACTGCCCCAATTTTGTAGTGTGCTCATTATACTTTAGCACTAGGCTTCCTTCCTTAAAATTTGGGTTAGAAGTCTTTTTTCTAACCACCACATAACCGTTTGTTGGTGACCGACCATGGCTCGAAAGGCCTTTTCTCTATCTTCCTCAATTTTGAGGAGCTTTGCTAATTGTACTTCCATTCCACCACTTTCCTCTATTTCTAGGGATTTTAGTAGTTGCAAAGCGGGGAGTTCAATGGAAATAGGTAACACTACCTCTTTCCCATATACTAATTCATAGGGAGATGCCTTCAAAAAATTATTTGTTGTAATCTGATCCACCCATAGAGCAGCTTGCAGGTGCTTGTGCTAGTCCCTTTGTCACTTAGACCCGACGTGCTTGATTAACCTAATTAGGTTTTTATTAGTTCTCTACTAGCCCATTCCCTTGTGGGTAGTAGTTTGATGAAGTGTTGAGATAGATCCCATTTTTTATAGGAAAATCCGACATCCCCAGACCTACAAAGGCCTGAGTGTTGATGTATATGATGGTTTTTGGTGAACCAAATTTGGTCACCAACTCTTTGAAGAAATTGACAATTTTACCCTCTATAGCATTTTTTAGGGAAATGGCCTCTATGCACGTTGTGAAGTAATTAGTCACTGTGAGGATCCATTTATGGCTAGTACTAGAGATATTATTTATTATGCTTAAAAAATCCAAACCCCATTGAGCAAAAGGTTCTTCGGTTACAATTGGACTTAAGGGAAAGGCATATATTTTTATTTTGCCAACAAAGAATTGGCACTGAGTACATTTTTTACCAGATGGTGCAATTCAGAAAACATAGAGGGCCAATAATATCCCACTCGCATGATTTTGAAAGTGGTAGTCTTGGTAGAGAAGTGTCCACCTTCAAGACTGCTATGGAATTCCTTTAGAACCCTTTCTACCTGGTTCTTATCTAAACATCAGAGCAAGACACCTCATAATTTCTCTTAAATAAAGTCCCATCAATAAATACATACCTAGTGCCTTGAAATTGATAGTATCACCTTTTGTGGAATGGAAGGTTGGTAAAGTAGTACCCCTTTTACATATATCGAGTTTGATCCACCACATAGGACTCATCGGACTCAAACTGATTTGAGTAGACTTGATTGATCTCCTAATTAGCTATGGAATGTGATTCCTATCCAAGGTACTGTGTCAGAAAAAAGTATATACCTTGGCACTTTTTCACTCATTTTGGCCTTTTCCATTGGATTTTGGCCTCGCTTACCTTGATTCAGTCTTGTAAGCTTGGAATTCAACAACAACCTAACAACATTTTACTAAGTTGTTCTGAAGTGTTGTGACACAGTTCCTCACTTTTCAAAGACCCTTCACCCAAATAACACCTTCTTACACCTTCCTAAGCCTTATGACAAACTGTTGTAAAGTGTTGTGATAAATTTTCACACTTATCTAGGCTTATCACCCCTAAATTAACCCATTTTCTATGCTAATTTTCCCCTTTAATGTATCTTAAGTCCCAACCTAAGTGTGTTTTAGGAGGAAAAGTTGATTAAATACATTAAACACAAATTAATTTCCTGACCACCACTTAAATTTTCCCAACTGGACTAGGTCGCCACTTTGGGTGACCTAGTCCCTTTAGGCATCAATTTCAAATTTAAAATAAAATTTAATGGGAATCTTGCCTCCTGAACCCTAAGGTTGGCCTATCATGAGTCATTTTCAGGAAAATTAGGGTTTAGCATGTAGAAATAAGCATTTTCATCCTTATTTTGCCCTCTTCTTAGCTCATTTTTCTCTTCTTCCTTTGCTAAGACCATTTTTCACCATTCACTCAATCTTCCAAAGAACACTTGCATCCAAGCTTCTCAAGCAAGCATTCAAGCACAAGGAATCTCAAGCAATCTCTATTGGAGTTGATTCTTGCATGTTGTAGACATATTCAACAAAGGATTTGGTAAGTTTTTGTATTTGGTTTGTCATTCAATCTTCCAAATTCCTTTCATTACACTTCATTCAGATTTGATTATCATGAAAGGGGTTTGACTAAGGCAAACCCCTAATCTCTAACCCTAACCCTTGTCTCCTTCTTTGCACGTGTGATTTGGAGGTTTTTGTATGGAAGATTTTGAAGAAGAAAGGTGTTAGAAAGATGCTCTCAACTCATCAAAGGAATTCAAGTCAACAAAGCCCTAGTTCAAGCCTGGAGACCCCTTTCAGCCCATTTTCTGTAGAACTTGAACTAGATACCTATCGAGAACCAAGGTATAGACCAAAATATCCAACCTCCACTTCTCAATTTTGAGAAACTCGACATTGGACTAGGTCACCAACAATGGTGACCTGGTCTCTCTGAGGTTACCTTTTGGGGATTTTTGTGGATTCAGACACCCTTTTGACAAAAACCTATTCTGGAAAACTTTCCTAAAATGACAACTAGGTCATCCAGCTTGGCAAGAATGTTCCTGTGAAGATTTTTGATAGATTCCAAAGCATTCTAAGACTCCTCATCTAGAACATCATCTTTCCAAGTGCACAAGTTCTCAAATTTCTCGTTTACTTTCTGTATTGCATTCATTTAGGTCATTTTAGAGTAGTTTGCATTAGTTTAGATTTACTTTGTTTATATTTGCATACATTAGATTAGTATCATTTTACTTTCATTTCTTAGCCACACAATACACACACATTTCACAAACCATACATCAACCATCCTACCCTTTGAATACAACTACCCAAAACCATATCACTAGGTGAAAGAGTGTCATTCTTCCATGAAGTGCTCCTAGGTGAAAAACCGTAGGAGCCTATTTGGAGAATCTTATTTCTTTTTTTTATATATGTTTTTGGTGGTTCATTTTGGTGAACCCGACTATCCAACACTTGTTAAAATTCTTATTTCACATTTCATCTCAGGAGATAGCTTGCATTGCATTAAAAATTTGCATTGTTTGCATCCTAGGGTTTATAAACTATTGCATTAGTGAAAGTTCACGTTAACTTGAATTTTTGCATATATAATTTCTTTGAAAATATCTAAAATTCTGCATTTTCATCTTAGGATTGTATCATATAGCCTGAAACACATAAAAAACCACTAAAAAAATCACAAAATTTGAAAAAAATCTCTATTGGGACTAGTTTGCCATTCTGGGCGACCTAGTCCCAATTCAGATTTTTAGCTACCTGTTACAACATCACAAACCTTATTTTTGTGCTTCCTAGACCTCCTAGTACCATATATTATGATTCTAGCAAGTTTTAAGAACATAGGTTTTAGGCTACTCACTCAAAATCATCAATTTAGGGTAGTCATTTTTGCTCTACCTTCCATATTAGATCTACACAATGATTACATTTCTAAAACTGTGCATCACATTCATCAAAGTCCTTTTTAATTTTGCTTCTACACTGTTTACATTTATAAGGCTATGCATAAATTTGCTAAAAGTACTTTTCATTATTTCATATACACTATTTACATTCTTACAACTTAGCATACATTGGATATACATGTTCTATATTTCTGCATATACATTGTTCATATGGCTGAAACATTGTATGACATGGTTACACATGCTTTTTATTTTTGTTCAAACAGTGTTAATGTCTTATATACATAGATATGCTAAAAAACCTTCCCTACCTTCTCCCTATGAGAGTGTTTTAGTGATAGAGAATACAACCTTGGACATTCCGAACAATCATATTTGTTCTTCCCCTAATCTCTCTCCTCTTGGTGATGCATAGATTTTGGTATTAGAAGAACCAATTAATGAGATTTTTGAGAATATTCTTTGTTTCTCTCCTCTTACCTCTCTTAAAAAACAAGACAACACTACTATAAGGAATCATGACAATAACACTTTTCCTTCTCCCAGTATCTCTCCTAGATGTGAAGATGATACTTTGTTGATAGAAGATATAATTGATGGAAGTCGTGACTCTCTTAGTTGTCCCCTTATCCTAGGGAAACCCTTATTAAACACAAAAATTTCACCATTATTCATTCTCCTACTTGTGATGGAGTCCCTTTAAAAGAACCAACCTTTGAATGTGACGAACATTCGATTTGTGGTTCTCTTGACAACTCTCCTCCTAAGGAAACTATCAAGGTGCAAGAACGTGTGAACCTTGACACCTATCCTTCAAACCCTAAACCTTCCCTAGGAGAAGATAGTCAAGTGGCAATAGAATCCCCTTCACCAGCAAATCATTCAAATCAAGACAATTTTCTTGAGGTTATGACCACACAAGTGGGATCTCCTTCAATTAGTGAGCCTCTTAAGTCTCCTCCCACTAGTGAACCACATAAAAAAAATAAGAGATATCTTGAAATCCGTGATGCAATCTACTCATAAAATGTTTTTCAGCCACTAAGTTGTAACTTAGTGAATCAAACATCTAGGGGATCACACATCACTCCTACGCCATTATCCTTTCCTCAGAGAGTTCCTCAAGTTGAAGACCTTAAAAAGGCTCCTGTTCATATATCTATATGGGAACTTATTCAAATTTCCCCTACAATTAAATTTATATTTCATGAAATGGCATAAATATGGATGGATGAGATAAAATCTTACATAAAATCAAACAATCTTAAACCCTCCTCTCATCACATGGAAGTATCCCAATCTGACATCACATTCTCTAAACATGAATTGCCCTCACTTGAGATTCAAAAAAAAAATGATCCCTTGCTGATCAAGGTGATCATTAATGAAACTATAGTTAGGAATAATCTCATAGACAATGGATCAAACATTAATATTTGTATCATGGACCTCCTAAACACACTTGGCATGGACAAAAATATCATTCAACCTAATGATGTTCATATATGTGGCTTTGACAATGTTAATCGGCAACCACTAGGAATGATCACATTACCTATCAAGGTCGGACCTTTAGTGTTGCCTACTCCTATCCATATCTTGTAAGGACTCCTTATATACAATCTTCTTCTAGGAAGACCATGGATTCATGCTATGAAAGGAGTCACATCTACCCTTCACTGTACAATGAAATTTGAATACAATAATAAGATATACACAGTTGATGCAGATGCACAAAGCTATGCATCAACTCATCACAACCTATCCAACTCCCCCACTCCTTTCATTTCTAGATCAAAACTTATCCAAGTTGATGCTGCTCCTTCACCTACAGCAAAAATATATTGTGATCATTAGGGGTCGTTATATTCTACACCTCTTTTCAATAAAATTTCCAAAATCTTTCCCTCTTGGTCCAAAGAGTCCTATATAAACAATTCCTTTTCAGATAAAAGTTCTAACAATGATTGGGGTCTTGTGCCTCCCTTTAATAGAGAATGTGAAACCTCACAACCTACACCAAAACCACCCTATGTTTTATTTGCTCAACTTGGTTCTACATCAACAACATTACCTCATGGTGGTGATGGGGGCTCTATAACTCCCATCCCTCATGGAGGACCAACACATAACACTAAAAAGGATTTGTGTTCTTATACAACAACCAATCCTTCTCCAAACAACACAAACCTTTCATCTGACTTGCAAGACTATTATGGTATCGACCACCATCTCCTCGCTACACATGGATGCAATGAACACATAATGCAACCTGACATATTATACTCTTTGAAGAAATATTTAGGGTTACTTCCCTCTTCTCCCTTTTCTTCAAACAATAAACTTCAACCATCTCACGGAGCTTGGTGCTCTCCCTCCTATGGGGGAACCTAATTCCTCTCCCTAATCCATACCTTCATCCTTTCAGCTCACCCTTTCCTTGCACTAAGTGGGAGCACAAGGTTCGTTAGCCTTGACCTTGTATGTCACTTGTCATTACATCTTTTGACTAGATGTTAACATCTCATGAACATACAAGAGGAAGCTTGAGATGTGGATGACATGTATTAGTTTAACTTGTATGTGACATACTATCATTTCCATGATGCAACCATTCTTAGAAGCATCTCATTGGACATAGGGCTTTCATAGTAGGCTCTCATGTCCTTTTCAAATTCTTTTCTTTCTCTACTTTAAAGAAATTTCTCACAAAATGGTGTGTAGCAATTCCTTTAAAGTGGGGGCATAAACTAGCACTATTTCGTTTTGCATTTTCCTTTGTTCTTGGTTCCTAGTGTAGCCTTTCCATTTCATACAATGAGTCCCTCACTTGGTGGATGACATTAGGTGTAATTTCCTTCATAAAAGTGACTTATCTTAGCATATTACATTCCTCTTAGTGGCTTGATGCGGCGTACTGCATCCCCTAAGTTGGGAATTTGATATCCTTTGTTTGGTCCTCTTTTGGGGACATTAGATGCAATTCTCCCTAAGTAAAAGACCTCACATGAATGAAACAAAACTCCTTCAAGCATCCCCTTTTTCATTCTACCTTTTGGATTTGTGCATACATGGCCACCTTGCATAACACAACTTTCATGCCTATGGTTCCATCTTCCACTTGTTCATGGGTTCTAAGCATCCAAGGCTTTGCTTGTCTCATGAACCACACCCCTATCTTTTGTGGCACCTTATCAAAGTCATCAAGAGGTATAACTATGGCATGGTTGAGTGGAAAGCCCAATTAGAGGCATGAATTTCCCCATAGCCACCATTTTTGTGTGTGAGTGCATACCAACCATTTGTGTGTATCTCACCACCTTTTGGCATTCTCACCCTGTGGACAATCAAAAGTCTCATATCCCAAAGTAATTACCCTCTTCCTTTTCGGACAAACAACCCAGATCTGATCCAAAACTAGCTGGAAAAATGATCAAAGCTTGATCCGACCTTTTCACATAACCCCTTGTGTGATCTTTTGTGCTTATGTTTAGTTTTCCATGGGATCTTGATCCTAGGGGCTTGATCATCCCTCTTGATGATGAGTCATCTCACGTTACTAGAATGAGTACATTAGATCCCACTCGACATGCATGATTCAACTAATTTAGTGTGAGTTTGAAGTAATTTTATACTCTCACTAAAGTGGGGGCTAAATGTGTCACCAAAAAGTGTATACCTTGGCACTTTTTCACTCATTTTGGCCTTGTTTACCTTGATTCAGTCTTGTAAGCTTATGATTCAACAATAACCTAATGACATTTTACTAAGGTGTTGTGAAGTGTTGTGACATAGTTCCTCACTTTTCTAAGACCCTTTCAACATAATTCACCCAAATAACACCTTCTTACACTTTCCTAATCCTTGTGAAAAACTGTTGTGATGCATTTTCACACTTATCTAGGCTTATCACCCCTAAATTAACCATTTTTCTATGCTAATTTCCTCTTTAATGTACCTTTAGTCCCAACCTAAGTTTGTTTTAGGAGGAAAAGTTGATTAACTTCATTAAACACAAATTAATTCCTGACCACCACTTAAATTTACCCAAGTGGACTAGGTCACCACTTTGGGCGACCTAGTCCCTTTAGGCATAAATTTCAAATTCAAAATAAAATTCAATGGGAATCTTGCCTCTGAAACCCTAAGGTCAGCCTATCATGAGTCATTTTCGGGAAATTAGGGTTTAACATGTAGAAATAAGGGTTTTCATCCTCATTTTTCCTTCTTCTTAGCTCATTTTTATCTTCTTCCTCTCCTAAGACCATTTTTCACCATTCACTCAATCTTCACAAGCACTGTTGCATTCAAGTTTCCCAACCAAGCATTCAAGCACAAGGCATCTCAAGAAATCTCCATTGGAGCTGATTCTTGCATGTTGTAGACATCTTCAACAAAGGATTTGGTAAGTTTTTGTACTTTATTTTTCATTCAATCTTTGATTCCTTTCATTACAATTCATTTGGATTTGATTATCATGAAATGGGTTTGACTAAGGCAAACCCCTAATCTCTAACCCTAACCCTTGTATACCTCTTTGCATGTGTGATTTAGAGGTTTTTGTATGCAAGTTTGTGAAGAAGAAAGGTGTTGGAAAGGTGCTCTCAACTCATCAAAGGAATTCAAGTCAACACAACCCTAGTTCAAGCTTGGAGACCCCTTTCAACCTATTTTCTGTAGAACCTAAACCAGACACCTATTGGGAACCAGAGTGTAGACCAAAAGCTCCAACCTCCAATTCTCGATTCTCAGAAACTCAGAAGTGGACTAGGTTGCTAACAATGGTGACCTAGTCCCTCTAAGGTTACCTTTTGGGGATTTTTGTAGATTTAGACACCCTTTTGACAGAAACCTATTCTCGCAAACTTTCCTGAAAGGAGGACTAGGTTGCCCAACTTGGTGGGAATATCCCTATGAAGATTTTTGATAGATTCGATAGCAGTCTGGGACTCCTCATCTGCAAAATAACATTTTTAGGTGCACAAGTTCTCAACTTTCCCATTTACTTTATGTATTGCATTCATTTAGGTCATTTTAGAGTAGTTTGCATTAGCTTAGATTTACTTTGTTTACATTTCCATACGTTAGATTAGTATCATTTTACTATAAGTTCTTGGCCAGACAATACAAACACATTTTTCAAACCATAAATCAACCATCCTACCCTTTGAATGCAATAACCAAAGACCATATCACAAAGGTGAAAGAGAGCTATTCCTAGACTAAGAACTCCTAGGGTGAAAAAACCTAGGAGCCTATTTGGGGAATCCTCTTTCCCTTGTTTGTATATGTTTTTGGTGGTTTAGGTACTCATAGAGACCTCTTCCCCGAACAAGCTTAGTTGGTCTAATTTCCACATCACACTCTAAGAACTTGGTCATCCAATTTTCCCTCTTCTTGGTTATCTCTTCTTCGGTAATATATTCATGTACACTAGGATGAGAAACCAAGATGGTAATTTTAATGGTTGACACCAGGTGTTAGAAGTTTTTAAGGCTTTTAACAATGCAAGGATCCTACTTTTCTATGAAGCTATACCTATTTTCATAACCCTTAAGGGTTCTTGAGTGAAATAGAATCGTATGTTCCCCATTATTCTCTTCATCCTTATAAGTAAAAACAAAAGCTATGCTATGCTGACCACTATATACATAGAGCAAGATTTTTTTAGAAAATTCTTGGTTAGCCAACACTGGAGCAACAAAGATAGATATATTTATTTCCTCAAAAAAAAAAAATTCCCATAGGGGTCCATTTAAACATTAAATTCTTCTTGAGCATTAGCGTGATAGGTCTTGTGATGCCCGCAAAGTCTAAAATGAACTGACTCACAAAGTTAATCTTCCCTAGAAAAGATTGCATCCCTTTCTGATTCACTAGTAGGGGAAACTCCATTATTGATCTCACTCTTTCGGGATCTATTGTAATTCCCTCTTTGGATACTATAAAACCAAGTATCTTACCTTGAGGTACTCTGAAAATATATTTTTTGGGATTTAAAGAAATATTGGACTATTGACACTTTAGGGAAACCTATTCTAGATGATCAAAATTATGAAATTTTGACTTTGAAAATATTGTCAAGTCATCTAGATAAATTGGAATGATCAAATTGATCAGTCCTCTGAAAGTAATATCCATTGCTCACTGAAAAGGTGGACTAGAATTTGAAAGCCCGAAGGGAATCTTTGCATATGTGAACGTTGCCCACTAAGTGGTAACCATTTTTTTTATGTTGGTCAGTTGACATATACATGGTTGTACCTTGAGAAACTATCAAGCAATGAAAACATCTCTGATATGGCCACAATTAGAAAAATATGCTCCATTGACATCAAAGGGTAGTGATATTTTAACGAAGCTTTATTAAGATCTGGAAAATCAACACAAAGCCTAATGTCACCATTCTTCTTCCAAACTAGTACTAGATTAGACACCCAAGTGGAGTGTTTAATTGGATATATGATTCAAGACTCAATCAACTTGGTGAGCTCCTACGCCATCATAACCTCTACCTTCATATTGATCAACCTTTGCTACTATTGAATGGTCTTTGATCCATCTGCCAGGTCAATGCTATGCTCAATTATGCCAAGATTGTATCCTCTAAGATCATCATAGGTCCAAGCTATAACTACATCATATCTAGAACACAAATCCCTTAGCCTATCCTTACCATCCCATAAAACATTCCTTCTAAATTTTATCTTTCTCCATTTTTGACATTGACCTCTTCATAATCGTTTTCATTCATGGTAGCCCTTTGTTTGTTGTACCTTACATGTTCACAATCAAAGATATTTTTTGAGGGAGATTAAGCCTGGAGGGAGCTTCTTCCATTTTAACTAGATAAGTTTCTCTTCGGGAGGTTGGGCTATTGGTTGTGAATATTCAAAAACTCCTTTCAAATTTTGTATGAAGGTGGTGATCTAAGTTTCATCTTCAAACACTTTCTAGTTCTGGTCATTTTTGAGGATCGATGGTCAAATGATGATATGTACTACATTCTAGTTTGTTTTTGAACTGGGAACTGGTTCAAATTGTGACCCAATTGATTCCATTTAATCAACTATACTATTTTGGGATTGGGGAATGACTTGCACATTAAAAGCTTCAAATCCCTCAATCAAGTCCCATATCCGATGTCTAGATGACTTCATTCTTGTATTTCTAGAAGCCACTTTCCCATAGACGTGGCTCATAATCAACTCAAAATCTCTAAATTCCTGTAACATTTTTATGCCCATTCACTCAGTAAGAATCAAACCATGGATCAAGGCTTCATATTCCGCACCATTATTAGAGCATGAGCATTGAAAATGATAGGCCTTGAGGGTCTCCGATCTTGTTGGGGACAATAATAAGACTCTTTCTTTGGAACCAACTTTACATTTGGTGCGATCAAAGTATAAGGTCCATAGATGGTTATATGTTAGGTCATCATATTCCTCCTAATTCTTCATCAGCTTTGGATATATCAAATCATCAACGAACATCATGTACATGCCCAGTCCCATGGCATGAAATTTTTTGAACGGGTCAGAGTCCATGAACTGGTTGAGGAGGACCTCTTCTTTAGGGGTCCAATGACTTGTGTCTTCTTCATCCTCGAGCATCTCTACACAATATACCTCTTATTCTAAGAATGAGGTATACGATTCTTCAAAATTAAGATTGCATTGTCTGCTATATGTTCAGGGTGCAAAGATTCAGACAAGATCTTCATCTTCACCCCATGCTTGGTTCTCAATATTAGATGGGACCAGTAGAGTGCCAAGTATCTGCCAAGATTTGTAGTGAAATCTCTAGAAAGACACATCCTGAAGAACGGGGGAATGTCTATCACCACTACTTCTTGTGAGTTTGTCTGGCACGGGCACAAAAAGAGGGCTAAAGATAGATCTTTTATCTAACCAATGGTTGGGACCTTCTTTCCATTGAATTGGATAATTCCCTTCTCAAGGGGCTCATACTTAAGAATCAAGGCATCGACTACTTGTTTTTGCATGACCATTATACTAACTCCTGAATCAATCATATTATTATGCAAAAATTTATCTCACACAATCAACATTAAAAACAAAGGTGTGGGCTTCGGCTTGCTTACCTCCTTTTCTTTTGCATTTCCTGCGTCATTTGTATAAGCTATAGCTTTTGGAGCTTGAGGGTCTAACATGGGCCCTTTGTCTTTACTATGATCACATGGTGGGATTTCATCTATCTGTATTCTTTGTTCCTCATTTTCCAATGCTTCTTGAAGAATTTTTTTTGTTCAGAAATGAATATAACATCCCACAGGGACATGTTGGAGGGTGCCTTCTTCAACTGCTCTACCACGTTGAGCATTCCGACTGGCTAATCCTTGGATTTAAATGATAGAATTTCCATTGGCTTTGGATTAAAATGATCCATCATGAATGGGTCTGGCATCTTATCCAGCTCCTTCATGGGCAATGGTGGAATTTGCTATTACTGAGTTGGTCGGCTAGTCCTCTATGGGGGTTATTTTTCCTATGGTGGTGGTTGGCATGGCTGAGGATAGGGAAGAGCTTGTTGAATGTAATCTCTCATGAGACTTCTCTTGGATCTCATATTGTAGTCCGACTGCACCTATGGAGCATTGGTCATTAGAGCTTCGTTTGTGAATCCCACATCCTCTTCCTCCATCCATGAAAATAACACTTGATCAGGTGCAATATCCATCTCTTGCTTGAAGGAAATTCTTTGAATTTGTGCCATAAAATAGGTATTTTCCATTTTTTCAAGGACTCATATCCTTCCACATTGATAAATATGCATTTGTTTCTTTTCTCGGCTATATTTTGTTGCATATCTCCCCTTGGGAAATTTCAGAGCATATGGTTGTTGTTGCATGGGAAACACCATGCATTCTCATCTTCAACCAAGTTGTTATGGCTTCGGATTATCTCTTTTCTCTCATTGTCCTTGAGCATCTGCAATGGTATGGTGACTGGAACTATCTAGTTTGCATGTGCTGCTTGTTGACCTCCCTGACTCTAGGGTCCTTGGTATGTATTCTGCTGATAGGATGGCCTTCCTCCCTTATAGGTTTGGGTGTCTTGCTTCAAAGGAGCTACTTGTTGTCGCTTGATGAGAACTAACTCGTTAGAAAAGGATTTTATGAGGCTCTTCATATCGTTTATGTCTCTTGCTATAGAGGAAGAACCCGATGCTTGGCTATGTGATGGGGTACACATACATTGATTGTGATGGACTCAAAACCATCAATTGCATAGTAGAAGTGCTCAAAGGAGCTTCTTCCTGAGGACCATCAATTTTTTTTGTGAATACAAGCATTGGAGGTCGTGGTGGAAGCTTCCTCACATCAATTAAACTATTTTCTATCCATACAACCAAATCATATGCGTCAGGTAATATATCTCCTCCCATAGAGGTTATCATCACTTCAATATCTGAATTAAAAGCCTTTAGGTAGAACATTAACACCATCATAGCTTGAGGTCAGACAGTCATAGGGATCCTCTATGAGATTTTGTGAAAATGGGTATTGAAGTTGCTCATGGCTTCTTGAAGAGCTCTTTTGATGGTCATTAATTGATGCACTAGCAAGGAGCGATCTCCTTTCTCTGAAAAGCGCTCGAACAACCTTTCTTCAAGCTGATCACATGAGCTGATAGAACCAGAAGTGAAAGATCGATACCAATCTTGAGCCTCCCTATTGAATGAGGTCACCAACAGTCACAATGCAATTTTTTCCTTGGCTATGTTGTGTACCCTACGTACCTCTACTATGTCTTGGAGGTGTTCGGAAGGGGTTTTAAAATCCTCCTTAGAGAATTTTAAAATATCCTTGAGGACATTAGTGGGTATGGTGGGCCAGACATTTGGGGGAGCAGGTATCTATTCCAGACTACAACTATTATACATTATGAAATTTATAGGAGCAAGAGGGGGTACATGAGCCATGGAGAAAAGATTCCTATGAATCGATTAAAATAGTATTCTTATTTGGAAACTTTGGTCTCAAGGTGGAGTAGATAAGGCTCAAAATTTTATGCTCTTACTCCTTTCTTTATTACTTGTTATGGGTGATACAAAACTTGTAAGGTTTCTTCTCCTAGGTATGAGAAAGGGTAACTGGGAGTATTGGAAATGACCCTTTGAAGATGGTCTTATTTTTACTCTGGGCATGAAACTTCATGTTTCTTTCCTTGGCTAGATTTAATAAATATTTTGGACTTATAATTAGACATTCGAAAACCTTGGGTCCCATCGATCGTGCATGAAAAAATAACTCTTGATCATTAAACATTGAACCTCTCCAACAGTCTTATGGGAAATTGAGAAAGTGGGGGACCAAGCTGTGCCAAACTGAATACCTCCAAGATTTTTATAGAAAGCTAGCTCTTCCTTGATTTTGGGAGAGGGGTAGAAATAAATGTAAACATAAAACATGAAAAGTGGTGATGCGCCAATGCTTTTACAACATTTGAAAACCCAACTTTTTTTCTATGAATGATATAGTAGGCACAAAACACAAAAACCCTTCATTTTTGGGAAGAGAACGAACAATAAAGGCTAGATACAAGCACATTTCAGTCTTTCAAATGTACCAACATGAAGTGTTCATTAAGGTTAGATCAAGCATAAAAGTTCTGATAGTTAAATGAAAACATTCAGGAAGTTGCATAAAATCTTCCTCTTAATATAGCATTCCATGAAGAAACAATAACCCTTAAAGAAAACAACTAATTCTAATGAAATAATCAAATTTCTATAGGCTATCACTTTATCATATAAGCTTACAACATGGAAATCAAATAATCAAACTATTCGAATTATGCTAAACACAATGGTCTATTATGAACGAATATATAAAGAAGGAAACATTGACAAAGGTCATATCATGCATAGTTTCAAATATTTGTCCCAAATAGTTCATACTTAAATATCAAATGAACTTTAAAATAGAGGTCGGATTCCAATCCGACAATAGTTTGAGTTAAAATAGATATAACATGCAAGAGTGAAGGAGTGTTCTACAAACTTTAATGAAAGTAGTTCCTATAACTAAGGAAAACTAAAGAATTTATTTCAAAAAGGGAAAACTTAAGGAACTCTTTTCTTTTGTTGCCACCTCAAATTTATAACCTAAAGGAGAGAGAAACTCTGCCTCTAACTAGAAGTAATTACTGCCAAATGTCAACACCTGATAGCTCCAAATCCAATCATAGATCTTTAATTAGGTCGGGACAATATTTTCTCATCAACTCTCAACTGCTGCATTAATATCCCTCAAATATGTAGCAAGATTTCCCTCTAGAAATGTTCGGATCCTAGAAAACAACCTAGAAAAAATCTTTGTTGACCAATCATGTGGCTTGGCAAAATCGACTCAGATATTCCTCCTAAAAACTAAAGAAAAGTACACTTTGACAAAATCCAAATAGAAAGCTTCTTAAAGCACAACTTCTTCACAATGAAGAGATGACGTGTCGAGTGGGCGGGTACTCTCAGATTTGTTAAAATCATTCTTGAGAAACTCTCCACCGAGTTGACATATGGCCTGAATTTCTCCCAAAAGGAAAGTGATGAACAAAAACCACATGGTGCATTGCGTACCTTTCAGAAATAAAATTTCTTTTGTGCGTGGATCCTCCTGAAGCCAAAAATATAAAGCTAAAAATCAAAAGACTAAGGAAAAATTTGTTTCACAGTTCTGGTGACTTACAGGGGCCTTCGCTTGCAAAGGCATGAACCTAGACCTCTATAAATTCCAAGAGTTCAAGGATTGATGAATTTTGCATCACCCAATCCATATTATACGGTTAGACAAGATTACAGATAACCTTGTACGCTTGATCTAGCTCAAGCAATTCTTTGAAGGAAACAAATCCCCATCTTGCTGAAATAGGTCACAAGTGAGAATAGATAGGATAAAGTAAAAGGATCTCATGATCGATGTCATCGATGATGGGCATTGAACTCAAACCTAGGAGTTCTATAGAAGTTTGAACCTTATGTCTAATTTCATTTGTAATCTAGTCAACTAATAGCACGTCTCCATGTGGTGAAAGGAAGGGTGGCAATATGAAGCTATACAAGACACTGAGATCTTTCTTGATTTTTCCAACCCTCTTGTTCAACACTACCTAGAATTCCTTGCTCTTTGTTGTGATCTTATGATAGTGAGTGAATTCACTTTCTTTGCTGGAGGAAGCCCTTATATATGGAATTCTTGCAATTCTTAGAGCCTCATCAGTAGCCACACATAACCTAGAAATCAAACTTCGGGACTTTGATACTTGGGGAGAATACTTCTACAAAATGTAGTCATCCAGTAGCCGAACCCTTTCATTTAACTCTCGAGCATCCTTTAGAAACTATAGAGCTGCTTTGAGGATGACAAGCGCAACTATGATTCATTCCTAGTATGTGGATATTAATATTTTTAGCACAGGGAGGGTCGTAAATCTTTGTGCAACTACCAGCTCTTGATGTAACTAACCCTCCTTTTCTCTCACATTCTCCTCCATTTGATTCTTCTCCTTGAGGACATTCGCTAGCTTGGAGCCTAATTTTTTGATCTCCTAATCACAAGCCTGCATAGGGGACTTGATTTCTTGCTTGTCATGTCTTAATTTTTCTTTTTCTTCCTTGGCCCTTTGAAAATTTTCCAAAGCCTGAGATTGAACATCGTCCAACTCTCTCTTTATGATTTCTTGAGTACATTGGTACTATGCATTTGACTGGGCCTCAACAGCAAGCTCAACCTTCAACCTGTCAATCTTGACATACAGTTGAACCTATTCACCTCAAGGGTCTCCATGAGAAATATTGTTGCTTCCTCCTATTGTTCCTGTATTTTCCTTATGCAGGCCATTTGAACATTCTGAGCTTTGATTTATGTCTACAACCTATTCACTATTTCCCTTACATTCATTAACTATGTCTCACACTTCTTCAATTTCTAGTCTAGCCTTTCATAATCCGCATATACCACCTTTTGGGTGGCCTTGGCTAGATCCACCTTATTGGAAGGGTGAACTTCATTCAAATCTAGACCCATGGCCCTGATGTCGTAGTCCGCCATCTACATTTATTCTTTGGATTGGGATACAAGCGACTTCATGGGATTAATCCATAGAAAATTCCACTCCTCATTGAAGCAGGTTTCAATCTTCTTGGTGGCCGACAACTCAACATTCTTTAACAACCATTTCTTCTTCCTGGCTTGTCAGGCCCACTTAGTTGCTTCAAAATTCTCTTGAAGAGTTTTTAGGGTGTCAATGCTTTGTGCTACAATGGAATCACTAGGATGAAGACTAAAAATGAGTAATAAAAGGAGAGCCTTTAGACATATGAGAATGTGGGGAGGGAAATGGGAGTGTAATCATGGAAAATGGTGGGATACCAAATTGATATTTTTTCCCAAATGAGGACAAACCTTGGGTAATGGGCAACATGGATTATTTGGTTTTTTCAATAGGGACCCTAAATAGGGCGATTAAAGAATTAACAACGGCCAAAGTGGATGCTACTTGCTCAGCATACGAGGTACATCATAGGGTGTACTAAAAATAGTAGGGGGTTCATTAAGGACCTTGAAATTCATCGCTTGTTGTTTCTTCCTACAACCACTTACTTCCTATTGGAGTATGGTGTAGAATGCATTCTTGGGTTGAACTTTAGGAAGCATTTCGAGTTTTTGGAGTACAACTGCAGAGACTAGAAGCTAAGGTCCATGCACTGTGTTTTTTTGTGTCCCATGTTTCCCTATCAAACAATAATAAGAAGAAGAGAAATAAAAACAAACTATGGTCAACTTTCCCATGTAACTATGGCTAGAGGACTAATCCTTTCACATTTTATACTTTGCCTCCATTTTCCTTCTTTTGTCTCTAGGACTCTTTTTGGATTTTTCTCGATAGAGCTTCAAGTTAAAATTTGAGCCTCTAGCTATATTACACTTGTAAATTTTCAATGAATATATATAATACAATAGTTTTCTACCTCTTTGGTGTTTCTCTCATGGCTTATTCTTAAAACTAAAATGTATTTACAAATTTTTTACATATGGTACAAAACTGTTAAATTTTTAAAAGAACAATGTACTTCAATGGAATAATTTTAGATAAATACCATTCACTGGTGTATCTAAAGAATTTCCTTCCATATCTTCAATTTTGTATGCATTCTTTTCTTTTCACGTGCTAATTCAGAAGGGTCCCTTCCATAGCGCTTCAAATTTGGTATGTTGCCTCAATTTTGCAATGCACTCATCATACTTTAGCACTAGGCTTCCTTCCTTAAAATATGGGTCAGAAGTCTTTTTATCGAACCACCACTTAACCATTTTTTTGCAACTGACCATGGCTCGAAAGGCCTTTTCTCTATCTTCCTCAAGTTTGAGGAGCTTCGCTAACCATACTTCCATTCCATTACTTTCCTCTATTTCTAGGGCTTTCAATAGTTGCAATTCAGGGAGTTCCATGGAAATAGGTAACACTACCTCTTTCCCATATACTAATTCATAGGGAGATTCCTTCAGTATCTGCTTTGGTGTAATTCGATCAACCCACAGAGTAGCTCATAGGTGCTCGTGCCAGTCCCTTTGTTGCTCAGACCCGATGTGCTTGGTTAACCTTATTATGTTTTTATTAGTTCACTCTGCTAGCCCATTCCCTTGTGGGTAGTAGTTTGATGATGTCTTGAGATAAATCCCATTTTTTATCAAAAAATATGACATCCTCGAACCTACAAAGGCCCGAGCATTGTTGGATATGATGATTTTTGGTGAACCAGATCTAGTCCCCAACTCTTCTAGGAAACTAACAATTTCACTCTCTATAGCTTTTTTCAAGGCAATGGCCTCTATCCACCTTGTGAAGCAATCAGTCACCATGAGGATCCGTTTGTGGCCAACATTGGAGATAGGATTTATAATTTTGACTAAATCCAAACCCCATTGAGTAAAAGGTTCTTCGGTTACAATTGGACTTAAGGGCAAGGTGGAATTTTTTCTTTTGCCAACAAAGAATTGACATTGAGTACATTTATGCACCAGATGGTGCACTTCAGAAAGTATATAGGGCCAATAATATCCAACTCACATGATTTTCAAGGTGGTAATATTGGTCGAGAATTTTCTAGCCTTAGTACTGCTATGGAATTCCTTTAGAACCCTTTCTGCCTAGTGCTGATCTAAACATTAGAGCAAGACACCATCATAATTTCTCTTAAATAAAATCCCTTCAATCAATACATACCTAGTTCCTTGAAATCAGTAGTATCACCTTTTGTGGAATGGAAGATTTGTTGGGTAGTGCCCCTTTTGCATATATCAAGTTTGATCCACCATCCAAGACTCGTCAGACTCAAACTGATTTGAGTAGACTTGATCGATCTCCTTCTCAACTTTGAAACTTGATTTTTGTGCAAGGTAGCTGCGGAGACCTCTTCCCTAAACTAGCTTAGTTGGTTTGATGTCCACATCATAATCTAGGACCTTTTTGATCTAATTGGCCCTCTTCTCGGTTATCTCTCATTCGATAATATGTTCCCATACACTAGGATGAGAAAAGGGGATGGTAATTTTATTGGACGACACCAAGTGTGAGAAACTTTTAAGGCTTTTCACAATGGGAAAAGCCTAGTTTTCTACAAATTTATTCCTAGTTTGATAACCCTTAAGGTTTCTTGAGTGAAATTTAATCAGATGTTCCTCGTTATTCTCTTCATCCTTCTAAGTAATCACATAAGCTATGTTATGCTGACTGTTGTATACAAAGAGTATGAAATATTTAGAAAATTTTGGGTTTTCCAACACCGGAGTAGTAGAGATAGCTATTTTTATTTTATTAAAAGATGCTTTGCCCTTAGGGATCCATTTAAACATTAATTTCTTCTTGAGCATTAGTGTGATAGGTCTTGTGATTCCCACAAAAGTCTGAAATGAACTGGCTGATAAAGTTAATCTTCCCTAGGAAATATTGTAGCCCTTTCTAATTCACTGGTAGGAGTAACTCCATTATAGATCATACTCTTTTGGGATATTTTGAAATTCCCTCTTTGGATACTAAAAATCCTAGTAGCTTACCTTGAGGTACTCGAAAATCACATTTTTTGGGATTAAAGAAATCTCGAACTCTTGAAACTTCTGGAAAACTTGTTCTAGATGATACAAATGATCAATTTTTGACTTTGATAAGACTATCAGATCATCGAGATAAATTAGAGTGATGAAATTAATCAATCCTCTAAAAGAAATATCCATTGCTTGTTGAAAATTTGCACCAACATTTGAAAGTTTGAAGGGCATCTTTTCATATGTGAATGTTCCCCACTACGTGGTAAAGAAACATTTTATGTTGGTCACATTCCTTGACATATACTTGGTTGTACCCTAAGAAACCATCAAGCAATGAAAACATGTCCAATCTGACCATAGCCTACCAAATCTACTTCGTTGATGACAAAGGGTAGTGGTCTTTTAGCGAAGCTTTATTAAGATCTCAAAAATCAACACAAAGCCTAATGTAACCATTCTTATTCTGAACTGGTACTATATTAGATACCTAGGTGAAGTGATTAATCGAATATATGATTCAAGACTCAATCAACTTGGTGAGCTCCTAAGCCATCATCACCTCTACCTTTGGATTGATTGGAATTTGTTTTTGTCAAATGGGATCTGATCCATTCGTCAAGTCAATGGTATGCTGAATTATGCAAGGATCGTATCCTCTAAGATAATCATAGGTCCAAGGTATAACTCTATCATATCTAGAACATAGATCCCTTAGCCTATCCTTATCTACCCATGGAACATTCCTTCTAAATTTTAGCTTTCTGCCATTTTTGACATCGAACTCTTCACAATCCTTTTCATTTGTGGTGGACCTTTGGTTTTCATTCCTTATATCTTCAAAATCGAAGAGATTTTCAAGGGAGATTAAGCCCCAATGGAGCTTATTCCCTTGTAACTAGATAACCTGCTCTTCGGGAGGTTGGTCTCCTGGTTATGAATAGTCAAAAACTCCTTTTGAACTCTGTATGAAGGTGGTGATCTGAGTGTCATCTTCAAACACTTGCGAGTTCTAATCATTATCAGGATCAATGGTTGGATGATGATCTGTACTGCATTCTACTTTGTTCTTGAATTGGGAACTAGTTGAAACTATGACCTGGTTAATGCCATCCAATCAGCTATACTATTTGGGGATCAAGGAATTACTTGCACACTAAAATCTTCAATTCCCTCAATAAAATCCCATATTCGATGTCTATACAACTTCATTCTTGTCTTTTTAGCATCTGCTTGCCCACAGACTTGGCTCACAATCAACTTGGAATCTGTGAATTCATGTAACCTCTTTACACCCCTTCACTCAGTAAGAATCAAATCATGGATCAAGGCTTCATATTTATCATCATTATTAGAGCATTAGATTTGAAAATGATAGGTCTTGAGGGTCTCTGATCTTGTTATGGACAATAATTAGACTCCTGCTCTAGAAGCGACTTTACATTTGGTGGAATCAAAGTATAAGGTCCATAGATGATTATCTATCGGATTGTCATATTCTTCCTAATTCTTCATCACTTTCATGTAGATCGTATCATCATTGAAGATCACATACATGCCCAATCCCATGGCATCAAAATTTCCAAACGGGTTGGTGTTGATGAATATGTTCAAGTGGACCTCTTCTTCGAGGGTCTGATCACTTATGTCTTCTTCATACTCTAGCATCTCTATTCAATATCCATCTTGTCTTGAGAAGGAGGTATGCTAGCATCTCTATGCAATATCCATCTTGTTTTGAGAAGGAGGTATGGGTATGTGCAGGATCATGATGGGCCAAAAAGTGGCGATATCTAAATGATATGATGGCCCATGTGGCTGACGACATTTTTTTTACCCAAAATTAATGAAACAAAAAGGGTTTTTAAAGGAGATTCTTAGCTTTCCACCAATATAAATTATGCTTTACTTTGAATTTAATAAATAATTATTATTCATTTTCTATTTGAATTACGACTAAAGTCCTGATTGATAGGCTGATTGAAAAAAATCTATAGCTTTCAAACAATATCACATTATTTGAATCCAAAATAAGTGTCACATTCTATTTTTCACATACTATAGGATTAAAAAAAATTAAATTATATTTCATGAAGTTTTGACCAAGTTAAGGTGGTCAGACATACAATTTTTTATATTTTTTTAATGTTGTAATAAAAAATTCATAATTAATTATTTACTTGGAAAAATATTACAAAAAAATATGCATCACATTAGGACATGATTCTCCTACTTATATCTAAAATCATATAATTTTTTTTATAATTTTATTGTGGTTAGGGTGGTTAGAAAAAGACCTACTTCTTATTTTTTCCCTAAAATTTAAGTACTACTACATTGCAATTTCAAATTTTCACCAAATAGATTTTAAAAAATAAAAATAAACCTAGTAGTTTAGAAACTACATTCAATTTTCTATATATTCTATTCTTACATATGTTTGAAATAATATAGATAACTTATTCAAATTTTTATGTCACATTGACTAACTCTAATTTTCTGAATTTTATTGCCACTTAAGGGCCTTTTTTTCCATGATGATCCTGCACATACTCGGTATGCATTGCTTAAAAATATAAGACTGCATTCTCTGCTATATGTTTAGGGTGCAAAGTTTCAGATAGGATCTTCATCTTCACCCCATGCTTGGTGCTCAATATCAGATGGGACCAGTCAAGTGGAAATTATCCACCAAGCTTTGCAGTGAAATATCTATATATACACATCTCAAAGACCGGGGGAATGTCTATCACCACTACTTGTTGTGAGGCTGTCTAGATTGGGCACAAAAAGAGGGTTAAAGACATATCTTTTATCTGACCAATGGTTAGGACCTTCTTTCTGTCAAATTTCATGATTCCCTTCTCAAAGGGCTCATACTTAAGCATCAAGGCATCAACGATTTGCTTCAGAATGACCATTCTATTGGCTCCCAAATTAGTCATATTATTATGCAAATGTTTATCTCCCATAATCAATGTTAAAAACAAAGGCGTGGGCTTCAGATTTCTTACCTTTTTTTATTTTGCATTGCCTATGTCATATGTATAAGATACAAATTTTGGAGCATGAGACTCTGACATGGATCCTTTATCTTTACTTTGATCACAAGGTGGAGTTGCATCCATCTGCGGTCTTTGTTCCACATTTTTCATTGCTTCTCGAAGCATTTTTTTTGTTTGAGAATGGATATAACATCCCATGGAGACACATTGGAAGGTTCCTTATTCAGCTGCTCCACCACATTGAGAATTCCAACTAGATAAACCTTGGGTTTAAATAGCAGAATCTCCCTCAGCTTTGGAGGAAAACAATTCATCGTGAATGGGATTGGCATCTTATCCAACTCCATCACCGACAATGGTGGAATTCATTGCTGCTAAGTTGGTCAACCCATCATCTGCGGAGGCTTTTTTTCCTATGGTGGTGGTTAGCATGGTTGAGGATGAGGTGGAGCTTGTTGCACGTACTTTCCCATGAGCCTTCTCATGGATCTTGTGTTGTAGTGCAACTACACTTGCTAAGAACTAGTCATTGGAGTTTTGTTTGTGAATACCACATCCTCTTCCTCCATCCATGAAAATAGCATTTGATCGGGTGCAATATCCATCTCTTGCTCCAAGGACATTCCTTTCATTTGCACCCTAAAATGGGTATTTTCCATTTCAGAGGATTCATATCCTTCCACATTCAAAAACATGCCTTTGTTTCTTTCCTCTACTATCATTTTTTGTGTATTTCCCCTAGGGAAATTTTAGGGCATATGGTTATCCTTGCATGGGAAGCACCATGCATTCTCATCTTCTTCTAGGTTGTTTTGGCCTAGGATTATCTCTTTGCTCTGGTTGTCCTTGACTATCTACAACGACATGGTGACCAGAACTATCTGGTTTGTGAGCGTCGCTTGTTGACCTCCATGACTCGAGGGTCCTTAGTATGTGTTCTACTGATAGGATGACCTTCCTCCCTGATAGGTCTGAGTGGCTTTCTTTGGAGGGGCTGCTTGCTACTACTTGATGAGAACTAACTTGTTAGCAAATGACTACATGAGGCTTTTCATATCGTTGATGTCCGTTGCTATAGACGATGAACCCAACATGCTTGGTTGTGTGGTGGGGTATATGTACATGGATTGTGATGGACTCAAAACTTCCACTTGAGTAGAAGAAGTGCTTAGAGTAGCTTCTTCCTAAGGACCATCAAAAATTTCTACAAATACAAGCATCTGAGGTCATGGTGGAATATTCTCCGCATCAATTCAACTATTCTCCATGCGTACAGCCAAATTGTATGCATTGAGTAAGATATCTCCTCCAATAGAAGTTATCATCACTGCAATATTTGAATTGAAATCCTTTAGGTAGAGCATAAATTCCATTGCATCTTGAGGTCAAGCAATCACAAGGATCCTCTACTAGGTTTTGTGAAACCACATATTGAAGTCGCTCATGGATTCTTGCAAAGCTCTTTTGATGGTGATTAATTGGTGTAACAATGAGGAGCAATCTCCTTTCACTAAAAATTTCTTGAACAACCTTTCTCTTAGTTGATCCCATGAGATGATAGAACCAAAAGTCAAAGATCGATACCAATCTTGAGCCTTCCCCTTGAAGGAGGCCACCAACAATCTTAGATCAATATTTTCCTCCACTATGTTGTGCACCATACATATGTCAGCTATGTCTTGGAGGTGTTTGAAAGGGGTTTTGAAATCCTCCCTGGAGAGTTTTGGAATAGCCTTGAGGGAATTAGCAAGTATGGTGGGCCAGACATCTCGGGGAGCAGGTGGCTATAGCGAACTACCACTATCCTAGGTTACAAAATTTCAAGGAGAATGAGGGGGTACATGAACCATGGAGAAAATATTTATATGAATAGGGTAAACTAGTATTCTTATTTGGAAACTTCGGCCTCTAGGTAGAGTAGATAATGCTCTAAATTCTAGGCTCTTACTCCTTGCTCTATTACTTCTTATAAGAAATATAGAACATGTATGTTTTCTTCTCCTAGGTATCGAAGAGAATAATTGGGAGTACTAGAAATGACCCTTTGAAGATGCTCTTTTTTGGACTCTAGGCATGAAACCTCTAGTTTCTTTCCCTGGCCTAATTTAAGAAATATTTCAAACTTTTAATCTGATGTTCAGAAAACCTAGGTCCCACCAGGCATGGCAAAGAAAGAACTGTTGATAATAAAATCTTATGTCTCTTTGATAGTCTTATGGGAAATTCAATGAATGGGGGAAAAATCTTCACCTCACTGAATACCTTCGAGATTTTTATAGAAAGTTGGCTCTTCTCTGAGTTTGGGAAAAGGGTAGAAATAAATGTAAACATAAAACATGAAAAGTGGTGATGTGCGAACTCTTTTACAACATTTGAAAACTCAAATTATTTTCTATGAATGATATAGTTGAAATAGAACTCCACAACGCTTCATTCTTGGCAAGAGAACGAAAAATAGAGGTTAGATACATGCACAGTTCAGTCTTTCAAATATACCTACAGGAAGTGTTTGTTAAGGTCTGATCAAGCATAAAAGTTCCAATAGTTAGAAGAAAACATTTAGGAATCTGCATAAACTATTCCTCTTAATATAGAATGACATGAAGAAATAATAACCATTAAATAAAATGGAGAAGTCCAATTACATAATCAAATTTCTATAGGCTATCACTTTATCATATAAGCTTACAACATGGAAATCAAATAATCAAACCAGTAGAATTAAGCTAGACACAGTTTTCTATTCTGAATGAAGATATAAAGAAGGAAACATTGGCAAATTCCATATCATGCACAATTTCAAATATTTCTCCCAAATAGTTCATACTTAAATATCAAATGAACTTTAAAATAGAGGTCGAATTCCAATCTGACAATAGTTTGAGTTAAAATAGATATAACATGCCAGAGTGAAGTAGTGTTCTACAAACTTTAATGAAAATACTTCCTATAACTAAGGAATGCTAAAGAATTTCTTTCCAAAAGGGATAACTTCAAGAACTCTTTTGTTCTATTTCTGACTCAAATTTATAGCTGAAAGGAGAGAGAAATGTTTCCTCTACCCAAAAATAATTACTGCTAGATGTCTACACCTAATAGTTCACAATCTGATCATAGATCTGTGATTATGTTGCGGTAATATTTTATTGAATCAACTCTCAATTGATGCATTAATATCCCTTAGATATTTAGTAAGATTTCCCTCCATAAGCACTCAGATCTTAGAAAACAACCTAGTAGAAGGTCTTGTTGACCAATCATGTGGCTTGGCAGTAGCAACTTAGATCTTCCTCCTGCAAACCAAATAAAAGTGTGCTCTAACAAACTCCAAAGAGAAATCTCCTTAAAGAACATCTTCTTTGCAACGAAGAGATGACCTGTCAAGCGGGTGAGTATTCTCATATTTATGAAAATCGTTATTCAGAAACTCTCTACCGAGCTGACAAGTGGCCTGACTTTATCTTAAAAGGAAAGCGATGAAAAAACCCATGCAGGTACTAGATAGAGCATTACGCTCCTTTTGGAAAAAAAATTTCTTTTGTGCATAGATCCTCTCGAAACCAAAAATATAAATTTGAAAATCAAAATCCTAAGGAAAATTTTTCTTCATTGTTACATCGGGCCCCCACTTTAGTGAGAGGATGAACTTTCTTCAAACTCGCATTAAATTAGATATTCAAGAGAGGTCCGCATGTACCGATGTGGATGGTCTAGGGTGACAAAGATCAAGGGAGTTATCAAGCCCCCAAGATCCAAGATCCTGCATCAAATTGACATAAGCATAAAAGGACATGCACAAGGTGTATAATATGCAACATAAAGATACACAGACATGCAATGTCAATGATAAAGAGAAAAAATAAGTAAAAATAAAATGATGTGGATCCAGCCTTGAGCGTTTGTCCAATACAATGTGGACCAAATCTAAGTTATTTATCAAAAAATGCATGCTCACTCTTAGGTAAAAAAAACTTTAGGCTATCTGTTGGGTGAGTATCCATAGGGTGGCTTTGTGAGAAAGTCATGCCTTTGTATCATATTTTCAATGTATAATGAGAAAGCCATGCCCATGTTTAGGCTTCTCATCATATGTTAACCATAACAATACTATAACTCTTGATAACTTTGATAAGGTGCCACAAAACAATGAATTTCAAGCTTCATGAGGCCAACAAAGATTCATATACTTAAAACTCATGAACAAATAGGATGGCTCCACAAGAAAGCAAAGTTTGTTATGCAAGGTGGCTATATAATGGTTATGGTAAATGAGAAATAGTGTAATGTACGTTCAAAGGGATTTTTCTTAGTTCATGTAAGGTCTTCTCTTAGGGAACATTGTGCCTAATATTTCTAAGAGAGGAAAATTCAAAGAAATATCATGCTCTCATAGGAAATAAAACCCAATGATATTTCCAAGGAAAGGCCACATCACACAATAAAGAAAATCACATAGTGAAACATGAGTGTCAATGTATGTCCCCACTTTAAAGTACCTGCTAACACCATCGTTGTGGGAAATTTCTCTAGAGTAGAAGAAGACATGAGAGCTTACTCAAAAATCCCTATTTCAAATCATATGTTTCCAATAAGCCATGTCATGAAAAAGGGAAGGAGTTTCCCCCAAAATGTATAACTCAATGCATCACATGCAAGCCAAATTAAGGCATGTCATCGACACCCCAACCTTGCTATTATATGCATGAAAGGTGGTCAACTAGCTAAAAGAGACAATAAAAAGTGACATATGAGTACAAGTCTACCTAACCCCTTGCCCCCACTTAGTATAGGAAAAGGGTGAGTTGAATAGGATGAAAATAAGTATCAATTAGAGGAACTAGGTTCTTTAACACAAGAAAGAGAACCAAAGTCCATAATAGGTTGAATTTTGTTACCTAAAGCCTTACATTCATTAGTATAATGACAATGAACTCTATGATATGCAAAAAATGAGTTCTTGTAGTAAAATTTCTTTCATGTTCTTGGAGGGAGAGATATCAAATGATCTTGGAGGAGTCTCGATAAGATACTTTCTTGGTCAATAGTAGAAGATGTTCCTTTATTTTCACAAGATGTCATACACATGCTAAATGATAAGGCCTTAGATGAGAACAGAGATAATGGTGGTAAACCTAGATCTTTCTTGAAAGATTATGGTATATAAGTTTGCTTCATGTGTTCATCTTTAGGAGGGATTTTGTATCCAAGACCATAACTGAACCACAAAAAATGAAGCAATAGGGAAAGACGATTCCCAA
The DNA here is from genome assembly GCA_007115665.2 of Sequoiadendron giganteum. Classification (NCBI taxonomy): domain Eukaryota; kingdom Viridiplantae; phylum Streptophyta; class Pinopsida; order Cupressales; family Cupressaceae; genus Sequoiadendron; species Sequoiadendron giganteum. Next base: position 272,981,455 of record CM021104.1, on the reverse strand, counting down.
ATGAGCTTCTAGGGTTTTGCACTTAGAAGCTAGGTTAGGAAATGGACTCTCTTTCGCACTAATGTATTTTTGGTGTTCATTCAAGGGGGTTAGGGGCTTAAAGGTATTGTATGTGGGATGCCCTAAATGCTGGAAATGGAAAATGAAAGCTAACTATTAATTTAAAACCTAAGAAATGCCAGCTGATGGAAAACACACTATGATATGTAAATGACCTAAGAAATGTAAACAAACTATAACATAAATGAAGGAAAAGGAATATATGCACTTGGAGGCTGAAGAGGGATGGAATGTAGATCTAGAAACCTGAAGAATCTGATGTAGAGGTCTACTAGGACATTTATGCCATTTTTGGCGACCTAGTCTTTTTTCTGTGAAAATCTATCAAAACCTGTTTCTACCAAAAGGGTACTCAAATCTATAGAAAACCCTAAAATGCATGAATGGTGGGACTAGGTCACCACTAATGGTGACCTAGTCCCTTTCAGCCTTTTAGGAAGTCTGAAAGTGGAATCTAGAGGTCTCGGTTTGCACTTTCTGCTTCTTGAGGTACTTGGATCTAAAACTTTGATTCTCGACCTATAGGTGTCTTTTTGTGTAGATTCTTAACCTAACCAATAAGGAGATTTCTCCAAAAAGATTTCAATCCACCTTTGAGTGATCTCCAAGCTTCCAAGATACCTAAATCTGCAAAGACACAACTAGAGAGAAGAAAATGTTGATTGTTAGAGTATGGGGGCTTGCTTTGGTCAAGGTCCTTTTAGATAATCAAATCAAATGAAGAGATAAAGTAATGAAACATGAAATTATGGAGCTAATACCTTTCCATGATGAATTATCTTGAGTTATAGAAAAGACTCAACCCTTGAATGCCTTGGAGAGATGTCTTGATGACTTAGTATGCAGAAACCCTAGCTTGCTTGAGAAGAGTGGTGGATGAGTGGTGAGTGAATGAGAGAGTTGTGAATAATGATCAATTAGGGTTAGAATGAAGATAAAAACCCTTATTTATAGAAGTGATGCCCTAGTTTCCTAAAAATAACACCGCGTAGGCAGACCTTAGGGTTTTGGAGACAAAATCCTAAAAGAAATTAAGTTAAATTTGAATTTTATGCCATATGGGACTAGGTTGCCTAAGGTGGTGACCTAGTCCACCTGGGAAATTTTCATTGGTTTTCGAGGATTAAAATGTTATTAATTTTGTTTGTCGAGATTTTCTCACAAAACACACTAAATTACGGCATGTATGTACATTAAGGGGTCATTATGACATAAGAAAGGGTTGATTTTGGTGATGACAAGCCTAGGAAAGTGTGAAATTTTTTTACAACACCTTACAAAAATTTGGCACAAAGCTTGGAAAGGCGTAAAAAGAGGTTGAAAAAGGTCCATAATCCATAGACAAGAGTCCAAATGAGTGAAAAGTGTCAAAGGCTACACTTTTCGTTGACACAATAACAATCTTTCAATTCAGATGAAGGGGGTTTATGCTTTTGAGAAGGATTAGATTCTTCATGATAACACGACTTTGTTGTGGGTTTCTAAAAGTTATTCATCATCCTCTCATGAGAGATGGGAGTTAAATAACCACCATCACCACCATGGGGTAACATTTTTTGATGTTGAACCAAGTTGAGAAAATGAAACACAAGGTTGCTTTGGTATAGATTGTGAGATTTTATACTCTCCCATAAAGGAGGATGGAAAATATAGTGAACCCTAATCATCACTAGAACTTGTTTCTAAAAATGAACCATTTGTATATGACTCTCTGGAATTTGAGGGTGAGATCTTGGATTCTTTATTGAAATGAGGCATAAAATATAACGATCCCAAATTATTGATCACTAAATAATTTCATTGTGAGTGGATTAGGATTGACATCAACTTGTATAGGTTCAACTTTTTATTTTGGAGTGAATGTATTGGGCGAATTGGATGTGTTGTGATCATATGATTTATATCTTTGTTCATCTGCTTCAACTGTGTATATATTGTTGTTGTATTCAAATTTTATCGAATGGTGAAGAGTAGATGGGACTCCTTTCATAGCATGAATCCATGGTTTCCCTAGGAGAAGATTGTATGAAAGAGGTCCTAGCATGATATGGATAGGGGTAAGCAATACTACGGGTTTGAACTCAATAGGTAATGTGATCATTCCTAGTGGTTTCCTATTAACATTGTCAAAGCCATAAATATTAACATCATTAAGTTTAATATGCCTCTTGTCCACACTAATTTTATCTAAGAGGTAAATGCTACAAAAATTAAGACCTGTGCCATTGTCTATGAGAGTGTGCCTTACTACGGTTTCATTCATGACCACCTTTATCATCAAGGCTTCATTTTTGTGTTAAATCTCAAGTTAGGGTAATTCATGTTTAGGGAATGTCATTTATGACTGTGTAACTTGTGTAGGATTGCAAGAGGATGTAACATTATTCCATTTCATAGAAGCTTGGATCTCCACCTACTTTATTTGAAATATTTCTTGAAATAGGCACTTGTATGTAAGCGACAGTTGAATAAGCTGCCATATGGATATATTTGTGGAAGCATTTTTAAGGTTTTCAACACTAGGAAAAATATGTTGATGCAATGGTAACAAACTGGGAGTGGTTTGTGGTTGCCTACATGTTTGAGCAACCGCATTATAACTCGATTCATACAAAACATTGTTACTATTACATTCCATCATAGATTTTAGGAAATATCTTATTTTCTTTTTTTTATGTGATTCACTATTGGGAAGTGACGTAAAAGGCTTATTAATTAAAGGGGATCCAATTTGTGTCATCATAACCTCAAAAAAATTATCCCTATTTTCATGATCTCTTAGTGAAGAGGAGTCTAATGTCACTTCATTATCTTCATCTAAGGAATCTTTAGTGTTTGAAAGACATGTGTCAATGTTTGCATTTTATTGCACTGTGATATCCTCCCTGGGAGGAGAGTTTTCAGGAGAACTACAAACTAGATGTTCCTAACATTCAAGAGTTAGTTATTCTAAAGTGACTTCATCACAAGTGAGGGAGTTTTCAATGGTTGAATTTTCTTGTTCAATAAGGTTTTTCCTAGGGGAAAAGGGGAAACTAAGATTCTCATTACTTTCATCGATTGCATTTTCGAACATCAAAGTATCTTCTTTACCACTAGGAGAGATACTAGGAGAAGAGTCAATGTGATTTCCAAGATTGTCCAAATTTTCACTCCTTTGTCCCATAATGTCCTCCAAAACAGGATAGGTAGGGGAAGAAACATAAAGAGAGTTTTCATAGATCTTAAAGGTTCACTTTTTCAACACCAACATATCTTCATTATTATAACATTATCTTAAGAGGGGAAGATATTGGGAGATGAATGAAAACTAGTTGAAGTGTTATGTAGGTAGGTTTCAATAGTTTCTTTTTGTGTTATGTGATCTTCATGATTACCTATTGTTATTTCCTCTTGTTTAGTAACATCTTTCCTAGTAGGAGAGGTAAGAGGAGAGAAACAAATAGGGTTCTCACAATTTTCATCTATTAGTTCTTCTAATGCTAAGATATCATCTTCACAAGTGGGAGAGATATTAGGAGAAGAACAAATGTAATTGTTATGATTTCCGAAGGTTTCTTTCACTAGACTAACCTCACTCATAGAAGGGATATTAGGAGAGGGATCAATCACAAACAATAAAAAAGGGGAGAGGACCTCATATTCATATGTACTTAACAATACTTTCTTACAACACTCAACAAGATCTAAAAATAGGACATGAAGTACTATAACTATACATTTTTGCAATAAAAACATGATGTAATGATTGTCCTACAAATTTGAAATGCAACAATGATAGCGTAAAAATGCAAAAGGATAATGCAATTTTCAGATTTTGAACAGGATAATTGACTAATTATTCTATGTAACAATGTGAGAATGCAAATTTTAAATTAGGAAATGCATAAAATGAACCGAGTTAAGCTAGATCTAATCAAATACATGTAACAAAAACTCAGCCAACTAAAATAGGTAACTAATGACAAAAAGCAAAACTATAAACACAAGGTTTCAATGCTTTAAAAGGTAGTTTCAAGGGTGATTTGGGACTAACTCACCCAGAGGGACATATGATTCCTAGTCATAATTTTTCAGGGATTCAAATGTTGAAAAATAGATAACACAAAAAGCCTAGAAAGTAGGCAAAACAACTTGTACACGGACTAAATCGCCTAGAGGGGCGTATGAGTCCCAAATGAGGATTTTTGCACCGTTATCAAGAAATTCAGAGTTTTTTCTAGGTTTTCTAGTTAGGATGATATCTAGGCTAAGTGAAAATGCAGATTTCAAATGAATTTTAATGATCTAAGATGCAAAAGTGCAACTATATGCACTTTCACTAATGCAAGATTGAGAAACCCTAGCTACCAATTAACTAATGCAAATCTAATGTATTGTTAATGCAAGCTAACTCTAGAATTATAATGCACTCCAAATTAGGAATATGGTGTTCTAAATGTAGGTTCCCCAAAATGAAACAACGAAAATAGTTTTCCACATTTGGGGAGGTGGAACACAAACTAGGTGTTTAGGGACCTAGACCTATTTCCCTCAAGTTTCAATCAAGGAAACCTTAGAGATCTCAATCCTAAAATAGAAAGGGGAAAAGAAATCTTGCAATAAGGTATCCTAGGGTTTGATTGAAGATAATAAGAGGGTTCAACATCAAGCTACGGCTTGGAAAGACAAGATATGAAAATGAAACTAAAAAAGAAATATCAAACTGGAAATGAACAAAGTTGCACCTAGAAGAGTGATGAGGTCAAAACAAGCTCCAAAATGCTGAAAAATGTGTTCTTTAATGGCCACTAGGACTCATACGCTAGTCAGGACGATTTAGTCTAAGACTACAATTTTTGTGCCAAGACTAGAATTTGACACTATATGATTTGAAAAAACTGAAATCTAGAAAATATGCTATATTGAGACTCATACGCCACAAGTGGCATATAAATCGCACTCAATTTTTTTAGAGGTTTAAGACCTAAATCTACTCTCCTATCTCTACTCTTCCTTCCATAGTTCTTTTTTAGACTTGAAACCCTAATTTGCAACCTGTAGGTGACTTTTCGTGAAGATGACAATCTTGTGACAACTTAATGACTTTCTTCAACCTTGCAACCTAATCTTCAAAGGATCTTCAAGCTCGAAGACACCTAGATCTACAATCACACACCAAAGATAAGAGAAACACTTATTGATTGTTAGGGAATAGGGGTTTACCTTGGTTAAAACCCTTTTAGGTAATTAAGCCAAATGATGAGATAATGAAATAAGGCCATGAAACATGAAAGTGAAACATTAACAATGATACCTTGAATGATGTCTTGTAAATCAACAATCTAACATGAAGTTGCCATGAATGATGTAGATCTTGATCTTGAAACAAGTGTAGAATAATGCTTAGTCTTAGATCTTGAATGCAACATCACAACACTATCTCAACAACATCCTTGATGCTTGATAACCTTGACATGATGATGGATCTTGAATTGTTGTAACAATTGATGTAGAATTTTTCCATTGAATGTCTTAGAAATGATCTTGAATGCTATTTTGAAGTTTTTTCAACTCTTTCTATCATAAAATTGCTATTAGGAATGATCTTTTGAAAGTCTTAGGTGAAAATGAATGAAATAACCTTGTATTTATACTTGTTTATGCTAAATTTCCCAAAATTACAACACTACAACTTGACATCAGATCTAGGAGGAAAAAATCCCACCAAGAGTTTGAATTAAAATTAATTTTGGGCCACATGGGACTCATATGGTACAAGTGGCATATGAGTCCCATTAGGATTAACTATGGGACACATTTTTCAAAAATGCTTAGAATCATGTAAAATAGGATTGGGGCCCAAAAGCCAAGGTGGGACTCATACACCCAAGGTAGCGTATGAGTCCCAGATCACTAAATGTGGGCCACACAACCTAGAAACACCTGAATTATTATTGGTTGTTGGTTTATGTCAAGATAATCCTTGGAAAGATGCATTAATTAAGGATTGTGGATGCAAAATAAGGCCAAATAAGGCATAAAGAAGCCCAATTATTTAGTGAAGCCATAGATTAATGTGAAAGTATTGGGATACACTTTAAAACACCCTAAATAAGGCATATTTAAGTCCATTTTGTTTGCAAGGGTCCAAAAGTTAATGTGAATATGCAAATAAATACACTTTACAACATTAAATTAAGGTAAAGTTAGGTCAATTTAGCTTAAAAGGGCCCTAAATCCAATGTGGATGTGTAAATAACATTACAACACTAGATAAAGGTAAAATTAGGTCCATCTTAATTTTAATCATTTCTAAAATCAAGAGAAATTATACCCTCTCCATGAAGGGAGTACAATTTTCATTGTTAAAGATATATGTAAACAGAGTGCATGATTGTACAACTTATAATTTTTTGTTAAAAATGCATAATAGAATGGGTAATGCAATAAAGTAATGAAATGTGACAAAAAAATAAATTAACATAGGTATACCTAACAAGAACACAACAAAGTAAGTTAAGTTATTTTAAAGGAACACACTAATTATCAACAATCATTTGCTCAGAAAAGGGGTCATTGAACAAAACATTAAAAGGACTTACATCAAGAAACTTATAGGATTAAGATAAAATTTGAGAAAGTGATTAAGTAGAATAGAAAGAAACAAGACTCAATGATCTCTTTAGGTTTTAAAGTTTAAGTTATATAATACATCAAATTTTCCTAGAGAAATTCTAAAAATTGCAATTCTTAACATTTATGTTACATGCAATCCCTATATTACATGCATTGATAGATACTAAGTTCAATTTACATATACCCTATATACAACACAAAATTACAAAAACATCGTAAACCTAACACCGTACATGTATAATCATAAACATTTATCAATAAATAACTATAAATTCTAAAACCACCTAAATGCAAAGTGTTATGATATTTCTTGGAAATAATTATAAAATTATATAAACTAGAAAACTACTTTGAGGGGTTGACATCAATTAATGAAATAATAAGATAATAATTTAATATTTAATAATATTATAGGTTGGGAGAAGCATCTCCTCATTATCTATAGGCTTAAATATGTACTAACACCTCCCCTAATTTGAATTCAGATGGATTAGAGTAATAACTAAAATTAATGTTAAGGTTAAGAATGTCATAAGTGCTTTTACTTATTATACTTTGGAATATATAACATATATAAGAAATAGGAGAATCTAGGAGATAAAAGACAAGCACAAATGAACAATACATAGATTTTATTTAGTTGACCAAAAATTGAGTACATAACCTTGCTTATATAGGTAAGGATGAGATAATCCATGCACATGAAGTGGATTTACAAGTGCCCCATAATGTGGCACAGGTGATTAGACAAGAGTCCTATAGGTATCAACCTTAGGAACACTTGGAGTGTACAAACAAACAACCTCTATGACTATGTCATCAAACTCGTGTGCCAAGTGTTGAGTGGATTTTAAGGTGAGATGGACATGTTTCTAACCTCAAAAAGGTAGCACATGAGGTTTACCAAATAAATTTGTAACCTATAGAGGCTTAAAGGTTGCACTATTGCTTGTCTAACCTCATCAACCTAAGTACACTTAAGTATAGTGAATAGATGAATTATTCACACTAATACCCCCCTTAAGTGATACTTCGAGAGATAGAAAAAGTATAAATAGATAGAAATGGGTCTTGACTAGGGACCATATTATATACCCATGTACAAAGTTTCTCATAAAGTGGAGTAAAGGAGAAAACCTAGTGGAAACAAAAATCCCCTCCAAAAAGAGAGAAAGTAGAAGGATTTAAGACCTAAAAATGTGTCCCTTGATGATAGGAACATGATGACGAAGAACTCTTGAGGCATATCAAAGTTGTAAACTTTATGGATGATGAATTGATGTTTGTTTGAATTAGGGGATCTCCAAGAAATGTGTTTTAATATTAGAGATACAAACCACTATGTGAGTGAACATATGAAAACTAATCAACTAGTGCACACAAAGTTCACAAAGTTTATCAAACTCTATGAAGTTGATAAAATAAATGGTACTGTGATAATAAGTACTAGAATCTCAAAATGTGATCCACTGAATTAATCCCCCATATGAGAGATCAAGATAGAAAATTCATGAGGCCTTCCAAAAAGCAGATTCATCCACTTCTTTATTGAAATAAACATAAGCATAACACATGATAGTCTCCCCTTAATATTAAGAGAATATAAGCAGACAAACTGAGATCGAGAGTGTGAAAGGAATGTAGAGATGTAAAATGTTTGCTCCAAGACACACTCACATTAGGTGAGAATCACAAGAATCCATGTTGGGATGGCATAGCCCCTCATTACACTTTATAATTCAATGTATGTACAAAATTTTCCAAATTCCCTTCCTAAGGAAACACACATTCAGTTTTGTGGCACTTTATGTGAGTTCATTTACAAACTTATTTGCTAGTTGAGTTCTACATGTTTATTGTTATGAGGTAGACATATATTAGTTTATGTCTTGCAAACCTTAATAAGATATAAAAAATATAAAATTAAAACCCTCATTATGATGACCCCCCTTCTGCCAAATTCATTGCAAAAGAGAAAATTGACTCCTCTTTTATAAATTTTTAACTAAGACAAAAAAAATTCACCTTTGCATATTGTTTCCCTTTTCCACATTCATTGCAAAAAAAAAAGACTCCATTTTTACAAATTTTTAAATATGATGAAAAATTGCACCTCCGAAATCACTTAAGCTTCTACAAAGAAAGCTACTTCCCCTTGCAAGCTTTGATAGTTATCAACAAATTCTAGAGTTTTAAAAAGTTTAAGTGATTTTGACAGTTAATATTTAATAACTACAAACATTAATTCATAACTGTAACTATTGGCCATCATAAAGGAAACGAAAGAAAGGTGATTGGATCAAGTGCATGAATAGATGCCAATGTTGGGCCGAGTGGCTGCGTACACGCCACGTCAAAACAAACGGTAGTGAAGTCCTTTTGTGTAGGCTGATGGAGATCTACAAAGAAGGTTGTTGGCAGTTTGTGCTCCAAATTAAAGACAATCGTCCGCTCTTGACCAAGAATGCTCGATGGGAATTAATTAAAATGGCGAATCCAAATTTTGTGGCTCGCAGATGGAAGATGGCTTGATTCGCTAAAGCATGAGTTGCCAAAATCAAATGGTGGGTGTGCATGGAAAATTGACTTCAATGCAACCTCCACAGGTTTTATTGTGGCCTCAAATTGACTTATCACTTGCCAAAAATAGGGAAATAGGGCCTCTGTGAAAGGAAATCGGGCCTTCTGAGAGGTAAATGACCTACATCTACAAGTCTCATGGCCTATGAAAAGACAAAGGCCCTCCCTAATCATGCCCGCATGGCCTATGCAAAGACTTAACCACCACAATGGTCGTTTCTTCTCGCTTCGGATGAATTAAAACACGAGCAAAGATTGAATGCTACTAAATTCTGCCAAATGTTGGATGACCTGCTAAGGCAAATCATGCAAGCCAGAGGTAAATCGTCTATGAGCGTCCACAACAAAGGTGAAATTCCATGTGGCTTGCCAAATACACATCTGCACAATGATGATAACTTTAAAGAAACTTTCATTAATAAAAAATATAAAATCTTGGCGAATTTTTCACTTTTATAGAAAATTAATTAATTTCTATTGGCGAATCTTTCATTTTTTGAAAAAATAATTAATTTTATTGATGATTTTTTTATATAATTAAAATTTTGTAGAAAATTTTAAAAAATTTTGGCGAATCTTGAAAATAATATGAATATACTTTAATGATGATGGCAAATCCATCCAATCTAAAAATTATTCTCATGGAAAAATAGAGGCTCGATGGTGAAAATTATTGATGGGTTTAAGGAGTAAACTATAATATTTACTTCTCACCATTGTTTTAAAATATCATATAACAAACCTCATTATATTCTACAAGATAAATTGTACCCACACTCTGTAATTCTCATGTGGCCCAAAATTGCTTTTGGATCATTGATCTAATGACCCTCGTACTCTGCGAGGTAAAATGTACTCGTGATCTATAATGCTCATGAGACCCAAAAATGTGAGCCCCATGAGCATTATAGGTTGTGGGTATATTTTACCTCATGGAATACAAGGTCCATTCTAGATTATATTATAAATCAATGGTGGAAACTAAAGATTAGAAATATGGCCCTAAAGGAACTGATAATTATGATATACTATTGGTGATTCAATATAGGTTTCCACTATAATTTATAAAAAACTAGGAGAATCTAATCTAATCATGTATCAAATATTGTGGTGAAATTTTGAGTTAAACTTTTTAATAAAATAAATTCTTTGTTTATTAAAATAAGACTATAATTTTTTTTGTTGTAAAAATTTAGCAATTCAAGTCTTGTTATAGCTTGAACTATTAGCCAATCTTGGATTCCCAAATTTCAACTAATAGCCAATTGGTGAATATTAGCCACTAAAAAAATCACTGCAATGCACAAAGGTTCCAAATATGTGCCTCAACAAATTGAATCAGTCCCTCAAAGAATGGTGCAGTTGGATGGAAGATAAGGCACCTTTGTGAATGGTGTGGCCTTTCAATCTTTATGGCCTCGAGTGAAATTCATGGGTGATCATCCCAAAAATTTGTGGGTGATTATGTCACTCTGTCTATAGTTCTTTGTGTCAGACGCCACTCAATACTGTGCGCCCTTTCCTTTCAAATTTTGGCCTATCAAATGATAGTCATGGCCCCCAAATAGTGATCACCTCCATGGTAGCTTGGCCTAGATGAAATTAATTAGCCTATGTTCCTATAAATTTGCAACAAAGTTTATCAGGAAACCCCTCACACAATCGTTAGATCTGAAGGGAACTTCAAATTGTGGAAAACTCCTCTAAAAATTTCCTCTAAAAATTGTTAGAGAAAATATGTCATGATTTTATAAAGAATATTATATTACACATAGATATTAAAACACCAATAGATTCTAGGGTAGGGGTTAGGGTGGATTTCATCTTGTTGTGTGTGTAGGTTGACTCCAAATTATGCCTGAAAATGCTTTTATAAATGTTTGAACATCATCCTATGACTACATAAAGTAATGTAATATCATAAAATACAATTGAATGGTTCACCTTTGGCTTGAACAAATCTCTAATCCTAGCTTTGATATCATATAAGAAATAGGAGAATCTCTCCATAGACGGGATCCATTAATATCCCATTAGTGGGCTTATCATTGATTCTATCGACTATGTAAAAAGGACCATTGGGTGTTTGTTTAAGTATGTTTTTCTATGACAAAGCAATATCAAGAGGCCTTTTGGTTGAGCCCTTACAAGGTCTAGCATCGATAAATCTACCATTTTAATTGATTTTTCTTCATTGTCATCTTTTATGTTTTCATCATTTGTGTCAACATTCATCACATCATTCTTTTTGTCACTATACTTGACAAATGAAATTGTATGTTTTGGCATGGGATTTATAAAGATTTGTTAATTTTGGTTAGGAGGAGCTATGGACTTATTGCCTTGATCATTCACACCTTGAGTTTGAGGTTGATTATTATCGATAAGGTCTTGCACAAGATGTTTAAGACACTTACAATATTTTGTATCACGTCCATTTTGTCGGTGATAATGGCAATAAGAGTTTAATCGAAAGCCAGTAGACGGTGGTAGATTAGGACCATGATCTTTAATAGGAGGTAAGGAAAGCATATTATTTTCAACAAGATGCAACATGATAAATTATGAAGGGTATCAAGTAGAGGAGTAAAATTTCTATTCCTATCCCTAAAGGAAAAAGGATTTGTCATCTTTATAGTAGCCACTTGGTTGAGGGGAGTTAAGCTATAAAAATCCTGTATTTTTCTTCTTGAAAGGTTTGAGTTGTGGGTTCAAAATATTTTAGGAAAACTAGGAGGATTTTTCACATCATGACTATAAGTCATATTCTAATAATAAAAAAAGGTTGTACATAACTATGTAAAGGATGGGAATCTCAACATATTGAGTTTGTTTTTTGAAGGTTAGCATTGGGAATCTTAATGTTTACTTGTGAATAAAGTGTTTGGTATCTTGCTATGAAATCAATCACTTTCTCATTATTATTTTTGTTTCATGTCATTAAATTAGCTAGGGTCATCTTGGGACCCATGTGAATGTGGAAGTGATTGTAAAAGGCATCAAAAATTTCATTGAAAAAACCAATTAAATTATTTGGTAAGGAAGAGAACCAATCCAAAGTAGTATCCTTCAAGGATCTAGGGAATAGTTTAGCCAGGAGCTTATCTTCAAAGATGAAATCACTACATAGGGTTGTAAAAGAGGAAGCATGCCTAATAGAATCTCCTTTCTCACCATATTTCTTAAATTGAGGAACTTCTATTCCTTGTGGTATTTTTGCCCTCAATATCTCTAGGGATAACGAATTAATTTTGATGTAGTGAGAAGGTTGACCATTGTTGTTTTGATTGAGGGTTGCAACTTGTTGTTGAATGGATGACATGGTTTACATAAGTTTATTAAGGATGGCATCATTGTTATTTTAGGGTGGAGGGGAATAACATGGAGTGGTGTATGTATGCAGAGGGCAAGTGAATTGTAAATTTATGAGGGTGGATGGTTGAGGAGATATTATATTTGAATGCACAAAGCTAGAAGGATTCCATGTGGAAACACTTAAGGAAGTGTTCATACTGCTAGTAGGTTGGATTGTTGTGGTAACTTGAGTACTAGTGTATGTAGGAATGGAAATGGGTATTGTAGGAGGAATTGAAGTTCCACCTTAGCTTTAGGTACACCCCAAAGCTTGAGTAGAACTAGTGATTGTAAAGATGGTATTGTTAACATTAAGAAAATTCGTTGTAAGTAAGAAAGTCATGGGAAATGAGGCATGCATGTTATGATCCATAGGGGGTTGATTATCAACACTATTAGGAAGAGAGATAGAAAATCCAAGATCCACGGTGAATAGTATATCCTAGGATGTCATAAGTCTCAAACTATGTCTTACAATAGTATTGCTAATAGGACACCAAGTTTTAAATCTCATGCAAGATTTTACAATCTTAGTGTACAACCCAAAATAGAAAGAGGGTAAAGTGCAATGCAAGGTTTGAGAATGAAATGCAACTTTTAGATTCTAAACAAGGTAATTTACTGATTACATTGTGCAACAATCTAAAAATAAAATATTGTAAATACAATTTTGAATTTATACAATATAATAAATGAAGCAAATAAAGGGTATGTGCAGGATCATCATGGAAAATCAGGCTCTTAAGTGGCGATGAAAATTCAAAAAATTAGAGTTAGTCAAGTTGACATAAAAATTTGAATAATTTACGTATATTATTTCAAAAATATGTAAGAATAAAATATGTAGCAAATTGAATTTTCTTTCTAAACTACTAGGTTTATTTTATTTTTTAAATCTATTTGGTGAAAATTTGAAATTTCAATGCAGTAGTACTTAAATTTCAGGGAAAAAATAAGAAGTAGGTGTCTGTCTGACCACCCTAACCACAATAAAATGATAATATTTTTTTATAAGATTTTAGATAAAAGTAGAGGACTCATGTCCCAATGTGATGCATATTTTTTTGTAATTTATTTCCAAGTAAATATTTAATTATGAATTTGTTATTACAACTTAAAAAATATTAAAAACTTGTATGTATGACTACCTTAACTTGGTCAAAACTTCAAGAAATTCAATATTTTTTTAATCCTATAGTATACGAAGCATAGAATGTGATGCATGTTTTGGATTAAAAAGATGTGATACCATTTGAAAGCTATAGATTTTTTTCAATCAACCTATCAATTAGTAATTTATTCGTAATTCAAATAAAAAATGAATAATAATTATATATTAAATTCAAAATAAAACATAATTTATATTGGTGGAAAGCTGAGAATCTCCTTTAAAAACCCTTTTCGTTTCATCAATTTTGGGTAAAACAAAGTTGCCAGCCACATGGGCCATCATATCACTTACATATCACCACTTTTTGGCCCATCATGATCCTGCACAGACCCTAAAGCTAGATCTAATGAAAGGAATGAAAACAAAATTCAAGAAACTAAAACATAAATCTAACAGTAGCAAACAGGAGCAAAGAACAAAAAATTTCAATTTCAAAAACAACAGATCTAGGTCTGATCAGGGTCTCATTCGCCCTAGGGCGAATGGGTCCTAGATTAGGGTTTTGAAACTGATTTTTATAAATTTTTAAGTCTTTTCTAATGTTTTACAAATTCAGGTCTACTACAATAAGTTTCAGGTCCAGATGTCTATAAATGCAAAGTGAAATACAAGCTGAAAATGTGACAAAATGATGAATTACAAGATCTAGTTTGATATGAAATTTTGTTTGGATTTTTTAATGCAAGTTTATATGATCTAAATGATAGAAAAAATGATTTACTTTTTTGTATTTTTCAAATTTAAATAATGCAAACAATGCAATTCTAAAACCTCAGATGAAATACAAACTTGAATCCAAACGAAGACACCCTAAATATGAGATCAATTCAACATAAATCAATGCAAGATCTAATCTAATATTAAAAGACACTCCTAAATCAGAAAAGTATAATTCTCAAGAAGTTGGGTTCACCAAAATGGAACATAGAAAAAGAGGGATGATGAACACAAAAATGATGTTTGATCAAATAGGTTCACCTCCTAATTTTTGACTAGATGCTTCACTCAATTATAAGAGGTAAAATGTATAAATAGAAAATAGAAAACAAACCTTACTGTTATAAGAGTAAAATGAAAGGTTTTCAGATGTTGAAATGATGTGTACCTTTATGGAAAAGTGTTGGTTTGGACCTCACTGAGGACTCATTCACCAAGTGGCAAATGGGTCCATGTTAGGGTTCTGGAAAATTAGTTTTAGGATCTTGTTCTTCAATACTTGCACTCCTAGGACACTTGAGCCTTGCCAAATTAAGTGTTGTGAAATATTATTAATAATTTTTGAGATTTATTCCTCAAAAAGTTCAATTAATTAGGCTTGGATTTGAATTTAAGGGGTCAATTAAGCTCAATTAAGATCAATTAATTAATTGAAGCTCCCCAAACTAGTGTGAATGTGTAAAAAAATAGTTTACAACACCCTAAATAAGCTTCATTAAGTTAATTTTATTAAAAAGGGTTCTAGATTTAATGTGAATATATAAAACATATTACAACACTAAATTAAGGGAACATTACACTTATTTATAATTAATTATACCCAAATTAAGGAAAAAATTATACTTTTTTTGTTACTACATTTTTCCCCTACTTTAGTGGGAGTATGACCCCGTGTCCAACTCGCACTAAAGTAGACATTCAAGACACATATGTATGCAACAATGAAAAAGATACACAATCGTACCCTATCAAAGACCAAGAAAATGAAAGGAAAATAAAGGATCTAGCTTTGACTGTTCCAAGGCGATGTGGAACATGGTTTTTTTTCCAAGAAAATGATCAAGCTTTGATAGTCTATCCAACATGATGTACACTAGGTCTAGGTTGTTTGTCCAAAAACATTTGCAAGAAGAACTCGATGCTGACTATGCAAATGACACACACTCATGCTCACTCTGGGGTAGTGGAACTTAAGGCCATCCACTAGGTGAGTATCCTCAAAAGGTAGAAAATGAGAGAATCATATTATCCCCCCCATATCATACTGAGGTTATCCTCTTGACAAATTTGATAAGGCACCACAAAGTTGAATGCTTTATGAATATTATGTCTATAGGTTTTTTTTCAAGGGGATATTTCTTCATGTAAGGTCTTCTTCTTAAAGAACATGATGCTTACTATCTCTAAGAGAGGACAAGTCAAGAATATAAAATTTCCACTTATAGGATGCTTCATTTCCCATCATGCCACTAAGGGAAAGTCGTATGATTAGACATATCGCACTCTTGGAGGACATCAAATCCAATGATACCACCAAGAAAAGGATGTGTAACAAGAAAAAAAATTACACCATGAAATATGCAAAATATCAAAATACGTTATTGATGTATCCCCCCACTTTAAAGTGGTTGCTAACACCATTGTTGTGAGCAACTACTTTAAAGTGGCCAAAGTTTACTCTAAAGACATGAGAGATTTCTTAAAAAAACCCTATATCAAGCCATATGTTTCTAAAATAAAGCTATGCCATGAGAAAGGAGGGAGTGTTTGAGCCCAAGAATATATAAGGGATCTATGGATTCATGGTTAGTATGTCTTTGCTACAAAGTTTTCATAAAGTGAAAAAATTCCATCATTCCTCAAATGCTCATAGAACTAAAAGAATGACACAAAGAGAGTGAAAACAAAGAAAAGTCCTTTTGGGTCAACATGGAAGAGATAAATTTCTTGAGGCCTTGCGTCATCCCCAAAAGGAAAACACAAGACAAATGAAAAAGTATAAAATGTTTACAACATATAATAGAATGTAAGTACATATAGAGGAACGCATGAAAAAGAGAGAGACATCAAACAAAATATCATGGAGCATCACATAAAGAAACATGACAAAGAAAACAAAGAAAAAGACTAGTAAGGCACATGCAAGTCAACCTATAGTAGTTCGTCTGCATACCAATCTTGATCAATATAAATAGAAGATGGAAAACTAGCCAAAGGGACAACAATAAATGCTGAAGTAGGGGAAGCACCAAGTTCAACACTCTTTTTAGGATATTTGTCATTTAAGCTCATAGAAGAGAAAAATAATGAATTTAATTTGTTATGCACTTGTTCATCAATATTTGCAGTGTCAATGTCATCATCTATATTAATCACAAGAGGAGATTTAATGATAATGTCTCTAGAGGGTTCTTGTTTATGTTGGAGTGAAGGTATAGCGTCATCATGCATTTCTTTGTGTAAGTTTCGATTTTCATGTTCTATGTTGCTATTTCCTTCATTTTGTAACATATGAGCAATAGCACGATGTATACGCCTACACTCTCTAGCATTTCGGTTTCATTTTAACTGATTGTTAATTTTTGTTTGTGTAGGAGTAGGATTGTCACTCATAGGTTTCTCTTCATTTATCTCTCAATGAACCATGGGAGGTTGTTCAACCACTTTGTTTTTAGCCTTGTAAACTTGATTAATTTTAGGAGGCACAACAAGATTGTTTTTATTGTCTCGCAGTCTCTTGTAAGAAATTGTAGAAGGTTTTGTTATAGGATTCTCTTGGATGGTTGGAAGGAATTTTTGTTTAATCATTGTTTCATCAAGGATAGGTGGCCCAATCACAAGTTGAGGCATGTTTCTAATGGATGAATCTTCTATGTGTTTTTCCTTAAACATTTGATATGATTTGAAAAATAATTCCTCACAACATCTAATAGGTTCAATAGGCTTGGGCCAAAAGAAATCTAATGAACAATTCCCTTAGGAAGACACAAGACTAAAGAAATAATGATATAGTAAAAATATCATTTTCAAAGGGGAACTTTAAGCATTCATGCACAATCGAGGGGATGAAATTCATGGAGTTAAGCCATGGATAGCCTAACTTCTCACGAAATTGGTCCAATTGTGGAATGATGGTGAATGAGACATTTAATTTTTTTAGTCCAACTTTCAAAGGAGGATCTATCGAGCCTATCGTAGGACAAGAAAAACCATTATAAGTCTTG
Organism: Sequoiadendron giganteum; assembly: GCA_007115665.2. Classification (NCBI taxonomy): domain Eukaryota; kingdom Viridiplantae; phylum Streptophyta; class Pinopsida; order Cupressales; family Cupressaceae; genus Sequoiadendron; species Sequoiadendron giganteum. The sequence continues at coordinate 272,963,731 of CM021104.1, read as the reverse complement.
ATCCATGCTTTTAGTTTATCATATCTATCTTAATATAGTTCATGCACAAATACAAATTCTTCAATGATCACATTCTCTCCATAGATGATATCAATTAATACCCATTAGTGGGCTTGTCATTGATTCCATCAGCTATATAAAGAGGACCATTGGGTGCATGTTTAAGTATGTCTTTCTATGAGAAAGAAATATCAAGAGACCTTTTGGTTGAGCCCTTACAAGGTCTAGCATTGATAAATGCTACCGATTTAATTAGTTTTTCTTCATTGTAATATTTTATGATTTCATCATCTGTGTCAACATTCATCACATCATTCTTTGTGTCACTAGCTTTTCCAAATGAAATAGTATGTTTTGGCATGGGATTTGTAAAGATCTGTAATTTTTTGTTAAGAGGAGCTACATACTTATTTCCTTGATCATTCACACCTTCAATTTGAAGTTTATTGTTATCAATAAGGTCTTGCACAAGATGTTAAAGACACTTACAATATTTTGTATCATGTTCATTTTGTTGATGATAATAGCAACAAGAGTTTCTTCAAAAGCCTCTGGGAAATGGTAGATTAGGATCACACTCTTTCATAGGAGGTAAGGAAAGTATATATTTTTCAACAAGCTGCAACATGATATTAAGAAGGGTATTGGGTAGAGGAGTAAAATATCAATTCCTATCCCTGAATCAAAAGGATTGGTAATCTTTATCATAGCCACTTGGATATTAGCTTTTTGACTTGGTTGAGGGGAGTTAAGTTATAAAAATCCCCTATTTTTCTTCTTGAAAGGTTTCTAACAATTTTGGGTGATGGGTATGTGCAGGATTATGATGGGCCAAAAAGTGGCAATATGTAAGTGATATGATGGCCCATGTGGCTGATGACTTTTTTCTTACCCAAAATTGATGAAACGAAAAAGGTTTTTAGAGGAGATTCTCAACATTCCACCAATATAAATTATGCTTTAATTTGAATTTAATAAATAATTATTATTCATTTTCTATTTGAATTATGACTAAAGTCCTAAATGATAGGCTGATTAAAAAATATCTATAGCTTTCAAATGGTATCACATTTTTTTAATCTGAAAAATGCATCACATTCTATGCTTCGCATACTATAGGATTAAAAAAAAGAATTGAATTTCATGAATTTTTGACCAAGTTAAGGTGGTCAGACGTACGAGTTTTTATATTTTTTAAATGTTGTAATAAAAATTCATATTTAATTATTTACTTGGATTTAATTTTAAAAAAATATGCATCACATCAGGACATGATTCCTCTACTTATATCTAAAATATTATAAAAAAATATTACCATCTTATTGTGGTTAGGGTGGTTAGACATATACCTACTTCTTATTTTTTCCCATAAAATTAAGTACTACTGCATTGAAATTTTAAATTTTCACCAAATAGATTTGTAGACACCTAAATTTGGACACTTTATTTGTCCAAATTTACCCCTTTTTCATCTAAATATCCTCTTATTTGCATTAATTAAGTAATATCGCTATTATTTAATTAATACCCTTAATTCTTCTAAATCCCTATGGTATCTAGTTAAATAATTAAATACCTTACCCCTTTAATTCCCTCTCATCAAATGCATTAAATAAATCTGAAATTTATTTAATTCTTCACATGTCACATCCTTCACTTAATATTAATCAATCTCTTAATCTCTTCATTAGGGATGTGCACATGCCTAATCCTTGATTAGGATGTGTCACATCCTCCAACTTTTGCAAGTTGGCTTCTAAGCCTTATTAACCACTAATTATCTTCTAATTACTGATCAGTTAAGCCTAATCAGTACCTTGGTGAACTCTCCCCATCCCCCAAGGAATTTTTTATTCCTTTTTATTTATCCAAGGCTCCTCTCTTCCCCGTGAGAATTTTTAATTCACTTTTATTCTTCCAAGGAATCTTCTCTTCCCCATGCAAATTCTATGACTTTTGACTTGTCACTTCACATGTGCCAAAGTCTTCTAAAATATTTACTTGTCACATCACTCACATGTGGCAAGTTCCTACCTTTTTGGGAACCTTGTCTTATGCACTAGATTCATCCAAGCATGTGAATTTTTAATTCACTTTTATTCACCCAAGATTCTCCTCTTCCCTATGGGATCATTGAGAGGTCACATCATCCCTTTTCCAAGGTACTTGTCCTTCCTCCACATCATGTACCTTCCTTCCACATCACTTCCAAATCATCTCATCCTAGGCCATCTCACATTCTACATGTCAAGATGTGAGGGCTTGTGAGTTCTCAACTCACCGTAGCCCTCCATCTTGGCCTTGTTGGTTTAATATCAATCATTGAATTTTCTAGAGAATTCAAATCCCTCTATAAATACCCCCTCTTTCCTTTCATTTGAGAACCTCATGCATTTGATACCAAACTCTTGCTACTTTGTTATTTGAACATTTTACCTTCATCATATCACTTGAATCCACCATTATCACACTTTCAATCATCTTGCATCCCATTTTGCATCTTTAATCTCATTTTCCATCCAAGGAGCATACAAAGCATACAATATCAACGGCCAACCAAGGGATTCAACAACAAAGAAGGTATAATTGTTTATTGTCTTCATTTCATCTTCTTTCTTTGTGTTATCATTCTTTAGGCTAATCTTGAGGTGTACATTTTGTGTTCTTCCATTAGTGCATAATTTGCTATTTTGCATCTTTAGAATAGGGTAGACATTTAAGGGATCACATTTTTGGCACGATCAGTGGGACCCACAAACAGGTCTCTTTATTTTACGTTTGGTGTTGTTGAGTTGTTTGCAGGTCCAGGTCGCAGAGGGGTGGATTTTCCCTATAGAGGGGTGGACTTTCCATTTAGTTTACTGCAGAGAGGCAGATTTTCCCTCCTGTTCCAACTATTTTCTAACATTTTTGTTATAGAGGGGCATATTTTCCCTACTAGTTGACTATTTTCTAACCTTTTTGCTGTAGAGGGGCGGATTTTCCCTATTGGTTCACTATTTTCTATCATTTCTGTTGCAGAGGGGTGGATTTGCCTTGCTGGTTCACTGTTTGCTAATATTTTCACTGCAGAGGGGTAGATTTGCCCTACTGGTTCATTGTTTTCTAACATTTTTGCTACAGAGGGGTAGATTTTCCCTATTGGTTCACTGTTTTCTAACATTTATGTTGTAGAGGGGTGGATTTTCCCTACTGGTTCATTGTTTTCTAACATTTTCATTACAGAGGGGTGGATTTGCCCTACTAGTTCACTGTTTTTTGACATTTTACTGTAGAGGGGCAGATTTCCCCTGGTATTTACACTTTTTTCTGATATCTGACTGTAGAGGGGCAGATTTTCCCTATTGTTCCCACTGTTTTGACTGCAAAGGTGTGGATTTTCCCTAAACAACACATTTTGGAAGGTAAAAATAGGCATTTTAGCTTTGTTTTTGTCTGAGTTTTTTGTTGTTTTGAGGTCCTAACCCCTAACCTTGTTTTTTTATTGGTATAGTTGGATTTTGTGCTAATATTTTGTAGCATACTTTCATAATTGACAAAGAACGAAGGATAAAACAACTAAGCTTTGCTTGCATGACCATCCGCTTGTTCAAATTTTAAGACTTTTCCTTGCTATTTTCATCTAGGCACATAGCTTAATTAGGGGGAAGTAAAATCTATTGCTTGATGTGTCTATTTTTGTGTTACCCAAAGGGGGCATTAGTTTGTTAACTCTCCCCTTGCACTTCGTGTGAGCCTGGGGAGTAGCTGAAAATTATTAGTGCCTTCTTTTTAGAGGGACCTACTTGGGGATTTCATCACCCGAAGGGATGATCCCAACCACGCGTACCAATAGGGTATAAAAAGGGGGGAGAGCCAAAGTTGTACCCCAATCCAGTCACCTCATTTTTGGTGAAGCATTGAAGCTAGGGTGATACCTAGATAGACGTGAAGAGTTGGTCTGAGCCATTAAGTATCTCGTTGGGGTTCCCAAATCATGCTTGTGACGGGCTGGTGTTCACGGTCTAGGTCTCACGTACCAAGAGTATATCGAGGACTCCCTAGAAACCTTGTGCATCCTAGATTAAGACATTTTTTGGCCACACCCTTAACATTAATTATAGGATTATGCTTGTTTAAAATGTCTTCTTGTGAGAAACTAGTAAATTTTTGACAAGTCATCCTCATTGTTTTCATTTCAAGTCCTTGCTATAGTCATTCTCATCCAAACCAAGTCCCCATTTTCAGCAGAAGGGTGGATATGCCCTCCTATTTACTACAAAGGGGTGGATTTACCCTCCTGTTAACTAGAGAAAGGTGAATACGCCCCTCTGAACAGACAATTTCGCTTCGTTTGACCATTCCAGGCCTCCATTTAATCACCCCAAGTCTTTGTTTAACCATTCCAAACATTCATTTAACCATTTCTAACATTCATTTGACCTTTTCGAGCCTCCATTTAACCTTTCTAAACTTCTTCTTCTCACTCACATTACTCATTTCACAACTGGGGGAACCCACTCCACCATTTAACCATGTGTGACCTAAACATTCACACTTTCCAAGAAGATCACTTCGACATCACCCCCATCATATAAAAACCTTGAGGACATATTTAGTTTGCATCCTTCATAATCTTTCAATAAAAAATCCCTTAAACCTTGTTTTAGGAGTTATCACTCAAATTGACCAAGACGTTGGAGTTTGATCATTATCATCCATATCAATCATTGTCTTCAACCTAATCAATCTAGTTCTATCCTGAGGCGGATTTGTGTTGAAAGTCAGCATCATTGGCCCAAATCAATCCCCTTCCATCTCAAGGTGGATTCGGCACCGTGATCATTGGTTCAACTTTTTAATCTGATCAACCAACATATTAAGTCACTTAGGGTGATTTCCGAATTGGGTTTAGAATCCCTTCCATCAACCAATCCTAATTCATCATCCAATCCAAAACAAACTTATCCTATCGTATCCTTTGATCCAATCCCAATCTAAGCTCCAATCTAGTTCTAATCAGAGTGTTAATCCCATCATCCTAATCTAAGCTTTTATTGAATCCCAATCTAAGTTTTCATCCAATCCCCATATGAGCTTCCAATCCATCCTAGTTCTCTATCTATCATCTATTATTTCTTGCTAATCTGTATCCATCATGAATCCTTATCCCCCTCTCACACGACCAATAATAGTAGTCAAGGGGAATCCTAACTATGTTGATGATGATAACGAAAGTCTTGTTGATCATGAAGAGTGTTATATAGATCCCCTTGACGCTATCATTTCTAGCAAGCTCTCTCCAATCGCCCCCAAAATCCAACTACTTCTTTGAACTATCCCCCCATTCCTTCATCTGCATCTAATGACAATCCTTACGCTACCCTTGACAAGGGATATCCAACATCCTCACCATCTACATATTCATCACGTCCTCCCTCTCAACCTCTATCCTATCCAACATCTGTACCCTCTTATCCTCATCATCATGAACAATCCCAATACCTCTACCTTAATCCCATATCCCAATATTCCCATCCTAATCCAACACTCACACATTCCTATCACAATCCCCCATCCCAATATTCCTCTTATCTTAATCCACCATCTCAATCTCCTTATCCTAATCCATCATCCCTATCCTTCTATGCCAACCCACCATACATGTCTTCCTATGGTAGTGAACCACCTCAACCTTCCTATTCTAATCTAACATCCACACCCTGCTATCACAATCCCCCATCCCAATATCCTTACATTAATTCCACATTTTTCCATCCTAATCCTCCATCCATTTCCTCCTACACAAATCCACCACCAATGTCCTCCACCACCAATGTCCTCTTGTCCTAATCCATCATCCACATCTTCCTAATATTACTCACCATCCCAACCTAATCCAACATTAGCACCCTCCTACATCACTCTTCCTTTCACTACATTATATCTTAATCCCCCATTTAATCATAACCCACCTAGTCCTCCAACCACTCCTAGTCCTCCATCTAGTCTCATTCATTCCTCTAATCCTAATCCTAATCCACCCATTCACTCACCTAATTCTCCAATCCGTAACCCTTATCCTCCATCTCCTCCTAGTCCTCCATCCAATCCCATCCACTCATCTAATAATAATCCCCCATCTCCTCCTAGTCCTCCATCCATTCCCATCCACTCACCTAATCCTCCAATCCCTAATCTTAATTCTCCATCTCCTCCTAGTCCTCCATCCATTGCCATCCCCTCATATAACCCTAATCCACCAATTCCTAATCCCAATCCTCCATCTCCTCCTATTCCTCCATCCATTCACATCCCCTCATCTAACCCTAATCCACCAATTCCTAATCCTAATCCTCCATCTCCTCCTAGTCCTCCATCCATTCCCATCCTCTCGTCTAATCGTAATTGACGAATCCCTAATCCTAGTCCTCCAACCATCCCTAAATTTCCATCCATTCCCATCACCAAACCTAATCCTACATCCCTTCCAGATGTCGTCCAAGGACTCATGACAAAGAAGAAATCATCAACTCCACCACGTAAAATCATGGAACCATGCCATCCCAATCCATCATCCATGGTAACTATTTATGAGACTCCTCTCCAACCCACGCCTATCATTGATGCTACCACCCCTAGCACCACTCAAACAGTTGAAACCACCACATCCTCTAAATCCACTAAGCCCCCATCTTCTACTCCAAGATCAACCGAGCCCATCAAAGATAACCAAATCTGATCCACTCCTCCTACACCTAGATCCTCCCAATCCATCACAAATTTGCAAGTCCAATCCACTCTTCCCACTCCTAGTGATGACACACAAGTCCCATCCATTCCTTCCACTCCTAGTATCACTAATATTCCTTCCCTTGAACTTCATGCATCCTCCATCCTTTCATATCCCCCACTTGTGGGGTCCATCCAACATTCCTCCATTATCATGCCTCTCGCACATGTTGAGCCATGCCAAGGGCTTGATCCAAAGCACACAAACATAGATCCTCCCATCTCATCTACTCCATCTCAAGAACATAATCCATATCCTCAACCAAGTTATGATCCTATCCTCCCATCCACCCCATTTCAAGATCACACTAGCTCATCCACTCCATCCCATGATCCCCTTTGCATTCAAGATCCAACCACTCCATCTCATGAGGCCTTATCATCCACTACCCTAAATCCAGATCCTATCATACTCCCTAATTCCTCTCCCAATTCCTAATCACCTCCTCCTCCCAATCAGGATGTTGCTCTCCCCTCATCTCCATCGCCCGATCCTCCATCGTTGTTTGCCATCCCAAAACCACTTTTTTATCACCTTGGTAACATAACATGCATCTGTGGTGGTCTTCTTGTGGAAGAAAAACAAAGTATGGGAACCACCTTTCCTCCTCCACCTCCTGACAGACTCGCACCATGCCTCCAAAATAATAAGTATCCTACCATAGACCAAATGGTCATGAACATGAAATATCAAGGAAAAGGTTTAGGCCTTCATGAGCAAGGTTGTTTAAAGCCCATCCAAGTCAAAGAACATCCAGACACACATGGTCTTGGATATATCTCCCAAAACTTTCACTCCAAAGATGTTGGTACAACCTCTGTACATCCTAAACAATCCTCTTCTAAAGGCACAAGAGGTACTTCCCATCATTCTACCAAGTCATTTTCCGCCATTCCCCCTCCTCCATCATATTACCTCAAAACAACTGTCCATCTTCCTCCCTCATCCTCTAAATCCATTTTGGTTCCTTATGTCCCTCCATCCATCATTGCTCATCCTCCATCTACTATGGGTTCTTATATCCCTCCATCAAGCCCCACACATCCTCCATATAAACAGTCTATTTTGGGTTCTTATATCCCTCCATCAAACCCCACACATCCTCGATATAAATAGTCTATTTTGGGTTCTTATATCCCAAAATCGCCCCCTCCATCTTATCCTATTCATCCTTTCATTCATCCACCCCCTATCCCTCGTACCCAACATAAAAATCCTACCTTCGTAACTCCTAATCAAGATCAACAAAGGCACCCATCCATGCATGTTATCTCACATCCTTCATCCACACTTCCTCATTAAATTCCTACTTCTATCTCTCCATCCCCGTCCTCTCCACATCATCCATCTCCCCATACCCATTCCGTTGCTACTAAAAGCACTTTGGATGCCCAAGAAAAAATATATAAATCCAAATGTCCACAAGAATTTGTAGCTCCTCATGTCCCCTCCAGAAGACATGTTGACAAAAAGAAAAATTGAATCCAAAATCCAAATCAATCCAAATGGCCACAAAGGTCCACCAAAGAAAACATCAACACCATGTGGATCCCAAAGAAAAAGGAGGCAATGCCTTCAAATGAAAAATCCATGACAACATCCAAAGTTTCTATTCCCAAAGCTCATAATTCACATCCTCCATCTCCTAAATCTGTTTTGGGTCCTTATTTCCCAAAATTCACTATCCCAATGCCTCCAATCTCGCCACATGCTCCATCAATCAACCCTCCTCTCATTTCACATCCGCCACATGTGCCAATATTGGTCCTGAACACCTTCCCCTATCATAGATCCACTCCATCATTCCATCCATACACTTTCCAACACCCCATCCACTATCCCCCCTATCTCCCCCATCCAATCCCTTTGATTCATCCTCTTGCATAGTCTATTTCTCCTAATAAGGTTGTACCAACATCCAATGGTCACTTTACACATGGGCTCTTATTAATTCATATGGAACTTGATGCTTGAGTCCTTCATTCATCTGCTTTATCATATGTCTTTTGAATCCATATCCTCCTCCATCTCAATCCGTCTTTCTGTCCGAGAAGTCCCAAAAAATAAAAAAAATACAAAAAACAAATTTAAAAATTAAAAAAATCCTCTTGATCCTATGACAAAGGACATTTGAAATTGCTTATGATATTTTTATGATTTTCACATTTTTTTAATCTTTTGAGCTCCCTATCATCACTTGTCATGGTTGCCTTGATCCATCATATCATGGTGTGCTTTGACTAGTAAACATAGGGGTGTATCTTGATCTTTTATCTATTTTTGTCTTCTTGGTTGTCCCACGTAGTACCCACCAAGATTCCTCAGGCCTTGTGTTACATTGGGGCATCCTTTTGTGCTTGTGGTTATCCCAATACCTGGCCTGATGAAGTTCTTTGTGACTTTGGGGTGTTGGGATAGCCTTCTTGTTTTTTGTGTTTGTTTTATGCATTAGACACTATCTGTCTTGGTTTACATACCCCGATGCCCGGTGTCTTATGCTATTACAAAAATTAGTGCTCCGAAGATTGCACATTGCATTAGGACTGCATTTCATTTTCCATTCCATCATCTTGCATGTATCCCTCATCCTCTCATCCATCAAACTCCCCCACCAATCCATAATCCTTCATCAATCTCCCTCCCCTATCCATCCAATCTCTTATCATCATCTCTTCTATCATATTCTATGCATCTTTTCATCCATTCAAGCTAGCACAAATCATCTAATCACATCCTTGGTATTGTTCGCAGCCTTGCTACAAGCTTGATCCAATCATCACCATTATCATCAACATCGGGATGTATCCTTCCCTATCTTTTGGTGTTGTTTCATGATGTATCCTTCCCTCATCAACAACCCTTTCATCGGGATGCATTCTTCCCTATCCTTGTGCTATTTTCAGCAGTATCCTTCCCTCATCAACAAAATTTTCATCATCATCATTGGGATTTATCTTTCCCTCTCCTCATGTTGTTTTGGGATGTATCCTTCCCTCATCAACAACACTCCATCCATCATCAACCCATTTTGGCTTGTAGCTTGACAAGGGCAACATCACCTTTTTTCCTTACATCCATTTGTGCTTCTCATCATCTCTAATCGCTTATCATCCTTTCTTATCCATCACTTTGCATCATTTTCCTTCTCTCCCCTTTCCTCATCTCATCCATTTCTAGAGCACACTCATGTTCTATTGAACCGACATGTCCTCTTGAGGGGGTATCCTCAATCCCTAATCCTCATCATTTCTTTTTCCTTCCTAAGTCACTCCTTTGAATGATTGGGGCATCTTTTCTAAGCTAACCATCTTCTTCTAGGTTCTATGTTTTAATATTATTTGAAATGATGTTACTTCGTAACACCATCTCAAAGACAGGAAAAATGTAGACACCTAAATTTGGACACTTCATTTGTCCAAATTTACCCCTTTTTCATCTAAATATCCTCTTGTTTGCATTAATTAAGTAATATCGCTATTATTTCATTAATACCCTTAATTATTCTAAATCCCTAAGGTATCTAGTTAAATAATTAAATATGTTACCCCTTTAATTCCCCTCTAATCAAATGAATTAAATAAATATGACATTTATTTAATTCTTCACATGTCACATCCTTCACTTAATCTTAATCAACCTCTTAATCTCTTCATTAGGGATGTGCACATGCCTAATCCTTGATTAGGATGTGTCACATCCTCCAACTTTTGGAAGTTGGCTTCTAATCCTTATTAACCACTAATTATCTTCTAATTACAGATCAGTTAAGCCTAATCCATACCTTGGTCAATTCTCCCCATCCCCTAAGGAATTTTTAATTCCTTTTTATTCATCCAAGGCTCCTCTCTTCCCCATGTGAATTTTTAATTCACTTTTATTCCTCCAAGGAATCTTCTCTTCCCCATGCAAATTCTAGAACCTTTGACTTGTCACTTCACATGTGCCAAAGTCTTCTAGAATCTTTGACTTGTCACATCACTCACATGTGGCAAGTTCCTACCTTTTTGGGAACCTTGTCTTATGCACTAGATTTGTCCAAGCATGTGAATTTTTAATTCACTTTTATTCACCCAAGATTCTCCTCTTCCCTATGGGATCATTGAGAGGTCACATCATCCCTTTTCCAAGGTACTTGTCCTTCCTCCACATCATGTACCTTCCTTCCACCTCACGTCCACATCATCTCATCGTAGGCCATCTCACATTCTACATGTCAAGATGTGAGGGCTTGTGAGTCCTCAACTCACCATAGCCCTCCATCTTGGCCTTGTTGGTTTAATATCAACCATTGAATTCTCTAGATAATTCAAATCCCTCTATAAACACCCCCTCTTTCCTCTCATTTGAGGACCTCATGCATTTGATATCAAACTCTTGCTACTTTGTTATTTGAACATTTTTCCTTCATCATAGCACTTGAATCCACCATTATCACACTTTCAATAATCTTACATCCCATCTTGCATCTTTAATCTCATTTTCCATCCAAGGAGCATACAAAGCATACAATATCAAGGGCCAACCAAGGGATTCAACAAAAAAGAAGGTATAATCCTTTATTGTCTTTATTTCATCTTCTTTCTTTGTGTTATCATTCTTTAGGCTAATCTTGAGGTGTACCTTATGTTTTTCCAATATTGCATATTAGTTATATTTGCATCTTTAGAATAGGATAAACATTTTAGGCATCACAAGATTTATTATTTTTTTAAATAAATCTAGTAGTTTAGAGAATACATTTAATTTTCTACAGATTCTATTCTTACATATTTTTGAAATAATATAGATAACTTATTCAAATTTTTATGTCAAATTTCCTAACTCTGATTTTCTAGATTTTCATTACCACTTAAGGGCCTATTTTTTCCATGATGATCTTACACATACCCTTATGGAATCTTAATTTTTAGGATGCATAGGAGGATTCTACACATCATGACCATAAGATGTATTTCAAGATAATCACAAAGGGTTGTACATAACTATGTAAAGGGTGTGAATCTCAACATCTTAAGTTTTTTTTAAAGTTTGTTTTGCAAATTGGCAATAAACACTTGTTGAAGGTTACCATCAGGAATCTTAATGTTTACTTTTGAATAAAGTGTTTGGTATCTTACTACATCGGTCACTTTCTCATCATCCTTTTGTTTACATTTCATTAAATCAGCTAGGATCATCTTGGGACCCATGTGAATGATGAAGTGGTTGTAAGAGGAATTCTAGTGTCGAAAAATTCCATCGCTTACATTTTGACACTTAATGTGAGAATATTTAATGATAAAATAGACTTAATGTCACCTTGATCTAGTGTTGTGAGGTGTTTTACACTTCCACATTAGGTTTAGGGCCTTTGTAAGGTAAATTAATTTAACTTTTCCTTAATTTAATGTTGTAAAGTGTATTTATTTACTCATTCAAATTAAATTTAGGAGGATTGTAAACTAATGTGGACCTAATCTAGTGTTGTAATGTGTTTTACACATTCACAGGGGATTTCGAGCCCTTGTAAGTTAAACAAACCCAAATTTTCCTTAATTCAGTGTTGTAAACTATATTTATTTACACTTTCACATTGGATTTTGTGTCCCCTTGCATTTATGACCTTAATATAGGCCTATTTGACCCTATATTATGCATCCCAAAGCATATTTCAATAAAAAAGCCCAACAATATCAACATATAAGCTTAAGTTCTTCACTCCCCAACAATTTAGCTAGTAAAATAGCCCCTGTGGGACCCATTTGCCACTTTCATAAAATTAGTCCCATCGAGGTGGGACTCATTCACCTAGATTGGTGAATGAGCCCCATTTGGCCTATTTTCAAGGTTTCAGTAGGAAAAGTTGGGTTTTATGTTCAAATTTCTTCTATGTCGGTCTTGGGGATCAAATAAATGGTCATTTGAGTACATTTTCTATATAAACAAGCTTCCAAATCATTCTTTCACCCAAGAAACATAAGCCCACATGTAATCAAGTCAAGCAAGAAAGGGAAAAGCATTCCAAGATCATTAAGATAGCATTCAAGATCATTTTTAAGGCATTCAAGGGTAGATTCTTCATCCATTGTTGCTAAAATTAAAGATCCATCATCATGTCAAGCATATCAAGAATCAAACATGTTATTGAGATAGTGTTGTGATGTAGCATTTAAGATCCAAGATCAAGCATTATTCTACTCCTATTATCAATATCAAGATCTACATATTGCATGAATATTTCATGTTGAGTTGCAGATTTACAATACATCATCTAAAAAGAATCATTCAAGGTATCATTGTTCATGTTTCATTTCCTATGTTTCTTTTTCCATGTGCTTATTTGATTTTTTTGTCATTTTGTTTAATTACCTAAAAGGGGTTTGACCAAGGTAAACCCCTATTCTCTAACAATCAAATCTCTCTCTCTCTCTCTCTCTCTCTCTCTCTCTCTCTCTCTCTCTCTCTCTCTCTCTCTCTCTTTGTGTGATTGTAGATCTAGGTGCTTTGAAGACTCGAAGATCATTGAAGATTAGGTTACAAGCTTGTTGGAGTTTTCTCCCCATTTTCAAGGTCATAATCTTCATTAAAAGGTCATATATAGCCCCAAAACCAGAGTTTCGGATCCCAAAACTTGGAGAAGTAGATTGAGCAGACTGCCAAGAGTGGATTCAGACCTTGAAATTATAGAATATACAAGCTAGACTCATTTTCTACAAGTGGTGAATGAGTCCTACTGTAATTTTTTTTAATATATTTTTATAGATTTGGATACGCATTTGTCTGAAACCTACTCCTGTGCAATCATCCAGAAATGAGACTAATTTGCCCAGAATGGCGAATGAGTCCCACTAGGTCAAAAAGTCAGAATTTCCAACATTTCAGAGCTCCTTTTAGTCATCTTCAGATTACCAAGTGCACACATTTTATTTCACAGCTTGTTATTCTTATTTATATGCATTTTAAAGTCATTTAGCTCAAGTTTGCATCATATTTGGGTTTTTCATTTCATCTTGCATGTCAATGTCTTTTGCAATTTCTTACTTGGTGGTCAGCCCCTCTTGTAATTTGAATTCATACCCTAGGAAAGTCCCTTAGTAGATATCTTACCTTTATTCTACTCTTGGGTTGAGATCTCTAGGGAATCCTTGAATGTTAGTTGGAGAAAATTGATGTTTTATATCCTAAACAATGGAGCATCCAGTTTTCCATGAAACATTTTGGTGAACCTCCATTTAGAATACCTTATTTTCTGATTTGGAGTCCATCATCATCCTAGATCTAGCTTTTGTTGACTTTTTATTAGTGTTTACATTAGTTAATTAGAATCTAGGGTTTCTAAAATTTTGAATTAGTGAAATTGCATATAGGTTACATTTTTGCATCTCAAATAATTGAAAATCATCTAAAAATTTCATTTTCACTTAGGTTATAGATAATACAACATAAAAGCATAAAAAATAATTTATATTTTTTGAAAATTTTGAAAAAAATCCTTAGTGGGACTCATTTGCCACCTTGGGTGAATCAGCCCTAGAACAGATCTGAAATAACCTTTTACAACATTAAAAACCTTTTTTTACACTTATGTTTTCTACCATTAACTATCTATTTTAGTTGGTGGAGTTTATATTACATGAATTTCATTAGATCTAGCTTAATTTGGCTCATTTCATGCATTACTTAATTTCAAATTTTCATTTCCACATTGTTACATAGCATAATCAATCAATTGTCATCTTCAAAATATGAAAAATTGTGTTAATCTTTTGTATGTTTACTTTATCATTGTTGCATTTCAAGATTGTAGAACAATCATTACATCATATTTTCATTGCAAGAATCTATAGTTTTCATACTTCATGTTCTATTTTCAGATCTTATTGGGTTTTGTAAGAAATTTTTGTTAAGTGCATATGAATATGAGGTCCTTTCCACTCTCTTTTTATTCGTCATTGATCCCTCTCCTAGTATCCCTTCTAAGAGTGAGTTTAGTCTACTGAAAGAAACCTTGGGTGGTCATAACAATCACATTTTTTCTTCTCAAATATCTCTCATACTTTTGAAGAAGATATTGTAGTGTTAGAAGAACTCATCGATGAGAGTTTTGAGAACCCAAGTTGTTTCTCTCCTCTTACTGAGATTCTATTAGGCAAGACATTACTAAACAAGAGGACATAGTGATAATTAATCATGACGATAACATAAGACAACAAGAGACCATTGAAGCATACCCAAATATATCTCCCAACATCTTCTCCTCTTTTGATAACGATGAGGATATGTTGGTGTTAGATAAGTAAACCTTGAAAATCTATGATAACCCTCTTTATGTTTCTTCCCCCACCTATTCTATTTTGGAAGGAATTATGAGACAAAGGAGTGAAAATTTGGACCGTCATGAAAATAACATTTGTTCATCTCCTAGTATCTCCCCTAGAGGTGAAGAAGATACTTTGATGTTAGAAAAAATAACCGATGAAAGTCATGAGAGTCTTATGGAACAAAACAATAACATTATTGATGAACAAGACAATTCAACCATTGATCATTCCCCTACTTGTGATGAATTAATTTTATAAGAACCTAACTTTGAATGCCATGAGCATTTAGTTTGTAGTTCTCCTAAAAACTCTCCTCCTAGGGAGGATATCATGGTCCAAAAAAATCTAAACATTGACACATGTAATAGGGAATCCTTAGATGGAGATGATGAAGTGACATTAGACTCATCTTCACTAAGAGATCATGCAAATAAGCACAACCTTGTTGAGGTTCTAATGACACAAATTGAATCTCCTTTAATTAGTGAGCTTCCTAAGTCACCTCCTATTAGTGAATCACATAAAAAAAATGATTTTTATTGAAATATGGGATCCAATCGAACAATTTTTTGCAGCAACCAAGACATAACATAGTTTCTCAAACATGTAGGGGACTTAAAATTGCTCCCTAACATCACCATTACCTCAACATATTGTGCCTAGTGTTGAATATCTTAAGAAGACTCCTACCAATATATTTGTGTGGCAACTCATTCAACTATCACCTGCATACAAGTGTCTATTTTATGAAATATTACAAATAAAGTGGAAGGAAATACAATCTTATATAAAATCAAACAATGGAACATCCTCCTTTCGTCCCATGCAAGTCACATAGTCAGAAATCACATTCCCTAAACACGAATTACCCTCACTTGAGATTCAAAGCAAGAATGCCGCCTTGATGATAAAGGTGATCATTAATGAAACTATAGTTAGAAACACTCTCATAGATAATGGAGCAAAAATTAATGTTTGTATTATTGACCTCCTCAACAGAATTGACATGGAAAAAATGCCCATTCAACTTAATGATGATCATATTCATGGCTTTGAAAATGTTAACAGGCAACCACTAGGGACTATTACATTACCTATTGACATCAGACCTATAGTATTTCCTACCCCCATCCATATCATGTCAGGATCCCTTTCATACAATCTTCTCCTATGGAGACCATGGATTCATGCTTTGAAAGGAGTCTCCTCTACTCTCCACCATACAATGAAATTTGAATACCACAAAAAGATATACATAGTTGACACAAACGAATGAAGCTATGAATCATATGACAAAAAAACTTCCAACTCCCCTAATACTTTCATTCCAAAATCAAAGGTTGAACATATACAAGTTGATGCTAATCCTTCACTTACAATGAAACTCTTTAGCGAGAATTGGGGGTCATTAGATTTTACGCCTCATTTCAATAAAGAATCCAAAATCTAACCCTCAAGGTCCAAAGAGTAATAAATGATTCATTTTCAGACACAAGTTCTAATGATGATTGGGGTTTCACACCTTCCTTTATAAAGGACTGTCAAATCTCATAATCTAAACCAAAACAAGCTTGTATTTCATTTGGTCAACTTGGTTCTACAACATTACCCCATGGTGGTGATGGGCTCTATGTAACTCCAATCCCTCATGAGGAGGATGCATAACTTTAAAAAGGATTTGTGTTCTTATGAAGAAACTAATCCTTCTCAAAAGCATAAAACCCCTTCATTTGAATTGAAATATTGTTATGGTATTACAATCTCTCTCCTACACATGGATACAATGAAGAGACAAAGAAAATTGACATACCATACTCTTTCAAGAAAGATCTAGATTTACCTCCCCTATCTCCATTTTCATCTAGCCTTATCAGTTAGTGTGTGTATGACACCTTGCACAAATAGAGGAACATATTCTACTATCAATCAAGTGAGTATCTTGTTGAGACTCCTCCAATATTTCTTGATATCTCTCCCTCCAAGAACATAAAATAAATTTTACTAAAAGAGTTCATTTTACACATATCATAAAGTTCATGGTCATTCTACTAATGAATGTAAGGCTTTAAACAACAAAATTCAACATCTTAGTGATTGTGGTGCTCTTCCTTGTGTTGAAGAACCTAATTCCTCTAAATAATACTTAATTTCATACTATTTGGCTCATTATTGTCCTACACTAAGTGGGGGAAAGGGGTTGGATAGCCTTGTCCTTGTATTTAACTTGTTGTTGTCTCTTTTGTCTAAGTTGATCAACTTTCATGTACATATAAGAGAAAGCTTGGGATGTGGATGACATGCCTTAAGTTGGCTCACATGTCACATACTTATCTATGATGTAGTTTGATTCAGAAACATATGACTTGGCATAGGGATTTTTGAATAAGCTCTGATGTCTCCTACTTTAAATTAATTTCTCATAGTAATGGTATTAGCAACCACTTTAAAGTGGGGGCATACATCGACACTCATGTTTCATTGTGTGATTTTATTATTCTTGTGATGCGTCCTTTTCTTGGTGGTGTCATTGGGTTTCATTTCCTCTATGAGCATGGCATTTCTTTGACTTGTCCTCTCTTGGAGAGATTAGGCACAATGTCCCCTAAGAAGAGACCTTGCATGAGCTAAGAAAAATCCCTTTGAGCATTCCCTACACTCTTTTGCATTTACAATACCTCTTATATGGCCATATTGCATAACACACTTTGCATTCTTGTGGAGCCATCTTGTTTGTTCATGAGCTCCAAGCATATGAATTTTTTCTTGTCTCATGAAGCTTGAAGATCATTTTTGTGTGGTGCCTTATCAAATTAACTTTGGTATGGTTTGAGTGGGAAGCCTAACCAAGGCATGATTTTCCCCATAGCCACTTGTGTGTGTGTGTGTGAGTGCATACCGACCATGAGTGTATGTTTCTCACCTTCTTGGATTACTCACCCAATGGACAACCAAGAGTTCTATTACCTCATTGTGAGTGTGTCTATTTGGAAAAATAGTTTAGATTTGATCCACATCGTGTTGGAAAAACGGTCGAGGCTTGGTCCAACTCTTTTTATTTTTAATTGTTTTTGTTTTTATTTCTTGACATTGCATGTTTGTGTATCTTGATGTTGTGTATCATACAACTTGTGCATGTCCTCTTGTGCTTATGTCAGTTTGACTTAGGATCTTGGATCTTGGGGGCTTGACTTCCTCCTCAATCTTTGTTGTCCTAGATCATCCACATTGGTACAATGGGACCCCTCTTGAATGTCTACTTCAGGGTGAGTTTCAAGAAAGTTCATCCTCTCACTAAAGTGGGGGCTAAATGTAGTGTCAAAAAATGTCGTCGCTTACATTTTCACACTTAATATGGGAATATTTAATAATAAACTAGACTTAATGTTTCCTTGATATAGAGTTGTGAGGCATTCTACACTTTCACATTAGGTTTAGGGCCCTTCTAAGCTAAAAATTAACTTAACTCTACCTTAATTTAATGTTGTAAAGTGTATTTATTTACACCTTCACATTAAATTTAGGAGGCCATTAACTTAATGTAGACCTAATCTAGTGTTGTAATGTCTTATACACATTCACATGGGATTTAGGGCCCTTCTAAGCCAAATAGACCAAATCTTGCATTAATTTAGTGTTGTAAAGTCTATTTATTTACACTTTCACATTGAATTTTGGACTCCCTTGCATTTATGACCTTAATATAGGCCCTTATGACCCTATATTATGCATCCCAAGGCATATTTCAATCAAAAACTCGACAATATCAACATATAAGCTTAATTTCTTTACTCTCTGACAGTTTAGCTAGCAAAATAGCCCATGTGGGACCCATTCACCACTTTGGGAAAATGAGTCCCATCTAGGTGGGACTCATTTTCCCATCTTAGTGAATGAGTCCCATTTGGCCCACTTTCAAGGTTTGAGTGGGAAAAACTAGGTTTTAAGTTCAAATTTCTTCTATGTTAGCCTTGGGGATCAAACAAATAGTCATTTGAGTGCATTTCCTATATAAACAAGATTCCAAATAATTATTTCACCCAAGAAACATAATCCTACATGTTATCAAGTCAAGTCAAGCAAGGGTTAAGTATTCGAAGATCATCAAGATAGAATTCAAGATCATTTTTAAGGCATTCAAGGGAAAATTCTTCCTCCATTGTTACAACAATTCAAGATCCATCATCATGTCAAGCATATCAAAGATCAAGCATGTTATTGAGCTAGTGTTGTGATGTAGCATTTTTCTACTCGTATTGTTAAGATCAAGATCTACATCCTTCATGGCCATTTCATGTTAAGTTGTAGATTTAGAAGACATCATCTACAAGGCATCATTCAAGGTATCATTGTTCATGTTTCATGTCCTTATTTCATTTTTTCATCATTTGGTTTAATTACCTAAAAAAATTTTGACCAAGGAAAACCCCTTATTCCCCAACTATCAACACTTTTTATCTCTCTCTCTCTCTTTCTCTTTATATGATTGTAGATCTAGGTTCTTTGAAGACTTGAAGATAATTAAATATTAGGTTACAATATTGTTGGATTTGTCTACCCATTTACAAGCTCATAATCTTCATTAAAAGGTCATCTACAACACTGAAATCAGAGTTTCGGATCCTAAAACTTAGTGAAGCAGATTGAGCAAACTGAAAAGAGCAAATTCAGACCTTGAAATTCTAGAAAATTCAAACTAGACGCATTCACCACAACTAGAGAATGGGTCCCACTATAAGTATTTTTAAGATATTTTTGCATATTTGGATACCCATTTTCATGAAACCTACTCTTGTGCAAAGATCTAGAATTGGGACTGATTCACCCAAAATGGAAAATGAGTCCCACTAGTTCAGAAAGTTAGTATTTGTAGCATTTTAGAGCTCCTTCAAGTCATCTTTAGATTCCTAGGTGCACACATTTCATTTCACAACTTTTTTTTTGTTTTATATGCATTGTTAAGTCATTTAGTTCAAATTTGCAACATATTAGGGTTTTGCATTTCATATTGCATTTCATTCATTTTATATTGCATTTAATTGTCTTTTAAAAGTTCTTACTTGGTGGTGAACCCCTCTTGTAATTTGAATTCATACCCTAGGACAGTCTCTTAGCATATCCCTTACCTTTATTCCACTCTTGGGTTGAGATCTTTAGGGAATTCTTGAATTTTAGTTGGAGAAAATTGACGTTTTATGTCCTAAACCATGGAGCATCCATTTTTCCACCAAACAAGAATCAATAAGTTCATTGAATGAACCAATTGAATTATTTGGTAAGGAAGAGGACCACTCTAAAGTAGTATCCTTCAAGGATCCAGGGAAAATTTTAGCTAAGAAATTATATTCAAAGATGAAATAGCTACATAGGGTTATAAAATCAGAAACATGGTGTTGGTGTTTTATTTTTCTAGCTAGGCTTCATATTTATCTAAGAGGTTTCCAACCACTATATTGAAGAATTCACAAATTTAGTGGCCAAATGACAAGATTCAGTCAAATACTAAGATCTCCTACACTTTAGGCTCTATGAAACCAAGGAGGGTGTTCCTACATGTGTTCATAGAATGCTTCATGCCTCAAGAACACTTCAATACAAAAATATATTCCTATCAGTGCTAATAGATATCATCTACCAGGGTTTTGGAAAACCACTAAGTAAGAACAACTATCTAGAGCTAAAAAAAATGATACAATGTTAGACTTGCATCTCAAGAGAGATAGAATTTAACTTTAAGATGTTCTGACTTTGAACCCACATGTTTAGGGTGACTTTTTTGAATTCCTGAAAGACCCTAAATGAATTAACCAATGCCACATTCAATTGGGCAGGAGTCACATGAGATATAACCCTAATATCATTGAACTGTTCTCACAATACCTTACACCATAAGAATTTTCATCATTCAAAACAACACTCCTTACCACATCCTTAGCACATTACCATAGACCTATAATTCCATTTCAAGCATTTGATTAACTCATTAAGTTAAAGAAAGAGGGTGAATCATACATTCAAATATACCATTGAAGATGAGTGAAAGAACCCTTGATAATTTCATTCACAATCTGTCATAACGCACACAAGAGAGCAATTGTCTTAAATTTTTTAGATTTGTTTCAATATCAGTAATTACAAAGAGCATAGTACGCTTATTCCATGTACATACCCCACCTAGAATGATTTACTAGCTAAAACTTCTCGAATTCTGCATTACATGCTTTCACTATACACCATCTAAAAATTAGGACTCAAAAATCTGACCCCAACAATGAGCCTTGAAATCTCCTTATAGACTAGGAGAGCAACAAGCATCAGTCTCAATTGTTGATACATTTCGACCTAATTTCATTCTAACCAAATGAAATTTCAATCGCATTTCAAAATTCCCCACCATCAGATACAATCATACCATGAGCAGGGGAATCAAAATGGTTACAACGCTTGTAACCAGTCAACTGGAACATAATGCCACCACATCATTCTCGCATCTGTCAACATTAGAACCCAAAAGCAGTAACAACACAATAGAAAAATTGCACAACCCTGACGAATGCATTATCATTATGCACTAGGAAAAAACACATGGCCCCAATATAGGTGACTGCTCCGCATCCTCGCTTCAGTATGAGGCAAGAGAATCACCTTATCCTTGTCAGCACTAACACTAGAGCCAGAAGCAACACACGGTGCCACCATGACAATAGGAAATGCAACAAGGACCTCTTCGTTCTCATCGACCAACTCAGTCAGGGCCATGAGGTAACTATGGTAGTCCAAATGAGTGTTGGGACTTTCACCACAAGAGCCACCAGAGAGCTCAATGGGTGACTTGTATCATCTAGAATTAACCTCAACCTTAGTTTCCTCACCACCCTCATCGGACTCTCTTATCTCTAGATAATTAGCTACCTCATCCCATGTAACTAGTCCTTTGAGTCAAGGACTACTCTTGATGGGAGTCGAGCTGAACCTAACACCTTCAACAAGAACACCAGGAGCACTAGAGATAGTGCTCTATTCTATTAGCATCACCTCCTGCTGCGAACTCTTAGCCTTCATTCTTGTGTTTCTATGCAATGATGAACCATGAAAAACTGACTTACCCATCTTGCTTGCGGGTTCAAAACTTTGCAAGAACAACAATCACTCACAAACGAACACAAACTCAAAAATTAAATGATTCTAATGAATAATTTGCAAGAATTTGTTGAGAAAGCCAGTGCAGAAACCATTAATTCTCTAATTTCATTATGAGCAAGCAAGCAATTAGTGGCTGACGTTGTCACCACTGAAAATCTCCAGGCTTATGGAGAATTTCTTACAACCATCATGATTTCCAGGAGAAAACTACTCACACGCATGGAAATCGGGATGAGATCCATCGAAAGACTTGTGCCATTAATGAATGTAACTTGTAGAGCACAAATAGTCATCACATGGTTGGATCAAAACTTTGAATTCAAACCATTGATGTGATAAGGAACTGGAATGTAGAATGACTCAGATTGAGTCAAACACCATTGACAATACCACATCACCATTTGGAAAACTTGGTGGCCAATCAAATATCTCACAGTAAGAGACACGTAGGCCAGTAGTGGGCCCCAACCAGCCACCTTATACTATAAAGGCATGCTACGTGTCACCATCGCGCACACCTCACAAAACTTTCAAAAACATTAATTCGATCGTGCGAGGTTAGCGAGGGATGGTCATAATTAATCCTCGTCACTAAAAGATTGTTGTCAATTTGATGTCTTTTAGCAGTGTTGGCATATTTGGATCGGTCCCACCTCACCATGCACACCAGATGGCAACATTTTGCATACCTCACATCACTTTGGTGATGTCAGCAAGAAACCCTGCGAGGTTCACGAGGAATAGTCTAGATTCGAGCTCACCGATCTAACGGTCCACAAATCTGCACATGGAAAAAGTTATTCTTAATAATGGGGCCAACTAGGAAGATGGGAGGACAAACCCTTGGAGCACGAAACTTTATACTAAAGTCTAAACATTGGAAAAATGCCCACCCATTTTTTTGGGCAAAATTTATATTAAACCCGAATGTGGAGAAACCGATAGGCCAGGTAAAGGGGCTGGTAATAGCACAACATAAAAGGCTCTGCCAAATGACTTAAGAGACCGGCAACCCATAGTGATAGGTCAACACAAAATTATAATGCAAGGGTTTGTTTGATTAAAATCAAGTTTTAAACAAGGGTGGCAAAACCCTAAACCCTAACATTAGACCCCCATCATGAAGGAAGAATAGACAAGCCCTAGAACTAGACAAAATTTGTGAATTTTTTAAAAAGTCCTATCAGTGGCTCCGACTGGGGATGTATGCCCCTTGTGGGCATAGAAAGAACCTAGATCTCTAGGGAGTAGATGAAATATTAAATCAGATAGGTTCCCTGAAACATTCTCCACTGTGTTGCATTAGAACTTACTTCACATCCAACTTGGTGGCCCTAGGCCCCAAAACAAGGAAAACCAGAATTTACCCCTGTCAAAAATAAAATTATTTGTTATTTGGAGTAAACCATGTCTATAAATTTTTCACTTAAGTGTCCATATGCCATTCAAGTCATCAATATCACCCAAAGCATCATTATTCTTTCCAATGTCACCATCCATTCCATCAATTAGTAATCTGCATCTAGACACTAACTACAATTCATGACCATCGTGACACTTTCCTTTGGCAAATTTCTCATTGTCATGAGTTGAGAGTAATCCATTTGACATTTGACATTCAAATCAGTGTGCACCTTAAAATGGAATCTCTCATATACAACCTGTTGTGTGTCATGCATCTCATATCCAAAAATTTCCAAAACAAAAGATGCACATTTTGGGAAATCCTCACCTTAATGGTTACAACATAAGCCCAACTACCAACATATGTGTTCAAGTATACTTGAATGCTTCCTTATGTCATAAAAATGGGAGTCATATGTCACATATTTCTCCATGAAATTTGTGAATGCATTCATCTCAGGATCCCCACAATACACTACCTCCTGTATCCTATCGTCCAACTCCATGTGAAACACCTCAATAACAAGCTCTAGCCATCCAATGTCAAAAAGGGCAACAAATAGACAACTATGTGCACTGGCCACCTCATGTTTATAACCAACTAATGTATGTGTTAATTTCTAAGTGAAAATTTCAGCAGAAGCTGAAAAATTTTCACCAGCAATATAACTGACACTTCCTTCCTTTGTCACATAAAAGCTCACCGCAAGGGGTGATAACAAGTTCATCTCTACATGAGGGACATAAAAAAAAAAGAAATTATGCTCTAATGCATACTCATTCGTATGAAATTCACTATTACTTCCATTGTTAGGTTGCTCTGTATATGGATCAAGAATTTCAATAGTACCAACACGATTTGTAACATTGTTATCATGTGAAAACCCATCATTGTCATTAATAGATAACAATATTGACTCGAGACCCATATATTTTCCATAATTTCATGCTTGATCATTCCAAAATGAATCCCCTACTTCATCATTATACTCTTGATTTATTACAAATTCATCCATCTCAGCTTCATACAAATAATCAAGAACATCAATAGCACCAATACATTCATTAATGTGCTAGTCATTTTCAGTATTGTACAGATCAAAGTACTGAACACACACCTCCTTTTCTTCAAATTCCTTATCATTCAAACAATAAACATGTCCCATTCATAGAAAACTTGGAGTATACTCCAAGTATTCATCAGGTGTAATTTGTCCCCTTACTTGTAGAAAAATGACATCATGAGCCTCCATACCATCACAAACCTCAGGTAAGGAATATGCTTCCACATTATCTTCAGAGATGCAATCACCACTCCTAGGACCACAATCAATAGTTAGTAACAAAACCTCAACAACATATGCATTGTAATCATGACATGGAAAAGCCTTGTGTGTCTCACTTATCTCTCCATCACTCTACTCCTCAACTATTTGCATGGTTATCCAATCTTCCTCGAAAGGATAAGTGTCATCCACATTTTCTATATATCCACACTTGGTTGATTCTAAAATCTCTATCCATTTAGGGACTTGACCAAGGTCACAAGGCTTCAATTCTTTTGGAAAAACACTCAACCTTGGTTCATAAACCTCAAAAAATAGATCAATGCACACAAAGTCTTTAGGTCTAAACTCATTGGGAATCTCTATCAAGGAATCCAAAAACCTTGAAAACAATTTGAATGGTGATTCCCCTTCCTATCTTCTTACTTCATACAATTCTTGCATAAAAGAGTTTTGATCACCACCACTCAAATCTAGCTGGTGTTCAACTTGGAATTTACCATGATCCTCATACTGTAATGATGGAGACATCACTATTGCCAAAGCATTTCTATCATTAAAATTGTCTCTTCTAGCCAACTCTTGAATTCTATTAGTATGAGATGTGCTGGGATAACCAACACTTGCAGCTAGATACCCTTTCATCATTGAGTATTTTATGTTATTCTCAATTTCCATAGCAATTTGATATGCTTGATATAAGGTTGTAGGTTCCTTATCTCTTAAAAGATGACATCTTTTTGTCAAAGGCACCAAGATATACAACCAAGCACACAACCTCATTTGGTCTTATCTCTTCGGGAATTTCTCTTATAATCTTTGAAAAATTGAGATTAAAAGATGGGACTAATTCATCTTTTCCTATGTGGATTCCCATAAAACTCTTTCACCAAATAAATCAATACAAGACATCACAAACTAATTCCATGAATTAATAGAACATGCAGGAAAATATGGGAACCAATCCCTGGCATCATCCTTCAAAGACTGATCTAATAACTTCATGACAATATCCTCATGATTTACTTCATAATCCCCCATCACATCTATGAAATTTTGCAAATGCTTAGAGGCTGATTCAGAACTGTGTCATGTGAACTTGGGCAAATACTTCCTAACCTTTTTAGGAATCAAATTAGGGAAACCTCTAATACCACTGAAAACAAATGGCATATACCTTTCAATCATAAAGTCCCTTGGAGGGCTTGGTGAAACTTGTTTCCCCTGCATAATTTTATTTTCCATTTCATAGGTAAACCTTCTTATACCCATATTCAAATCAAAATATGGATGTGAATTGCATTTATCCTTATTTCACATAGATTGAATAATTATGCCTTAAGACCTTAAAAGCATAAGTCAAAATGAATATACTCCTCAACTATTACAAATATTACATGTTACATATCAGAAGTACGAAAAGACCTACCACTATTCCCTTCTTAATGCTAATTCATATAATTAGGAACCATTCATCACCCTTAGTTATGAACACTTTCTCATAAACAAAATAATGCTCCTTTTAGATTTATGAGAATACCTAGAAATTAAGCGACACTTGTTAAACTTTTCTCCCTGACTACAAATTTTATAGATCTGGGAGTTTTCCTTGCATGTCAACTGGTTCTTTAGATAGAATCGCCACCTCTTTAACAAAGGACCGAATTTCAAATGAATATGAAATTCTTTTCAAGAATAGATTGTGTTCTGGGTCTTCTTCCACAATAGAGTCACACTCAAATGCTTTGAGATTGTGCTCTTACCAATCCTTTCTAGATCCATAACCTTCAAATATCTAAACTTAAAGTTTAGATTCACCAAACAATTGACTCTGGGATACTACCACCTACTTCTGTGATTCCTTTTTTTTTTAATTTCTTAGAAGTTCTCCCCAATGAAGTCACTATACAACTGGTGACTTGGGTGGGAAAATAATTTAATCATTTTCAATCTCTAGCTACAAACATGATTTTAATGACCCTATTACAGCACGTTCTACAACTAGAACTTCCGATTTCATCCGCAGTAGAGTCACCATTTTGTTGGTGTTTAATTTTTCCAGCTAGGCTTCTTAATTCTCTAAGAGGTTTCTAGCTTCTATATTCAAGAATTCACAAAGTTAGTGTCCATCTGACAAGATTCGGTCAAATACTAAGATCTCCTACACTTTAGGCTCTGTGAAACCAAGGAGGGTGTTCCTACATGTGTTCATAGAATGCTTCATGCCTCAAGAACACTTCAATACATAGATATATTCCTATCAGTGCTAATAGATACCATCTACCAGGGTTTTGGCAAACCACTAAGTAAGAACAACTATCTAGAGCTAGGAAAACTGATACAATGTGAGACTTGCATCTCAAGAGAGATAGAATTTAACTTTAAGATGTTTTGACTTTGAACCCACATGTTTAGTGTGACTATTTTGAATTCCTAAAAGACCCTGAATGAATTAACTAGTGCCACATTCAATTGGGCAGGAGTCACATGAGATATAACCCTCATATCATTGAATTTTTCTCACAATACCTTACACCATAATAATTTTCATCATTCAAAACAACACTCCTTACCACATCCTTAGCACATTACCACAGACCTATAATTCCATTTCAAGCATTTGATTAACTCATTAAGTTAAAGCAAGAAGGTGAATCATACATTCAAATATACCATTGAAGATGAGTGAAAAAACCCTTGATAATTTCATTCACAATTTGTCATAACACACATAGGAGAGCAATTGTCTTAAATTTTTTAGATTTGTTTCAACATACCCCACCTAGAATGATTTACTAGCTAAAACTTCCTAGATTTCACATTACATGATTTCATTATACACCATCTAAACATTAGGACTTAAAAATCTAACCCCAACAAGGAGCCTTGAAATCTCCTTTATAGACCAGGAGAGCAACAAGCATCGGGCTTAATTATCGATACATTTCACCTTACTTTCATTCTAACCAAATGAAATTTCAACTGTATTTCAAAATTCCCCACCATCAGATACAACCATACCATGAGTAGGGGAATAAAAATTGTTACAACCCTTATAATCAGTCGAATGGAACAAAATTCCACCACATCAATCTTGCACCTGTCAACATTAGACCCCAAAAGTAGTAACAAAACCATAGAAAAATTGCACAACCCCGATGACCACATTATCATCCTGCACCAGGAAAAAAACACACGACCCTGATACAAGTGACCACTTTGCATCATCGCTTCAGTATGAAGCGAGAGCATCACCTTACCCTTGTTAGAATTAACACTAGATCCAAAAGCAACACATGGTGTCATAGTGACAATAGGAGATGTAGTGAGGACCTCTTCATTCGCACTAACCAACTCATTCAGGGCCATGATGTAACTACGGTAGTCCAAATTAGTGTCAAAACTTTCACCACAAGATCCACTAGAGAGCTCAATGGGTGAATCATATCGTGCAGACTTCACCTCAACCTCACTTTCCTCACCACCCTCGTCGGACTCTCTTATCTCTAGATAATCAACTACCTCAGCCCATGTAATCAGTCCTTTGAGCCGAGGACTGCTCCTAACGAGAGTCGGGATGAACCAAACACATTCAACAACAACACTAGTAGTAGTAGGGATAGTGCTTTGTTCAATTGCTATTACCTCCTGCTACAAACTCTTAGCCTTCATCCTTGTGCTTCTATGTAATGGCGAACCAGGAACAACTGACTTACCCATCCTATTCTTGGGTTCAAAACTTTGCAAGAATAGAAATCACTCACAAACAAACACAAACTCAAAAATGCAATGATGCTAATGAACAATTAGCAAGCATTTATCAAGCAAGCCAGTGCAAAAACCATTAATGCTCCAATTGTAGTATGATCAAGCTAGCGATTAGTGGCTAACATTGTCACCACTAAAATCCTCCAAGCTTATGGATAATTGCGTACAACCCATCATGATTTCCAAGAGAAAAATGCTCACATGCATGGAAATCAGGATGAGATCCATCGAAAGACTTGCGCCATTAATGAATGTAACTTGCAGAGTGCAAATAGTCATCACATGGGTGGATCAAAACTTTGAATTCAGATCATCGATGTGATAAGGAACTGGCATGTAGAACGACTCAGATTGAGTCAAACACCATTGAAAATCCCACGTCACCATTTGGAAAACCTGGCGGCCAATCACATATCTCACAGTAAGAGACACGCAGGCTAGCAACGATCCCCAACCATCCACCTTATACCACATATCTATGTGATGTCTCACCAACTTGCACACCTCGCAGTACTTTGAAAAACATTAATTCGATTGTGCGAGGTTGCCGAGGGACGGTCATAATTAATCCTTGTCATTAAAAGGTTGTTGTCGATTTGATGTCTTTTAGCAATGCTGCCATATCTGGATCAGCCCCACCTCACTGTACATGACAAATGGTAGCATTTCGAATACCTCACACCACTTTGGCGACATCAACAAGAAACCCTATGAGGTCCATAAGGAATAGTCCAGATTCGAGCTCATCGATCTGATGGTCCACAAATATGCACATGGAAAAATTTATTCATAATAATGGGGCCGACTAGGAAGATGGGAGGAAAAAACAGTGGGGCACGAAACTTTAGACTAAAGTCTAAACATTGGAAAAATGCCCATCCATTTTTTTAGGAAAAAATTATATTAAACCCGAACTTGGAGAAAGTGACAGGCCAAGTAAATGGGTCACTAATAGCAAGACATAAAAGGCTCTACCAAATGACTTAAGAGACTGGCAACCCACAGTGATAGGTCAACACAAAATTATAATGCAAGGGTTTGTTTGATGAAAAATAGGTTTTAAACAAGGGTAGAAAAACCCTAAACCCTAACATTAGACCCCTAGCATGAAGGAAGAACAGACAAGCCCTAGAACTAGGCAAAATTTGTGACAAATTTTAAAATTCCTATCACATGGCTAATAGGATATCCTTTCCCACCATATTTCTCAAATCGGGGAACTTCTATTCCTTATGGTATTTGTGCTCTCAATATCTCTAGGGATAACATACTAGTTTTGATGTAGTGAGAAGGTTGACCATTGTTGTTTTGATTGATGGTTGCAACTTGTTGTTCAATGGATGACATGGTATACATAAGTGTGTTAAGGATGGCATCATTGTTATTGTAGGGTGGAGGGGAATAAGGTTGAGTGGTGTATGTATGTGGAGGGAAAGTGAATTGTAAATTTGTGAGGGTGGATGGTCGAGGAGATATTATATTTAAATGTACATAGCTAAAACAATTCCCTATGGAAATTCCTAAGGAAGTGTTCATATTGCTAGTAGGTTAGATTGTTGTGGAAACTTGAGTACTAGTGTATGTAGGAATGAAAATGAGTATTGTAGAAGGAGTAATTGGTGTTCCACCTTGGCTTTGGGTACATCCCAAAGCTTGAGTAGAACTAGTGATGGCAGGGATGGTGTTTTTAACATTAAGGACATTGGTTGTAGGTAAGGAATTCATGGGAAATGAGGTATGCATATTGTGATCCATAGGGGGTTGATTATCAACATTATTAGGAAGAGAGCTAGAAAACCCAAGATCCACGTAAATGATATATCACGAGATGATATGAGTCTCAAACTACGTCTTTACAATAGTATTGATAATAGGACACCAAGTTGTAAAGCTCATGCAAGGTCCTAGAATGAAATGCAATTTTCATATTCTAAGCAAGATAATTTACTAATTACACTATGCAACAATATAAAACTGAAATGTTGTAAATGCAATTTTGAATTTATACAGTGCACTAAATGAAACAAATTAGGCTAGATGTAATGAAATGAATCAAACAAAAATTCAAGAAACTGACATAGAGATCTAACAACAACAAACATGAGCACAAAATAGAAGTTTTCAATTTCTAGAAACGCAAATTTTAGTTTGATTAGGGACTCATTCATGCTAGGGAAAATGGGTCCTAGATTAGAGTTTTGAAACTGATTTATATAGATTTTAAAGCCTTTTCTAATTTTTTTTAGATTCAAGTCTACTACATTAGGTTTCGGGTTCATATTTCTATAAATGCAATGTGAATTGCATGTTCAAAATGTGACAAAATGATGAACTACAAGACCTAGTTTGATATGTAATAATGTTTTTTATTTTTAAATGCAATTTTATATGATCTAAATCATATGAAAAATGGTTGATTTTTTTATATTTTTTAAATTTAGAGGATGAAAAAAATGCAATTATAAAACCCTAGATAAAATGAAAATTTGAATGCAAACTAAGACACTCCAAAAGAGATCAATTCAATCAAAATGAATGCAAATAAATGCAATATCTAATCTAAGATGAAAAGTGACTCCTAAATAAAAAAATTACAATGCTCAAGAATTCAGGTTCACCAAAATGAAACATAGAAAAAGAGGGATGATGAACCCAAAAGTGATGGTTGGTCAAATAGGTTCACCTTCTACTTTTTGACTAGATGTTTCACTCAATTATGAGAGGTAAAATGTATAAATAACAATTAAAAAAAAACCTAACTACTTTAATAGTAAAATGGAAGATTTTCAGATGTTGAAATGATGTGTACCTTTTTGGAAAAGTGTTGTTTTGGGCCTCATTGAGGACTCATTCACCAAGTGGTGAATGGGTGGAACTATTAGGGTTGTAGAAAATTAGTTTTGGGATCCCGTTCTTCAATATCTGCACTCCCAGATCCAAAGTATTTATCTCTTGAAAGCTGAAAATAAATCCTATAGAGTACTTTCCATGATCTTGCAAGAAAGATGAAAACTTTTGCAACTTTTCAACTTTGAAAATTTTTCTCTTCACTTGATGTTCAATCTAAAACCTACAATCACACATCAAGAGAGAAGAATTTTTTTTTATTATGGAATATAGTTTTTCCTTGGTCAAACCTCATTTTGGTAATTAAACCTTGTAATGAAATAATGTATAAAGGAAAGATGAATGAACAAAAATGTGTAACAATTCACCAATCCTTAATCGAACCTTAGAGAACAAATCCAAAATGAAGCACGAAGTAGCCTCAATGTCTGTAGAACTTGATCATGAACTTGACATAACATAATGGCTTTGAATACTTGAACTTGATCACCAATGCTACAACATCACATTAGCTCAACAACATGCATGACTTTGACATGATGAAATGTTATTTGATTGCTACAATAAAACTTCAATAATCTTCCCTTGAATGCCTTTGATGTACTCTTTAATGCTCTCTTGATCATAAATTTTCTATTGGGACTTAATCATAAAGTTACTTAAATATTCTAGGATGAAACTATGTGAATTAACCTTATATTTATATTTAATAGATTAAATCTCAAAATTCAAATAACACAAGCCAACATCAAATCTAGGATTTGAAATCACTAAAATCCCACCAAGAATATGTTCAAAAAGGGCTGTCATAAGTTATGGAGGACCCATTAACCATGGGGTGAATGGGTCCTGGCATATTTAACTAGGACCAGTTTCGGAGATTGTGAAATAACATGCCAAAAGGGGGTCCTAGGACCTAGTGAGGACTCATTCGGCAGGTGGCGAATGGGTCCCATGTCACTATCTTATGACACAAACCTTGTCAAATTACATGTTGTGAAATTTTATTAATGAGTGTCGGTGTAGACACATAAAATATGACCCGAGCCTCTGGGCTACATTTTTCTATGTCAAACTTCTTCCTCACATAATTAAATTATTTAATTATGTCCTAATTCACACTATTAATTAAATAATTCCTAGTTATTTAATTAATTCATGTCCTATATTCCTCCATGATTGTTTAAATCAATAAATTGTATTTGTTTATTTAAATACATCACTAATTGATCTTTACTGCTATAATTAAATAAATTTTTAATTTATTTAATTATTGATTTCTGCCTACAAGTTAAACAATTATCATTAATTTTTTTTTTTCATTTTCTCCTTCAATTAAATAAAATTGTTTATTTAACCCTCTTTTCATCCCACAAAGTAAATAATTAAAATAAATATTTACTCTCTCTTTATTCCCACTTTTGAATTAAACCATTATTTAATTTCTAAAGTCAACTTTCCTCCATAAATTAAATAAGTTCTATTATTATTTGATTTTCCAACTATCTCTTTTTCTCCACCATTGATTTAATTGTCTCCAATTAAATCTCAGCCCTTCATTTCAAATCTTTCCCTAACCCTAATGCTCCTCATCACATTGAATTCTAGCCTTTGAGTCTAGGGATTCATCAACTTCTAATCCTCTCCATCCATTGTCAATTTGGAATTCTTTAAAAAGGGCTCTCTCTAATCATTTTGATTCACACACACAACACGCTTGGGAACTCTGAGTAATTGAGCATACAATACTTCAATATCTTTCTTGTCTTAGGCATAGGTTATAGTTGTACTTCAACCTGAGGGAAATCATATAATTTACAACAAAATGTAGAGGGCCAATAGAGGTCAATCAATGGAGGCTTGAATACCCCGTGATATTGTTTCAATATTTTTATGCCTCTTGCTTTCTTTATGCTCTATTGTTTATTAGGGTTTAAGTTATTATGTTATTTGCAATTAATTTAAAAAAAATTACCCTATATACAGTCAAGATTTATCCCTTAGAAAGTGCAATTAATTAGGCTTGGCTTTGAATTTAAGGGGCCAATTAAGCTTAACTAATCTCAATTAGTTAATTAAAACCCTAGATTAGTGTGAAATTGTAAAGATACACTTTACAACACCTTAAATATGGCATCATTAAGTCCATTTTATTAAAAGGTTCCTAGACTTAATGTGAATATATAAAACACATTACAACACTAAATCAAGGCAACATTAGGGTTATTTATTAGTAATTATTTCCAAATTAAGGAAAAATGGATACTTTTTTTTTACTAGAGATACTAAAACCATAACATTCTCATCCCCTTTACAAAATAATTTATCTCAATTCTTATCAGCTCTAAATTCTTTTGCATTAATTTTTTTCTCATTTCATCTTGTATTATCAATTATAAATTTCTTCCACTTGAGTAGGAATTTGAAGATGGATCTATTTTTGAAATATCCCACTAGTTTCATAATGATTAACTTAATTTCTAGAATAAATTTGTATTCTTCACCTAACAGGGGAAATTCTAATTATATAAGGATATTGCACTTATGAGTATCCTGTTGAGTGACCTTGTTGAGATCCTTGTAATGTGGTCACATTCTCCATGGATCATGCTTTTTGTTAACAATATTCATTGGGAATAGATATACACTTTAATTCAGATGAATAAATATTCATTGTATTGACTAAATCGTATTATCATGGTATTTGATTGAAGGTAGAACCTTAGAATCATAATTCTTTTGTTAACACTATTGAATAATCTCATTATTTTTTGTCAGTCATAAGTTGTGACAACTTGTGATCCTTTAAAATGTAGTTGTGCTCCTCTACTATAAGCACCTTTCTTCAAAAATTCTCCCATGCTATGAAATCTAATGATATCATTTTATGGTGATTGTACTGTAAATATTTCATATCTTTTCACATGTGTACCAAAATCCATTGATAAAACTTAAAAATTGAAATAAATTATTCTCAATCATTTTATACATTACACACCTAGAATTGCATATACTCCCCTAATAAGAATATAAAATATTTATGAACTTACTTAATAATTTCCCATTTATAATTTTATATGATGGAACCTACAATGACAAGATATTTATTCCCCATCATTTATTAAAACTTGAAAATTATAGATTAAATTTAAAAAAATTGAGCTTATTATATTATGTGTTATTAGTAAATTATGTGTACTACTTGTATCAACCAACACTTTCATATTTTATTTTTATTATAACCAATTAATTTGAGTGTTTGTGATGAATTTATTTCATTGGATACATGTGAGGAAATAGTAGTTCTCTATTTTTTCTTGAATTTTTGTGTCCTTAAGTTCTATATTTGGTTCCCTTTTTGGTACTTCTCCTACTTCTTGAATGTTATTCTTAATAATAATTCTTTTTCTCACTACCAGAAAAGTTATGAAACCTTGACGATATTTTTTATCATAATTTCAACACATACATTTTTCTTTTATTGGTATCTTATCAAGAAGTTTACTAATTTATCTTAATTTAAATAATTTTTCATGGATTTATTAGTTGGATTAGTCATAGTTTTCTCCTTTAATCTTATGAATTTACCTTGCATGAAGAAATGTAAACTATTTTTCTTGCAAGATTAGAATGAACTTCCTCCAATTCTAGATACCATCATGAATAACTATTAAATGTATCAAAGTATATGATTACAATGGGATCCACAAAGGGAACCGAAGAGAAAAATGTGTAAACAAGTATATGAATCTTAACATACATTGGGACAAGGGAAAAACTCTATGTGAAAGATGAAGTATATATCTCAAAAGCCTCATGTTCTACTCTAATCCATAAATTATCTAGGTCTCCTCTTACTAATTTCTATTTTAGAGTATCAAGGAGTTTGTTGAGAGTATTTTTATAAATGGATTGGTGTGTGAATATATGAATGAGTTGGTTTTTTGTTGGATAATCCTATGAATAGCCATCTTTTGCAATGCACTAATAGTACTCTAAAATGAAACATACTAAATGACATGATAGTTATGATCAAGGTCATTAGTGTTCCTAATTTATGTTGTAGGTTAGTGGAAATTATCCATGAGTCCATCACCTATTAATCCCATGAAAAGAGTGAGGGTGTCTACTAAAAATGTCTAGATCATGTATTTTCATGCAATGATGCTATCTCTTGGTAATGGTAGATTTCACACATTTAACACAAATGAAATGAGGATCACTCCACTTCCATTTAAAAGATGATCAATCCTAGAAATCAATAACCTCTTTGGTCCTATGTTCTTCAAAATAATATTTTTTCTTCTCATTGCAACACCATTTCAAAGAGGGGGAAAATATATACACAAAGTATGAGCATACATTAATATTCAATGCACTTATAGTCTTTTAATCCATCAAAATAAATTTTAATATTACATTAAGTACATTATTTTATTGTATTTAAATTAAGTGAATAATATCTACTAATTAGTTAACATAAAATGAATCATTTTCCATATTATTCACAATTAAAGTAACTTAAATCTTAAATTACACCTCATTGGCTAACCATCCTATAAAAATAATCAACTAAATAATCAATTTAGTTTTCTCACTAATCAAACCCATTGATAGGCCATTCAATTTGGAAAACTCAAGATCACAAATTAGTAAATAAATCAAACAATTCTCAAAAAACCAGTCAGGTGAATTGACTACCTAGTCATCTCCATCCAATTAGCAAATTGATTGCCAACTCTATCCATCACATCCACCATTCATTGATCCAACTCATGTTACAAGATTAAATCTCTTCGATTTAGTTTCATATAAAAAATTCTATAAATCAAATCTTAATCTTTTATTTTACCACATTGAATCAAAGAAGTAGATTTTGTTGCATAAAGTTGAAAACATCACAAATCATTCAAGCGCATCCACTATATCCACAATAATGGTCTATATCATATTGACTTGTGCTCCTTTCATTTTCTTTTGATGTAAACTGTTGTTGAGTTCAATTGAAAGGTAAGAGTTGTAATTTCAATTGAAGTTTGATTTGTATTGATTTATCCACCTTTTTCATTCTATTTGATTTCACCTCCCATCAATGTATTGGGAATTTTTAGCTTAATATGTTTAAAGCATGACTATGTCGACAAAAAATGACATAGTCAAAATGTAAAATTTCATTTCTATTGTGAGTCGTATCTCTATTATTGTCAATTCATCATGTTATGATATGCTATGTCTAACATATGTTCAAATCATGATAAGATGTTTTACACAACTTTTTTTAAACATAATTCAATTCAACAATCAAAAAGTCATTTTTCAACAATGAAAATAAGACTATTTAAAACTTTTTAGAACTTTTTTACATGAATAAGATGTAAAATGATTAAATCGTTGACCATTAAACGATGTTTAAATAAGCTCATCTTACCCATAGAATTTGCGTATGAAGAATAGCTACTGCAGCAACTTTCACCGTTCCATACGTTACCATACGATTGTATTCAACTGTGTTTTCTTCTACATACAAAATACGTCATTTTTACTTGGACGGTGAACCTAGCATCTAGAAACTCTTCCATGGATAACCCCATTGGTCAAGGTCATTCATTTATACACGCAAACAGTAATTTCGATGGATAACCGCATTGGTCAAGGTCATTTACGTACTTATTCGACAGGCAATGATCCGTAACATACGCAGAAGCATAGCCCAAATTGACTTGACCGCGAGCACCTTAGCTTACCCTAGTCCCTATTGTATTCTATATATACTCCTTTGCAATGCTTAACATTCACAAATTGTAGCTCTGTTGTTGCGGAATAGGAGAATTGAGTAGGAGAATCATATAGTTTTTGGAGAGAATGGCAGGTAGAGCTATTTGTAGCTTGTGGCGGGCTGTGTTCTTGATGAGTTTTATGTGGGGCTGGTATTGCTGTGTGGGTGAGCAAGGATTAGCCACATTTTACACTCCTCCATATGTCCGTAAGTATATTTTTAATTGTTATCAAATTTCATGACGAGTATTGCCGTTTATGAATGATGTAGTAGTAATTGATTGAACATTGATCAAAGTGAGTGGCCCGTATTGTTGTTTATGATGAGTTTAATAGCTTGTGATTGCTCTGACAGCATCGGCGTGCTATGGAAACGACCCGTCGCAATGAAGCGGCTTGCGGAAGACAATACAGAATCACCTGCACCGGCGCAACGAATCAGGGCGTTCCCATGCCGTGCAAGAGCGGATCCATTGTCGTGAAGATTGTTGATTATTGCCCCGCCGGATGCGCTGGCACCTTCGATTTATCTCAACAGGCTTTCGCCGATATTGCCGATCCTGACGCTGGCAAAGTTTACATTGACTATGAACAGTAAGTTGGTAGCTGATTTCCATTTTTTCTGTTGTTTACCGTAATATGATTTGACATATTCGTTTACTTATTCTTCGTTTGTTTCTCAGGGCCTGAGCATGCTGAGCAGCCATTTTACTAAATAACGCCCGCATCAATGTTAGTGGACATAATAAACCATTTTGACTTTCATGTTGCTGTTACAGTTGCGTTGTACGAAGCAGGGTGCTTTGAATATGCAGCCTTTTAATAAGTATAATTAAGATTACTGAAAAATACAGTCCATTTCTATGATGTCCATCGTATTTATCTTAATTGGAATTAATTCCATATTTAACTTCATTAAATTCCAATCAATTCATACTTTAAAAGTAAAGGGTAATTAGACTTTTTAAAATGTGTTTATAATGTTTGCTTTGTTTTCTCTAAAATAAATAAGCGTTTAGTCTTTCAGAAGTATGCTTTTTCAATGCTTCACGACTATATTACAATTTGCAACCAAACGTGAAACCATCGGTATTGATATATATGTTCAAATAGGTATATGAACTATTTATAATGTTTAGGAAATATTATTTTTTATATATTATATATATATATAAGTATATGTTCATTATAATTAGATAATTTTACTTTTTTATATTATAACAATACAAATTCAATTTTAAAGGTATTTAAAAAATTTATATACAAAATTATAATCTAAGAGGTATTTTTTTATTGTATATTTTTTGGAGGTGAAAAAGTTATATCTCTAATAAGATGAAAAACAACAAAATTTTTGATTTATTAATTAAAAATTACAATTTTTGTCCAATGTGAATCATTCGGTCTTCCTTTAAAATAATTGACCTCTATTGAGTCTAATTTTTAGATGAAATTTGTTTTATATTTAATTACCATTAAACTAATCACTTTCACAGATGAGATTTATGTGTTAAAGATTTTATGATAATAATTATAGAATATAAGTTAGATTTTATTAAAATAAATTTAATTAAGTGTAATTAATTTAAATTAACAAGAATCGGTTGATAATTGTAATAAGTTTTTAGAAATTAAATTTGTGGGTTATGTTTGTTAGTTTTTTATTTAATAGGTAAAAAATGATGGAAATGTTTTTTACTCTATTTGTCAATGTTCATTATTATTCAATTATATAATGTATGCAACTAAAATTGTGATTAGAAATATGATTAGAAATAAAAAAAATTCTACATAAAATGAGTTAGTAGTTTCAAACTAATATTGGAAAATCATTCTACACTAAAAAAATGTTAGCATATTGATAAAAAAGAAAGAGTTTCTAACAAGTAATTTTATTGTAAAAGATTAACAATTAAAATTGAACTTCTACAACAATATCATAAAATAAATTAAACAAAAAATAGATATTATCATAATGTTCTTTACAATTATTTTATAAAGTTCAAATAATTTGCCTCATCATACGTCCATATGTAAGAGATACATAGATTTGAAGATCAATGAAAAAGAGAGCTTCAAATGACTATGAATACAATTTGGGACAAATAATGTAAAAATCATTTCCTTATATAGTAAATTGTATTAAACTTTACCTTTCCAATGCTTACAAATTCATAAAAAATGGATTTTGTGTCAAAAAAAATAAAAAATGTTTGTATAAAATATGATTTTAAGGTTTAAAAAGAGGCTAAAGGGTTTTAGTCAAGTGGTTAAGCCCTTACAAATAATGGATTTAACAAGTGGATAAAATAATTTTTTTTTTTTGTCAAACTAAAAATAATACAATAAGTTTAATATATATAAGAGACTCTGGCTGGTAAGTGTGATCCGTTTATCCCAGTGGATCTAGGTGATTTGGGTTTTGTTAGGACTATGGGACTTTATGTTGTTCATAGGAATGGTCTATTAGCTAGGAAACATCTGTGTGGTAGGGGGAAGATTTAGTGAAGTGGTCATTGGCGTCTCCCTCCTCTTGGTGTGCTGAAAAA
Organism: Sequoiadendron giganteum; assembly: GCA_007115665.2. Taxonomy (NCBI): domain Eukaryota; kingdom Viridiplantae; phylum Streptophyta; class Pinopsida; order Cupressales; family Cupressaceae; genus Sequoiadendron; species Sequoiadendron giganteum. The sequence continues at coordinate 272,923,890 of CM021104.1, read as the reverse complement.
TTAACATTGCTAGACCATCTAGGGGTAATCTTAGACGTGTTGGGGTTGGTGGTATTTACAGCGATAACTCGAGGTGGTGGTTTTCTTTTCAATATATAAAGGCCAAACTCTAATAATTTTATGGAGGCCTTAGCTATTCTTCTAGCAATCGAATGAGCTTGTGCCCTTGGTTGGAGGAATATTATTTATGAGTTGGATTCTCAGGTTGTGATTGATATGCTAAATAAGGGTCATCCTGATTATGTGAATTTTAAACTTGTTGTTGTGGTCAAGAAAATCATTGCTTTGGGTAGGGTTCTAAATTGTATCACCTTTTGTCATATCCCTCGTGAATGGAATAAGGTGGAAGATGACTTGGCTAGATGGGTGTCTAATCGGATGAGTACTTCGAATGTGGATGACTAGGGAAGCCTTCCTAGGAATCTTTCCCAAGTTCTTGAAGAATTTTTCATGGAGGATATGAGATTTTTTTGGGGAGTGTATTAATTAGCTTTGTTTTTTTTCTTTGTCTTTGTACAAATATTTTAGATCAATAAAGTTTTTACCCCTTTTTAAGAAAAAAAAAATCCAATAAGTTTAATATAGTTTGTACACTCAATCCATATAATAGTATAGATCACTAAAGAGAAATCCCTAAAAAAATTATTTTTATTCAAGTTTTTCTACACCAACACCAAAATTTGTCATATTGTATATGATTTTATGTCTCAAGCCTTCTAGACTCAATTGTGAAGTCTATTTTGCTCTTTGAGGCTCAATGTAAAATCTCATTTCTAAATCTATCAAAAAAGAATAAAACCAACAAAATCAGGTTAGCAAAACCTACAAACATAAGGGTTAAATGAGGGACATGGTCTCACCTAGAATGCTAGAAATGTGTATTGAAAAATGTGAAACCATAAGAAAATATTAAAACCCTTATATGAAAAAATCCTTTTTCATTTTCCTACACCTTAGTTTAATAAAAGAAATCATTAAACATGAACAAAATAAATAGAAAAAATCTCACCCATACATGGTAGATTTGTGTGGATTTATTTGTAGTGGCTATTAGGCTTGCTAAAAATTTATTTGAGTTTTATTTTCTACCTGTTGATTCCAAAAGTTGGCAAGGTAATAGCCCTCTATGGGAAACTCAGTTTTAGGGGGGGGCCTATTGCGCCAAACTGAGTAACCTTTGAATATTTAAAGAAGTTGACTTCTTCTATAACTGGGGTTTTGAATGAGAAAAGGAAGAATATATAAAATAAAGGATCTAACTAAGGCGATGTGCCGAGATTTAGATGTTAGGCATGATAAATCTATCTTAGGGATACGACTTAAGGGCCTGCTAGGTAGTCTGTTGTGTTCTAGAATGGTAAAACAAAGATAGAATCCTTAATGATTCACTATATATGACATAAAATAAGCTTCATACATATTTTCTAGAAAGAAGAGTCCAATACATGATCTAAACTAGCAACTTGTATCAATTTATAGAAGTCTGAGAATGATGCATCTAGTACAACAATGGCATAGTAAAACATATCAAATATTGAAGAAAATAGAAAGGCCAAAAAATGGCACAGTCTATGAGTTCTTGTACAATAATCTAATAAAGAAAATAAAGGCCCGACTCTTCTATCTATTTTTCCACTGAAATTTAAACAAAAGTTGGAACTCTTGGAACCCCTGGTTCTAAGGAAGAAGCAATATTTATAATAAAAACCCGGCTTGATGAGCAAGCAACAAGAAATATTCTTCAATCATGAGTAATGATGCACTAGCAATAATTTTCCCTGGTCATTACAACACAAAAGATTCGGGCTATGAATGAGGATGGCCAAAGTCTGGATGCATCCCTTCCGAATGATGGTAGTGGTCCCAACAAACCATCTCTCGGACATGTGAAATTCACTCACGGTGGTAGTTACAGAACATGGTAGCTGGCGATAGTTGTCACCTACTTGGTTTTATCGTGATGGAGCCCTTGGAAGATCACATGGAAAGTGGTCGAGATCCGACGCTCATCATTTCCCATGATCAATGAAAAGCTTGTGTTGTGAAGACATGTGGAGGTCTGTTGCATACTGTGCTGAATGGTGGGGTCCTCCAAGAAATATGTGTGAATTGATGCCATGTGGCAAGTGGTCGTGACCTGAAAGGGAAGTGATGCAAAGAGGCTCAAAAGTTTGCAGACGACTGACACATGGAAGCCCACCGCAAGCTTTTGAAAAGCAACAAGAGGAAAATCCAATGAAGAGTGATCAGTTGACAAGTGGCAGTACTAGCACAGGCTTGTGCATAAGAGAGCCCGACATTACCTTTTCTCCAAATGGGGCGTGGCCGATACTTAGGAAAAATAAACTCACCCAAAGGGAGCTTGGGAATTTTTATGTTCACAACTTCTAGTGACTCATCAGGGGTGTTTCACATGTGAAATAAGGAACCCAAATTTTGTTGGTTTGTAGACCAAAGACCTATCAATTGGGCGGTGCGGTTAGAGCTTTGAGAGGGCGGTCTACAGAGGTAGCCATTCATCTTCAGATTGGGGCAATAAGTCATGCATATTTTCCTGCGGTCTCCATAGCTTGATCACTTCCTTGTAAGGAAGTGCTAATGACATATTGACCCATGACTCAAATTGAAAAAGGAGATGCATGATCAACTGAGTGATGTCCTCAAAATCTTCTATGACAAGGGGTTGGCTGAAATTTTGCAAGGTAGGCACATCCCATTGCTTTTCCTTGATCTTTGTTGCAATATGCTCCATTGTGGCCATTGACTCATCCTCAAGGAAAAGAGAAGGTAAACCCATCTGAGCTATATGGGAGAACCTAGACCTTATTCTATTCATGGCATGATCCAACCTGGCCACACATTCACTGAGATGAAGGATAACTTCGTGGTAGTGGATCACCCTATTGCTATTTTAGCAGCAACTCTTTGGTCTTCAATCCCTATATTTTCCATGACTTCATCTGAGACCTGATATAACCTATTTAATAATCCCTCGGCCTCTAGAACTCTCTCCATGATGGACTGAGTAATTTTCTCGATTGCCTTGTGAACCATTCTACTAAGACTTCTTTCCTTTGCCACAAAATAGAGTGTCGACTGTAGAGTTAGGCAGAATGCATTCACTCTTTCCCAATATGAGATGTGTAATTGCTAGGCTATTTGTAGGAGGTCTATTTCATCAGCCAAGGGTAAGGCTGATTCCTTCAATAGGGTGATCTCCTCATCCTATAGTTCGATATCACTTGCAAGCTCCACAACCTTTTGGTTTGTTGTGGTGAGTTGCCCCTACAACTTTTGTGACTCTATGAGATACCTATCCTCGGCTCGTTGTTTGTTTGTCGCTTCTTGCTCTATTGTAGATTTAAGCTCTACTATTTCATTTTCCATTTGAGCATGGTGAATCTAGAAATCTATATCCTTTTGTTGCATCTGCGGCTTTAATTGATGAGATTCCTCATCTTTCTGTTGTATGTCCAACCCCAATTTTTCCAATTGGTCTTGATACTCCTGATTCTTTTGTCATAGCTTGGTGACTAGATTAGGATCAATTGACTAAAGGTTCACAATTTATCCTCGGATCTTTGCTTCTTCTGCCTCCCTTAGAGGTGATCCCACAATAGTGGTTTACAATTTTTAGCCAAACTGGACACTAAAATTATTATTTTTAACTAAATCTTCACATTCGGGCACTTATAGCGGCTAAACCGTGAGGAATTTGAAGATGATGAAAACTAGAGTCTCATCACATTTTGTTTGCATATTCTAAAAATATTTTTTTCAAAATTTTTCGAATAAGATTGCACTTCTTTTTCCATCTCCCACAAAAAACTGGTTATTTTCTAAAAACAACATTTTTTAAAAGTGATGCTCACCATATACAACATAACTTTTTTTGTATGAAGGATAAAATTTAGATTTTTAGCTACGATATCTAGCACTTTCATTTGGTCTCATATTTTTTTATTGAATATTTTTTCCTTAATAAAGTTTCGAAGTCAAACCAATTGCAATTCAGACATAGGCGAACTGTATACAACATAACTTTTTTTTTATGTATCAAAATTCAATTTTTTTTTTTTTTAATGGATGAAGGACATCAATACCTAGCATGAACATATTTAAAAAAAATTATTTTAATAATTTTCTATTTTTCCACATGTGCAAAACTGAGAGCTTGATTTTCGGTGAAAAACCTATGTTTAATAAAACTAAAAAAACATATACATAATAAAACCAAAACATATTAAAATTATATTCATGGGATAACTCATTTCAAGGACTGCCATAATAATTTCAAATAAATTTTAAATGAATTCATTTGATCCCCCAAAAGGTAAATCAAAAGTGATTTTTTATCAACATTTTGATAGGTGTAAAGGAGACTCATTTATAGGAATGGTTTAAAACTAGTGAGGTTCTATCCAAGGGGGTTTGATCTAAGGTGGGTTGATAAAACCCTTTTCAATTGGAATCCTTAAAATGGAACTTTTAAAAGCTTAAATCATTATATTTTCTAAAAATATATGATTTTAGCAAAAATCAGTTCCTCTCAGAAATTGTAAACCAGCTTTGTGGGATCACCCTTAGCAGTGATAGGCATTTAAAATCAACCTCCATAGAATTTTCCTTGGAGAGCAAGACTTCGACTCTACCCTTCAGGTTTTTTATCTCTTCCTCCTTTTTCTTGAGTTGGCGACTAAACTTAAGAAAGCTGAGTGGTCACTACCCATTATGTTTCCTCCATGAGCTCCACCTTATCCCATGGCTAGGCTATGCTCAAGTCGAGCCCTATGGCATACATGTTGTAATCGTTCGGTTGCATCTCTCCTTGCCATTTGTTGACAGTCAGGATCATAGTCGCAAAGTATAGCGACTACTAGGACTCATGGAAAATAGTGTGTAACTTTGGCTTCACTGGTCTCTTGGCATTTTTAACTCTTCTCTTCTAGGTTCTGATCACTCATGCTTGCTTGGTTTTATCGCCTTCCAACAAGAATTCAGTGGAAAATCTGATGAGTTCGCTTGCAAAAGGTTCATTGGGAGGAAGGGAGAAAGGAAATGAGAGGACATCAATCCTAGGTTACCTCTTCTTTGGAATATTGATGGTTTGAGTTGAGAAAGGAGGGATACTCTAGTAATCGAACTGAGAACCTGAAGGGCTTGAGGAGGTTGGAGTCATAATGGTCTCCATCTGTTGGGAAGAGTAGATTGGCTCAAATATTGTCGTGGCAGGGGTGTATCAATGAAGGTAGCGAGGGAAGAGTGTATGATGATTTAGGACGTGGAATGGGCCAAGGCGAATGGTGTGAGGTTTCATGGAGGAATAAGGGTGAATGGAAACACATGAGTGAACTATGTGAAACCTCCCACAATCATTGAAGCAGAGGCCAAAATGCATTGGCCGATGTATGAAACAAGGGGTGTCACCCATACAACAAGGGTGACAATTGTTTATGAAACTAGAGAAGAGGGATCAAAAGATACTTGCGGTGTGGATGGTTGCAGTTCTTGATCTGTTGCTGGCTCCTCACTTGCATCGGGGCCTTCTGAACATTCGCCAAAAAGTACCTCGGTTTGTTGCTGCTTTACTAGTGGTGAGCTATCAACCACTACTGTTTCAATTTGTTTTGGTGAGGTTGCCAGGGTTCTCCTTGTTTTCCAAGTGTGAGTCAGTGAAGACTTTGCATTTGATATATTAACCCGTATGTTGGAGGAAACCTTAATAGGTTGTTTAAATGCCTTTCCTATTTGTCATGCCGAGGTGTTTTGTATTTCCACTTCTAGTTGAGCACCTTCATCTGACTGCGACTTGACATCCTAGGAACTGGAATTCTTTTCACCACTCTTGTCAGAATTTGGATGCTCATTGTTCCACAATTTGTCAAAACTGGCATCCAACTCCAGGCTGTTATAGGGAGCCTCATTCTACTAGGTTTCTTGGCAGTATATCCAAAAGTTATTGATGTTCTTCTCCTTCCAGCCAGGTAAGGGCACCAAGATGGTTTCCAAAAATGGGACTTAAGTGGACAACTTTTTTCTAAAATCAGAAAATACTAACCTTGGACGTGAAATTGAGGATAGTTACACTCAAAATTTTGAGATGGAACAAAAACAAGGATCGAACTGGTCTGAGTTTACTTTCTAAACTACTAATTTATTTTAAAAATGGTTGATATTAAGGGGTTCAAAAGAGGGACGTACACAAATTAGTGTTGTTTTTATCAGAAAAAACATAACATAACAACTCTTGTACAACCCTCGTACGGTGAACTTTTTTCTAGTATTTTGAAAATCACAATGATTAGAAGTTAGCTAGCAGTATGTAGTTGATGCACAATTTTTTTGATAATTTTTTAATGAAGATTTGATTTTTTACTAATTTTTGAAGTGGACATTTCCTGAAAAATAGAATTTTGGCCGTGCTACCGCTACAAATTTTGGAAACTAATTGAATTTTATTTTATTTATTTTTAAAAATTTGTAGAATGGAGTCTAGTTTATAAAAGTTTAATTTATTTGAAAATTCGATGAAGGGTTAATTTATAACGAAAAAATACCAAACATACTTTTTGGCAAAAAAAACATTTACAAATAAAATAAATTATGGATGAAAGGCTTAACATTTTCAGATAGTGAAAAAAACTACATAGTTGGATAGCTGAGAGAGAACCCAACATTACCCATGTGTTCGATTTTTTCGATATTGAACCACGTACAATCTTGACGGTGAGCACGAACTCGATTATGTGAAATATTGTAGATTTTTTTTTAAAATGTCTCTAGTCGTTGGGAATGCCTTCCAAGCATTTGGGTTGGTATTCCAAGGAAAATACCAAGCCTAAGGCTTAGGAATTATGAAAGCAAGATATAATGCGCTCACATTATATTTCAATTTTGACATTGATTTTGCTTCTACGAGAAACATGTCAAGTAAGACATAATGCGAGCACATTATAACGCACTCACGTTATGTCCTCCTCTATGTTAAATTTTAATATATTGAATGTATGCTTGTATTTCATGTATGCATGCTTGAATGTATGTACATATGCCTGTATGTATCAATGCATATATATTGTATGTATGTATGTAATATTGTATCTACACATGTATGTATGTATGCTTGTATGGATGTAGGTGTAAATGATAGATTTTTCTGCAAACGAGAATAACAATGTTAAATCTTAATCTAAATAATAATCTAAAATCAAATAACAAAGAATGAATAAGTAAACTAAATAAACTAAACAATTAATGGAAAGCTCTCACCAAATTTGTGTTTACTCCTTCGAAATATCTTGATTGTCCTTCTCCATTTTTCCTTTTCAGTATTCTCGCCCTTAGATTTATATGTTTGAATGCAAGTATAACTTTGTTGAGTGTCTAAGAGAAATATCGAAGATGAATCTCTTCTCAAAAGTGTATGATTTCGGGAGGAGGAATAATGATTATGATAGGCCATTTTATAGATTTTGGGTTTTCAAACGATCGGCTCAGATTGAAAGAGAGATCAACGGATGAGATTGATGAATGCCATGTGATGTGAGTTCAGTGTCAGATAGAATGTGAGTTAGAACATGAGTTCAGGAAAGACTGAAGATAGAGACTAAGTTAGAACGTGAGTTAGAACACAAGTTCACAATCTTAATCTCCAAAAATAGAAGAAATAGACTTTGTATGCAAAAGCCAAAGTTGGAACTTGAAGACTAATGCATTCCAATGCAAATAGGAGTTAGAACTAGTTAGTCGACTAGTTGTAATGGAAAGTCTTCTCGTAGAGATAGAAAGGTGTTGAATTAGGAGATAACTAGAGAACTAAAAATAGATCTCGATTCAGAAGGTGAGTGAATGACTTAGATAACTGAATGATAGAGGAATGTGACATAATTAATTAAATATGAATTAAATGTTAATTTAATTCAACATTCAAAAATAAGAGACTTTGAGTTGGGGCCCTAGCTCGGTTGGCTAAATCTTTCGTATTGTAGGAGGTTGGTCACGAGGTCTAGTCTCCCCCACCCCCGTGGTACCGGAGGGCGTGTCACGCTAGCGCCGCCAGTCACGTTAAAAAGTTTACCAGGCGCACTGCAGTTTATAAAGGGTCGTGCTACCCGATTCCTACAGTCTAATAAAAATAAAATAAAAAAAATAAGAGACTTTAATTAAATAAATAAAGTAATTTATTTAATTGGACTGTTTGAAAAGGATAATATAAATAATTAAATAATAAATATTTAATTATAGATAAAGGGGGTTAAACGAATAATTAAATAAAGATATTTAATTATAGTTAGAAAAGCATGATAAAGGGGGAATAATTAATTAGTTCGCAACATAATTAAATAAATATGAGTTATTTAATTAATCAAGTTGAATAAATATTAATAACAAATTAATGAATTAATTAAAAAGGGTATTTAATTAATAGAGGAAATATGTGTTAGAAAGGTTAATTAAATAATATGCATTATTTAATCAAGACCACGGACTATAGAAAATTATGTCGAATATGTACTCACAGGCCTAGACCAATTTTTTATATCTACAGTTTTCCCCTCTTTGATACAATGTTGGTACGGCGTTGTGTCAAATAAAATATGCCCTGATGGTGCCCCAGCATGAAATAGGTTAGGGTATGCCCCCTTGGGAAAATTGACAATTTTTGAAAAATTCTAGAAAAATCAAGAAATATTCCTAATAAGTCAATTTGATAGTAAAAAATGCTATGGAGATGATGAAATTGAAATTGGAGTTAATACGGACGAATACGGGTCATTGGAAGTTGAAAGGTAACACGGCCAATAAATTAGGGCTGAGAAAATGCCATTTGAAACCCACCTATAAATAGAAATTAGGGATAAACCTAATTCATTTACACCCGAAGGAGATAGAAAAAGAGGAGTTTTTGCTCTGACTAGCAGATGAAATGGCACCCATTCCATATGTTGCGCATCGAGGTTATCGGATCCAGACGTTCAAGAGGCCAGCTGACGTAGGACCAGCGATATGTACCTGAAAACAAACTTGTCAAAATTATTTTTGCATGTATTTTTAGGAATTAGAAAATCAATTATGCAAATGCGGTGCATCGTAAGCGATGCATATGTCATCGTATTCGCCGCATTTGACTACGAAATGATGCATGTGTAAAAATACGTTTAGGTTAGGTTGGTTGGTTTAGGGAATGATCGCATGTGAAGTATAATTCACCATATGTGTAGTTATGCAATGCATAAGCATTAGGAATAGATGCATGCGGTATAGTGAACCACATATGCATTTTTGAGACACATATGTAGTAGATAGAAGGTTAATGAAAAATGCACCGCATGTGGTTTAGTGAATCGCATGTGTAGTTGGATGACCGGGATGTGGAAAATATGCGACGCATATATAATATGCACTGCATGTGAGGCTCTGTGCAACACATTTGCAAAAAAGCACCGCATCTATAATGTGACCGCATTTGACTGGTAAAATTTTTGAAAGAAATTTCTAAGTAAATCTTGAAAATTCTTGACATCATGGTTTAAATGCAGGTTGTACTAGATCCTATATATATGCGGGAATCATATCTAGATATGTACGATCTGAGAGATAGCCTGACTAGTGGAGAGATACAGCTGCTGTCTAGACTTGGTTTACGTCATTGCCTCTCGATGCCTGCGATTCAGGCAAATGGAGGGATGCTTACGGCATTATGCGAGTGATGGCACTGAGAGACTTCATCATTCCATCTACCAATTGGGGAGGCCACTGTCACATTAGAGGATGTGTGCCAGATTTTGAGACTATTGATCAGAGGTGAGTGGGTTATGTACGATACCCAGCAAGGATTGACGGAGCTTGCTAGATCTTATCAGGTAGACGACATTAGGATGCTCGAGATCGAGCACTATGAGATCAGGTGGTCAATTTTAGCTTATAGATATGATAGGATTGACTGCATTTTATGTACATTGATCGGGGGTATAGTTCTACCAGACCGACGGGGTCATGGCTTTCCAATGGGATGGGGAGCTATGTTGATTGGCATGCTAAAGAGTGAGACAAGGTATGCATGGGTCCATGTCTACTCGAGATGTTATACTTTCATCTTCATGACATTGCATATAGAGATGCACAGTCACTTAGTTGTGGGACTACACTACTGATGGTATGGGGTTGGGAGAGGATAGTTGTCTTTCATCCGCGAGTTATTGTAGAGAGACCAGAGAGACATCCTTATGTGTTCCGATATACAGGACAGATCACACAGACACATGCTGGGGACACAGGGTATTGGAGACACGCATTGGACATTTTAGATCAGTTTACATGTAGACCATACTTGGATTGTGAGGAGTGGCTAGATGATGAGAGACATTTACTATTCTGCAGACAGACACAGTATCTCATTGGGAGGACTATTTCGAGTGTGCATATTATAGAGAGGCATCTACCAGAGCGGGTCATGACACAATTTCGAGAGGTTCAGGATGAGCCTCGAGGTAGAGTAGAGTTTGCTCAGTCATCGAGAGAGGTTCCATTGTGGGGACCCATGATTCCAGTGGCTACTGTGGAGGCAGACATATAGGCATTACAACCATTATGTTAGGGTTGGAGTGATGGATTAGTAGATCTAGGGACTATAGCTGCATACGATGCATGGTGGGCGGAGCATCACCTAATTCCTTATACAGATCTTGACCAGCCAGCACCAGTCACGAGATGAGGCACAGGGTCGAGAGGATGATGGAAAGGTGGAGGTGCTAGAGTGGGTAGAGTTGGTGGTAGAGGTGATGGAGATGACGACAGAGGTAGAGGTAGAGGCAGGAGACGAGGACGGAGAGGGGGTCAGGTAGGTGGACATGCACCTATTCAGAAGGCAGTAGCAGTTGATGTACCGATGGTAGACATCGGAGGGAGAGTGGATGTATAGGTTCGGGGTGAGCATGTTGTAGCAGAGGTAGTGGTTGAGGAGCGTGTAGAGGTAGATGTCGAAGTAGAGGATGTTGCAGAGGATGTAGATATGGATGTGGCTATAGACCCTCTAGGTATTTTGGTAGGATATGGATAGGATGATGTTGAGGATGATGTTGAGGATGATGTCAAGGAGGAGGCACCGATGGAGGAGCAGGAGAGAGAGCTCAGAGATCGGATTGTAGAGGGGAGACGGGATGAGGATGCTCCTAGAGATGGTGATAGAGAGGCTTTGGAGGAGAGACTCAGACTTATGACTATAGAGTTTGAGGCGATGAGACTAGAGAGAGACAGTGCCTAAACAAAGAGGGACAATGCATATGCAGACAGGGATAGTGCATATACTGAGAGGGACAATGCTCGTACAGAGAGGGATAGTCCTCTTATGGAGAGAGACCAGGCTATAGCGTGGAGACATGAGATAGAGCAGCAGTTCATGGAGGTTGGATGCCTTTGCAATGGGTCCTCATCTGATGGCATGGTACGAGAGTTGATCAGATCGGTGGAGAGAGCTACATACTACATAGATCTTTATGAGGCAGCAGTGCCTATAGATAGACAAGGTCGTACATTTTGAGAGGTGCATAGTCAGAGCAGGAGTCATACTCGGAGTCAGAGGACATAGAGTACCGAGGGGGTGGTAGGACCATCGAGGACAGGTCCATATGAGAGGTCTTCCACCTCGCATAGAGCACCTTTGAGTCTTTTTCCACCACCATCACCATGTGATAGTAGGGGTAGCGGGACACGATGATAGGGACTTATGTAGACATTTGTATTTTGATCAGAGAGCCTACGAGCTCATGTTTTATTTATGGCTACATTCAGACATTGTATTGTGACACACTATTTTTGAGTGATATATATATATGATTTTGGCGGCTTCTACATGATATGTAGTTCTATGTTATGGATGATGTTTTATTTCTATATGATTATGTTTCCTAGATGATGTATGTACATGTGTTATTAATGAATGTTTGTATATGTTATGAGTTATGCATTTAATAATGATGTTATCGATGTCTTAATTTACTTATGATAATGGATGCAATGTTCTATATGATGCTTATTTATATGTGATGGTAATGTACATGCAATATTTACATTATTTATGTTATGATGAAATGCCTACTATGTATGATTTCTGTGTACACCTAAAATTGGTCTGGAGAATTCCTATTAATTAAATACGAATTATTTGATTAATTATCCTGGTTTCCTCTATTGTTTGAATAAATAAAAATATTTATTTATATAGTTCACAATTAAATTCATCTTAATTAAATAAACAAAATTAAATACTTTGTTCGATTTAATTATCAAATCCCTATTTCAATCTATCACATCGATTCTAAATTAATTAAATAAAGACAAAACAATTTATTGATTAATTGCCACATTCTTTTGTTTAATTTAATAAACAACTATCCTATAGTTCATTTAATTAAATTACTTATCTCTCTTTTTCTAATTTAAATAAATAAAAAATATTTGAATTAAAGCACAAAAAATATTCCATCTATATTCTCTCAAAAATGAATTAGATATCCTATGTCTAAACCATGTCTAAAATATGTCAAAATTAATTGATTGAAACTTCACGGGAAGTTTTGGAGACAAATTGGAGACAAATTTGGAATTTGATCTCTCAATCTTTCATCAATCTTTCCTCTTCTCTTGCTCGATGTTTTCATGGGTAGAGACAATCTCCATTTTTCTCTCAATCTCCTCCATCTCTCACCATTCAATTCTCTAGATTGAATCCAAGCCTCTCAAAGCTTTCCCTATGCATTTCTAGAGCTAGGAATTCTATAAATATAGCCTCATTGAACCAAGAAAAGGATCCAGATAATCAAGTTTATGCACTCTTACTCTGCAGGAATTCAAGCATCAACAATCTAGCTTCAAGAATTCAACTGTCAAGCAATCAAGCTTTCACAATCATGGCTGCCTCCTGTAGCAACAATTATCTGTTTCATATCTATCTATATATGCTAGTTTACATGATTTATCATTTAGCATTACATTATCATTATCTCGTTCTTTGAATTGTCATTTTAACAGTCTTATTTGCTTACACAATCTGAGAGCAATCAAGATCTAATAAATCTTTGGAGATAGAGAACAATATGACGCTTTCAATTGATTACTGTTTTGAATTGATTCAATTTGTTTAATCATTGATATAATGTCTTATTAAGAAGTGTTTTAATCTTATTCACATATTCACACTTACAATTTGGCGCAAACCGTGGGGCATTAACCCCAATTTTATCAAAATTATCAATTTTTTGAAAAGTGTCACGCAAGTTTTCAGCATGTTTTTCTTGTAGCGCTTCTGTTAAAAGTTTTAGCGCTTCTGGTCATTGTTTTAGCGCTTTCGGTTTAGCACTTCCGGTCACTGTTCTAGCACTTATGGTCACTATTTTAGCGTATCGGGTAATTTAGCGCTTCCATGGTAAACTTCAGCGCTTTCAGGTTTTAGCGCATCAAGTAACTGTTTCAGCGCTTCGGTGCAATATTCCAGTGCTTTTGTAAAATCAGTCTGGATCCGATGCATCCGAGGCCAAATTTTATTTTTTTCAAAGTCGGACTAAAATTGATCATTCTAGGATAGCCACTTCAAAGTTTCTAAAAATCTATCAATCCTAGGATAGTCACTTTCTTGTTTTTCTTAAAGCAAATCTATCAATCCTAGGATAGTCACCGCATTTTTATAGTACAAGTTAAAAAGAACATCATGATTTGTATGAAGCAACACCTTCACATAGATTAGAAAATTTCTTTTTGGGCTTTTAAAACTGAACAAACTTATATGTTGTGCTTGTGGTGATTAGGCTTATGCTCTCCCCTTAACTGGGTGACCAAAGTGCCAAATTCACTTTTACTTCATGTCATTTACACTTTATTAAATCCTTTAGCAGGCCTGTCATAGTGGGAAAAAGTACTCACCCTATGGGAACGACCTAAGTGGGAGCAACCAAAGCTAGGTTTTCCAACCCACTATAATAAAAATGCAAGTTGTTGATGAAAGTCCAACTTGATGGTAGTAGGCAAGATAACCATCCCCAAAATATTTGTTCTAAAGATTGGGAGGTCAACTGAGGGAGTTTATCTATTTGCCACACCGAACGGAACCCTATCTACGAACCAAAGAGTAGTTTCCCACTGAGTCAATATCCATATATTGTCATACTCACGGTGCAAGGGGAGGGAAGAATCTTCCCCCAAGACACTCACCATATAATTACCAAGGACCGCTTGCACAAGGGATTCGGTATCTACTTCTATCACTTTGAGTACGCGCCTGGCAACGACAAAAACATGGGCACCCTCTAGGGGGTGACACTGTTGTGTGAGTCAACGTAATTCAAGATGTGGGTTATGAGTATAATGATGACCTACTTGTCCTTAAGTGTGAGTCTATTTGATTTATGTACAATTTTCAAAACAACCCATCAAAATCAAGAAGGATCATGTTTGATTCTTAAACATACACTTGTTGTTTAGACTCTACGTCTTAAAGAAACAACAGTTTTACAAATGCTTGTTGTGTTTTCAAAACATTAATTCAAATAATATCATCCTGAAAAACACAAAGAAAATATAAATCTATTGGAAACTAATGTCAGACAGTTAACATCAAAATTTGGATTTTTATCAGAACATAAACTTTCCTAAATCAAAACAAAGTCTTAAACTTGCATAAATTGGACTTTACGACTGAATTTGTTCAAATCAAAACAAGATCTACCATCCAAAAGTGTCTCAATCAAATAGATTTGATTAGTAAGTTAAGTTTTAGGATCAGTCATCCTAAATCAAAGAAACGAAACCCTATAATAAAACTCATCCACTTAGTCTAATCAATAGAATCTATCATTCTATTTGACTTAAGTTAATATCCTTGACACTATACCAAACTAAGATCAAAAAGTTTATTGGAAACAATAATGTTAATATATCCATTTTATTAAGGTCATGAAGACTAAAAATCCAAAGAACAGGAAATTGGAACTCAAACCGCCATGGCCAAAATAGATGAGGATCAATTGAATGCTCTAACTCATCAAATGAAAAAACTTCAACAACAAATCTGGGATGTGCAAAGGGAAAGAACCACAAAGAGATATTTTTTGCCAGACATTTGTGCTTATTCCTCTAAAAAAAATCTTGACATGACACCCTCTCCACCAACAACTACATCATCCAAGTTCGATGTCTTTGAATTTTTACAAAAGATCCATAAGCCCAAATCTAAATCCTCAAACACAAATGATATTGAGAAATCCTATCATGTGATGCATTTATCTCCATCCACGATAAGCCAAAATAAACCTCAAGATTCTTTCACTCAGGCTAACAAATCCATCCAATCATCCTCTTCTATCATATCTTCAACATCCAATGATTCATGTCAATCTCTCAATCCAAAGCATCCTAGCATAGACTCCCCTACACATCAAGATCAAAATATTCTTTCCACTCCATCCAATGATATCAAAATTCCACAAACTCTTCCAATCTTTGATCAAGATCCCATTTCTCAAGAATCTTATGATGATCCCCTCCTTTCACTTTTCATCCAAAATGATTCCCTTCCATCTCAAGAGACAAGTATCCTTCCAGGTTCTTCTTCCATATCATCTCACCAATCCATACCATCTCATGATTCTATTACATCACAAGAGCATGATAGTTCTTCCATCCTATCTAATAATGTCTTACCAACTGATGATCAAGACATTCTTTCTACACAATCTCATGATTCCCTTCCTCATCAAGGTCAAGATATGCTTCCATTCAAGGATACCCTTTCATCCCATGAAGATGTTTATCCTTCTCATGATAAAGATATGCCTTTCATACCACTTCATAATTCCTTTCCAAATCAAGATCAAAACACCCCATCATCCCCATGTCAAGAACCTATCACACCTATTCAAGCTATCCATGAACCCCACACCTATAGATTGGGATCCTCCACTTTTATCCATTCTGGTTTACTTCCAACACCTATCCTCTCATCCATTTCATATCCTCCCCAAAATGGACTTGCATCTTGTTTCACAAACAATACATATCCCATTGGTAAACAAATGTGTCAAAGTATGAATCACAAAGGAAAAGGATTAGGCCTTCATGAACAAGGTATCTTAGAACCCCTTTTTGTTCAAAGAAACCCATATCACCACGGCCTTGGTTATACACCTAAGTGTCTTAGTTCATCAGACCTACCATCTATCTTAGGTCCTCATCCTAATCCTCCAAACATACCATCTATCCTAGGTCCTCATCCTAGTCCATCAAACCTTCCCTCTATCCTAGGTCCATATCCTATTTCTCAAGAACAATAAAGGCACACATCCTTGATGCCCTTTCAAAATTCTACCCACATTAACTCCTCCATAATACCTCCATATCATTCATCTCAATCCATCTCTCCCATTACTCTTGGAAGAAATTTGGATGCCAAATATCAAAAGCTTCTATATCGAAATCCGCATGTATCAAAGGATCAACATGTCTCCTTGAAGAGACATGCATAAATAAAAGAAAAATTGATCCAAAATCAAAATAAATTTTCAAAAGGCCACAAAGGCCCATCAAAGAAAAAATCTCAAAGACCACAAAGGTCCATAAATCAAAATAAAATTTCTAAAGGCCATAAAGGCCCATCAAAGCAAAAAGGAAATTTTCAAAGACCACAAAGGTCCATAAATCAAAAAGAAAAATGTGAAAGGCCGCAAAGGCCCACAAAGAAAAAATCAAAGTCAAAAATCATTTGGATTCTTAAAAGTCTCATACAAGCAATAAAATATAAATTGGCATCGAAATTTGCTAATCGAAAAGCTTCCTCCAATTTTCCATCTAATAACCTATCACCTTCCAAATCCATTTTTCCTCCATCACTCCACCACCCTTCAAGGTGTGTGCCAATGTTGATCTTTCCATCCTTTCCATCTATCCATCAACAAGCCTTCCAACCTACGTCCATTATCCAACATTCATCCCCCATCATTCTCCTTTAATCCAAGCCTTTGGATAAGTCCTTAGATTCTTCCATCATATCATTAATATACCAAAATTTAGGAGTCTAATTCCCATTGCCATGGTTTATTAGAGGGATATTTTGTTGTGAAACTTGATGCTTAATTCCTTCCTCCATTTCCCTATCATCCATATCCTATCTTCCATATTCCTCTTGCACTCTACACTTAGGAAAAAGTTTCATCCATCTTATCATTCATGGTCATTATCCTTTCTATGCTCATTCCTTACATATCCACCTTTGATCTTGACAAGGTTAAGGATCTTCTTGAACATCATATATCTTATCCTGTACGGTTTATCCATATCTTCCATACCATATCTTTTATCTTATCCATATTCCATCATTCTTACTAAATACATCCTTTCTTCCTTTCCTTGGTCTTGATGAGGAATAGGAGCAAAATACTTGGGCCTTGTGTCTGTATCTTATCTAGTTAATCTTGATCATCTCCATTCATCATTTTTTATTTTTTATTTTAAAATTTTATTTTTTTTCCTCGCTTTCTTCCATTCCATATCTTCTAGCATATCAAAATTCATGTCATCATGTCCATTTGCAACCTCGAATCTTATCATACAAATCATATTTAAAGCCTAACTACAAAATATTATCCAATCCTCATATCTTTTGTCAATCAATCATCAACAATCATCAATCTTATCATCATGGTGTCTTATGGAATCGATCATTCCTGGCATCTTAATCAATCATACCATTATCATCTTTTGACAAGAGATATGTTGCTTGTGTGACATGTTTTGTAGTGAAACTTTCATTTTGATCTATCAATTTTCCATGGTTGCATTAACCCTATTGCGGGGCATCTTGTTCCTTCAATCAGGAATATCATCTCATTTCATCTTAAAATATCCTAAAAAATACAAAAAAAATCATAAAATTTGAAAAAGGTGCAATAAAATCTCAAGTACATATCATTGCAATGTGGTCATATCTCACCCTAGCTTGAGGGAAAAATCTTGAAATCATTGGGGGCAATAAAACAATGAGCTTAGCAAAAACACAACAAAAACAATGATCAAAGTGTAAACATCAATCACCATTAGTACACTTTGAAAATCCGTATCATATCAAAATCCAAAAACATGTCAAAAATTAGTCAAAAATCCAAAAATAAAAATAAAAATAAAAAATGTCAAAATTCAATCAAAAATCTCAAAAACATCACAAAATCAGGATGGATGATCTAATATGAATAATGATTGAAATACTTTAAGAAAAGGTTGAACATGTTGCATTTTGATCATTGTTATCATTTCTTTGGAGCAACTCGATGATGTATTGGACTAGAGAAGCAAGGAAGGAGAATGATATTTTTATTGTTTGTTGTCTGTAAGTGAATCATATGAATGTATGAATTGTCAGGGGATGTGCTATGCAAATGTATCACTGATGACATTCAGAATTCACACATTGAAATGATTAATCACTACTTTTTTATGCAATGAATGCTCAAGTCATCTCGGTTCAATTATACCTCGATGCTTGTGTTCACTTGCAATATCAAAAATCATGAAAGTAGTACTTAGGTCGTCATTGGTCTAACATATACCATTGATGCTTGTACTCACTTCCAACATCCAATAAAGCTCTATGATGACAAAAAGCACATAGTACTGTTAAAATGACAGTAGTTTGCATATAGTTGCATGATAAAATTAAACTGCATTCATATTAGTTTTGCATTTGCATTATAGATTTTTCACATCGATTAATGATATCTATATCAGCTTGCGCTAGATGCGGAATCATGTCCCACATCTTTGGGAAAAACTCAAAAATCCTCCTATAATCAATCAAAAATCAAGCATCCTATCAATCTAAACGGCTCTGGTGAGACTTCGATCAAATCTCATGAGTGACTATCATTAAACCTCGCATATCATGAGGTCAATCAATCAATCCATCATTTACCCTCACCTATCATGAGGTCAATCATCAATCTATCATTGATCCTTGCCTATCATGAGGTCAATTATCAATCTATCATTGATCCTCCCCTATCATGAGTTCAATCAATCAATCTATCATTGATCCTCGCCTATCATGAGGTCAATCATCAATCTATCATTGATCCTCACCTATCATGAGGTCAATCAATCAATCAATCATTGAATCTCACCTATCATGAGATCAATAATCTTCTAATCTATCAGGATCAACAATCAATATCAAATCAAAGCCTGACACAATCGAAAATCATCAAACACAAGGAGGTAAGGTAGGGCAACATTTTATCATCTGCATGCTATATTTCTTCATCATTGTCAGGAGATAAATTATTTCTTCATCATATCAAATCATCAGAAAATCATAAATTTTCAGAAAAATTTATAAAAATCATCAGATGATTAATGTATCTCCCGAGGGGGCATATTATCATCCATCATCTGAAAATCAATGTCTGGGGCATGTCTGGGGCATATGGAATTATTTTTTTTCTATATCATTGATCCTGACAGTAGCAACAAAATTTTCTTCAAAGCAACGCGTAAACACATCACTTCGAAGAGGGGCAAAATGTATACACCTAAAATTGGTCTAGAGAATTCCTATTAATTAAATATGAATTATTTGATTAATTATCTTGATTTCCTCTACTATTTGAATAAATAGAAATATTTATTTATATAGTTCACAATTAAATTCATCTTAATTAAATAAACAAAATTAAATACTTTGTTCGATTTAATTATCAAATCCCTATTTCAATCTATCACATTGATTCTAAATTAATTAAATAAAGACAAAACAATTTATTGATTAATTGCCACATTCTTCTATTTAATTTAATAAACAACTATCCTATAGTTAATTTTATTAAATTACTTATCTCTCTTTTGCTAATTTAAATAAATCAAAAATATTTGAATTAAAGCACAAAGAATATTCCATCTATATTCTCTCAAAAATGAATTAGATATCCTATGTCTAAACCATGTCTAAAATATGTCAAAATTAATTGATTGAAACTTCACAGGAAGTTTTGGAGACAAATTGGAGAAAAATTTGGAATTTGATCTTTCAATCCTCCTCCATCAATCTCTCCTCTTCTCTTGCCTGGTGTTTTCATGGGTAGAGACAATCTCCATTTTTCTCTCAATCTCCTCCATCTCTCACCATTCAATTCTCCAGATTGAATCCAAGCCTCTCAAAGCTTTCCCTCTGCATTTCTACAGCTAGGAATTCTATAAATACAACCTCATTGAACCAAGAAAAGGATCCAGATAATCAAGTTTATGCACTCTTACTCTACAAGAATTCAAGCATCAACAATCAAGCTTCAAGCATTCAACATTCAAGCAATCAAGCTTTCACAATCATGGCTGCCTCCTATAGCTGCAATTATCTGTTTCATATCTATATATTCTAGTTTACATGATTTATCATTTAACATTACATTATCATTATCTTGTTCTTTGAATTGTCATTTTAACAATCTTATTTCCTTACACAATCTGAGAGCAATCAAGATTTAATAAATCTTTGGAGATAGAGAACAATATGATGCTTTCAATTAATTACTATTTTGAATTGATTCAATTTGTTTAATCATTGATATAATGTCTTAGTAAGAAGTGTTTTAATCTTATTCACATATTCACACTTACAATTTCGAATGTAATGCAACTATGTGAAATGCTAATGGAATGTATGCAAATGCAAATAACCTAATGTTTTTAACCGTATCATAGGACTTTATCATCATGTTTGAAGAAGAGAAATGTTAGGATGAAATAAACTCATAATGTTAATAAGAAATAATTGAGGTTGATTGATTGAGAAAACGCTATAATGAAGGTTGATTGATTTGAGAAAAAGACATAATCTTTGATATGTTACCAAATACGCTATGCTTGCTTGTTATCATCATTGGGTGAGACATGACATAGATGGATAGTACACACTATGATATGAGATAGACCATAGTGTACCAAGTTATCCATCTATGAAAAATAGACAGTCACAGACAAGGAATGTCTTAACTCATACTAAGGACAATATTGCCCCAGTCATTTTGTCGAGACAAACCACAGATAGTAGACAAATAAAAGATGGGTCAAGAGACGTCATTGCTCCTCTAAATCCTTGATTGGACATCCTTGAGAAAACTAGTAACATGACTCAAAAAACCAATGTTTAAAAAGACAGTTGACAGACAACAGTCAAAGAAAAAGAGTCCTGAGACATCCTTGCTTCTCTTAAATCCTTCAAGGGACATCCTCGAGAAAGCTAATAACCAGACTAATTCACAAATCGATAAAAAGATATAAAGTCACAAAGCCAAATAAATGTATTCGCCAAAACTTGATCTTGTGGGATTGTTTGATGTTTTATGTTTGACATAGTGTAATGTGAGAGAATGACACATACCACATAAGACGTTGAGTCTGGTTTCGACTTGGTGACTTCTGTATAAGGCATGACAAAGCCTGGTTTCAGAAAGACACTTGTCGTATAAGACATTGGAGCCTGATGACATTGAAGTGACAAGCCACATGAGACTGACAATTTGATGATGTCTGTTGACAAGAAAGACATATCTTGTTTTAAGACATAGGTTGATCACTTTGACAATGTGTTTGATATTGACTTGATGATAATTTGAGATGTTTTTCCTTGTTGATGCATGACTTGTTTTGATTCCTTGACTGATAAAATGTGTGTATGTAGACAGTGTATGACATGAAACGATACCTTAAACTATGATATGCAACTTGTGTGATAGTGATTGTGAATGAACCCTATTGGACTCACCTAGTGTGGTCTCGGGAGCTCATCAATTGATTAGCCTTGCCTACGTTGTACATGCAGAGACCTCCTAGTTTGACACAACCAATGACTTTGAATGTACAAAGAGTCATGATTTAAATGTGTGTGATACATGACAAACCTAGACTGACAGACCTAATGCCTCAAGGCCACATGACTAACTTGACATGACTGACTAGACATGACTGACTTGACTCTGTTTTTGGTATTTTCTGACATTTTTTAATTTTTTGGATTTTTGAAGTTTTTTAATGTTTTTGGGATTTTTCAGGACATTTTCGACGGTGTGACATTATGTACATAGTGTTAGGGCATAGAACGAGGATTTTCCCCCAATCAAGAATAAGATTAGGAAGATCGAGTGGATAGTGTGACAGAATGGATGCTAGATGTCAGTCGTTCCAAGGAATGGATAAGACAACCATTTATTATGAAAGATGGTGAAAAAATTCGAATAGAATGATGGTAGACAAAAGAGTGAGCTTGACTACACATGGCACCTATTTGCTAGGTTTTCACTATTAGACGGATTATTTCTCTTTACTTTTTTGATTTTCTTAATTTTTTTGGTGTTACAAAGATACCTGTTTCCAAGTTTTCATCAAGGTGACCATCTTTTTGTTTTTTTTCATTTTTTTGTATTTTTCTAGATTAAGACAGGGATTCTCAGAGGCTAAGCATAGAACCTCTTTAGATGTAGACTATTGATAGGTGACAAAAGCGTCTCTCCTTAAGGATTAGAGAGTTGGTACGCTCCTGACCCAAAAGCTTCTATGACAATATAGGGCCCCAACCAGTTAGGTTCAAACTTACCTATTTTCTCTCATTCTGCTTGGTTCTTAGGATTCTCCATTAATACCAGGTCACCAATGTCAAAGTGTCTATTGAGAACCTTCCTATTGTAGCTACGATGAGATTATTTTGATATGCTTGTAAATGATCTAATGCTTTCTTTCTTTGCTCATCTAACAATTCTAGCTCTTGTAACCTAGAGACACGGTACTCTTCATCGTCAATATGACCCTTCAAGGATACCCTTAGAGAAGGTATTTCAACCTCGATAGGTAAGATAGTTTCAGACCCAAATACAAGCAAATATGGAGTGGCACCAGTGGGGGTATAGATGCTTGTGTGATAGGCCCATAAGGTAGGGTTAAGCTATAGGTGCTAGTCATAACCAGCATCATTGATAGTCTTCTTAAGGATTCTAACAATAGTCTTATTAGATGCCTCAGCTTGGCCATTACCTTGTAGGTAATACGTGGTGGAGAAATGGTGTTTGATGTGGAATTCTTCACATAAATTGTGTACTTCTTGATTTTTGAATGGAAGGCCATTTTCTATGATTATGGATTGGGGCACACCATACCGACAAATGATATAGTTTAGGATAAACTTAGATATTTGTGTGTCGGTTATGTATGTCATGGGAATAGCTTCAATCCATTTGGTGAAGTATTTGGTGGCGATGACGATGAATTTATGGCCATTGGATGATCGAGAGTGTATCTTACCTATGAGGTTGAGTCCCCATTGGGTGAAGGGCCATGGTGAAGTAATTGGATGAATTTCTTGTGCTGGCACTCTTATCAAGTCTCCATGTATATGACATTCTCTACACTTCTTTACAAAGATGTATCAATATTTCTCCATTGTAGGCCAATAGTAACCTAGTCTCATAATCTTATGGGCTAGAGTAGGACCACTCAAATGAGATCCACATATACTATCATGTACCGCTCACAAAGTTATTTGTGCTTCTTCAACATCGAGGCATCTCATTAAGGCGTTATCTAAGGTACATCTATACAGGGTTTCACCAATGATGGTGTACTTAGCTGACTTTCCGATGAAGGTTTGACGTTGGTTATGGGACAAGTCTTGGTGTAAGGTTTGGTCAATAAGGTAGTCGAATATGTCTTTATACGAAGGAGACGTAGGACCAACAATGGTACACACTATTGCAGTATCAGGGACATCATAAGCGGGGACCAAGAACTGTTCAACTAGAAACTCGAACTTAGGCACATTACTTGGAATATCCAACAAGGAAGCCATGGTTGCCATAACATCTGCAGCTCTATTCAGGATACGTGGTATTTGTTGAAAAGTTATTGAAATACTATTTGAAACGGTCAGCCATCCTCTTGTAAGGTGCAAGCTTCTCATCCTTAGTCTTGTAATCATCATTTACCTATTGGATTACCAATTGAGAGTCACCAAAGACCTTTAGAATTTTAATTTTCCATCGAGCTGCCATTTTTAACCCTGTCACTAAAGCTTCATATTCTGCTACATTGTTGGTACAAGGGAAAGCAATCCTGAATGATTTAGGAATGGTATCACATTGAGGTGTAACAAATAAGATACCAGCTCTTGAACCACGGTTTGTATGTGACCCATCAAAGTATAGTTTCTATTTGGTCTTAATGTCAATGTTAAAGAGAAACTCATCAGGAAAGTCTGCCACTAATGGATGATCTGCCTTCATAGGTGCATCAGCTAACTGATCTGCAATCACCTATCCTTTTATAGCCTTCCTTTCGACATACTGAATGTCATACTCACTAAGTATCATGACCCATTTATCCAACCGGCCTGTTAAAGCTGCCTTACTTAGGAGGTATTTAAGTGGATCAATCTCTGTAATTAACATAGTTTGTCGATTGAGCATATAGTGCCGAAGTTTTTGGGTAGCAAAGACTACCACAAGGCAGGCACGTTCTATGTTGTTGTAATTCAATTCATAGCCCACTAAGGTACGACTGATGTAATAGATGGCTCTCTCACTACCTTGATCATCATGTTGTGCGTGAAGAGCCCCTAATGCTGACTGAGTTGCTGAAATGTATAATATCAATGGTTTTCCCTCTGTAGATGGCATTAGGACTGGTGGAGTAAGCAAATAGTCCTTAATTTGCTAGAAGGTTTCCTAACATTTAGGCGTCCACACAAATGGTACTCCTTTCTTGAGTAGATGCTGAAATGGATGTATTTTATCTGCCAATTGTACTATGAATCACCTAATGGACTGTAATCTCCCTTCTAGGGTTCTGAGTTGACCAATGTTGATTGGAAGAGGCATCTCTATGATAGCTCTTACTTTCTTTGGATCTACTTCAATGCCTCTTCGAGAGATGATATACCCTAACAGTTTCCCTGATTTCACTCCAAAGACACACTTCTTCAGATTTAGCCTGATGTTGTAATTCTCTAGCCTTTGGAATATTTTGTCTAAAACCTTTAAATGATCTTCCCTTGTTTCTGATTTTGCTATAATATCATCTACATAATCTTCCATGAGAGTATGTACAAAGTCATGGAAAATTGTAGTCATTGCCTGTTGGTAGGTAGCTCCTACATTCTTAAGGCCAAATGGCATAACATTCCAATAGTATGTGCCCCATGGACACGTGAAAGGTGTCTTGTGTTGGTCTTCACTTGCTAATTTAATCTGGTTATATCCTGAGAAACCATCCATGAGGGATAGCATCTCGTATCCTGCTGTCAGATCTACTATCATGTCGATATTCGGCAAAGGAAAGTCATCCTTAGGACATGCCTTATTGATGTCTCTAAAGTATGTGCATATGTGAATTCCCCCAGTTGGTTTAGTCACTGGTACAATATTTGATATCCAATCTGCATAGTCTATTGTCCTTATGAATCCTACAGTCAAGAGCTTCTTAAGTTCTACCTTGACAAATAGAGCAATTTGTGGATGCATTTTCCTTAACTTTTGTTTGAATGGCTTAATACCTGGCTGTAGTGGTAAATGATGCAATATTAGGTCTGGATCTAGCCTAGGCATGTTAGCATATGACCATGCAAAGTTTATCTTCCTCTTTGTGAATAATTCCTTAAACTCATATTTTTCTATCTTTGTTAAAGAAGCTGCAAAATATACTTTCCGAGGATTCTCTTATGTACCTATGTTGACTTCAACAGATTCTTCTACTAGCATCGGTGACTTTTCCTATTCAACAGGGAGAATATTTAAACCTCTATCCTTGGGTGCCTCTGGGAGGTTTTTTCCCTTGGATACGTTGTTTATTTTAACTTTTTCTTCGTCCAAAGGTGCCTTTCGGTTTTCAGCTAAGGACTCATCATATTCTTTTTCATTGTCTTTTTTCTTTTTATTCTCATTTTTGCGACTAGAGGTGTAAATAGACTCCCCAAAATATGCTTTATCATCCAAGTCTATGGTGAAACTAGCTTTATGATCCCCTCTTGGTATGCCTTCTCTAGGTCCCATGAACTTAGCAATTGCTTCGTCATTCTCGAATGTATCTATGATAGGTGTACCTTGTTGATCCCAGTCGATAAGTTTGGGATATACAAGGGGCATGTCATCATTGGAGTTCTTAAAGGTAGCTACTAACAAGGTGAATATGGAATGGTTGACATGGTCACATAAGTTTTGGACTAACTCCTTCTTGTTTTTCTTCCTAGGTGTAGGTATACTCTGATGTGGGACTATAGTAAGGGTGGAATCATCAGAAGATGGTTTATTAGGTGCCCAAGATGCATGATCAAGGGTTTCCCAATAATAGTTCTCTTGCCATTCTTGTTTGGACAAGTGCTTCTTAGGATGAGGACTAGATAGTTTTGGTACAGGTTTGACATTTAGGTCCAATTCTCCGAATAGGGCATCTATGTTCATGGTACTGGTAGATGAAAGAGAATCCCATTCACCATCACTTGAGTAAGGGGATTCATCGAAAACTGGAGGTTTGTCGTAAACTAGGGGTTTGTTGTAAACTGGGGGAAGTGGTTCATGAGATGTCTTGATGTTTGCGTAGTCACTCACTTCCTCTTGAAACGATGACAAAGTACTAGGAAACCCGATTCTACGCGATTGACACCCTAGCCCTAGATATTTCGGTCATGGGTAGACATTGATATGTTCTATCCTTCCATTCTGATAGAGTCCTAACCCACTATGCCCGTCATAGCCTTCATTTTTCATTATCTTAAAGCCTTTTCCATACTGGTCTTTAGCTATTTGAGTAGACGAGGAGGGGTACTCATGTTCTTCTTGATACAACCAGGAATCACCTTGATCCACAGTTTCGTCACTTAACTCTCCCCATTTTGTCAATGTCATTGTAGGGGGAACATGAAATGTGACCACTGACTATCTTCTATCTGCCATGGGTAGGCCATATTCCTTTGGTGGAATCAGTTGAGTGACATAGTATGATGCCTTTATATTATATTCGCCATAGCCCTTGTCTTGGATCTCGAGTTTAGGAGTGGTTGATGGAGGTTTGAATGAAATGGACTTAGTGAGATGTGACGGGTCAACGTATAGGGATAAAGTGGATGATGAAGATTCTTGGTTAACTGGTACTTATCATGGTAGAATATCCCTTAGGCTTGTACAATACTGAAAAGGATCTGGATCACCATCAATAGTGATCTTTGTGCCTTTATAGGGGAACTTAAGACATTGGTGATATGTTGAAGGTACGACTTTCATGGCATGTATCCAAGGTCTACCTAACAACAAGTTGTACAGAAGGGTGAGATCCAAGACTTGGAAGCTGGTGTTCATGATTGTTGGGCCAATTCTTATAGGGAGTGTGACAACTCCTTTGGACGATCTTTCCTCATCATTGTAAGCCTTGATGACTATACTCTTAGAGGTATCTACGTAGTCTTCTGAGAATCCCAATGCCTTAACCAATTTTAGGGTACACAGGTTCAAACCTTCTCCTCCATCTACCAAGACTCGATAGACTTTGTTTTGATGGATTAAGACTTCAAGATGTAAGGGGTCATTATGATCAGATTTCTCAGTCGAGTAATCCTATTGGGAAAATGTGACATAATGCGAGTTGGTCAAATATCCCACAATTTCTTCGAAACGATTGACATCTAAGTTTGTAGGAACAGTTGTGTTCTGTAGAGCTTTCTCTAGAATGGCTCGATGCTCAGGTGATAAGGTCAAAATTCCAAGATAGATCAAGAAGGTTGTACTTAAACTTGGAAGCTTGTGTAGGTGGATTAGAAGAAGAAGGTCTAGGAATAGTAATCTTAGTTTTGCGTGTGTTCACATTACATTCTGGATGCTTCTTAATGGTGAAGGTATTCACATTCTCATTTGCGGCCCAGAGGTGATTTATGATCTTTCCTTTACCATAGTCATAATTGGTATTGTTATAATTGACTGATGGATTATTCTTGGGTCCCGAACTGGAGGCTTTTCCTTTTGTGTGGTCATGTAATGAGTCCGTGAAGACCTTATGATCACTATTCTTGGTGTTTTTCTACCCACCGACCTCTATGGTTCCATTTTCAACAAAGTCTTGTATAATATTCTTGAGTTGGCGACATTGTTGGAGGTTGTGTCCTTTCATTCGATGATAGTCACAAAAATAGTTATCATCCCACCATGAAGGTTTCAATTGTCCAGGATCATATTCTCTTGGTTCCAAAGGTTTGATGAGATTATTTTTAATCAACTCTTTGAAAATAGTCTCGATAGGTTGTCCTAAAGGTGTAAATTCACGTGTAGGAAATCTCCTTTGTTGTGGTCTTTGTTGTTGTGAATTTTGGACAGTTAGCTATCTGATCTAGACTATTCATCATGTCTTGGTTGGAATTATAACCTCTAAGCATGATAAATGGTCTCGTATGTATGTGTTTAGCATCAACAATGCCGTCATTTGTAACATTCTTGTTTCTAGACCAGAATTTGTTTCTATCATTTGGTGGGTTTTGATGTTGGACAACCGAATTTCTGCCTGGTACCTTAATTTCTCCTTTGTCTATGAGGCCTTTCTCAAGGATGATGCCCTTTTGTACCAAGTCTGAGAATGAAGTACAACAATGTACCCTTAAGTCACTTCGCAATTTGGGGATGATGTTCTCTAGGAATATGGTGACCTTTTGTTTTTCTCGTATTTCAACTGGACATCTACTAGCTAGACTTCACCATCTCTGGAAGAAAGTGGTGAAAGTTTCGCCATCTTCTTGTGTCGTGCGGCACAAGGTTTCTATTATTAACTCATTGTCTATGTTAAAAGTGAAATGTTCAACAAAATTCTCAGCTAATTCACCCCAAGATCATATACCATATGGTAATTTAGAAAACCATTCCAGTCCTATCCCAACAAGGGTTCATGGAAATAGTCTCATCAAGTATGTGGGGTCATACGATATGTCCATGCATGTTGTTGAGAACTCTCTAATGTGTTCTAAAGGATTCTTTCTCCCATTATACTTAGGCAAAATCAGTATAATGTATCCATAGGGGAAAGGTGTCATGTAAAGCACTTTGTTAAATGGACACGGACATAGGTCTTGTGCTGATATAGTTCATTTTACGGACATAGACATATTGTCCATTTGTTGTTGAAGAGTTTGCATTTGGTTTTGAAGGACGTCAACTTGTGTCAAGGACATGGTGTTTGTGATATTTGGATCAATGTAGGTGTTTTGATACACCATGTTCTGTGACGGGTCGTGATTGGGCGAGGAATATATCCTATCAAAATATTATGATTCGGTATAGGGATTTTTCCTGTCTGAATGGTTTGAGTTGGTATAGGAATGCTTCCTATTTGAATTGTCTGATTTGGTATAGGAATGCTTCCTATCTGAATGGTTTGACTTGGTATAGGGGTATGTACAAGATCATGATGGGCCAAAAAGTGGTGATATCTAAGTGATATGATGGCCCATGTGGCTGACGACCTTTTTTTAACCCAAAATTCATGAAACGAAAAGGGTTTTCAAAGGAGATTCTCAACTTTTCACCAATACAAATTATGCTTTACTTTGAATTTAATAAATTATTATTATTCATTTTCTATTTGAATTACAACTAAAGTCCTGATTGATAGGCTGATTGAAAAACATCTATAGCTTTCAAATGGTATCATTTTTTTTTAATCTAAAACATGTGTCACATTCTATGCTTTGCATACTATAGGATTAAAAAAGAAAAATTTGAATTTCATGAAGTTTTGACCAAGTTAAGGTGGTTAGACTTATGAGTTTTTATATTTTTTTAAATTTTCAATAAAAAATTCATAATTAATTATTTACTTGGAAAAAAATTACAACAAAATATGCATCACATCGGAACATGAGTCCCCTACTTATATCTAAAATCTTATAAAAAAATATTATCATTTTATTGTGGTTAGGGTGGTCAGACAGACACCTACTTCTTATTTTTTCCGTGAAATTTAAGTACTAGTGCATTGAAATTTCAAATTTTCACCAAATAGATTTAAAAAATAAATAAATAAACCTAGTAGTTTAGAAACTACATTCAATTTTCTACAGATTCTATTCTTACATATTTTAAAAATAATATAGATAACTTATTCAAATGTTTACATCAAGTTGCCTAACTCTGATTTTTTGAAGTTTATTGCCACTTAAGGACCTATTTTTTCCATGATGATCCTGTACATACCCATAGGTATGTTTCTGCCAACTTTGGTTCTCTTACCAGTCATGCTGGTGCCAAAGGGGTTGGAGGAAGTTGCCCCCGTAGTAAATTGTAAACCTTGTGTGATGTTGAAAGGGGTTGTGTTTAAAATTGACGATGTTTGAGTTGGTATACCAGTTGGTATCGCTGTGATAATTTGGGGAATAGAGACAGTTGACAATGCAATTTGGGATGGTTGAGTGGATTGTGTTTGCAAGGTACGAATATCAGATCCTAGTGGTAGTTTAGCACTATCTGCTAGAAACTTTGCTAGATAGCGTTGGGGATCATTTAGCAAACATTCATCCATAAAGGATGCAAATTCAGGATCTTGTACTATTGCATCTATGTCTTCTATGTAAATTTGACCATGTGTGTCTCGAGTGACATGTTTTTCTAGCAAGGGCTTGTGTGGTGCTTTACTTCCTGACGGTTGGTTTCCAAATGGATTGATGAATTCATTAGGGTCTATCATTGCTTTGTATTTCTTTTTGGACCTTGTTTCAACCATGAAAAAGTTGCTCAAATGGGGTAATGCAGACTATGTCTAAAAACTTATATGACCTATGTCTATGTTTTTAGATTTTTTTGACAATAAGGATATTGCTAAAGATCTAAAATGATGTATGATAGGACGGACAATATGCAAAATTCTGAGTGGACTAA
The DNA here is from genome assembly GCA_007115665.2 of Sequoiadendron giganteum. NCBI lineage: Eukaryota > Viridiplantae > Streptophyta > Pinopsida > Cupressales > Cupressaceae > Sequoiadendron > Sequoiadendron giganteum. The sequence goes on along the minus strand of CM021104.1, from coordinate 272,892,967 downwards.
TGACGATAAATGAGTCTAAGACGGGTATAACCTACCACCTATGGAATAAATGCATGCAAAGATTTTTTTTTTACCAAGGAACCTAATTGTATGACAAGGACAGTTTTGACAAGGTGAATTTTCCAAACTAGACTGTTGAGCTGAAAAGATCCACTAAATGGGACTAAAATGACAAGGTTCAATGACTATGACAAACCGGAACATGAATGTTTCCAATGATGAGGAAAGTTATCTATTCTGTGATATGCAATTTCCTAGGGAGTATCTATATGCATGCAACTTAGGATGACTATGACTAAGACGTTTACTGTGACTAAGATGTAAATGACACCTAATGATGGTAACTAAGACATATATGACACCTAATGATGCAAGGTTTTTGATCAAAATTAACCAGTTTCTAATCCAAGGTTGATCTTGAGAACCTAAAGCAAATAATGACAATGATGTTTCAGACTCAGCTCACGGTTTTTGATGTTTTCCGTTGATAGAAAAATGCGGTTCACCTAATAGTTGTGGTTCAAAATTTGACAGATGCATTTTTTCTAACAGTTGCGGTTTTTCCTCTGACAAATGCGGTTTACTAAGACACATGTGGTTCAAAAACTGACAAATATGGTTTACCAGAACACATGCAGTTTTAAAACTGACAGATGCGGTTTGCATGCACACATGCGACTCAAAATGTGATAGTTGCGACTCGTGATATGCAGACTATGAAAAGTGAATGTTTTGACAGATAGATGTGGCGTTTCCCCTAACAGATGCGATTCGCTAATACATATGCGGCGTTTAAAATGATAAATGCGACTCGATTTTTTGACAGTTGAATTTTTCCCAAAAGTTGTTGACTGAATTTGTTTGTTTGATCAAGATTTTGATGAATACAACAAAGAGAAAACAAAACAATCAATGTATTTTCAGTTTTTGTGATGAAAGGACTGTTAAGACTCGAAAAACAATTACTACCTAGGCTTTTAGGACAATACTTGTTGAATTCTTACTTAGATTTCTCCAGCTACGCATATTTATGGCGAATGACTAGTAGCTTGACCCCACTAGCTCCCCTTCACGACACTCACTTATACGGGGCAGCCAAGCTACTGTATCCATGAAACTCCCATGGCATACATTTCATTTCCACACATAAACTGTAAATATGTAAGATAGCTTCACAGGGTCGACCCTGCTGCACCAACAAGTAGGTAGGATTTTGGTAACTCTACAACAAGGTTTTTAATAAGGGCATTCCATTCATGGGACACTATCCAACATCGGTGAGAGTCCATTTATGTCCATCTCGTCAGAATAGTGCGGGTGATTCTTGGGCTTTCCCCAAGAATCCACTTTTATATACCAACTAGAAGTCGCTTGGCTTTAGCGTGCTACCGGTCTGAGTTTTCTTGGGGTGAGTACTTTTTCCCACCAAGATAGGACCAAGTTCTAGAGTTAGCAACCGTTTCTCCTACACCCAGGATTGCATGACTATGCAAGGGGAGAGGATACTTCGGTGTACTGAATCGTAAGGGTTACAAATGCGTGCAAAAGCACCGGCCAAAGAAGACAATGGTTCTTTTTAATCCAAATGACAATTTTCTATCTAACAATCAGAAAATTCATTTTAATCCCACAAGACGATTATCTATCTACCAAACAAAAGCTTGCTTAAATAAATAAATTAACACAAAGGCATTAGGTGCTGCATGCAAATTTATCAGTAGTTCATTGGTCTTCAGCTTTCATCCTGCAGAAAATTGTCTTAGGTTTTTAAATGTCTTCTATGCTTCGTCCTGCAAACACTATGTTATTCCTCCTTAACACAACTGAAATAGATATTAGCGAAAATCCAAACAACCTAAAAAGCGAAAACAAAAAATATGGATGCATGGAAATCAATAAAAAAACATGAAAGTTTTTTACTAGGAAGATGCGGCTTTTGGAGCCATAGATGCAGTTCGACTGTTCATGAATTTGTTGACAGGCGGATGCGGTTCATGAATTTGTTGACAGGTGGATGCAGTTCGCGAATTTGTTGATAGGCGGATGTAGTTCGTCACTTCGCGAATGCAGCTTATGATGGCAGATGCGTTGTTGTTTTTCATAGGTGCAGCTCAAAGATACAGATGCGGCATGCCATACGAAAAAATTGCAGAAAAGAATAGAAAACAGAAAAACTAAAAGACAAAAATATGTGTGGATTTTGAAGCATGTTCACGTCAGGTTCACGAAATGTAAATGATAGATTTTTCTGCAAACTCGAATAACAATGTTAAATCTTAATCTAAATAATAATCTAAAAGCAAACAACAAAGAACGAATAAGTAAACTAAACAATTAATGGAAAGCTCTCACCGAATATGCATTCACTCCTTCGAATTATCTTGATTGTCCTTCTCTATTTTGCCTTTTTAGTATTCTTGCCCTCAGATTTCTATGTTTGAATGCAAGTATAACTTCGTCGAGTGTCTAAGCAAAATATCAAAGATGAATCTCTTCTCAAAAGTGTATGATTTCGGGAGGAATAATGATTATGACAAGCCATTTTATAGATTTTGGCTTTTCAAACGATCGCCTCAGATTGAAAGAGAGATCGACAGATGAGATTGATGAATGCCATGCGATGTGAGTTCAGTGTTAGATAGAACGTGAGTTAGAATGTGAGTTAGAACACGAGTTCAGGAAAGGCTGAAGATAGAGACTAAGTTAGAAGGTGAGTTAGAACACAAGTTCACGATCTTAATCTCCAAAAATAGAAGAAATAGACTTTGTATGCAAAAGCCAAAGTTGGAACTCGAAGACTAATGCATTCCAATACAAATAGGAGTTAGAACTAGTTAATTGACTTGATGTAACGGAAAGTCTTCTCATAGAGATAAAAAGGTGTTGAATTCGGAGATAACTGGAGAACTAAAAATAGATCTTGAGTCAGAAGGTGAGTGAACGACTTAGATAACTAAATGATAGAGGAACGTGACATAATTAATTAAATATGAATTAAATGTTAATTTAATTCAACATTCAAAAATAAGAGACTTTAATTAAATAAAAAAAGTAATTTATTTTATTGGATTGTTTGAAAAGGATAATATAAATAATTAAATAATAAATATTTAATTATAGATAAAGGGGGTTAAACGAATAATTAAATAAAGATAAATAATTGATAGATAAAGGGGGAATAATTAATTAGTTCACAACATAATTAAATAAATATGATTTATTTAATTAATCAAATTGAATAAAGATTAATAACGAATTAATGAATTAATTAAAAAGGGGTATTTAATTAATAGAGGAAATATGTGTTAGAAAGGTTAATTAAATAATATACATTATTTAATCAAGGCCACGGACTATAGAAAACTATGTCGAATATGTACTTGTAGGCCTAGACCAATTTTCGGTATTTACAGTAGGATTATATGTACGTATGTATTATGCTTGTATGTATGTATTTACGTATGTCTTTAGAGGGAGGGAGAATTTAGAGAGAGAGAGTCTAGAAAGATGGAGAGGGGGTAGAAGTTATAGTTTAAGAGAGAGGGAGTGGGAGAGAAGGGGTTGGAGTGAGAGGGACTTAGCTAGGTAGGGTGGGAGGGATAGAGGGAGGGAGAGAGAGAGGGGGGGTTGGAGAGAGAGAATTGAGAGAGATGGAGAGAGAGAGAGGGGGTGGGAGAGAGAGAATTGAGAGAGATGGAGAGAGAGAGAGGGGGGAGAGAGAGACAAAGAGAAAAAGAGAGTTATGTAGGTAGGGGGCCAAAGGGAGAGACTTAAGAGTGTGAGGGGGATAAGAGGGAGAGACTTAAGAGATAGGTAGTGAGAGGGAGTATGAAAGAGAGGGAGTGTGAGAGAGAGAGGGAGTGGAAGAGAGAGGGAGTGTGAGTGAGAGACCTAAGAGAGGGAGAGGGTGTGGGAGGGAGTGACCTGATAGAGGTAGACAAAGAGGGGGGTGGAGTGAGAGGGAATTATCTAGGTAGGGTGGAAGGGATAGATAGAGACAGGAGAGAGATACAGAGACAGAGTTACCTAGGTAGGTTGTCAGAGGGAGAGACCTGAGAGAGAGGGTGGGTGGGAGGGAGAGACATGAGAGAGAGAGTGGGTGGGAGAGAGAGACATGAGGATAGAGTGGGAGGGACATAGAGAGAGATGGATAGAGGGAGACAGAGAGGGTGGTAGGGATTGATTGAACAAGAGCTACGTAGAAAGAAGGAGATGGTAGATAGAGACAATTAGAGAGGGTAGGAGAGAGGGAGGGAGGGAGAGGTGATAAATATAGATAGAGAGAAAGTGATAGGGGTTCAGGGTATAGCATTCAGGGTTTAGGGTGGAGGACCTATAGGGTTGATGGTTTCTAGGGTATTAGGGTTTGAGGTTTGAGGGTTGAGAGAATATGGTCGATGGTTTTGGTTGAGGGTATAGGGTAGAAGGTTTAAGGGTTTATGGTTGAAGGGTTTAGGGTTAAGGGTTTATGGTTAAGGGTTTACTTGGTTGAGGGTAGATGGTTTAGGGTATAAATTTGAGGGTGTATGGTTGAAGGATTAGGTTCAGGGTAGAGGGTTTACGGTTTAAGGATTGAGGGATTGAGGGATTAAGGGTTGAGGGTTGAGAATTGAGGGTTGAGGGTTTAATGTATAGGGTAGAGGGTAGAGGGTAGAGGGTTTAAGGGTTGAGGGTTGAAGATTGAGGGTTTAAGGTTGAGGGTTGAGGGTTGAGGGTATAGGGTATGGGGTCGAGGGTTAAGGGTTAAGGGTTTACTTGGTTGAGGGTAGAGGGTTTAATGTATAGGTTTGAGGGTATATGGTTGAAGGATTAGGTTCAGGGTCCAATGTAAGGGGTAGAGTGTATAGGGGTAGAGGGTTTAGGCTTTAAGGATTGACGGTTGAGGGATTAAGGGTTGAGGGTTTAATGTATAGGGTAGACGGGAAAGGGTAGAGGGTTTAAGGGCTTAGGGTTTAAGGGTTGAGGGTTGAAGATTGAGGGTTTAAGGTTGAGGGTTGAGCGTTGAGGGTATATGGTATAAGGTCGAGGGATTAGGTTGAGGGTCCAATATATAGGGTAGAGATTATAAGGGTTGAGAGATTAAGTGTTGAGGGTTTAGGGATTAGGGTAGAGAGTTTCTTGGATTTAATGGTCAAAGGGTTGAGGGATTAGGGTCGATGGATTAGGTTTTAGGGTAGAGAGTATTGCGTTGAGGGTAGAGGGTAGAGGGTAGAAGGTTTAAGAGTTTAGGGTTTAAGGGTTGAGGGTTGAGGGTCAAGGGTTTAGGGTTTAGTGTTTAAGGGTTTAAGGGTTGAGGGTTTAAGGGTCAAGAGGGTTGAGGGCAGAGGGTAGAGGATTGACGATAGAGGGTAGAGGGTTTACGGGTTAGGGTTTAAGGGTTTAGGGTTGATGGATTAAGAGGTTATAGAGTAGAGGGTATATGGGTTGAGAGATTAGGGTTTAATGGTTGAGGGTTGAGGGTTGAGGGATACAAGGGTATAGCGGTTGAGGGATTAGGGTTTAAGGGTTGAGGGTTGAGGGTTGATGGATTAAGAGGGTATAGGGGTTGAGGGATTAGGGTTGAAGGGTTGAGGTTTGAGGGATAAGGGTAGAGGGTTGAGGAATTAAGAGGGTATAGGGGTTGATGGATTAGGGTTTGGTATTTAAGGGTTTAAGGGTCAAGAGAGTTGAGGGATTAGGGTAGAGAGTTTACTAAGTGGGTTTAAGGGTTGGGGGATTAGGGTTGAGGGTAGAGGGTAGAGGATGGATGGTAGAGGGTAGAGGGTTTACGAGTTAGAGTTTAAGGGTTCAGGGTTGAGGGATTAAGAGGTTATAGAGTAGAGGGTGCACAACAGAGATCATGCCTATGGCCGAGGGCTGAGGACACAGGGTGCAAGCCGAGGGATTAGGGTTGAAGGGCTGAGGGTTGACTCGAGCTGCTGGCTGAGGGCCGACTGACATGGCCGAGGGCTGCCAGTAATTGCAGGATATAGGGCTTTGAGGATCAGGGTTTGCTGCTGAGGCTGAGGGTTGAGGACTACATATGGGGTTTGAGAGATTCAGGTTTTAAAGGTCGACGATTAAGGGTTTGAGGGTTGAAGGCTTTATTTTGGCTGATGGCATAGGGTTTTAGGTACAGGTTTGAGGGTATATGGCCAGGCTTATCAGGTTCTGATAGTTTAGGCTCTCATGCATACAGAGTTGAGTTGAGGTATAGGATAAAGGCCTTGACGCTTAAGGTCAAGAGTTTTAGGGATTAGGCAGAGAGCTCATTATGGTTTTTGAAGGGTTGGCCGATTAGGGGAGGGTAGAGGTGAGGACGATGGTGGGTAGAGGGTAGGTTAGGGTTTCAAGGTTTAGGGTTTAGGGTATGAGGTATTAAGAGGTTAGGAGAGAGGGTGGCGGAAGAGTGACACAGGTAGGCATCCATCTCTCCCACCATTCTTGATCTACCTCTATCTCTCAACCATTTCAAACACCTGGACTCTTTAACCCCTCTACCCTATATCTCTTCACTGGCTTCTCCTTCCTCTATCTCCCATCTCTCCCACCATCTCTTCTCCTCCCCACCTCCCAATCTCTCTCCCCTTCTCCCTCCCACTCTCCCACTATCCCTCTCCCTTCCTCTCTCCCTCTCCCTCCCTCCCTTCCTCCCTCCCTCTCTCGCTCTTTCTCTCCCACTATCTATTTCTCTCCCACTCTCCCTCTCCCTCTTTCTCTCCTCTTTTCTCTCCACCCTTCCTCTCCCTCTCCCACCTCCCTCTCTCTTTGTCTCTCTTTTCTCCCATTCTCTTTCTTTCTCCATTCCCTCTCCTTTCTCTCCCACTCTCCCCCTCTCTCCTCCCTATCTATCTCCATCCTCCCCCACCATGTCTTCCCAACCCTCTCCTCCCTCTCTCCCCCTCCCTCGCCCTCCCACTCTCCCTCCCTCCCTCTCTCCCTCCCTCTCTCTCTTCTCTCCCACTCTCCCTCTCCCTCTTTCTCTCCCACTCTTCCTCTCTCCCTCCCCCTCCTTCCCTCACTCTCCCTCCCTCCCTACTCCCTCTCTCTCCCTCTTTCTCTCCCACTCTCTCTTTCTCTCCCACTCTCCCTCTCCCTCTTTCTCTCCCACTCTCTCTTCCTCCCACTCTCACCCTCTCTCCCTCCCTATCTATCTCCATCTCTCCCACTATCTCTTTCTAACCCTCTCCCTCTCTCTCCCTCTCTCACTTCCTCCTCCCTCTCCCTCCCTCCCTTCCTCCCTCCCTCTCTCTCCCAGTCCCTCCCTCCGTCCCTCCCTCCCCGCCCCTTCCCTCCCTCCCCCTGTGCCCTCCCTCTTCTTCTTTCTTTCCTCCCCCTCCCTCCCTCCCTTCTTCTCCTCTCCTTCCCTTCTCTCCTCCCTCCCTCCTTCTTTCCTCTCTCTATTTCTCTTCCTCTCCTTCCCTCCCTCCCTCTTTCTCTCCCACTTTCTCTTTCTCTCCCACTCCCCGTCCCTATCTATCTCCATCTCTCCCACTATCTCTCTTTTAACTCTCTCCCTCTCCCTCCCTCTCTCCCTTCTCCCTCCCTCTCCCTCCATCCCTTCCTCCCTTCCTCTCTCTCCCTCTTTCTCTCCCACTCTCTCTTTCTCTCCTACTCTCCCTCTCTCCCTCTCCCTCCCTCTCCCTCACTCTCTCCCACTCTCTCTTTCTCTCTCACTCTTACTCTCTCCCTCTTACTCTACCACTATCCCTCTCCCTCTTTCTCTCCCACTCTCCCCCTCTCTCACTCCCTGTCTATCTCCATCTCTCCCAATATCTCTTTCTAACCCTCTCCCTCTCCTACCTCCCTCCCTCTTTCTCTCCTCTCTCTCTCTCCCTCCTCTCCCTCCTTCCTCTCTCTCCCACTCTCTCTTTCTCTCCCACTCTCCCCCTCTCTCCCTCCCTATCTATCTCCATCTCTCCCACTATCTCCCTCCCTCTGCCTTCCTCTCCCTCCACCCATCCGTCCGTCCGTCCCTCTCCCTCTCTCTCCCTCTTTCTCTCCCACTCTCTCTTTCTCTCTCACACACACACACTCACCTCTATCTCCTCTACTATATAAGCGTGTAGGGGAGAGATATAGAATTAGGATAGAGGGTATAGACAAAGAGGGAAAATATAAAATATTATGAAAACCATATTTCACATAACGCGTGCGCGTTTTGAAGAAGTAGAGATGTTACCGTTTTAGAGAATGGCAGGTGGAGGTATTTGTAGGTTGTGGCGGGCTATGTTCGTGATGAGTTTTATGTGGGGCTGGTATTGCTGTATGGGTGAGCAAGGAACAGCCACATTTTACACTCCTCCATATGTCCGTAAGTATATTTTTAATTGTTTTCAAATTTCATGACGAGTATTGCCGTTTATGAATGATGTAGTAGTAATTGATTGAACATTGATCAAAGTGAGTGGCCCGTATTGTTGTTTATGATGAGTTTAATAGCTTGTGATTGCTCTGACAGCATCGACGTGCTATGGAAACGACCCGTCGCAATGAAGCGGCTTGCGGAAGACAATACAGAATCACCTGCACCGGCGCAACAAATCAGGGCGTTCCCATGCCGTGCAAAAGCGATCCATTGTCGTGAAGATTGTTGATTATTGCCCCGCCGGATGCGCCGATATTGCCAATCCTGACGCTGGCAAAGTTTACAATGACTATGAACAGTAAGTTGGTAGCCGATTTCCATTTTGTTTTGTTGTTTACCGTAATAAAACCCACATCAATGTTAGCGGACATAATAAACCGTTTCGACTTTCATGCTGCTGTTACAGTTGCGTTGTACAAAGCAGCGCGCTTTGAATATGCATCCTTTTAATAAGTATAATTAAGATTACTGGACAATACAGTCCGTTTCTATGCTGTCCATCGTATTTATCTTAATTGGAATTAATTCCATATTTAACTTCATTAAATTCCAATCAATTTATACTTTAAAAGTAAAGGCTAATTAGACTTTTTAAAATGTGTTTATAATGTTTGCTTTGTTTTCTCTAAAATAAATAAGCGTTTAGTATTTCAGAAGTAAGCTTTTTCAATGCTTCACGACAATTTGCAACCAAATGTGAAACCATCGGTATTGATATATAGGTTCAAATAGGTATATGAACATGTTTTAACATTATGAAGATTATATTTATAATGTTTAGGAAATATTATTTTTTATATATTGTATATATAAGTATATGTTCATTATAATTAGATAATTTTATTTTTTTATATTATAACAATACAAATTCAATTTTAAAGGTATTTAAAAAATTTATAAACAAAATTATAATCTAAGATGTATTTTTTTATTCTGTATTTTTCACAGGTGAAAAAGTTATGTCTCTAATAAGATGAAAAACAACAAAATTTTTGATTTATTAATTACAAATTACAATTTTAGTACAGTGTGAATCATTCGGTCTTCCTTTAAAATAATTGGTCTCTATTGAGTCTAATTTTTAGATGAAATTTGTTTTATATTTAATTACCATTAAACTAGTCACTTTCATAGATGAGATTTATGTGTTAAAGATTTTATGATAATAATTATAGAATATAAGTTTGATTTTATTAAAATAAATTTAATTAAATGTAATTAATTTAAATTAACAAGAATTGGTTGATAATTGTAATAAATTTTTAGAAATTAAATTTGTGGGTTATGTTTGTTAGTTTTTTATTTAATAGGTAAAAAATGATGGAAATGTTTTTTACTCTATTTGGCAATGTTCATTATTATTCAATTATATAATGTATGCAACTAAAATAGTGATTAGAAATATGATTAGAAATAAAAAAATTCTACATAAAATGAGTTAGTAGTTTCAAACTAATATTGGAAAATCATTCTACGCTAAAAAAATGTTAGTATATTGATAAAAAAATAAAAATTTCTAACAAGTAGTTTTATTGTAAAAAATTAACAATGTAAATTGAACTTCTACAAAAATATCATAAAATAAATTAAACAAAAAATAGATATTATCATGATGTTCTTTACAATTTTTTTATAAAGTTCAAATAATTTGCCTCATCATACTTACATATGTAGGAGATACAAAGATTTGAAGATCAATGAAAAAGAGAGCTTCAAATGACTATGAATACAATTTGGGAAAAATAATATAAAATGAATTTCCTTATATAGTAAATTGTATTAAACAAGTTACCTTTCCAATGCTTACAAATTCATAAAAAATGGATTTTGTGTCAAAAAAAAAAATGTTTGTATAAAATATGATTTTAAGGTTTAAAAAGAGGCTAGAGGGTTTTAGTCAAGTGGTTAAGCCCCTACAAATAATGGTTTAACAAGTGGATAAAATAATTTTATATTTTTATCAAACTAAAAATAATACAATAAGTTTAAGATATCCAAGAGACTCTGGCTGCTAACTGTGATCTATCTATCCCAATGGATTTGGGTGAATTGGGTTTGGTTAGGACTATGGGACTTTATGTTGGTCATAAGAATGGGCTATTACCTAGGAAACATTAGTGTGGCAGGGGGAATATTTAGTGAAGTGGTCATTGGCATTTCCCTCCTCTTGGTGTGCTGAAAAATTAACATTGACAGACCGTCTAGTGGTAATCCTAGACATGTTGGGGTTGGTGGTATTTACAGTGATAGCTCGAGGTGGTGGTTTTCTTTTTAATATATAAAGGCCAAAAATCTAATAATTTTATGGAGGCCTTAGCTATTCTTCTGGCAATTGAATGAGCTTGTGCCCTTGGTTGGAGGCATATTATTTATCAGTCAGATTCTCAGGTTGTGATTGATATGCTAAATAAGGGTCATCTTGATGATGTGAATTGCCAACTTGTCGTTGTGGTGAAGAAAATCATTTCGTTGGGTAGGGTTCTAAATTGTGTCACCTTTTGTCATATCCCTTGTGAATGGAATAAGATGGAAGATGACTTGGCTAGATGGGTGCCTAATCAAATGAGTACTTGGAATGTGGATGACTAGGGAAGCCTTCCTAGGGATCTTTCCTAGGTTCTTGAAGAATTTGTCATGGTGGATATGAGATGTTTTTGGGGAGTCTCTTAATTAGCTTTGTTTTGTTTCTTGACCCTTGGCGGCTCTATTGTTTTCTTTGGCTTTGTAAATATATTTTGGATCAATAAAGTTTTTACCCCTTTTTAAGAAAAAAAATATCCAATAAGTTTAATATACTTTGTACACTCAATCCATATAATAGTATAGATCACTAAAGAGAAATCCCTAGAAAATTTCTTTTTATTCAAGTTTCTCTACACCAACACCAAAATTTGTCATATTGTATATGATTTTATGTCTCAAACCTTCTAGACTCAATTGTGAAGTCTATTTTGTACTTTGAGGCTCATTGTAAAATCTCATTTCTAAATCTATCAAAAAGGAATAAAACCAACAAAATCAGGTTAGCAAAACCTACAAACATAAGGGTTATATGAGGGACATGGTCTCACCTAGAATGCTAGAAATGTGTATTGAAAAATGTGAAACCATAAACAAAGATTAAAACCCTAATATGAAAAACTCCTTTTTCATTTTCCTACACCTTAGTTTAATAAAAGAAATCATTAAACATGAAAAAAATAAACCAACAAACTCTCACCCACACATGGTAGATTTGTGTAGATTTATTTGTAGTGGCTATTAGGCTTCCTACAATTTTTTTTTATTTCTATTTTCTACCTGTTGATGCCAAAAGATGCTAAGGTAACAACCCTCTGTGGGAAACTCAGTTTTAGAGGGGGACCTATTGCGCCAAACTGAGTAACCTCTGAATATATAAAGAAGTCGACTTCTTCTATAACTCGGGTTTTGAATAAGAAAAGGAATAATATATAAAATAAAGGATCTAACTAAGGAGATGCACCAAGATTTAGATGTTAGGAATGATAAATCTATCTTAGGGATACGACTTAAGGGCCTGTTGGGTAGTCTGTAGTGTTCCAGAATGGTAAAACAAGGATAGAATCCTGAATGATTCACTATATATGACATAAAATAACCTTCATACTCATTTTCTAGAAAGAAGAGTCCAAGACATGATCTAAACCAGCAACTTGTATTAATTTATAGAATTCTTAGAATGATGCATCCGGTACAACAATGACACAGTAAAACTTATCAAATATTGAAGAAAATAGAAAGGCCAAAAAATGGCACAGTCTATGAGTTCTTGTACAATAATCTAATAAATAAAAGATAGGCCAGGTTCTTCTATCTATTCTTCCATTGAAATATGAACAAATGTTGGAACTCTTCGAACCCATGCTTCTAAGGAAGAAGAAATATTTATAATAAAAACCTGGGTCAATGAGCAAGCAACAAGAAATATTCTTCGATCATGAGTAATGATGCACTAGCAATGATTTTCCTTGGTCATTACAACAAAAAAGATTCAGGCTATGAATGAGAATGGCCAAAGTCTAGATGGATCCCCTATGAATGATGGTAGTGGTGCCAACAGACCAGCTCTTGGACTGAAATTCTCTCATGGTGGTAGTTACAGAACATGGTAGCTAGCCATAGTTATCACCTTCTTGGTTTTATCTTGATGGAGCCCTTGGAAGATCACATGGAAAATGGTAAGGACCCGATGCTCATCATTTCCATTGATCGATAACGAACTTGTGATGTGAAGACACATGGAGGTATGTTGCATATTGCGCTGAATGGTGGGTTCCACCAAGAAATATGTGTGAACTGATGCCATGGTTCAAGCGGTCAGGACCTGAAAGGGAAGTGATGCAAAGAGGCTCAAAATTTTGTGGACTACTAACACGTGGAAGCCCATCGCAAGCTTTCGAAAAGCAATAAGAGGAAAATCCTATGAAGAGTGCTCGGTTGACAAGTGGCGGTATTGGCACAGGATTGTGCAAAAGGGATCCCGACATTACCTTTTCTCCAAATAGGGTGTGGTCGATACTTAGGAAAAATAAACTCACCCAAAGGGAGCTTGGGAATTTTTTATGTTCACAGCTTCTAGTAAGTCATCAAGGGCATTTCACATGCGAAATAAGGAACCCAAAACTTTTTGGTTTGTAGACCAGAGACCTATCCATCAGGCGGTGTGGTTAGAGCTTTGAGAGCGCAGTCTACAAAGGTAGCCATTCATCTTTAGATTGGAGCAATAAGTGATGCATATTTTCCTGCGGTCTCTATAGCTTGATCACTTCCTTGTAAGGTAGCACTGATGACATATCGACCCATGACTCAAATTGAAAAAGGAGACACGCGATTAGCTGAGTGATGTTCTCAAAATCTTTCATGAAAAGGGGTTGGCTGAAATTTTGCAAGGTAGGCACATCCTAATGCTTTTCCTTGATCTTTGCTACAATATGCTCCATTTTGGCCACTGACTCATCCTCAAGGAAAAGAGAAGGTAAACCCATCTAAGTTAGATGGGAGAACCTAGACCTTATTCTATTCATGGCATGATCCAGCCTGGTGACACATTTGTCGAGATGAAGGATAACTTCGTGGTAGTGGATCACCTTGTTGTTGTTTTAGCAACTGCTCTTTGGTGTCCAATCCCTGTATTTGCCAAGACTTCATCTAAGACCTTATGTAACCTATTTAATAATCCTTCAGCCTCTGGAACTCTCTCCATGAGGGAATGAGGAATTTTCTCTATCGCCTTGCGAACCCTTCTGCTAAGACTTGTTGCCTTTGCCACAAAACAGAGTGCCGACTGTAGAGTTAGGCCGAATGCCTTCACTCTTTCCCAATACGAGATGTGTAACTGCTAGACTATTTGTAGGAGGTATGTTTGATTAGCCAAGGGTAAGGCTAAGTCCTTCAATAGGGCGATCTCCTCATCCTTTCATTTGATATCACTTGCAAGCTCCACAACCTTTTGGTTTGTTGTGGTGAGTTGCCCCTACAACTTCTATGACTCTGTGAGATAGCTATCCTCGGCTCGCTCTTTGTTTGTCACTTCTTGCTCTATTGTGGATTTAAGCTCTGCTATTTCATTTTCCATTTGAGCATGGTGAATCTAAAAATCTATATCCTTTTGTTGCATCTGTAGCTTTAATTGATGAGATTCCTCATAATTTTGTTGTATGTCTAGCCCCAATTTTTCCAATTGGTCTTGATACTCCCAGTTCTTTTGACATCGCTTAGTGATGAGATTAGGATCAATTGACTGAAGCTTTATAATTTATCCTCGAGTCTTTGCTTCTTCCACCTCCCTTATCTGCAATAGGCATTTAAAATCAACCTCTATAGCCTTTTCCTTGGAGAGCAAGACATCAACTCTACCCTTCAGGTTTTTTATCTCTTGCTCCTTTTTCTCGAGCTGGCGAATGAACTTAAGAAAGTTGGTGGTCACTACCCATTGTGTTTCCTCCATGAGCTCCACCTTATCCCACGGCTAGGCTATGCTCAAGTCGAGCTCTATGGCGTACATGTTGTAATCGTTTGACTGCATCTCTCCTTGCGGTTTGTTGACAGTCGAGAACATAGTTGCAAAGTGTAGCGACTGCTGAGACTCATGGAAAATAGTGTGTAACTTTGGCTCCGCTGGTCTCTTGGAATTTTTAACTCTTCTCTTCTTGGTCTTGATCACTCGCACTTGCTTGGTTTTATCACCTTCCGACAAGAATTCAGCGGCCAATCTGATGAGTCTACCTACAAAACGTGCATTGGGAGGAAGGGAGAAAGGAAATGAGAGGACATCACTCCCAACTGACCTCTTCATTGAAATCTTGATGGTCTGAGGCGAGAAAGGAGGGATACTCCAATAACCTAATTGAGAACTGGAAGGGCCCAAGGAGGGTGGAGTTATAATGGTCTCCAGCTACTAGGAAGAGTAGATTGGCTCCAATATTGCCATGGTAGGGGGTGTATCAATGAAGGTAGTGGGGGCAGAGTGCATGACGCTTTGGGACGCAGAATGGGCCAAGGTGAATGGTGTGAGGTTCCATGGAGGAATAAGGGTGAATGGAAACACATGAATGAATTGTGTGAAACTCATGAAATAATTGAAGCAAAGGCCAAAATTCATGGGTCGGCATATGAAACAAGGGGTGTCGCAGATACAACAGGGGTGACCATGGCCTGTGAAACTAGAGAAGAGGGATCAAAAGATACCTGTAGTGTGGATGGTTGCAGTTCTTGATCTATTGATGGCTCCTCACTTGCGTCAAGGTTTTGTGAACATACTCTAGAAAGTGCCCCGGTTTGCTACCAAGTGCTTTACTGGTGGTGAGATATCAACTGCTACTGATTCAACTTGTTTTGGCGAGGTTTCCAGGGTTCTCCTTGTTGTATTTCATGTATGCATTCTTGTATGTATGTACATATTCCTATATGTATCAATGCATATATATTGTATGTATGTATGTAAGACTGTATCTACACATGTATGTATATATGCTTGTATGGATGTAGGATTGTATGTGCATATGTATTATGCTTGTATGTATGTATTTATGTATGTCTTTAGAGGGAGGGATGATTTAGAGAGAGAGAGTATAGAGAGATGGAGAGGGGGTGGAAGTGAGAGTTTAAGAGAGAGGGAGTGGGAGAGAAGGGGTTGGAGTGAGAGGGACATAGCTAGGTAGGGTGGTAGGGAGAGAGGGAGGGAGAGAGAGAGAGGGGGGTAGGAGAGAGAGAATTGAGAGATAGAGAGAGAGAGAGAGGGGGTGGGAGAGAGAGAATTGACGGAGACGGAGAAAGAGAGAGGGGGGAGAGAGAGAGACAAAGAGAAAAAGAGAGTTATGTAGGTAGGGTTCCAAATGGAGAGACTTGAGAGTGTGAAGGGGGTGAGAGGGAGAGACTTGAGAGATAGGTAGTGAGAGGGAGTGTGAAAGAGAGGGATTGTGAGAGAGAGAGAGGGAGGGGGAGAGAGAGGGAGTGCGAGTGAGAGACCTGAGAGAGGGAGAGAGTGTGGGAGGGAGTGACCTGATATAGGTAGAGAAAGAGGGGGGTGAAGTGAGAGGGACTTATCTAGGTAGGGTGGAAGGGATAGATAGAGAGAGTAGAGAGAGCAGAGAGAGATAGAGAGAGAATTACCTAGGTAGGTTCTTAGAGGGCGAGACCTGAGAGAGAGGGGGGTTGGGAGGGAGAGACATGAGAGAGGGAGAAAGAGAGGGAGAGAGAGGGAGTGGGAGAGATTGGGATAGAGTGGGAGGGACATAGAGAGATATGGATAGAGGGAGCAAGAGAGGGTGGTAGGGATTGATTGAACGAGAGCTACGTAGGAGGGAGGGAGGGAGGGAGGGAGAGGTGATAAGTATAGATAGAGATAAAGTGATAGGGGTTGAGGGTATAGGGTTGAGGGATTAGGGTGGAGGACCTATAGGGTTGATGGTTTCTAGGGTATTAGGGTTAAAGGTTTGAGGGTTAAGGGAATAGGGTCAATGGTAGAGGGTATTTGGTTGAGGGTATAGGGTAGAAGGTTTAAGGGTTTAGGAATGAAGGTTTTAGGGTTAAGGGTTTATGGTTAAGGGTTTACTTGGTTGAGGGTAGATGGTTTAGGGTATAGGTTTGAGGGTATATGGTTGAAGGATTAGGTTCAAGGTCCAATGTAAGGGGTAGAGGGTATAGGGGTAGAGCATTTAGGGTTTAAGGATTGAGGGATTAAGGGTTGAGGGTTGAGAATTGAGGGTTGAGGGTTTAATGTATATGGTAGAGGATAGAGGGTAGAGGGTTTAAGGGTTTAGGGTTTAAGGGTTGAGCATTGAAGATTAAGGGTTTAAGGTTGAGGGTTGAGCATTGAGGGTATATGGTATAGGGGCAAGGGATTAGCATTTAGGGTCCAATATATAGGGTAGAGGTTATAAGGGTTGAGAGATTAGGGATTAGGGTAGAGATTTTTCTTGGATTTAACGATGTAAGGATTGAGGGATTAGGGTTTAGGGTAGAGAGTATTGGGTTGAGGGTTGGGGGTTGAGGGTTGAGGGTTGAGGGTAGAGGGTAGAGGGTAGAGGGTAGAGGGTTTTAGAGTTTAGGGTTTAAGGTTTGAGAGTTGAGGGTCAAGGGTTTAGGGTTGAGTGTTTAAGGGTTTAAGGTTTGAGGGTTTAAGGGTCAACAGGGTTGAGGGATTATGGTAGAGATTTTACTAAGTGGGTTTAAGGGTTCGGGGCCTAGGGTTGAGGGTAGAGGGTTGAGGATTGACAGTAGAGGGTAGAGGGTTTACGCATTATGGTTTAAGGGTTTAGGGTTTAAGGTTGAGGGATTAAGAGGTTAAAGAGTAGAGGGTATAGAGGTGGAGAGATTAGGGTTTAATGGTTGAGGGTTGAGGGTTGAGGGTTGAGGGTTGAGGGATTAAGACGGTTGAGGGGTTGAGGGATTAAGAGTGTATATGGGTTGAGGGATTAGGGTTGAAGGGTTGAGGGTTGAAGGATAAGGGTTGAGGGTTGAGGAATTAAGAGGGTATAGGGGTTGAGGGATTAGGGTTTTTAGGTTGAAGGTTGAGGGATTTAGAGGGTATAGGGGTTGAGCGATTAAGGTCTAAGGGGTGAGGGTTGAGGGTTAAGGGTTGAGGGTTAAGGGTTGAGGGTTAAGGGTTGAGGGTTGAGGGATTAAGAGGGTATAGGGGTTG
Source organism: Sequoiadendron giganteum (assembly GCA_007115665.2). Classification (NCBI taxonomy): domain Eukaryota; kingdom Viridiplantae; phylum Streptophyta; class Pinopsida; order Cupressales; family Cupressaceae; genus Sequoiadendron; species Sequoiadendron giganteum. The sequence continues at coordinate 272,875,457 of CM021104.1, read as the reverse complement.
AGGGATTCGTGTTTAAGGGTTGAGGATTAATGGTTTAGGGTTAAGGGTTTACTTGGTTGAGGGTAGAGGGTTTAGGGTATAGGTTTGAGGGTATATGGTTGAAGGATTAGGTTCAGGGTCCAATGTAAGGGGTAGAGCGTATAGGGGTAGAGGGTTTAGGGTTTAAGGATTGAGGGTTGAGGGATTAAGGGTTGAGGGTTGAGAATCGAGGGTTGAGGGTTTAATGTATAGGGTAGAGAGTAGAGGGTAGAGGGTTTAAGGGTTTAGTTTTTAAGGATTTAGGGTTGAAGATTGAGGGTATAGGGTATAGGGTTGATGGATTAGGGTTGAGGGTTGAGGGTCCAATATATAGGGTAGAGGTTATAAGGATTGAGAGATAAAGGGTTGAGGGTTTAGGGATTAGGGTAGAGATTTTTCTTGGATTTAAAAGTGTAAGGGTTGAGGGATTAGGGTTGATGGATGAGGGTTTAGGGTAGAGAGTATTAGGTTGAGGGTAGAGGGTAGAGGGTAGAGGGTAGATGGTTTTAGAGTATAGGATTTATGGGTTGAGGGTTGAGGGTTAAGGGTTTAGGGTTGAGTGTTTAAGGGTTTAAGGGTTTAGGGTCTAATGGTCAAGAGAGTTGAGGGATTAGGGTAGAGAGTTTACTAAGTGGGTTTAAGGGTTGGAGGATTACAATTGAGGGTAGAGGGTAGAGGATTGATGGTAGAGGGTAGAGGGTTTATGAGTTAGGGTTTAAGGGTTTAGGTTTTAGGTTTGAGGGATTAAGAGGTTATAGATTAGAGGGTATAGGGGTTGAGAGATTAAGGTTTAAGGGTTGAGGGATTAAGAGGGTATAGGGGTTGAGGGATTAGGGTTTAAGGGTTGAGGGTTGAGGGTTGAGGGATTAATAGGGTATAGGGGTTGAGGGATTAGGGTTGAAGGGTTGAGGGTTGAGGGATAAGGGTTGAGGGTCTAGGAATTAAGAGGGTATAGGGGTTGAGGGATTAGGGTTGAAAAGTTGAAGGTTGAGGGTTGAGGAATTAAGAGGGTATAGGGGTTGAGGGATTAGGGTTTAGTGTTTAAGGGTGTAAGGGTTGAGGGTTTAAGGGTCAAGAGGGTTGAGGGATTAGGGTAGAGAGTTCACTAAGTGGATTTAAGGGTTTGGGGATTAGGCTTGAGGGTAGAGGGTAGAGGATTGATGGTAGAGGGTAGAGGTTTTACGAGCTAGGGTTTAAGGTTTTAGGGTTTGGGGTTGAGGGATTAAGAGGTTATAGAGTAGAGGGTATAGGGTTTGAGGGATTAAGAGGGTATAGGTGTTGAGGAATTAGGGTTGAAGGGTTGAGGGTTGAGGGATAAGGGTTGAGGGTTGAGGAATTAAGAAGGTATAGGGGTTGAGGGATTAGGTTTTAATGGTTGAAGGTTGATGGTTGAGGGATTAAGAGGGTATAGGGGTTGAGGGATTAGGGTTTAAGGGTTGAGGGTTGAGAGTTAATGGTTGGGATATTAAGAGGATATAGGGGTTGAGGATTAGGGTTTAAGGGTTGAGGATTGATGGTTGAAGGATTAAGAGGGTATATTGGTTGGAGATCAGGTTTAAGGGTTGAGGGTTAAGGGTTTACGGTTAAGCATTGACTTGGTTGAGGGTAGAGGGTTTATTGTATAGGTTTGAGGGTATATGGTTGAAGGATTAGGTTTAGGGTATAGGGTTAAGCATTTAATGTATATGGTATAGGGTTGAGGGTATAGGGTATAGGGTTGAGGTTTTAAGGGTCAAGAGGGTTGAGGGATTAGGATAGAGAGTTTACTAAGTGCTTTTAAGGGTTGGGGGGTTAAGGTTGAGGGTAGACGGTAGAGGATTGAGGGTAAAGGGTAGAGGGTAGATGCTTAGAGTTTAAGGGTTTAAGGTTTAGGGGGTAGGGATTAAGAGGTTATAGAGTAGAGGGTATAGGGGTTAAGGGATTAAGAGGGTATAGGGGTTTCCATCTCTCCCACTATCTCGATCTACCCTCTATCCCTTAACCATTTAAACCCTTAACTCTTAACCCTCTACCCTCTATCTCTCTCTCAGTCTATCTCTCCCTCCCTTTATATCTCCATCTCTCCCACTATCTCTTTCTCCCACTCTCCCCTTCTC